>CM021763.1:42273334-42296599 GCA_011075105.1 Heteronetta atricapilla | reverse complement strand
TGTAGGACCCAGCACTTGGCCTTGCTGAACTTCATACAGTTGGCCTCGGCCCATTGGTCCAGCCTATCCAGATCATCCTGCAGAGCCTTCCTACGCTTGAGCAGATCGACACATGCACTTAACTTGGTGTCGTCTGCAAACTTACTGAGGGTGCACTCAATGCCCTCATCCAGATCATCGATAAAGATGTTAAAGAGGACTGGCCCCAGTACTGAGCCCTGGGGGACTCCACTAGTGACCGGCCTCCAATTGGATTTGACTCCATTCACCACAACTCTCTGGGCCCAGCCATTCAGCCAGCTCTTAACCCAACGAAGCGTATGGAAGTCCAAGCCATGAGCAACCAGTTTCTTGAGGAGAATGCTGTGGGAAACGGTGTCAAAAGCCTTGCTGAAGTCTAGGTAGACCACATCCACCACCTTTCCCTCATCCACTAAGCATGTCAATCTGTCACAGAAGGAGATCAGGTTCGTCAAGCAGGACCTGCCCTTCATAAACCCATGCTGACTGAGCCTGATCGCCAGGTTGCCCTGTAAGTGCCACATCATGATGCTCAAGATAATTTGCTCCATGAGTTTCCCTGGCACTGAGGTCTAACTAATAGGCCTATAGTTCCCTGGGTCTATCCTCTGGCCCTTCTTGAGATGGGAGTCACGTTTGGTAGCTGCCAGTCAAGTGGGACCTCCCCTGATAGCCAAGACTGCTGATAAATGATGGAAAGGGGCTTGGCCAGCTCTTCCACCAGTTCTCTCAATACCCTCGGGTGGATCCCATCTGTCCCCATCGACTTGCGTACGTCCAAATGCTGTAGCAGGTCACCAAACATTTCCTCATGGATAGTGATAGGGTTAGAAGTGCAGTACAGGCACAACTTTCATCTTCTGCCCAATTTTCCTGTATGTTCTTGTAGTTAATGTAGCATCTCTAAGAATTTTGCATTGACACCAGAGAGCACCAGAAAAAGAAATGGTGTTAATCAAATGGGGTTAATATTCCAGTTCTCATCTTCTGTAAAACACTTCCATCTAATATAACAATATTATCTTCTTGCGGTTTGAGGATGATCTTCTATTAGTTATACATTTTTCTCTGCTGATCACTTCATGTTCAGTGATCACTTATATACTTAGCATGACATTATGGTAGTCATGCAGAAAGACTGGAAGAGCTGGAAGTCCAGTCTTTCAGGCAGAAAGACTGGAAGAGCTTCACAGAATAACAGCTGCTATTTATTTAGATTGATATCACTTTGCTTCATTGATAATGTTTTTTTGTTTGTTTGTTTTGTTTTGTTTTGTTTTTTTTACTCAGCTCTGTACTGATAGAATATAGGAGAAAGAAAACCAGCCTAATTTGGAACAGGCATAAATACTGAAGACCAAACAGGTCATGTATATTTTAAAAATTATTATGAGTTAATTATTAGTTAAGTAACATTATTAAGATTTAAAAGTTGTTATGAAGGTGTAGTGCATAATGGGGCATGTTGTTCATCTTAGATAATAGAGAGGAAGATCACGTTTGTGTATATTTGATTCCACATGCACCCTATTGTGATACCCTGTTTATAAATGACAAATAGAAAATTGTTATTAAATGACTAATCTGCTAGAGGAACAATAACTTTTGGTCTTGTGTACTGGAGTTTTGGATATTTTGTTGTTGTTGTTGTTCTGAAACTACTCTTAAAATAAGAAGAATATTGAATGTCACATGAATTCCAACGATTAAATATCAGCTCTGTCTGGAAGATAATTGTAATATATGAAAAGAAATATACCATAAAACACAGTTTGAATGGTACATCTTCTTAACTTACTTCAGGTTAGGCACAATATTGAATAAGTTGTGACAATGATGAAAACAATTTGACCATTCTTGTCACAACAGAAAGTAGCATGAAAAGAATAAGTAAGTAAAGCAATGAATTAGATACTCCTTTAATGGCTTTAGTTCTGTCAGATCTTGAATTGCGTACTAGTTTTTAGCACTAAATCAAAACTGTTGTATTGTTTAGCTCCAGGAACAACAGGAAATGCTACTGTGAAGTGTTCTATTGAGGGTGACAGTAATGACAAAGCCTAATCTAAACTATCATTTTAGATCCGTTTCCAGTAAGTGTGGGCTGAGGGTTTTCTAATTTTATATTTCTTCTGTGTGTATATGTGTGTGTGTATGTATCGTGCGTGTATTTGTAGTATATGTCTGTAATTTGCTGTGGGGCAGCTGCATTCTTGCCATAATTTTAAGCAAAAAATATTGGTTTAAATAAAAAATGTATGGAAGATACCTGGAGCAATTTGTAAATATTAACAGTTTTGTTTTTGTAAAGAAACCACTTTTCCTTAGTGTGCTTATGAGTTAAAGCAGAGGGTTATTGCTTAACAACCACACAGCAGTTAAATCTCATCACCTTCAGCAGGAATAATTTATGGTTTAATTTTACATGCAGGCGTATTAAATTAGTATTACTCATCAGAACTCACTTATTAATAAAACAAGCTGAATTAGCCACTGGAGAATCATATTTGGAAATTCAATGACAATTTTACATTTTTAATAAAGGCTCAGAAATATTATTGCAGAGCAGGTGGTATGAAGAAATGTGGTCAAATTTGACATTCATTAATAATTGAAGTGTAGAACGTGACAGAGGTGAAAATTGATATTGATTTTTTCCCCTCTAATATTTGGATGAGTTCTGAAAAGTAAATAAAATGAGATAACAAGACATATCAAGTCACCCTGATTTCTTTGATCACTCCTCCCTGTATGCACACATATATATCACTATTTTCCCTATCATGTTTTTGAATAATTCAACACCCATAGTCTTTCCAGTTCAATGCATTATAAAACACACTCAAGCTGAGTTTCAATCATATTAGACTGAAAGCTGAATTTTTTATGAAGGATTATTTAAAACAAAATGTGTCTTGGGCTCTACAGTCTGTGAAACCAAACAATCCTGAGAGTTCAGTGAGGAAATGTCAACACTGTAGAGAATTTTTCGATTCAAAAAATTAAAGGAATCCTGTTTGATGTATATTAACCATATCAATATTAACAACCTTCTGCTGGATTTCAGAAGTGATTTGAGTGTCAGTATTATCAGGTTTGTATTTTAACTAGCTGTGAAAGCTCTGAAATCCTTGTACTCATGCTGAACTTGACCTGCCACTGGGACATCTTAAGCACTCCTACTGATTTCAAACCTTCTACTACTGATCTGTAGACTTGGTAAGATTCTTTAGCCCCACTGAACTCCAAGCATGCAAGAAGGGCCGCCAGTCTCTGATGACTGAACTTCAGCACACTGAAGGCACATCTGCAGGGGATATTCTGCAAGAGACTTAATATTCTTCTCATCAGAATTATATTTCAAGAGTTAATCTATGGCATGAGAAGAGATCAGAAAGTCTTCCCTTTTTTCATCTGTAAAGAAAACAAAGGCAGCTATTAAAATGCCAAAGAAAGAGAACATTCGGGGGAAAAAAAAATAAAATAAAAAAAAATAAAAGAGGAAGTAGAAAAGTTCAAATGCAGGAAAGTATGTAAATTCATTAGATTTCTTCACATTTCTTTAAAAATGCTTTTGTGCTTTGAGATGAGCATCTCTGTTGTAAGATATCTGAACAAATACCAAATAACATTGATTGACTGCAGTTATCGTATGCTCTCATGCCTCGTGTCTATTGCAGCACAAGTAACTTTGCAGGTCTCTGACCGTGTTAGCAGAGCAAATGGATGATGTTCTAGGTCTCATTTTGTAAGAATGAATTTATATTGACTTCAATAGCCAGAATTAATGAAATCTAGTCAAATAATTCAAAAGGTATTCCACAAGGTATTTTGCTTTAATTAGTGAGATGTATTGAAGAAAATGTGAGTCAGTTGAGATTTTTAAATATAACAATATTTTATTCTCCATTCATATCTGCCATATATGGATGTTGGAAACATAAATCCAAATTATGACTTTTGAGCTTTTTGAAATTTGAGTGTACTTATATTATTATTGTTGTTTTTGTTGTTGATGTTACAAGTTTTCAGTAGGCAGAAATAATAAAAAAGATCAGTACTTTAATTAAAATGACACAATAGCTTCATTAGCAACAATGGTCAGCCTCTACTCAGCAAGATAAATTTTACTTTTGTGACAGTGCAAACAGCAACATGTTCTCTTATTTAAAAAAAAAAAAATGGATTTAGTAGTTCAATAATAAGAAGTATTTGTCTGTGACAGATACCAACTTTTGAAGTACTTCTCTAGTAAAACAACAGATTTGGTAAATGTAAGGAAAAGAAAATAGTAAAGAAGGAGGTGTGATTCTGTCATTTTGTATTTTTTAAGTTGATTGATTGCAGCAGTTGAGAAATGAGTTTAGGTCATGATTGTACTGTAGGCTATGATGGTCTCCTCCACAGTTAAAATCTTAGCAAATTTTTATGAACCAAACATGCTCTAACAGCTATGTTTCACTTCAGTCAACAGGAAGGGCTGAACTCTCCAAAAAGTGACATTTTTATACACCTCTCATATCAGATTCCTGTAGTTTTGACTGGATGAGAAGCCTTGTGCTACCACAGAACCATTTAGGAAACAACACATGGCTTACCCTCCTGAGTTTTGACAGCTTTTTTCCCCCTCCCCCAATGTGTCTGTGAAATGTCTGGGGAAATTCACGTCTTGCCAGGTTTTTTTCCCATGCTTCCCAGAAAGATATTAAGTCAGAGACCACAGTTGTGCTTTTGGAGGATCTATTTTTGCTGTGCTCCTCTTCTGAGGGGAAACATGTCAACAGTTTAAATTGGTTGGTAGAAAATTTGTGAAGAAAACTCCTTTTACAGCAAACATTTTCACTCCTGATGCAACATTTGTCTTTCCTCTGACAAGATTCTTAATACAAATATCAAAACAATTGGAGACATCAGCTTTCTTCAGTCTGCTTCACTGTGAAGTTAAGAGTTTTTTCCTTCTTATCTTGGTAATATCATTATTTTTTCACAGCCATAAATTACATATATTGCATATATAATCACACACCTACTTAGGGAGACATAAGACAAAGAAAAACAGTGTTTTAAGCATCCATTTCCTACTAAAAGTCCATAGTAGATGGGCATCTGTCTTAGGATCCCTGAAAATTTCTACCTTTTCACTTCATCTGGGGAAAGCATGCATTTATTACATTTGCTACCACTGATGCTGAGAGAGGCATCGTTCTCTGGGTTATGAAGCATTTAACCTAGAAAATGGTACCTGTAATGCTTCTATCCCTGAGGAAGAATTGCACATGAACTGAAAAAAAAAAAAAAAAAAAAAAAAAAAAAAATACCAGCCTGTATTTGTACCAGCCCACTGAACCTGAACCTCTAAGTAATGCTTCAAGCTTACACATTGCTCTAAGTATGTTTGAAACTCTTAGAAATCAAGTCATAAAGTTCATTGTCAGAGATTTTGTGCATGAACTCTGGGAATTTCCCTCTACCTCATTTGAAATCTAGAATTCAGACAATTAATTGTGTAGCTGCACTTATTTTCTTCTGTCGTTCTATGCTTAATTTATTCACTTATGGTTAGAAATAACTGTTCTTAGGAGTGAAAATCCTAGACAAAGAGAGATGAAAATGCATAGTTTGGGAATAGCAACTAGTTTTCTCCCTTTCTACAAAGCTACCATTTATATAAAATGTTACTCCACCCCCTGTAAATCTAGGAGCTGACCCTTATTCCTTATTCCTCTGTTCTGATGTTACTTGATTAAAGAATTGAGTCATTCAGCTATTATGAAGACTTAAAATAATAATAATAATAATAATAATAAACTGATTTCTTATTTTAATTTTTGGAAGGAAGATGTGGTTATTTGCTAATAAGACATCCTGTCATACACATATAATTATAGAATGCCTCATTTGCAACATAGCCCATTTTACTATTGATCACTCAACTGATCCCTCTGCTACTGACTCAGAAAAGTGGTCAGGAAGTTTGTAGTTCTGTATCCTAAAAAAAAAAAAAAAAAAAGAAAGGAAAGGAAAGAAAAAAAAAAAGAGTTTTGATATTTATGATAAGTGAACTATGATTTAACTTTTCCACTTCTAGACACCATTATGCCATACATATCGGAAAATTATTCCTACTGATTATAGTTCTTCTGGATACAGAGCCCGTCAGAACCATGCTGCACCATGCTGTTGGTCTGATCAAATTGTCAATCCTGTAAATACATTATGAATGACTTTCAGTAATGAGTCAACATAGTCATTTAAGTCTGAAAGAAACCTGGTCTGAACCACCTCCTTTGTTCTGTGTTTGAGGAGACATCAGTTATTTCTATGAGCTGGACATGACATTAATGTCAAAGTTTTGGCACCTGATTCTTAGGAGGAAATACCAAATTGCTGAAGAATTAATAATTAGAGAGATTATTAGCTTTACAGAAACCAAGGAATTTTTTTTTTTTTTTTTGGAGACATTTAAACCAAAAATTGCAAAAAAATAATAATAAAAAAAATTGAATATATGAGTGGCCAAATGCACAACATGTTTAGAATTACATTAAAGATCACTGAAAATATATGAATTCCAGAAATTCACATTTATTCCATTTCTTTCCTGAATTTATGCTTTTTGTTTAAGATAAAGGAAAATAATAAATAATAATAATAATAATAAATTAAAAGGGGGGGGCAAAGGACTGCATTACTTGATTTTTAAAGCTATATTTTAGTGTCTTGAAGTTCCCTATTGAAATGAAAAATATTTTAGTACAAGGAAAAGGAGTGTTTCTACCTTTTGCCATGGGCATGAATTATAATTTTACAGTCTGGACAAGCAGAGTAACCTGGTGGATAACACACAAGACACAATGTTTGAAATGTTAGTTCCATGCTTCTCTGAACCAAAGATTGATTCATCATGCATAATTTGGCACAAGCTGCCATACATAACTGGCAAGAAAAACATATGTTGATACAAGTAGATGTTGTAAATATATGGTGTCATTACTTTCAGACTGAGAAAGGGATATTGTTGTGTTTGCTGCCCTTTCATGTTTCTGTTTATATGCAATCCTGGCATCCTTTGATTGCTTTTCTTAAAAGATGAAAAGAATTCCTCTTAATTTAGATGAAGAAATCTCACAAGAGACCATAAACTGCAATCCACAAGATACAATTTACAAATATCATTTTGAAAATATTTTCTGGAGAAAAATAATCTGCAGTACTGACCCCCAAATACCTCCATATAACAAGTTTCCTGTTAATGTTTAAGTAGAATTATCAACATTATTTCCACATAACAGATAGACAGTGACAGTAATAAGAACAGATCATTTGAATACATGGTGTACCATGGTGCAGAAAAGTTTGTGTTTAGGCATACCTGCCAATAATGAACACAGAAATGAGGTGGTTAATTTGCATTTGTGGACTTACTTTGCATAAGAATGTAAATAACTGAGAGAAGGACAGGCGGGGGAGGGGTGAGGGGAGAGAATGCACCATCCTCTCTTTTATCATTTCTTTAAGACAGCAAGACCTTTTCTCACAATAGCTCATTGTGAGAGAATTCTTTCCAGCTCTGTACATTCCTAATTTTGCTCTCCCTGAATGAATAGATTTTCATTTTCCACTCTGTTTCAAGTCAATCAAACATTTTTTCAATTATTTTTACATAAAATTACCTGCACCAGGTTGGATCAAAGGTCTACCTAGTGTGTAGCATCCTACTTCTGAAAAGGGGCTTAGGGAGGAGCATAAAATCAGGGTAAGCACACAATGATACTTCTCTAGAATAGTCCTTTTCTTTCTTGGAATTCATGATGCAGTGACTTGAACTAGAGGTGGCATATTTATGTGTGTTTGTGTTCAATATATTTTTCTTCCACAATATTTTCCCTTCATTTTCTAATCTTAAATAGACATTTAGTATTGACAACATTCTGTAGCAAGGAAAACTACAGACAACGTCACAAGAATGCTCAAAAGCTGTTCTCCTTTGCCTGGAATAGGGCTGTTTACCTCTCTTATTAATTCTGCTCACTTATGGAAAAAGAATGTAAAACATCCCTCCTGCCAGTATCTCAGAAACAATGCACAAGTCAGAAAACAAAACTTCACAATGTGTCAGTGACTGATGCAGTGCACTACAGTTCCTAAAAGCAAAGACTTCTTCAAATCTAGAAATACCTGTACATGTATGGTTGGGACCCACCCTTGTAGCTGTCCCACATCTAAAATGGAAGTAAAGGTCTGTTTTCTGACAGGACTTTTGTATGGACAAAGCATCACATAATTCATGTTAATATATACTAATATCACTACATGAACATATACCATGTTAATATAATTGTAAAGAGGAAAAGCAGTTTTACCAAACTTCCATCATTTGCATTAGAAAATGTATCCAAGAAGAAAAGACAATACATAGAGAATAACTAATATTAAAGGAAAAACAATAATAATTCTACTATTACAGTAACAAACGTAAAAAATAATAAAAAAAATAAAATAAAATACTCCTTTGATTTTCTGGGGGAAGGCATGTGGGGGTTGTTTTATTTATTTATTTATTTATTAATCCATAGGACTTAGACTGATAATCATATCAAATTTTCTAGAACTATGTGTTAAAATAATGGTCATGTCACAACAATATATTCCTGGAATTTATACAAAAATATACACAGCACATCTTTTCTGCATAAATTCTTATTGTCTATAATTCATCAAATGCTGCATGAACTGTTATAAGATCATATATTATGTACTGTAAACCTTCTATTTTTTACTTTAAAATGCACTTGCTTGCTTATCATATTTCAAACTCTTTCTTGCCACACATACTGGTTGCATACTATTGCAGTTAGCTGAAAATGCAATTGGAATTATTCTATATTTTTCGTATATTAAATTCATGTTATATGCATTTGAATTAGAGATGGGCCTATAAAGGTAGTTTTTTTACTTTGAGCTGATGTGCGTTTACTTTGAGCTGATGTGCGTTTCTACCTTCATTGGCTCTTGGAAATGAAACAGTGTATTTTCCTGTTCTTTGAAACTGCCTGTTTCATCTCTGTCTCAGACACAATTTTGTTAACAATTTGACTTCCCACTGTACAAACATATCTGCAGAAAAAAAGAAAAATAATATGATAAGCAAATTACATCAGTAATCAGCTCTTACATGAGCCATCTGTTTTTTTTTTTTTTTAAACAACAATTTTTTAACCATTTTTACTCAATAAGATATATAAAATATATAGTCTCTACTAATGTAGAGACTGATATATAAAATATACTAAGAAGTCTTACCTTCTTTAGGTATCTACCATATAATACAGTAGAGACACTGAAGGATAACTGCTTCAGCAGATGTTTTTGGCTTGCTTTTTCCTAGAACTATAGATTTGACTTAGGCAAAAGCTGGCAAGGATCAGCCATGGGAAGCTCATTTAAACCATCCATGAGACTCGTGCCAAATCGCAAAATGTAATTTATCTTCAAGTATTTTAGAAATAACACTTTTTCCTATGACATTGATACAAATGTTTCTTCAGACAGTTCATCATAGGATGTGACAAAGTCTCATTGAACCTCACAGGAATTTACTTTCCCTGCTTTTTCTGCCTCTCTCAATCTTGATGTGGGATAAAGGACCACATGCTCTGGATATGCTTACATAAAACGTTAAATAGTTGAAAAGAAGTTTCAGGATGGTCTAGCAGGTCAAGAAGAGAAGGAGAGAACAATTTTGGTGGCTATATTTGTAGATCAGGGGTTCCTTCCTCAACTTAAGAATAATAATTTAAAAATTATATGGAGCAGTATAGAGGAGGAAATAACGAGACTAAAATCATGTATTTTTTAACAGTACGCATTAACAGTAAATTTTCAATAATTCTACATATCATTAAAGTGATCGCAATGTAGGTTACTGAGGGCATCATGTCATTCATCATATTTTATGGTCTAAGTTTACAATAATTCACAACTTGATATTTTGTCCTTTCATGGCACATCCTCCATCTCCTTAAGTATTTCATTTTAACACCGGTGACACCTTACTACTGCCTTAATACTACATCTTATCAAGCTGTTCCACGTTATAAGTGTGCCAAGACATTCAACCTTATCAAACTTTTATTCTTCCCAGATTACCAAAAGAACAGTAAGAAATGGGGGAAGGGGGGGGCGGGGAGAGGGAAAAAAAGAAAGAAAGAAAAAAAAAATAATGTTGCTTTCACTTCCATAAACTGTGCAGTGTATTGAAATGAAATGATGCAGTGAAAATTAATGCATTGCATAGTTCTGATAAAGTATAGTTGACTATGTAAATCTGTGTGGATTGATCCATGTTACAAGTCAGTTGCTGAGGTGGTGTAAATCAGTGATTTGGGGAATGTCATGGATGTTATGATAACTTAAAATACCTGCAGATACAATTATCTATTATAGTGTCCATATTACTGTCTTTTCAAACTCTTTGGAGCTAACATTTTTGTTAGAGAAATCAATGTTAGCTCCAGTGAAATAAATGGATATTTTCTGCCCTGGTCAGGTTTCACCTGGAGTACTGCATCCAGTTCTGGGCTTCCCGGTACAAAAAAAAAAAAAAAAAAAAAAAAAAGACAGATCTCCTGGAAAGAGTCCAGCGGAGGACCACAAAGATGATATGGGGCCTGGAGCATCTTACCTATGAAGAAAGGCTGAGAGACCTGGGTCTGTTCAGCCTGGATGAAAGAAGACTGAGAGGGGATCTTATCAATGTACATAAATACCTGAAGTGTAGAAGACAGTGGGATTTGGCCAACCTCTTTTCAGTGGTTTGTGGGGACATGACAAGGGGTAATGGCCACAGAAGGGAGGACAGGAAGTTCCGCACCAACATGCAAAAGAACTTCTGCATGGTGAAGGTGATGGAGCACTGGGACAGGCTGCCCAGGGAGGTTGTGGAATCTCCTTCTCTGGAGTTATTCAAGGCCCATCTGGACACCTACTTGGGCAGCCTGCTCTGAGGAAGCTGCTTTGGCAGGGGGGTTGGACTCGATCATCTTTCGAGGTCCCTTCCAACCCCTTCAATTCTGTGATTCTGTGATTCCATGATAAAGTGTGATTTGAGCTTCTCAGCATCTAGATAACACATTTTTAGCTTGCTGTGAAAGAAGACCACACTATAAATTCTAGTACAGTGAATGCATTCAAATATTTCCAGGACTGTAGGTAATTTGTGATGATAATGGATACGCAAAAGCTTTGTATAGTTGTTATCATTTCGTTCCTCATGCTATTTTCACATATTAATAAGCAGATGTACAATAATGTGCAACATTCACAAAATGAATGGTTTGCTATTGACGCAAATACTTTTATGCTGTGTATGCCATTATATAAAGAACTGCAGCCACTCCCCCAAGGTGAGATGGGAGAGGGAATCAGAAAGGTGAAAGCACGAGAGCTCATGGGTTAGAGAGTTCAGCAGGGAAAGCAAAAGCCCCCCACACAAAGCCAGACAAGGAAGCCATTCACTACTTCCCACAGCAGGCAGGTGTTTAGCCACTTCCAGGAAAGCAGGGCTCGACACATGCAATGGTTTCATGGAAAACAAATACCATCATTCTCAATGTACCCCCACTTCCTCCTTCCTTACCCCAGCTGTTACTGATGAGCATGGTGCCATATGCCATGGGACATTCCTTTGGTCAGCCTGGACCAGCGGTGTTGGCTGTGTCCCCTCCCAGCTCCTGGTGCACCCCCAGCCTGCCTGCTAGCAAGGCAGTACAAGAAGAGAAGTCCTCAGCTCTGTGCAAGCACTGCTCTGCATCAACTAAAAACATCGGTATGTTAGCAGTACTATTTTCATCAAAAATCCAATACAGGACATTGTGTGAGCCTCTACAAAGAAAACTAATTATCCCAGCCAAAACTATAATATAGAAAACACACAGAATAGTTATCTCAAGACTTCTGCATAGTTTTGGATGTTACCCATGTATTTGTTTATGTTTTTATAAACATATATGCACACATAGAGTATACACATGCACAAGCAGACAGGACATGTATATGTGTAAATGCATAGTGTGCTGGCATTCACCATTTACATTTCCTTTTTGCATGTTTATTAAATATATCTGCATGTTATAACCCTTTTGTATGTATGTTACTTACAGATAATGTAGCATTGTCTTTCCAATTTTTCTTTCTCACACCTTTTATGTTTTTACAGCCACTGTATATAGGACCATAAATCACAAATATGCCTAGTGAAAGCATTCACAAGTGCATGTACTCACAAATATACCTTAGGTCTATGTATGTGTGTGGAGAGAATGAGATGGATGTAGAGGGAAAACGGTAGTGGGACTGTTTTGTGCTTCCCATTCATACACACATGCATGTGAGAATGCACACAACAGACACAAATATAATTCTCTACAGATCTGTTCTCCTATGCAACATAAACAAGGCCTCTGTTTATCCCAGGGGGTTAAATTGGTCAGATTTGATACATCACTTTGTGCCTGGTGTTAATATTTTACTCCAAATGCTATATCATCTTTTATCTTTTATTTATGGTGATCTTCATATTCATTTCTCAACCAAGGCACAGTCACTGCAGGGAGAGAAGGCATTGATTTTTATTTTATTTTATTTTTTTTTTCCCTCTGTATCACATACTTTTGGCCCTTTAGAAAAAGCCAGAAGTCTGTGAAAGACAGAAAATAAAAGATAGGGAGGGAAGAAATAAAACATAGTTTGGGGATTTTTCCAGGAATTTGAACCAGAAGCAGTCTATGTTCTATCGAGTATAATGCTGCTACTGGATAATCAATTTTCCTTCTGCCAATGCAAATGGACAAGATATATTACCTAAACCAAGATGTCAGTGATACCTTCCTCTCTCTTTTTTTTTTTTTTTTTGACACTCAAACAAGGACCACTTAAATTCTGAAAAGTCTGGATTTCTAGTAAAACTTTACTAGGACATTCTTATGGAAACATTATCTTTCACTCTTCCATCTCTTCAATACAATGCAACCTCATCTTTTCTTCTCAGTCATACTTGTCTTTAAACCACTTATTTGTGTGCATGTGTGTAAGCTTCACATGGCACTGTTCCCTATGACATAGCAACATTTTCTCTGTGTAATCCTGCTTTGTTGATTTAAGAAATTCTCAAATACAGCCTTCTATCAAAATGGTCATCTAAGTCCTATACATTCTTGGAAATTCTCTAGTCATCACCAAATGAATGAAATGTCATTACCCTGAAATTCTAAAAAGAGATGTTAAAACACTCTGCTCAGTAGAACCTGTTGAATCCTAGTTTGGATATCAGCACAAACAAAAACTTCTAATAGTAGCTGGAGAGAAGTAAGGGTGGGACACGTTGGGACAAGAACTCTTACTGACAGGCTTCTGTCTGCTTAATTAGCTGCTAGGCATTTTTATGCTTCAGTCAGACTGCAGTACAGAATTACTAGCGTGGACTAGGTTAGATGTAATGCTACACCACATTTCATGTAGTCCCAGCTTTAGGACAGTTCTGCGAGTTCACATAAAAATAAAGAAGAATTTGACTACTTCACCATGGGTGCAATTTATTCAGTCATTTCCACGTTCAAAGGATGATATCACAGATTGCTAAGGTTCATTTTGTTTTCAGAAGCATAAAGAAAAGGTCTACTGAAGAAGCTACATGATACACCACATGGGTTATGCTTGATTATTTAAAAAATAATTTGCCCCCAAAGGAAATTACTTTAATACATAATCAGTTTACATGAGAATATAAATAGGATGCCCAGAACATTGGAATTCCATCCTACCCATTTCCTTGTGTGAACACATTTATGTGGATGGGACAATATAAAGCTGAAATTCTGAGTAAAGTGGAATTTAGGTTCCTGGATTTCTACTTTTCAACTTTTCTACTTGCTAGCCTACTCTTTTCCACATATCCACAAAAGCAATGGATATTCTTATAGGGTTAATTTTCTTAGGTTTTGGTTTTAGATTCATAGAACACATTGTGTCCAACCTTAATATTTTACACTGTAAGCCATATCATCTTTTATCTTTTATTTATAGTGATCTTCATATTAATTTCTCAATAGCAGCTGGCACAGCAGGAGGGACAAGACATTGATCTTCCAATTTATCTGCTACTCTTAAATATCCCGAGTTTGAAAAAGCCTAGAGAGATTGATGGAGCTCTGGCATCAGTGCAGTGTGTTTCTCATGCATGAAAATCAACAACAGGAAACCAAAAATTGACAATTGGCAGTAATATCAACAACCTCTGTAATAAATATAACAGGATGCTCTTCAATAATTTACTGGAATATCTCGTATTCCATAATGAAAAATAAGCTGTGTGAGAGTGTGTGTATATAGCTTTGTGAGATTCTGTGTATGTGTGTACACATACAGCTACAAACACCAATACACATTTTATTTTATTTACAGACCAGAAAGTCATAAAAGTAATCTATGATGAAATTACTTGTATTATTTATCTTCTAATGCTGGAAAACCAGTAAAATTAAAGGATTGTCATACTTTCAACATTTAGGTGAGAATATATATATATATGTATACACATATATGTATTTCCTCTAGCCTTACAGCATGAGTCACAGGGTTTCATTCCAAGTTGTGACTAATATCTTAGAACCATTCATAGACTGCTAGGGGTAGGCCTCTGAAAGATTGCACAAAGAGAATATTTTCTTATTCTTAATTGTCATATTGCTTGTAGTTGCACCGTAGGGTTTGACAGATCCTGCTGTGTCACTTCCACTTCTTATATTTACAAAAACAACTAGCTGATCTGCTTTGCTAGCAGTTAGGAACCATACTACCAATACTACCTTCCAACATTAGTTCCATCTGCTATCCCTGGTCGTATGAGGTAAGAGAATGCTAACCATCTAATGTCTGCTCTTCATTGAATCTATCAGCTGTAGGCAAGTTACATGGCTTGGTAGATACAATTTTAAATAAAAATTTAATAACCTCTCTTTGACAGAAATGCTGTCCTACTTAAGGGAGCTAAAAGGCTAAGGGTATCTAAAACTACGGGTATCTAAAACTTGGCTAGCTAAGATGTAGAAGAGTGAAGCTGGCTCATTAAGGCATTCTGAACAGCAATTATTACACAAGCACATGCTATACAAATCTATGGGTAAAAGTGAAGCTTATGTTCTTAATTATGCAATACAAAAGAAAATGTTAAGGTCAATATTAACATTACTATCATGTCTCTGATGTGGTTTTAGTTATCCAGGTTCATTCTTCTTCCTCCTTTACTTTCTACCTACCATTTACCCAGAACAGTAATGATTAATGATTCAGTCCCACCACAGTGACAAAACTTTCTGTCTCCTCAACCAATAAGTCAGATAGAAGGAACTGGAGAAAAATTGTAGAGTCTGGGTGCAACAGCATCACTGCAGCTAGTGACCAAATGACCCTCTACGGATGAAATGCTCCATGACATCATCTGCACAGAAGGCAAGGGGACACGTTAAGATTGCAAAAATCCACCTTAGGCACAGAGCCATTGCACATGCTCTGAAGGTGCGATCACAAACACAGAACCTGAGTTATGTTTAGGAGTAATCTGGAACTGAGTGTCATGGCTGCAATTATGCACCTGCTGGAAAGACCTCTGTTCCCTTTGGACCTCCATTCACAACTAAGTGCATGTATCCACTACTAGGTAACGTATTTGGAGCTGCATCCACTGCTAGCAGTATTAAGCCACATGTTACTTCTGAAACAAAAATAAATTTTACCCCTGTAGGTTTTAAGCAATCAAGAAGGAAGGAATGGAGTATCTTTCTACCAGACACTTTAAAAGGTACAGAAGAAAATCTTCCCTTCTACCCACAGTGCTTGTTGGCATCGTAAGAAGGATGTGCATAGTCAGAGGCACAGACTTATTCCTATTAACAGTCTATGATGTAGTGTTTGTATAAAAAGTGTTATGTGACCTGTTGAGTTTTATGTTGTAACACAAGTGTTTTAAAGAAGCTCACAGTTTTAATGGGCATAGTAAACAGAATACATTTCTTAAAGCTCATAACAAAAGGCTATGAGGGGTTCTAAGGCACGGCACAGGAATTGTTAGAAACTACTGCAAGCTATTTTTCTATTTTAAAAAATTTGCTACTTTTATTCCCAGAAACTTAGTCTTCTTTAACGAATCACTGCTTGCAAAGTTTATTGAAAAGAATGAATGAGAAAATCTGTGAAGATTTACCTAAATCTAGGAACATGATCTGGCTTTTTTTTTTTCAAGTTATTTGATTTTTATTTATTTGTTTATTTATTTATTTATTCCACTTCTGATTTCAATTGAAACCATAACAGAAATTCTGGTAAAATGAGAGAGGTTCTTCACATGGTATTTCTGGACATAAACAGTAATAGAAATGACAGATGTATCACAGGAAAGACTGGTTTTATGATATTTCCTTCTCAATTTTATTGTTTTATGGAGTTCAATAATGTTCTGGGTGCCTCAAATACAGGTAAGATGAATAGTACATAAAAGAACAAAAATGGCTTCTGTCCCTAGGTGCTCCCAGTCCGATTCCATGCAATGTCAAGAAGAAAAAAGAATAACAAAATTGAATTAAATGGAAAAAGACCGAGACTGGATAATTAGTACTGGCTAATAGCTCAGTGATGGCATATATATTTCACAGTAGTTTTCGGTAAACCCACAATTGTCATGTCACATCTACGGTAGGTTTGCCAAAATAAGAGCAACAACAACAACAACAACAATAACAATAAATGCTTTACATTTGGGGATGGTTTGCTACCTATTTCCCATGCACTTCTGTCTTTACAGTGATTAAACTTTTGAACCCAGGATGCTCAGATCTGCCAAGAATGCACAGCCATTTACACTTAGTGATCTTGCAAGGAAGAATCCTGCATTGCTGATATCAATTCTCTCATTTGACACACAACCAGCTTATTAGAATCCTCTGCAAACAGAGGATTAATTACAAAGACTCACAGAACGGTATGGGTTGGAAGAGACCTCAAAGATCATCAAATTCCAACCCCTCTGCCACATACAAAGTCAAAGTCATACCTTTGACTAGACCAGGTTTCTCAAAACCCTAACCAACCTGGCAAATAGCAAGACTTTCCACAGAAATGCTGTTCTGCAAGATCAGCATTTATAATTAGAAAAGATCTGATTTCCACAGACATTTCTAGCCCTCAATATATTTAGACTCTGCTTACATACCTTTTCCATTCCATATCTTCTCAGTTTCTCTGGTCATCTTATTAATGTGAATTGCCTAAAAGTCTGGATAGAGTAGAATGCATAGCGTGCTGCCATTAGTATTTCTCTGTCTGTGCTCATGATATGCCCTAAAATTACCTGTAATGAAATGAAACAGTTACTCATAGCTGACACCTTGTGGATCATGAACAATTAATACACAGATGCTATCTTCATGCCTATGACCCTGCCAAATTATTATTCCAGACCTTATGATCATTCAGTTCTTCCTTTACAATGTTCTGATCAGCCTCTCTACTTGGCATTTCTCTTTAGCTGAATGTCATCACTGAATTTATTTAGCAATGACTTTTTCCTTTTTTTCTTTTTTTTTTTTTTTTTGGCAAGATTACTGAAAAACTTTTACAAGTTTTTTGCACATTGGTTGATAAATTCTTTGAAAAGAATATAATGTGTTGTCATTGGAATGTTACATAGGGAATTCTTCAACTATCGTCAGAAAAATACATATATATATAATTAAAAGTCTCAGATAGCATTAGTTATTTACTAATATTCTGAAAGTATACAAATAATTGAAGGAAAAAAGAAATTGAATTTTCCCCCTTTTTTTATTTAATCAGTAACTGATTCTCAAAAAAAAAAAAAAAAAAAAAAAAAAAAAAAAAAAAGACACTGAAGCCTTGCAATCTGGCAGCAAGGTACTCTCAAATAGTAAAAAAATTCTCACTACAACCATCATATTCCATGTGCCAAGTCAGAGCAGCACCTTGTAATAACAACATAATGGGGGGATAGTATGGGGAATTGTGACAGTAGACCAGACCAGGGGAATATTAACTAGAATGACAGGACAGTTTTTTTTAAAAAAATATGTGTATATGTTTATATATATACATTTACCAACAGGTTCACCTGAGGGATAGTTTCTGTGTTTCTGTAAAACAGAGATGTCAAAACTGCATTTTTATTTTTCTGACTCATTATTTTTCTTGATATATACAGTGTTGTTTTTCAAGAATATTACAGCTTCACGGGATGCTGAGACAGTGCACATAAAAGAAAAACAGCTACATTACGAAAATGTTTCAATGTGATTTTTTTTTGCTATTAAAGAAAAAAAAAAGAGAGAGAGAGATAATTTTATTTTCAACACTAATTCACTTATTTTCAATTCCAAAACTTGGAGAGTTTCACAACTGCTGCCCCCTACCTCCATGGTCCTCTGTTTTGCCTTATACAACTGAGACACCCTTCAGATTGCCTCTCTGAGACTTGAGAAGTTTTGTGTTGTTATTCTTGTCCTCCTCCAGAGACTTTCATAAAAAATGAGTTTGTATTTGTGTAGAGAAAAAGAATGCTGTACATATGTGTGTGAATATATGTGTATATCTGTTTTGGTAATTTAACTTGACTAATTAAGTCAAATGCTACACTAAGTTAGAAATGGAAGAACAGCAGCACCAGTTGGGCAGGGTCTTTCAGGAAGCACTCAGTGCAGTTTGTGAAGCCATGGAGCCAGGGTGCCATGTACAGGTCAAGTCTCGTGGGAAGGCACTGGTAAAGTGTGGATACTCTGCTTTTTCACACCTGAGAAGGATGTTACTGGGTGACCTCAAATTACAAAAACACAAAGGAAAAATAAATAAATAAATAAATGAAATCATTTTCAGGCTGTTTTGTGCTCTGTATGAGTTACTCCTTAAAAATAATGTACTTCAGCTGAAACACATTTACTTGAATCACTGAAGCACAGAAAGTTCCACCTGAATATGAGAGGGCACGTCGTTACTGTGAGGGTGACAAAGCACTGGAACAGGTTGCCAGAGAGGTTGTGGAGTCTCCTTCTCTGGAGATATTCAAAAGCCACCTGGATGCTATGCTGTCCAGTATGCTCCAGGAGGTGATCCTGCTTGGCAGGGGAGTTCATCAAGACCTTCTGAAGTCCCTTCCAACCTCAACCATTTTGTGATTCCATACTTAATCGATACTTTTCCCAGGCCCCCTGTCAGGATCAGGAGAGAACCACCAGCCCTGACTGCCCCTGCCTCATCTCCACTGGGGCATCTCTCAGTGGCCCATGTCTCAGGAACCCATTTCAGCCCCCTGGAGCTGTCAGCCCATGCCCCAGCAACGCTTCAGCAGGACCAGTTTCCATGTTCCCTGTGCTGGATTTTTGTGGAACAGTTTTGGTAACAGATGGATTGCTGCAGGGGTGGCCTGTGAGAAAAGCACTGAAGCTGGCCCATGTTAGATAAGAGCCAGCTCTAGATGACTCCAAAGAGACCCACTGCTGGCCAGAGCTGAACCAGTGACGCTGGAGAAGAACAGGAGGTGCTCCAGGCACCTGAACAGAAGTTCCCCTGTGGCCTGTGGAGAGGCCCTTAGTGGAGCAGGCTGTCCCCCTGCAGCCCATGGGTCCCACACAGAGCAGATCTCCACACTGCGCCCGTGGAGAAGCCCCTGGTGGAGCAGGTGGATGTGGCCTGGAGGAGGCTGCGGCCCATGGAGTGCCCCCGCAGGAGCAGGCCCCGGGCCGGAGCTGCAGCCCACGGAGAGGAGCCCACACAGGAGCAGGGGTTATGTGGGGAGCTGCTGCTCACCCATGGGGGACCCATGCTGGGGCAGTTTGCTCCTGGGGGATGGACCCTGTGGTATGGAGCTGTGTGGGAGCAGTTCTTGAAGAGCTGCTTCCTATGGACCCCCTCGCAGGCTCAGTTCAGGAAGGATGGCATCCTGTGGGAGGGACTCCACATGGAGCAGGGACAGAATGATTGTGAAGCAGCAGAGGAGACAAGTGTCAGTGGCTGACTACAGCCCCCATTCCTCATCCCCCTGCACCACTTGGAAGGAAGAGGGAGAAGACAGTGGATGAGAGGAAGGTATTTTTAATTTTATTTTAGTTCTCACTGCTCTAGTCTGCTAGTGATAGGCAATAAATTAATCTCCCCTTGCTGAGTCTGTTTTGCACATGACAGTAATTATTGAGTGCCCTCCCTGCCCTTATCTCAACCTTGAGACCTTTTCCATCATGTTTTCTCCCTTAGCTCCACCAGTGTGGTGGAACTAGCCATCAGCTAACCCACATGTCCCTGCATCTCCATCCTTCCCAGCTGCAGGCCCCATTGAGTCTGCCTACTCATAGGCCCATGTCCTCAACCCCTGGGAGGTGTCCAATGCTCCGCTGTACCTCCCACATGGACCTGTTCCTTGCTGGATCACTGGGACAGGCCCAGGCTACCAGGTCACACCCTGCCATGCGCACGAGGTCACAGACCCTGCAGCACCCAGACTGATCTGGCTTAATACAGATGGAAATTAGAGGAAAGCATCATTGAATCAAAGAATATCCTGAGTTGGAAGAAACACACCAGGATCATGTTTAACTAAATAAGAAGTGAATGTAGTGAAACAGATAAAAGGAAGGTTCCCTACTATTGGAATCCAGCCATGTGCACTACTGAGGCATTACTACATTTTAGTGGTAATGCTTCTTTTATTACACTGCAGAATGCTGTGAGGTAAGTTTTGAACTTCGATGCGATACCTAATTCAGGAATTTTCCCAACAGGTGCAAACTCAGATACGGATGTCCTCATCATATCATATGAGCACCTTTACCCCTTCAGTAATGTCAGCCTTATAGCAGACACTTTTTCCACATCTACATTAGTTGGAAAGAATGCCCCCCTTGGACAAACTTGCTTTGGTAATTTATACATACATATATATATATATGTAGATACAGATATCTATTTATTGATACTTTAAATTTAAATGGGGGGATGGAGGATACTGGTTAGCTGTATTTATAATGCTCCAATTTCTCAAAAGTTTTAATTCTAACATTTTGGGACTGGTGCCTGAGAGACCTACAATTTATGATATGTATCCATACTGGAGTAAAAGGATAGGTTTTCTGGGGAAAACAAATACTAAAATTTACAGCAGATAGGAAAGTAGTGTTCTTGTGGCTAGTGCCGCTAACATTCCACAACAACAACAACAACAAAATACTGGTGTTTATGGTGTATAACCAGGAAATAATGTTAGACCTTGAAGAAAGACAAATAAACATATACTCTTGGGAAGAAAGGTTCCAACAGCATGCAATATTAAACTTCTTCTGTAAAAATTCATTTTTGACACAAGTTTAAAATTATCTAATTTATTTCCTTCAAAGTAATTTTTCTTCTTGACCTTGTATCTCTAACCTAAAATAACAAAATAATTTTAAGAACACTGTTCAAGCATTTCTATTAAATTGCTATTGGTGTGACTGTGTTCATTAAGTGATCTCTAGGTACATCCTATGAGAAAGCTGGGAATAAATTCTGGTGATCGGAATGCGTAGAAGGCTCTAGCGCATGAATGACTGAAAAACATGTTGTATTAATCACACAGATTTTGTAATAAATATATATACAAATATGTTCAGATCAACTTAGTAAAAATTGTTCATCTCAAAATAGGAGTATTATATGGACCTCAAAATAAAATGTATTGGTATTGAATCCTTATAAACAGTTTAGAAGTTACACATGATAGTTGTTTTTTTCTATATTACATGTGAGATTTCAATTCATACTGAGCAAGCTTGTCAAATAATAAATGTAAATAAGAAATTTTAATTTTCAGATCTAAATCAGAAATTAAATTTAAAGATCTCAGTCTGATTTGTATACGTATGTCCTCCTTCCTCTGTTCTCACTCGCAAATATGAGAAAAAGCACAGCAGATTCATAGAGCATCCCTATCTATTAGGGATATGTTAGTATTTTGGCCTAAAGCACACTGTATGAAAAATTCTACTGATAGTAGAGCCCTCTGGATCAGGTCCCCAGTTTTTCAGAGGGGGATGTTGTTTCTGTACAATGAATGGATACTTCTTGCTTCACAGTTCTGTCAAGCAGGAGATATGACAGAAACACAGATATAATTATCATTTTTTCTTTGTTTTACTGAGACACCCTAAGGAAACCAGCATACTCATCAGTAAAATGGGAATAATACTACTTACCCACCTTTGACAAGTGCATCATGATCTACGGATCAAAGAGCTATGTACAACTAAGTATTTTTATTATTACTACTTTGATGTGCAAATCACAGACACAAATGGCTGTAACTGTCTTTGAAGCTGTTCTGAAAAATCATATCATATTCCACTTCAGCAGTAATTTAATATGTGGATTAGTGACATGACAGACCATAAGAGGCTATTTGGAACTCTTCCAGTTGGTTTTCTCAATGTAGCTGCTTTGAACATGCACTTAGTGTTCAGTAGGCAGAAAATGTCCTCAAATTATTATTACTGATTGCATCATTTTTTCAGTCAAAGAATTTGTATAATTATAAATCTTCTTTTTGTTAATATGATTAATTTTATGATCTGACTCAATTACCATAAATTATATTTACAGAAACAAAGTTGTTAGTCATGCAACTTAGCTATTCCTGCTTTCAGCCTGCCTTAGTAAGGTTACAGTTCCACTTTGAACTAGACAGATGCATTAGAGGACAGCAGACTATTGAGACCTACCTTTCATCAAAAAATCCAGTCTTTTGCCATTGGGCCAACTGGTTGGGTAGTCTTGCATCGTTCTTCAAGATATTAATTCAAAAAGAGACACAATGTCTGTCTTGCCATATTAGTACCTATGCATGGTACTACTCTGCATGAAGGTGCTTCAGTTGGCTTAAGATGTCATGCTGACTAATATTTTTTTGTTATTTATTATTCAATAGAATGCTTTTCATCCTTCCATGTTTTTAATCCGATACCATAACCAATGGTTATATATATTCCAAAAGACCTCTACAGGTTTATGTGGTAGTTCTTGTAAAAAACATTTGCAAGACCAAAATACAAATAATAAAAACAAGCAAGCAAACAAGCAAACAAACAAAACAATAAACAAACAAAAACTGAACTGATGTTACATCCTATACAGAACAGGACAGAAGGGAAGGGGAGGGGA
>CM021763.1:42227798-42251022 GCA_011075105.1 Heteronetta atricapilla | reverse complement strand
TATGCTGTTAATTTATTAATAGATTTCAGATTTAGCCTTGGGTTTAAGAGCTTGTTCCAGAGGTTGATTTATATATTTTTATTATTTGTATGTGTGTGTGTGTGTTTAAGACATGTCTATGTTTTCTTTGATATCGAGTAAACTCACTAAAGATGTTTGTTATGACCTAAATATGTTTTTAGGGAGATATACAGTCCAGTGCAGTATCTTCATTGTCATAGCTGTGCAGATTCGAAATACACCTTCATGTCTTTTGTTTATTGCAACTGATTTTTAGGGTAGGTTAATTTTAAAACATTCAAGACGGGAGCTGTTGGTTGTACAGCACGTTTGGTAAACCACAGTCATTACTCTAGCAACAGTGGAAACCTGCTGCATCTCCTGTAGCACAAGACTACATGACTAGAAACTATAGACGCACACTTCATTGTCAGAGCTACTTACTAATCTTATTTTGGATATCAGAATTAGATCCTGGACCAGATTCCATGAAAGCAAAAGCAAACAAATAATGATTTGGCAATGTATAAGTATCTCCTTCAAAATACTTGGAGATTATGAAAAAGTTTTGTTGGCACTAAAACAGCATATATATATATATCAGCTTTTCTGTCTGGAACTGTGAAAAGGATAAACACTTCATAAAAACTTCTGCCACAAAACCAAACATATTGAAATGACTTTTTATGGAGATATTAAAACAACAACAACAAAAATACACAGGGCTTGTTTCTCCTCAGGGTTCAATTATTTTGAGTGCTAGTAGCAAACTTTGATTGATAAACCTAACCTTTCCTTTCCAGGCAATAGTTTGATGCCATAGTGATGAGGAAGGGTTAGAGAATGGAAGATTAATATTTGGATTGTGACAAAATAATGAAAATGCAGAGGCTGTCTTTGACTTGTACAATGTGAGGAAGGATTTCCCATTTTGGTTGTGTGATGGCAAGAATCTCCTCTAAGAGCAGGCAAGTCTGGACTTTATATGTTTTTCTTGAATTATTTTTCAAAGCTTATAAAATTTCTTCAGCTTTCCAAATAGAAATTCATAATGCATCCAAAATGTAATTCAAACTATAGTGGCAACATATGTTTTTCAGCAGCGCAAATGACTGATGAAGTGCTGTGGTGACCACATATCATGTGTGAAATAAGAACTAAGAAAGGAGACTCCACAGCCCACAGGGAAACCCAGGCAGCTCTTCTATCCAAAATAAATTTATGATGTTTTCCACCTGAGCTTACACAAATAAAGTTGCCAAAGATGTCCATCGTGACCTAATTTGACACCTCTATAAGTTTTTTCAATTGCCCATTTACACCAGTGTTTTTCACTCTTCCCTTCTAAAACAATATTTAGCAACCTGAAATCCTCTATCATCTTCTTCTTACTTTTCATGTAGCATAAAGAAAGCCTATCAATCAAAATAAATGAAGATTGTCCATCTAGTTTTATTTTATCATTGTAATTTTTTTCTATAAGATCTTTCTTCACTTCAGAAAAGGGAGCTAAGCCTCACCTTACAAGTAATTCCACTGGGAAGAAAGGAGACAGCATGCAAAAATGTGGCTTTAAAAGATTGGCCTGATCATCAGGTTTTACTTTAAAAGTAAATCACTTAAAATGTTTAAAGCTATATTGTTTGAATAATTTCTAGTTTCCACAAGCAGCCATAGAATATTACTTCAGAACAGATTAGAATATTTTGGAATCCAGTACAGTAATGATTTCATTTTCTTACTTTAACACTGTTGACTTCTGATTCATAACATATTTTTGAGTTTTATGAGAGCATTTCATAAGTAATTTTAAAATAAAAAATCTTAAGAATTAGCTACTCCATTCAATTCCATCCACTCCAATACACCCAAATCTGGAAAAAGTGGCATCTTATGCATCAAAGTTATAGTAGTGCACAGGATGGGGAAAGTAGACAGAGATGTGCATAACTTCTAAAAAAGGCACATCATAATACAGCTGTTTTAGCCATGGAAAACAGTAAGAGTAACCAGTTTCCAGGCATGCTGTATCAGAATGTTTAGACTGAAATTAAAGTTGCTCCTAGCAAATGTATGCTGTTACAAAAGTGGTCTGCCTATATATGCTTTCTCAGTCCTCACTCAGCTGTATGCAAATGGGAACAATGTTAAATACCACTGTGCTTGCAGGTAGGTATGGCCAATAGATGTGATACTATATTTCCAGCTACTTTTACAATTTTTACTCCCTATTTTATAAATATTAAACTAGTTTTCTGAAGCATGGTGTATATTCTCAAAATTTGAAAAATAATATGTCAAGTACTAGATTGTCTGTGAATCTGTGTAGCTCTGAAAAATTTGTTTGCACACACTAAAATGTCAATATCTGCTATCCAAACCATAAAATTTTAACTCCTTCTTCTTATTAAATATACTGAAATGTGAAAAAATACATATTCAGAAATATACTGGTGTATCCATGCACTGCATACATTCTGCTGGAATCTTTATGATATGAATCTTTATGAAACTATTTTATAAGCATTTTTTTTTCATCAGCTTTGAGAATCTGTATTCCAGCTTCTAAGCCATCTACTTGGATTTACTAATATCTCAAGTTATAAAAAATTTCATACACATATTTAAAAAAAAAAAAAAAATCATTATCATCATCTTTCCAAATATAATTGACTTAGTTAAAGACTTAGGCTAAGTTAATGATTTTTCCTTTCTAATTACAAAATTCCTTCAAATTATGACACTTGGCTCAATTTCAACAACTACACTTCAAGAATTCATACTTTAAAATTGATGTGTTAACAAAATTGAGCATTGAAATTGTGACATCAAAAACACAGGTGAAAAATTGCTGTTTACTTATGGAAAACAAGATATAATTCTCCATAGACTTTCTGTGCCAGCAACACCTGGAATATGTAATGACAGGTGATGTTATGCATGATGGATATTTCATGTTTTCTCTGATTCTCAGATTTTTAACTCACATTAAAATACAATAAAATAAATAAAATAAAATAATAATAATAATAAAAACAATTATCTTCTCAGAGGAGCATGTAAATTTATACCTATGAAGTCCATATAGATATTTAAACTCTACTTGTTCAATACACATCATGGGAATATGCTGCTGATGCTGTCATCTGCACTTATTTGTAACATTCATGTGAGATTAAAGCTGAGGGCTAAATTATTACCCAGGGTGTATGTATAGGAACTGTCTTAGAACATGATTTCCCAGAATTAAAGATCTCTTTCTATATGTTGTTTGAGCTTAATGATTTATCCAAACTCCTCAGAAAGCAAAGATTACTTATAAAGTCATTGTTGCTTTTTATGTATGAAAAACAACAAAGTGTAGTTGACTGCTTTATGTCATCAGTCTTGAAAAGCTTCTATTTTAGTTTGAAGATTTTGTGAGCCTTCTGAACAAAGGTCCCCCCAACACTTCTAATTGTTACTTTTTCTTGTATCCATCAGTTTTTTCAGCAACTTTTATTTCTACATGATATGATTTTATTTTCACCCTCAAATAGTAGAAGCTGAGACTGAACAGTTAATTCCTCAGTCTGAGTTCCATAAAATTATAATTGAGGACATATATATGAAAAACAAGAACAACAAAACTAACAGAACCCCTAAGGCTCAAGCTGAATTTTGAAAACAAAAATTAAAAAAAAAAAAATTAACATGCCATAGAAACATGGAATAGAATCAGAATCTATAATAAGCTGCAAAGTCAAAAAAGTTAAACAGTATGTTTTAATTGAGATTTTAAAACAGAAAGTGATCATAAACAAAGACACAAACTGGAGCAGAGCAAGTAAGCCTGGGAGTGGAAAGGCAGGAGAACATAGTCTTGTGCATGACTACAGACAAATATTCACTGAAAGTTAGATTTTTTCTCTTGATGCACTTGTTATGATATTCTTAGTACCATAATTTTTATTTATTAGTGCTACAGTAGCTTTGGGTGTGTGTCATACTGAATAAGTAGGTCATATTAAAGGAAGATCTACTGTCAATAAGCAAAATGTTCATCTTAGATACACCAAGTACTTGTTTATCTTAAATACTGTTTTGTTACTATTTTAATTAACACATATTTTATTATCTTTGTCCCTGTGTTGAGTTGATTTCAATGCTGCCAGACTGCAAACAATCAGAGTGCTGTTTTCTGCTCCATGGAATGGATATGGCACTTACAGAGAGAAGGAGAAAGTATGATGGAAACTGGGTGTTCAGGGAATACTTGACTGAGACTAGTATGGAGAAATAATAGACTGAACTTAGGGATAATATGAAAAAATAAATAATTTGACTTGAGCTAAGTAGATAAGAGGTGTTACTGAAACTGGCTGAAGAATTTAGGGAGTTCAGTGCTATGAATGAAAAATACAGAGCAGGAGTAATGAGTGCTGAAAGAGGCATGTTGGCATGGAAGAGGAACAGAGAAGAGAATTCACTTGGGGTGCTGGATAGGGAGAATGAAGCATGCCTTGCAAAGCAAGTGTTATGATGAGTAAATGAGATAACTCTGGAGTGCAGACTGCACTTTTGTAATGGAAGCTACTGTGGAATAAGTGGTGAATTCCACACTGGACAGGGCACTGCTCAGGGCAAATGAAGAATATACCAAAATCAGATAATCTGATTTTTTAAAAATCAGAAGAGCTTCAAATGGCTATTTAAGCTTCCCAGTCTCAACACTCTAATGCTGTGGAAAATATATATTTATATATATATATAGCCTATGAAGTCCAATAGTAATGGGTAATTTTTATCTATCAGGTCTACAGAGTTGATGATAAACTACTTTAACCAATATTAATGTATTAAAAGTCAGAGGACTCTGCAGTGCATCTAACATTTTTGATGTGAGATACAGTTGTCAATATGAAGTGAAATGCAAGGGTTTTGTATGCTTTAAAATTGTACTCTCACGTACCCAAGCACACCAGAGCAAGAGGATACTAGAAAATACATAGAAAATTTAAGGAAAGCATCTGCGTTTCTATTTTAGCCCATGTGATAGATTATTTTTTTCCTTTTTTCATTTTTTCATTTTTTTTTCCATCTGTAGAAATTCTACTTCATTAAATTGAAATAACCCTGTGGATATCTGCATAGAGATGAATGAGGTTGGACTGCCTGCTATCAAATTTATGACTCATTAATTGAAGAAGATAGAAATGTGAGGTGAACAAGTTAAGTGTTTCTTACACCAAAAGCAAAGGAAATTCTGTTTAATAAAACTTACGCTAAACAAGACAAATCAGATAAACTTTCTACATGAGGTCATCCATTAAACAAATCTTAAATTTCAGCATATCTGATAGGACACACTGAAATCTGATTATTAGAAGCTATTATTACTTGTCTACAATGGAATTAATTTGAAGTTTTGCTGAGTACATAAGTTCTGTATAAGATTTTACTACTGTAGGAAATTAAAAAAAAAAAATGACTTTGTCCCATTATATCTATACATAATGGCATCTTGCTAAGTTTTCTACCAGTTGGAAGAAGACAGAATTGTATTGTCACCTTTCAGAGAAGCTACAAAGTTATAAAAACTACGAAACATCAGCTTTGAACAGCTCCTAACTTTTGATTTGCTCTAATACTTCTACCCCTATCTTCGTTGAGAAAGATCTGTCTGCACACACAGCCAAGAGTGTTTCAACAATGCTTGCTTTCAGTGAACTACTACCATACTGCCATGTTAGCAGAGTCCTGAGATGAAGACTCACTGCTTTGTCTCATGTATTGTCGGGCTTTAGATAATGCAGAGTTTTGAAAATTATGTCACCTCTATGCCAAAACTTCAAAGACATTTTGATTTTGACCTTCCTGTTAGCTAACACAGTGCTGACTATAAACTATTCTATGTAGTTTAAGTACCGTAGAACTTAGAAGTTCTTGGTAGAATTTAGAAGTTCTGGGGTAGGGTAGCTACTTGATATACAGTTTTAAAAGACGTATATTTTCCTGAAATCAACTTCAACTTGTTTTTTTCCCAGGTTGCTGTGATTTGGGTGGCTCCACATAAATGGTTTTGCTTGTATCAGGAGTGAACTTCCACTAGAATGTTCTCTGTTAGCAGACTGGACTCCTTACAGATGGAACTAAATCAGAAAATGTTCACGAGAATCCAAGAACACTTAGTGTACTTCAGTAACTAACACACTCAGGTCAAAAGCCAAACCAGAACTACTCTTAAGTCTTCCAGACCATACATGTAAATTGGGACCTCTACAGATCTGTTCCCTAGTTGCTACTACCAGGACAGCCCTTGCTTTTTGCCTTTCAGAACTAATGTTCAGCATCCAGGATAACAAGATAATCCATGCCTTCTAGTAACCTCTTATACTCTACAGTTTATTGCCTTTGTAGGCAAGGTTTTTGTAGATACAGGGGGGTTCAAGGTGGCTTCTGTGAGAAGAGACTGGGGACTTTCAGTGTTGGCCAGAGCCAATTCTAGCCAGCTCCAATGCAGACCTACTAAAGGTGAAGACTGAGTCCACCAGCAATGCTGGTGGTATCTCTGTGATAACATATTTAGGAAAGGGTAAAAGTTTCTGCACAGCAGCTGTGAGTGAGTGGAATAAGAAAAAAGCAAGAGAAACAACCCTGCAGACACCAAGGTCAGAGAACAAGAAGGGGGAGGATGCGCTCTAGGCACCAGAACAAAGATTCCGCTGAAGTCTGCAGGGGCAATTTATTGGTGGATTTATATTCTGCTTCTTATAGTAGAAGTCTGGTTTACTAGACTCACTTGGAGGAATAAAGGGAGATAACCTGAGCTCTAAGAAAGTTTTATAAGCCTATCTCACATTTTATTTCACTGTGAAGTTGTCTGAGCTTTGTTACCCCCAACTGTTACCTTTACAGACTTTATCCTGCATAGGACATCTTCCACCAAATCATGGCCACTTACTTAAAATGTGATTACATATATCCTTAGAGCTCTCTTTTTCTCACTGTCTCATCTCTACTCCTTCATTTGTATAGGAAATTTGGGGTCTTCAAAACACCTAATAGAGAAAGTATTCATGTTCTACACTAACTGAGACATTTTATGACTCAAAAATACAACTTTTACTTTTGTGCTTACTATACTTGTTTAGGATTACAGAAATGTAGTGGCCCCAAGACATATCAGTTTTATATGCATAAAACTGGAGAATATGTAGAAAGATAAGATACTAACAATTTCTTAATCCACCAGTAAAAAAATGACAATTTTATATGTGAAATTTCTTGGATGGCAGTAGTGAAGAAGTCATCAGTCTTTTGAACATTCTACCAAAACATGATGTACATCCACATACCAACTTTTCAGATGTGCTCCTGAATATGTTTTATTTTCCACTTTGTGTTGACTTGTACCCTTGGAATATGATTGACAGCCATTTTGATTTTCTGTAATGCGTTGAAATTTTAAATTAACCTGAACAAGAATAGAAGAAGAAGGTGATGAAATGATAAATTAATACATAGCATTTATGTCCTGCCTTGTGTTTAGAGAAAATCTTTTGTAACTGATGTTTGCTATTCTCTTCAGTGGTAATGTAGATGTTCATCCCAATTCATCTATAATGTTTATATTGTAGCAAGTAGGAAGTCACTGCAAAGTACTTATCTACTATATTCACTAGAGAGCAAAATAAACATGTTGACCTCCAGTTCTTCCACTTTTTTCTTATCAGAGGATGTCAGCATTTAGCACAAGGACAAATGCCTGTATTTTTGTGAGGAATGTAGACAATGCTGTCATGAAACAAATAGCCTCTAGGAGGAAAAAAATTGAAGCCTTTCAAAAGGTTTAGTGTGTAAAAGAGGCAGTTTCAGTGAACCCATCACTGTATGTCAAATGCCTAAAAAAGAAGGGGAAAAAAAAAAAGCCCATTTAAGAAACATATTTCCTTCTCCCCTGAACTTCAATATTTTACTGAAGTGTTGATATACATCACAGATAAAATTTAAAAATATTCTGTTTATGTTAATTAAATATTCATTTTCCTCTTTAATCCTATTATAACAATTATTTTCTTAATTATTCATGATGTTTAGCTATGCTACAGTACAGAGATTGAAAGCAGAAGCCAGCATCCTTACAGAGGTGTGTTAACTGAATGCATGACATGTTTTTTCCCTACAGTATAACTGATTGAGAAAACTAGGTTGCCTAGTATTCTTTTTTCTCCATACTCTATTAGAATCAAGGTAACATACCATCTAAAATAGCTTTGAAATTTAATAATTCCAAGAGTAATAAGAAATATAATATGTACTGCTCCGGTGGGAAAAGGATATTTCCCACTTTTATAGTTTAGGAAAGAAATTGCATCATTTTAAAGCTACAGGAGACCTGATGATAATGCAATAGCTTTTGTCTGTAAAACTTTGTGCTGATTCTCTCCAGTTTTGTCCTTTTATGGATGCAAATTTGTGAATATCTGATGAAAGATTTGAGGAAACCCATAATGTAAACACTCAGACCTAGAAAAAAAGCTGTTTCTTCAATCACAAAAATTCCAAAAGAAATACTGTAAATCTTGCAAGAGTATCTATGTATTGCCTTGTTTATAGAATAACAGCTATTGCTTTAGCAGCTTCTAATGCCATATGTGTACAATTAGTACAAGAACATGAAATTGAATGAATACATAAAAGAAAACTAAACCCACCCAGCTTAACAAATCCATTCTCCCACCCACTGTGTTCTGGAACATGAACAGAACATTATTTGGATCACAAGGATTAGTAAAATAACAGTCTTGGTGAACAACATGGTTCTGTGGATGAAATGATTATTTCCTAAAGACAGTGTATGATAGCTGGCATACCAGTGATTGTACTTATTATAATTTATTATTCTGATCCAATCACTATGGAAAGTATATAATTATTTCAGTTGAACAGATCAGTAATTATACACAAAATAATGTTAAGAATATTTCATATAAATGAATTGATGAATTGTGATTTGTGATCCTTCTTTTTTTTTTTTTTTTTTTTTCCTCTGGTTAAAAATGAAATTGCTATAATTAAAGTTTTCTTTGCAACCCATTTCTCTTGCAATAGCAGCATTAATTTTCTGTGAGAAATGAAGGACATAAAATATCTTTACCAGTAGAACTGGAACCAAGCTTGGAGAGTTACTATCTGCACTGGTTTTATTCAAAAGGCAGAACATCAAAATTCAAAAGTGATCATGATTGTTATTCTGAGATCCCATAACATCCAATGGGTTTTGGTCCATTGCATTAATGATATATGCAGTTTCATTCCTACACCCTTTCCATGGATTCTGCTAGTTCAACGTGAATTAAGACATTTCAGACTATGCATTGCAAACTATTCCTAATGTTTTCCATATTTGAAATTGGGGTAGCCACTGCTTTTAAAGAAATCAGCTTTAATTAATGAGAATATTGAAAGCTGTAGGTTTTTCCTAAACAAACCACTAACAGTTTTGTTCACTTTTTAAAAGTCCAAGGTCTTTTTTATAAATGTGTTTTCTACCCAACACTTTGATATAGATAGCTTACTCTTCCTTGCCATATTTGAAATTCTATATAACTTATTTTGACCTCACAAGTATATTTGTGGCACACAACAGGTATCATAAAAACACATGTGAAAAGTATATGAAAGTATATTGTTTTATTTTGTTTTGTTTTGTTTTTCCCTAATGACATTTAGGTTCCAATTTTTCTGTACTATTTCTAGGCCATTGTACACAGTGCTTACACTCCCAACAGAAATTCTTTCCTTACTCAATTATTCCTTTCACATGAAGATGAAAGAAAGATGTTATACAAGCATAGCAAATGAAATAATCAGCAGAAATAGTAGATGTTAGAATGTTAGTATTCCTTCAGGTCATAGTACTTGGAAGAGGAACCCCAATGTCTTACTTCTACAGGGCAAGTTTTGCAAGTGATGTTTAGGAAGAGAAGCAGAACATTCAGCTAAGTTTTGCACATTCTCCTATGAAATGAGCATGACACCAAAGATAGTCCCAAGGCAAATTCTTCAGTGATGGATTTCCAGTGAAGCAGGCAGCCACAATATCCCCTTATTTGGTAATGATATATCAGTGTATTGCTGAAAATTAGAATAGAATAGAATAGAATAGAATAGAATAGAATAGAATAGAATAGAATAGAATAGAATAGAAATATTAAGGTTGGAAAAGACCTCCAAGATCATCTGGTGCAACCATCCTTTACCACCAATATCACCCACTAAACCATGTGGTACCACATGGTTTGACCTGAGTACCAGGTCCAACATTTCCTTAAGGGACGGCTAGGCCACCACTTCCCTGGAAAACACGTTCCAATGACTGACTACTGTTTCTGAGAATAAATATCTCCTCATTTCCAACCTGAACCTTCCCTGGCACAATGTCTTGGCCTCTGCTCATTGACCCATCTTGTCCAGGTCCCTCTGCAAGGCCTTGCTATCCTCCAGCAGACCGACACTTCCCCCCAGCTTGGTGTCATCTGCAAACTTACTGAGGATGCTTTTGAGGTCCTCTTGTCAAATTCTCAGTTTTCTACCTGCAGCATGATTTCCTCTTGTTTTCTTCATCATACACTCAGATGCCATTAAGTAACTATTCACAATTAGAAAAGAGCCTGCTTTGGTGCTGTGACCTCAGTTCCTTTCTCATTACAACTATCATTAGGGCATGTTCAGAACACATTCTAATTTGATTTATTTTTTTAACTGGCTTATGTTGCTTATTTTTCTAGTTGTAATCTCAGCAAGAGGTGTATGATCAATATGTATCTCTGTATTTATGTTATTATTGGCATTAGTTCATAGTGGATATAACTTCAGATTCTAACAAGACCCATTCAGGTTTCAAATAAACTTTGGTAAACTTAAAATAGACATAGTTATTTCCTGAAGGGTCACTGTAAGCAAGGTTTGTATCCTAATGATGTGGATATGGTAAAGCAGATAATCTTGGTTTTGCTTGTATGTTCTTCTGTTCTCTGAAATATAAGGTTGTTTGTGGTTTTCTTTATTTTTTTTCTCTCTCTTATTTTTTTTTCTTTTCATTTTTATTTCTTTTTTCTTTTTTTTTTTTTTTTTGTTTCCCTCCTTTTTCCTTTTTTTTTTTCCTTTTTCCTTCCTCTCCTTCTCTACACCTCCTCCCAGTTTATCAGCATGAAACTCTCTATTTCTTTTCTGTCTCACAGAATAACTATTTGTTGTGGCTTGTAGTCTGAAGTCAGATAATTCAAGTTTTGTATTTAGGAAGACATCCAATAAATTTGACTGGGATTTTTCCAGCCAAACAGGTTTATTTGTTAAAACAAAACCTTTTCATTTAATCCGAGACTTCAGTTTTGACAAAGGTATAATTTCTGTTCGACATCCACTAGGTAGCCATTTATAACGCTGTTCTAAAATATCAGACAATCTATCGGACAATGATCTTAAGACAACAAATCAGAAAATGCATTCAAACATAGTGTGCTGTTTAATCGATTGGTCCTGGTTCCTGTGACATAATCACAAAATAATTAAAGTTGGAAGGATTCTGTGGAAGACATGCTGTCCAAACCTTGCCTAAAAAAAAAAAAAAAAGAGAGAGAGAGAAAGAAAGAGAGCTTAGAAAAGGTTGCTTTGGACTCTGTCCACTCAAGGGGACTCTGTCCACTCAAGTTTGAGTATTTCCAAGGTTTGAGATTCCACAACATCTCTAGTCAGCTTGGTCCAGTATTTGACCACTACCATGTTGAAAAGCTTTCCTTTATATAGGTACTTGAAATTTCCTCTGTTCTTACACCTTTGCAATGGCAACTGCAATGACAATTAAGATAATTGGGAACAATCCGATGCATGCAGATCATCTATGTAGCAAGTAGCGAAATACTAGGATACAGTCAATGAGATAAAATAAATGTCAATTTACTCTTCCATTGCTTCCTAAAGATACTTCTAAAGCTCAGGCTTGTGACTTATGTATATTTTGTGTGCAAACAAATGTACATATCTGAAAAAGGTGTGAGGCCACACTTGAGTTATTCTGCAGAAGAAGGGTAAGCAGTCTAAATTGATATATGTGTTTCCAGTCATATTTAGTTTATAAAGAGGGAGCCAGGAAGTCGCTGAAATATGTGTCTCAGAAAAACTGGTTAACTTGTGTTTTCTGAAAGGAAACTGTAAATTTCAAATGTCTATCTGAATGAAGAACAGCTCAAAAGAAGAATTCTCAAGAACAAGAGCACAAAAGGAATAGTCACTTAGTATTCAAATTGATTTCACTGCAATACATGATGGAAACGTGGTAAAATCTTTACAGAAATAAAAACACTAATTTTCTTTTCATGTTTTAGTTTTTTTTTTTTTTTTTTTTTTTTTTTTTTCCCACTATTCCTCTACTCTTATTCTTCAGCTTCTATTTCATATCTGCAAACTGGAACATTATGCAATACCTGTTAGCTCCTAAATCACATATATTACTTCAGAACCAAGATATGCTCCCTCCTTTTCAACTTCTAGAAAACAGTCAGGGTTCATACATATGTCAGTATTGACCTGAAATAATTTCAATATTCCTAGTTTTATCTTCTCCAGTACACTAAACAAAATTGCACACAGTCTTGCATTTTGTTCAAAAAAATATTAATAAAGGTACCAAATTGAACTTTCCACTAAGCATGGTTAATTTTGGACCCTCATAATGTAAAGATATCATGTCTAGACTGAAGTCACATCACCTTCAAAATCAGTTGTCTTAGTGTCTGTCAATCTATTTTTCCAATGTGTGAACTTTGGAGATTATTCCCTAATTTGTCCAAAGACTTTGACTTCTAAAGACAGTGGTACTTAAAATCATAGAGTCAAACGTTGTGAAATCCATTATACTGAATATAATCCTGAGGGTTATTTTATTCTATCTAAAAATTAGGATTTAAAATTAAATTACAGTATTACCAAAGAAAGTAGCAGCTGTCAACACATTAAACATGTAGACTTCAATCCTATGCAATCAACCCTTTCAAGATACAAGCTTTTTTATTGTTCTTTTCAATTTTTTAAGACAGCATTGACTGTGACTAAAGTAAGTAAAGTATAAAATCCTCATTAAAAAAAAAAAAAAATCTTCCTTGTATTTTTATTTGGAAACCAGGATGGAAGTGACAGATTGTCAGAATAAGAATTAATAGCCCAACATTGCATTGTAGCATGTCATTCGGTCCATATATGTTAGTGGTGGATTATGTAATATGATAGTTCATTCACAACAATGTCATTTGGCATGATAGTGTGATACCCGTTTGTTGATTCTGGTTATTGTTAAAGATTTTTTATTCTCAAGCTTAAGTAAAACTGTTTTAGAACACTGCTATACAGAAAAATTAGTCTGAAATATATTTGATGGTCTATCAACGATTTATGAAAAGTTCCACTTCGTTTATTTTTCTGAACAAAATACAAATTACAGTGTTTTTTTTTTGTTTGTTTGTTTGTTTGTTTTTTTAATAAATATCTATATATATCTATATAGAGAGATAATGAAGAGCTATATTCAAATAATTATTCAAGTTGGAAAACACTTCAGGAGATCAATAATCCAACTGATTGCTTAAGCCAGGGTCAATGTTTGAATACAGAAAGGATTAAACAGTGATTGGATTTGTCCAGTTGCATCCTAAAAACCCTCTAGGAGAGAAATTTCAGTCTCTTTGGGCAGCCTGCTCCACTGCTTAATTTGTCTAACAGGGAAAAATCCAAATTCAATGTATGACCTGTTGCCTCTTGTTCTCGCTCCATATCCTTGATCAGCTCTGTATGGGTGCCAGGGGACTTCAATTTGGTATGTCCCTGCTCCAGGCTGAACAAGCCCCAGTTCCACAGACTCCTCTGGCAAAGCAAGAACTCCAGCCCCTGGCCATCCTGATGGCCCTCTACCAAACTTGTTCTAGTTCATTCCTCTATTAGGTGGCCCCAAAGTGGGAGCAGAATTTAGATGTGGTCTGATAAGTGCTGAGTAGAGTGGAATAATTACCACGCACAATCCTGGGACATTCCTCCGTTCACACAGTCAAGGCACTACCCTTTGTTGCTGTCCAGGTACAAAGCTTGCCCTTGATCAGCTTGCTGCCCACCAGGGTTCCCAAACCATCATCATGGAGCTATTCACTGGAGGGCCTTCCTCAGCTTTTGTCACTGACAGGGCCACTCACTGTACCACTGTTGAATTTTATCAGTTTCTGGTTGGCCGGTTCCTGCAGCCTACCTAGTCCCTCTGAATATCAGTCCTGCCTTCAAGAGGGTTCACTGCCCCACCACTCAAGGCTGATGCTCAACCCCTTGACATCAGGGGTGATGCTCACCCCTTGACAGAGTGACAGTGCACTCTGATGGTCCTTGGACAGAACCTTGAAGCAGTGCACTTGAAACCAGACTCCAGGTACAGGTCAACTCATTAACCACTATCCTTTGAAATCAATGATCAAGACAGATCTCCCCTCACCTAATAGGCCATCTATGTTGTGGTGGTTTGACCGTATTAGGCAACTGAACACCACAACCGCTCTCTCACTCCCCCTCCTCAGATGAGGAGGGGAAGAAGTAAAGGGAAAAAAACAACTCACGGGTTGAGATAAGGATAATTTTAATAAAGAGAGAAATATATTATCAAGGAAATATTATATTAATTAAACAATTATTAACAATATTATTATTATTAACAATATTATTATTAATTAAACAATTCAACTAAAGGGAGGAAAGGGAAAAGGGGAAGAGGAAGGGGGAAAAGGAATAACAAAACAAGTAAAGGCTATGTGGAAATGCAGAGGGGAAAAAAAAAATTACTCTCTACTTCCCACAAATAAGCGATGCTTGACCACGTCCTTGAAGCAGGGCCTCAATGCACGTAGCCGGTGTTCGGAGAGGAGGACAGACGTTTTCGCAACGAGAGCCCACCCCACCCCTCTTCCTCCTTTTCCCACCTTTTATTGCTGAGTGTGACATCATATGGTATGGAATATCCCTTTGGTTGGTTGGGGTCAGCTGCCCTGGTGATGTTTCTCACTTTTTTTTTTTTTTTTTGCCCACCCCCTAGGAGGGCTAGAGAAAGTCCTGATGCTGTGCCAGCACTGTTCAGCAGCAGACACAACACCAGTGTGATACCACTGCTGTTTTAGCTACAAGTGCAGAGCATAGCACTGTATGGGCTGCTGCAGGGAAAGTTACCATCCCAGCTAGACCCAGTACAAAAGTACACCCTCTTCTCCTTCATGTGCCCAGAAATATGGATATATATATTTTAAAAGACTTGCTCCATGATTTTCTCAGACACAGAAATAAGGCTGAGTACACCTAGACCTCACTGGATCATTCTTTTGGGGCTGTAGTAAAGATGAATGCGATATTTCTCTATGTGTCAAGAGACACTCCCTACTTTCCTTGATATTTCAGGGATGATAGGGAGCGGCTTTGAAAAGACATTGGCCAACTCTGCATCTCGGATACAAACCACCCATGGACTAGATCTCTGATTTGCTCCTCACCTAATGCTGGCAGTTCTCTTCCTACTTTTGCCCTGCCTTTAGTCAAAAAGGCCTGGGAGACATTGCTGGTGAAGACCAAGGCAAAGAAGATATGGAGTATCTTGACCATAAGCCAGCAGTGTGCCTTGGTGGCCAAGAGGGCCAATGGGATCCCGGTGTGCATTAAAAGGAGTGTGGCCAGCAGGTCAAGGGAGGTGATCCTCCCCATCTACTCTGCCCTGGTCAGGCCTCACCTGGAGTACTGCATCCAGTTCTGGGCTTCCCAGTACAAAAAAAAAAAAAAAAAAAAAAAAAAAAAAAAAAAAAAAAAAAAAAAGGGATCTCCTGGAAAGAGTCCAGCAGAGGGCCACAAAGATGATATGGGACCTGGAGCATCTTCCCTATGAAGAAAGGCTGAGAGACCTGGGTCTGTTCAGCCTGGAGAAAAGAAGACTGAGAGGGGATCTTATCAATATTCATAAATACCTGAAGTATGGGAGACAGAGGGATTTGGCCAACCTCTTTTCAGTGGTTTGTGGGGACAGGACAAGTGGCAATGGCCACAAAATGGAGGACAGGAAGCCAACATGTGTAACAACTTCACGGTGAAGGTGACGGAGGACTGGAACAGGCTGCCCAGAGATGTTGTGGAGTCTCCTTCTCTGGAGATATTCAAGGCCCAACTGGATGCCTACCTCAGCAGCCTGCTCTAAGGAACCTGCTCTAAGGAACCTGGTTTTGCAGGGGGGTTGGACCCAATGATCTCTCGAGGTCCCTTCTAACTCCTACAATTCTGTGATTCTGGATCTCTATCCTGTATGTAACCATCTTCACTGAAATATTAATCACTTTGCTCAGCATTTAGTCTTTTTTTTTTTTTTTTCTGTTTTACTGTTAATGTAGTGATAGGAGGTCTTGTTGTCCTTGATATCCCTTGCAGTCTCGACTCAAAGGGAGTCTGGGTTTTCCTGATATCAGTCCCATGGATGCAGGAAACAGTTCTACAATCAGTGTTTGTAACTTGTTCTCAGTTCCTCCTACTTTGTAAGTCTACTTTGTATTCCAGCTTAGTCATGTGTTCTACATTTCACCCAGCCAGTTTCCTGAGTCATCAATTAATTTCCTAAGTATCATGGTTGCTAAAGTCAAGGCTGTTATTGATTTTCATATCCACAACAACTTCATCCTTGATTGTGAATCGGAGAGTGACTGACACTTCTTGGCTCAGCCAGATTTTGTAAAGGCAGTTTAAGCAGCACTCTATAACCTATAACTAAACTAACCTATAACTCTATAACCTATAACCTATAACTAAAAAGTTTGGTGAATACAGAATAACATTTCTAATATTTGTAAGGACTTCTTACTGCAACTAGCTTGGTTATCAATGCAAGGCAATATGGAATTTGTTGCAGTTATGCACAGAAAGTGTGACGGTGCTGGGGAGACTCAGGGCTATGAATTTCAAGATGGGCCTTTCCAGACAGTTGAAATACCACACAAAGATTTCAGGTGTTTTATTGTCAAAGATTGAATATGTACCATTACAACTGCAAATATGGTGATTGTTCCTAAATGAACAGCAGTACAGTATATTGATTATCTTGTCAGTTATTTTCTGGGCTCAGTTCTCTCTCACACACACATAAAAACTGATTTCAAGTTCATTGGGATTACACTGATTAGCTAGATATCCATCAATCTGATTGCCAGGTGAATGGCTAAGTTGTTTCCTTCTGAGTTCAAATGCAAATATTCTTGACTGATAAAAATAGGCAATTAGGAATAGTTAACGTGCACACTGGCATCTACGTACCATTTAATGATTTCTTTCCTCTGAATTGGTAAAGCTATCCTACAAAAGGTATGTTACCTACTTTCAAGGCAGGGCTCTGTAAGGTTATCTGCTCCCTCTGTCCTAAAGCCTCCAGAAAGGTGATCTACAGATACTTGGCAAGTATTTTTAGATGTGCAGAAGAATAGGCTTGTGGCCTCTTTCAAGGTGAAAATATTTGAAAATTACTTCATGTAAAAGTATGATCCACTCTACCCCCCATGAAATAAGCTTTTTCTAAGGCAACAGGGATGGCATGAGAATTGTAAACACCATTTACATTAGCTAATTTACCCCACCTCCTTACTACACTTATAAAAATATATGCTTATAAAAACATAAAAATCACATTTTTCTTCTAAGTTGACACTAATATGCTTTTTCAATAATTTTTATATCACCATTCTACTAAGTGTAAACAATTTCCCCACCTCTTACAAACTCATTTTTTTTTTCATTAAGCCCAAAAGCTCTTTTTAACCTATTTTATACTGCTTCCCCATAAAGGCCTCATACTACAGAAGGTTACAGTTTGAAAATAGCCAATGTCATTCTTTAATCAATTGCAAAGATCACTGCTAAATCCCCTAAGACTTGATTCTCTTGTCCCTACAATTGCTTGGACTAAATATTCTGTTTCCACAATACTGCTGGTTCTAACTGCCTCAAGGAGTGAAGGAGACTGGAGCAGAGATATCAAACAAATCTCTAATGTGTCAATGCACTGTCTACTACCATTAGGACATCAAGCCAGTATGATTTATTAGGAATTTTAATTAATTTTCTGTCATTTCCTTAGGGCTCAATTTTGTGATCTTATTACTATGAGCATAACGTGCTATAGTAAGACTATGCTTTCTAATCTTCTTTTTGTTGTTAAATGCAAACTCTGCTTTCATTAGGAAACTCTTGAGATGAAGCATTTGCTCTTTTTCATAGTGATTTTTTTCTGTATACGTTCATTAGAAAATAGTAAAAATTATATAGTAGAGTGCATTCATTCTTAACACAGACTTATCACACTTTTTTCTTTATTCGTTTGTTATAAAATTATGCTGCAAGTGATCAATGTCTCTACATTAAAGTAGAAACTATCTCCAAAATTTTAAATATATTATAATTTCACTTATCTTTAATTTATTTTATGTACTCAGGACAATATCTTAGTCCTATTTAATTCAGGGAAACTTTTAACCAGTTATAAGCAAATAAACTGTGCTCATGAACGTGTATGTACAGATTATGAACTTCAGCTTTACGTTCTTTCAACGTTTGCTTTTTAGCCTCTGGTTACTATAAAGCAGAAGATGTATTTAGTGGATGATTTGTTCAAATGTAAGATTATTAGCATTTTTTTTCCCCAGGATTTACTCAAATTGCAGGGATATGGATTAAGTTATTTTATAATATCTGACTGAGTGTCTGTGAGCAGTATTTAACCACAGTAAACTTATTCCAAAAGGTTGTTGATAAGAAATAATCATAAAATTCTGATTTTTGAGTTACTAGGATATTTTGGCAGGTTTTCATAATTTTTTTGGTTTTAAGAATGGTATGATTATTTATTTATTTGTGGATCACAAATGTGTAATATCATTGCTTTGACTTAAACACAAATAAATTATTCACTAAATATTTTATATGTATTACTATCTGTTTCAAATCCCACAGCATTGTCAAGTAGAAGTATCATGTCTGTTATAGAAACAGAATTTTACATAAGGGCAATAAATACAATTTTAACATACAAGACTGGAATAAGAGAATCAAAACTTAGAGTGCCCTTGTTAATTTAATTCAAGAGTCTTATTTGTGGTGAAGACACAAACTGTGACTACAACAGAGTTTTCATAATTTTTAGGAGTGCTATCTCATATCCTTTATGGAAATAATTGTTTTGTGATGGGGCTGGTGAAAAATGTGCACGTGATAACTTGTCTACAAAGAAAAAGATGTAACAATGAGAAATCTCAGGGAGCAAAGAATACAAAGTAAGTGCATGATCATGGAATCCATTCCATTACATATCAATAATGTTTTAAGAACAATAACTATGGGATAGATTCAGATTAAATCCCAGATTAATCTAATTATTAATTATACTTCTTCTGTTAGTGAATAAATTAGACTTGCTTAAACTTCATGAAACTCACATCCCCTTTCTGGAGTACAGTTTTGACCCCATGCAGAAATTACAAATTGTGGTCCAAGTTTTATGGCTTTTGTTAAAATGGTACTTACTTGATAAACTGTTCACTATTGTCAGTAAGAACTGAGGTATAGGCTTTATCAGGCTTATCTTTGGAACATCATGCCAGTTATTGTGAGAGATGGTGAGGCACACTTTACTTCAGATAGAAAAAAAAAAAAAAAAAAAAATCACTCCTACTACAGCACTACAGGGATAAATCAGTTCTCTGCTTTTCCACCCCATGTATATATAGTAAGAAACAGTGCATGCAATCCCACAGTGTTTTATTTCACTGTACGGAAAAACAACAGCAACAAACATTGAGCTGTGTAATGCATGAGGAAAGCAGGTGTTTTTTCACTTGTGAGAAAACTGAGGTATGTGTCCTTAAAGTGGTCCAGTGTGCACTCAGAGATGTAATATTGTTATGTAATAATCACTAATTTTCTTATGCCCTCCAGAGTGGGAGTAAAGGACATAGTAAAGAAATACAGTTTGTAGGTCACATAAATTTCAAGTCAATTATATTTTGAGATAAAATGAAATTCAACCGTCATATGTCTTTGAATATTTCTGCCTCTGCTTATCGTCATTTTTCTACTATTTTTTGTTGTCCCTACACATAAGGAAACTAGCTGACCATAAACCAGAAATCAATCAAAACTCTGAAACATATAAAGCACCAGTGGGAAAATAGGACGTCATATTTTAATATATCAAAATTATATCAACCTTGATGCATGTGATCAGGAATATCCATTGTGATAGGTTACGTTTCTTTTCATTTTGCTTTCTTATTATCACTGTTATTTCAATTAATGATGACTGTGACATTTTAAAGAGACTGATTCTCCCATTTGCAACAGCCACACTTATACATCATGCCCTTTCATACATGTGTTTGATTATTCACAATGATGGAGAGCTGAAACATAATATTTTTGTGACTGTGAGAACTGTACACAGCATACAAATGCAGTAAGTGAGCGTTTTTGTAAAGTAAAAATTGCTGGAAGGGTTCTAGCAGTACAACTAGAAGAATGAGCTTTAAAGAATAATGTCTTAAATTGTCTTGTGATTTTAAGAAAGATAAGGTGTAACCTTTCTCTGTTCTGATATCAATAATGTTGCAGAGGATGGAGATGAACAATAATTAAGTCTTTTGCAATGTCTCCTTTCATCAATAGAAAATGGGCATAATGAACTGAACATTAACCTGCAATACTGTTTTGCATTGTGTTTAAGACACCAGCATTACCTTCTTATTTAAAAATAAAAAATCTGACAACAGCTGTAGCTCAGAACAAAAAGGTTAGCTTGTTCCCAGCTCAAGCAGAAGGATTGAACCCACAACCTTCATGAAATCGTAACACACAACCAAAAGTGGGAAATGAGTCCTGGAGGAGATTCCTGTAGGAGTCTCCAAAGGAGAGACCAAAAATGAGAACAACAATACACGTAAATTCATGTTAAAATTGACTAAATTCCACTCAGAAAAAAAAAAAAAAAAAAAAAAAAAAAAAAAAAGTGGTTGTGTTTGTGTTTGTTGTTATATTGTTTGTTTGTTTGCTTGAAGCCATTTTTCCAACTGGATACAGAAGGTAACAGTCAGCTTAAAAAGCCTTAGAAAAGCTATTAGACTTCTTCCTGCACTACATCCCAACTAGTAATACCAACTGCAGTATTTTTTCCATAAAACATGCTCCAAACTACTTGCAATTAGACTTTCCTATAACATTTCTTAGTCTCTAGTGTCCACAATATATTTTTAATTTAGATGTTTCCTATGGATTAGACTGTGAGGTTGTAAAAAATAAAGCATACAAAACTGATAAGCAATGAATTCACATTTAAAAGCACATTTAAAAATTTAAATATAGTTGGTGTAGCAATTGCAAAAGACTTAATGCCAAGTTTCTGTATGCCTTCCCCAAAATGACCTCTGAAAACCAGCTTCCATTTTTGTTCTGTGCAGCTCTACAACATAATGCAGTGTCTCCAACTTGTCTTTGGACAAAAGTAACTGCACCTGGCACTTTAGAGTAGGTTTGATCCTCCTCCTTTACTTGACATTAAAGATGAAAATCTCTTCAGAACTTAATAGAATCACACTGGTGTTCAATTGATGTAATGAATAAACAAACAAACAAATACATAAATAAATAAGATGTGCCATATTTTGTTTTTCATAGTGGTCTGACATTTGAGAGGTGATATTTTGCACTGAAATATCTTCAGAAAAGGAATTTCCTTGGTCGTTTTCATTTTCACAATAAAAAGCAGAGCTGATCTACAGGGCAGGGAAATGTGGTTAAGGAGAAGTATAAACAAGTGGACAGACGTCAGTTTTTGGAAATTCAGGGAGAGCACACTGAAGAGATGTCCTTCAAAAGCACCATGGAAAACATAATTCTCCCCTGTAAAGGCAATTTTGTTTGAAGAAAGAAGCATCTATTGATTATTTACTCTCTTGATATGTAAAAGTTAAAAATCATCAGCAGCATACTCTTGGTGGTAAAACTGAGATGTGTTTATTCAAAAAATTAAACACGCTATCTGTGTATTTACAGTAGTAATGATATTGCCATATCATTATAGTGCATAAAGGTAAATTATGTGAGAGAGTCTTCACAAACCTTGCAAAAAAAAAAATAAAAAAATAAGCCACTTTTTAGAAGGGTGACATTATTTATCAGTAATTTAGAATACTGTTCTGTTTTTGAAGGGAAGAAGGGGGCAGCTATTCCTGGGAAATGGCTGTCTGAATTCGATTAACGACTCTGTATAACCAGCACTAGTTTACTTCATTGACTAGCAGAAATATTTCCCATGCCTTCAATTAACACTGGTTTTACTTAATCTAATATTAGGTAAGACACGATATGATCAGAAAACATCACTGCCAGCCAAGTGTTCCTCAAACAGGACTGATTTATCTCTTTGGCACCTCATTAAAATGCAAACTATATTGAAATTGATTTTCAGCACTTTCTGGCAGGAATGTTTGTAATAATGTTAATTCGCAAATTTCCTCTTTTTTATATATTTTCTGTATGCTGCAGTTGCCATGTTCAGCTGGAGGCTATTTGTATTGTGCAGACAGAAAATGAACAGCGAACATTTATTTCTCATATCTTTCAGAGGAACCTGAGGCACATGAAGATATTTGTGCTGTAACAGGCATAGTCAATCCCCTTCACTCCCTTTAGTCACTATATATCAACAGCAAACTCCCAGCTAGTCTTGCTGCAGCAATTAACCTGCCAGGGCTCTCTGCTGTCAGACTCAGTAACAATAAACTCCCCCCGGTGAGAGATAGAGCTATAGATCCTCACCCTGCAACTTCCATAGTGGCTGAATTATTCAGAATCAGCATGATTAAAGAGATGACATGGTATTAGTTAGAAAGACATACTTTTATTTTTTTCCTGACTGAGGTTTAAACCTATTAAGGAATAGCAGTTGAAGAAAATGGGTCTTTACGATCAGTTCACAGGTCTTAGAAAAAATGTTTATAATTCCTGTCATTTTGAAAGTTTAAGGAGTAAAAATAGAAATACCAAAAGGGAGCTGGCATAGTTAAACCACAAAGCTTCTGTAAATCCAAGAACAGAACATAAATAAACAAAAATAAATAAATAAGCAGAATTAAAAATAAAATAAAAT
>CM021763.1:42188469-42207798 GCA_011075105.1 Heteronetta atricapilla | reverse complement strand
GAAGGGGAAGGGGAAAGGGAAGGGGAAAGGGAAGGGGAAAGGGTTGCCTACATGGAATGCTCATCATAACAAGACATGAGGTCATGTACCATGGTAGCAAGCTATAAAAGAAACATCTGTAAATAAACCGGAAAAAGAGTGTATTGCAAACTCTGCAATGATAGCATTTCTCCGCATGTTATACTTTTTTGTGCATTCCATCATCTTGATAAAAATGTGCTTTTGCAATTTCTCTAGAGACCCTAAAACAGTTTCTAAAGACTTTTCAGAGCAATTCATGTTAAGCTAACTGGTCTGTAATTTCCTTATGTTGCTCTAGGTCCTCTCCTTAATAATTGGCTTATGCTGGCCATTCTCCAGCCTTTGGGGCTTCACTCCTGAACTAATTGAATTGGAACAACATATGATAAAGCTATTCCAATTCCTTTCCTCACTTCTTTTAGCACTTTTTGAAAACTTCTATCTAGTCCTAAGGCCTAAATGATTTTAAGGTCTTAACCTTCTCTTTCTTCACAGAAACCATGCTCTGTATAATCTACATCAGTAATCTGAATTATGCTGACTGTTATTATCCTAAAACAGAATACAAAGCATTTTTGCTTTGTTTTGTTTTCTGTAAAAATAACTTTTTCAGATGATAAGGCTGAGAACTAAGCCCATGAATAGGAAGTAGTTTGGAGGCTTTTCTGCTATTGCAGAAGTACCTTTGGAGAGCATTTATTTGTAGAGTTTTCCATATGAAGCATTTCAGGGTGTCTGATAGGCAGTAGCCTTCAAGACAGGCCTGCCCTGTGACTGAGACTGGGAATTAAAGGTTGTCAACCCTGTATGTAGCCTCTTTAACATGTAGGAAAAACTGTCTTGCCTCTATACAAAGCTCTGACTCTGGACAGCACCATCATGCTTTGCATGAGCAACAGAAAAAGAACGATTTAACTATGCTCTTTTCCTAGACCTAAACTTTTTGAAGAAATGTGTTTGAACTAAGCACAAAATATTAATGTCTCAAATACAACTTAATCACCTAAACATGATCTTGTTGTTGAAGAACAGTATTACCTACATCCTTAATATTTTTGAGATTAAGATTTAGGTTTTCCTATGTTAGCAATTCAAGTAAAACCACAGGAACTTCAAAAATTTAATGGATTTTATTCTTCACAGACTTATGGATATTAACTGCAGTTAAGTATTTCTCTCCAATAATGTTATTCCCTCCCTTGAGATTAATTTATAACCAGGCACTCTGATTGCACTGATTTCTATTGACTTACTCTGTAGCAGTGAGAACAGAGTCAGAGTTAGATATTGTCATATGTATTTAATATATCTAGCAAAATGTTATTTGGTGTAGTTTGAAGATTCAGAACATTGGATGCAGAAAATTGACACTGAATATCTGTCCCTGTGTTATGGAGATTTAATGAAAATTTATAGCTATTAAAACACAGCCAGTTCTGTTGTTATCAGTGTCATATTATGCTACTGATCTTTCTTGATGACCAGGTTTTCCTTTGATGCTAAAAATACATGGCAAGAGTATTTGCCTGTCTAGACTTTTAGTAGAAGTCCATGGTGTGTTTATTTAGGAGGCTTCTGGTGGGTCTTGTAATACCAATACATTGCTGTTTTTCATACATAAACCCCTTTCACCTTTTCCCATATCCTTGATTTATGAATAAATAATCCACAGTTCCCACTTGTCAAACTCAGGCAGCAGTGAAAAAAGCAGCACAAATTGGCAGATAATGCACCTTATTTCCATGTAGAAGCAGGTGCATTTTCTTCAGCATAAGTGGCAAGATGACACTGATCCACTTTGACAGGCAGGCTGATCTAAAATTACTCAGCATACTTTGCCACTGTTTGGGGGAGAGTCTCCCATGAGCTTGTTCTGCATCTCTTCAATCCCCAGGGTGTTAATTAAAATTTACTGGATAATATTTGCAAGGCTCAATGGTTCTAGTTACAGCAATTATCAGTTACTAAATGTTAGTGCCAGAGATGACACCTGATGATCGGATGCCTTATTCAAGATATTGAAGAGTGTTTCTTTTTTCTTTCTTTTTTTTTTTTTTTTTCTCATTTTGATTTTTAATCTTCCTTTAACTACTTGAAGAAGCTGGATCAGCTGAGTGTCTCAGTCAGCTTTTAGACTAAAAATTTGGATAGGAGATTAATTATCTTGAGTTTCTTGTCAACTACAATTTTAGGATTTACTAAAGAGGGACAGACACATACAAAAGCCTTTTAAAAAAGCAGAAGGAAGAAGGCTGCCTGTGTTATAATTTTATTAACTACGAGTAGAGGTCAGCTCAGTGCTATGAAAGGAAAACAGCACCTCCTAATTACATTCTCTGCTCAGCTCAAATTTGCTCAACAAACTATCAGATTAGAAATCAGCTAATCACACATGCAATAAGCAGCAACTGCTTTCAACTTAATTGTAGAACCATACAATCATAGGATATCCCAAGTTGGAAGGGATCCACAAGGAGTCCAACTCCTGGCTCCACACAGGATCACTCAAAAACCAGACCATGTGCCTGAGATCATTATCCAAATGCTTCTTTAACTCCAGCAGGCTCAGTGACATGACCACTGCCCCGGAAAGCCTGTCTCAGTGCCCAACCACCCTCTGGGTGCAGAACCTTTCCCTAACCCCCCAGCCTGTCCCTCCCCTGTCCCAGGTCCATGCCGTTCCCTCGGGTCCCGTCGCTGTCCCCAGAGAGCAGAGCTCAGCACCTGTCCCTCTGCTCCCCTCATGAGTAAGCTGCAGGCCACTATGAGGCCTCCCCTCAGCCTGCTCTGCTCTTGGCTGTACAAAGCAAGAGACCTCAGCTGCTCCTCGTATGTCTGCCCCTCGAGACCTATCACCATCTTTGTAGCCGTCCTCTGGTCAGGAAGGCAGTTTTATGTCCTTATATTGCGGCACATGAAACTACACACAGCACTTGGGGTGAGGCCTCCCCTGTGCAGAGAAGAGCAGGACAATCCCTTCCCTTGACCAGATAGGAATAACACTCTTGGTGCACCCCAGGGTATGTCTAGCCCTTTTGGCTGCCAGGGTACACTGCTGACTCATATTCAACATGCTGTTGACAAAAACCTCCAGATCCCTTTCCATAGGCCTCTTATCCCCAGTCTGTACGTACAGACAGGGTTGCCCCTTCCCAGATACAGAATCCAGCACTTGATCTTGTTAAGCTTCATATTATTGATGATTGCCCATCCCATCCCACTGGTCTGTCAAGATCTCTCTCTTAAGGCCTCTCTACCCTCAAGGGATTCAACAGCTCCTCCCAGTTTAGTATGGTCCACAAACATACTTAGTATATTTTCAAGTCCTGCATCTAAGTCATTTATGGAATCATTACAGGACAACTGTCCTTTCAATGGAGCCCTGCAGAACCCCACCAGTGACTGGCCTTCAGTCTGCTCTAACCCCATTTACTCTAACCCTCTGAGCCTGACCCATTAGCCAACTGTTCACCCAGCACATTATGCATTTATCTAGCTGTATGCTGCATGTTTTGTCCAGAAGGATACTGTGAGAAACAGTATTGAAAGCTTCACTGAAATCCAAAATGATTACATCAACTGGCTTCCCTTGGTCGAGTAGGTGGGTGACATTGTCATAAAAGGAAATTAAGTTCATTAAGCAAAACCTTCCCCTCATGAATCCATGACGACTGTGACCAATGACTGCATTGTCCTTCAGGTGTTTTTCAGTAACTCCCAGAATAATCTTCTCCATAATTTTACCAGGCACTGAAGTGAGACTGACAAGCCTATAATTACCAGGTCTTCTTTCTTATCTTTCTTAAAAACTGGAACAACATTTATCAGCTCCCAGTCAATTGGGACCTCTCCAGATTCCCAAGACCATTGAAAAATAATTGTCAGATGTCTTGCAATGACATCAGCTGACTTTCTGAATACCCTGGGATGAATCCCATAAGGCCCCATAGACTTATATGCATCCAGTGGGAGTAGCAAATCCTGTACAAGTTCAGGCTTGGCTGGGAGTTTATCATTACAGCACTCATGGTTCTCCAGCTGTCCTGGTTTCAGTTAGGACAGAGTTATTTTTCCTCCTAGTAGCTGGTAGAGTGCTATGTTTTGGATTAGGATGGGAAGAGTGTTGATAACATGCTGGTGTTTTGGTTGCTGCAGAGCGGTGCTTATACTAGGCCAAGGACTTTTCAGCTCCTCGCTCTGTCCTGCCAGCGGGCAGGCTGGGGGGGCAGCAGGAGCTGGGAGGGGACAGCCCCAGGACAGCTGACCCAAACTGGCCAAAGGGGTATTCCATACCATCTGACGTCATGCTGAACAATATATAGGGGTGGCTAGCCAGGGTGGGAGGCCGGCTGCTCGGGGTTGGGCTGGGCATCGGTCAGCAGGTGGTGAGCAATTGCATTGTGCATCACTTGTTTGTACATATTATTATTATTATTATTATTATTATTATTATCTATCTTAATAAACTGTCTTTATCTCAACCCACAGGCTTCACTTTCCTGTTTCTCTCCCCCATCCCAGAGAGGGAGGGGGGAGGGTGAGCGAACGGCTGCGTGGTGTTTAGCTGCCGGCCAGGTTAAACCACAACACCAACTAAGGGTACCTTGGGTCCCAGAGCCCATCATTGGTGTTGAAGACAGAGGGAAAGAAGGCATTAAACATCTCTGCTTTGTCTACATCCCTATTTGTGCAGTGACCATCCTCATCAAGTAACAGACCAATGTTTTCTCTGGTCCTCTTCTTGCTGTTAACATAATTAAAAAAAAAAAAAAAAAAAGTCTGCAGTACTGGCTGGCTTCAACTCTAATTGGGTTTTGCCACACAAATTTTCTCTCTGTAATAGTGAACAGCATATCTGTAGTCCTCCCAGGTTGCCTGGCCTTGCTTCCAATGTCCACACACTTTCTTTTTCCACCTCTGCTCAAGCAAGCAAACCTTCTGCCCAGTCTGTTTGATTCATGACCCTTTAGAATTGTCTATTCCTGTGCTCCTAAGAGGTGCTACCTGAAAAATGACCAGCACTGATGAACACCAAAGTCTTCAAAAAACAGTTTCCCAAGGCACCTTACTAACTAGTTCCCTGAGCAGCCTGAGGTCTGCACTCCCTACAATGAGGGTTGAAGTTTTTTTGTGGCATTTTTCCTGCTATCACCAAAGATTTTAAACTTGGATACTTCATGGTCACTAGACACGACGTCCAACAATCGCCACTTCACCTATGAGACCCTCTCTATTTACAAGCAAAAAATCTAGGAGGCCACCTTTCCAAATCAGTGCCCTGTACCAAGAAGATATAATAAAAGTGTTTTAGGAATCTCCTGGATCTGTTTATATCAGCTGTGTGGTACAATCAGTTTACATCGGGCAAATTGAAGTCCCTCATAATGACAAGGATGGCTGATCTAGTGTTATTTCTTAGTTTCTTAAAGAATATTTAATTGGTGCTGTTATCCTGGCTGGGTGACCTACAGTAGAATCCCACAACAATATCTGCTTTATTTGCTTGTCCCTTACACTGTCTCTCAACCATATCATCACGGGGATGAAATAAGGCTCATTAGAGGTATGCTGGGGCGAACAATGTCAGGGCCGAGGGAGAAGGCAATGGCCCAGCTGAAGCACATGTACACTAATGCACGCAGCATGGGCAACAAACAAGAGGAGCTGGAAGCCATCCTGCAGCAGGCAAGCTGTGACTTTGTTGCCATCACTGAAACGTGGTGGGACCACTACCCACCCTGACTGCAGTGCTGCAATGACTGGCTACAGGCTCTTCAGAAGGGACAGGCAGAACAGAAGGGGTGGTGGTGTGGCTCTCTATATTAGAGAGTGTTTTGATGTTGTGGAACTTCAGGCTGAGTCTGGGAATTAAAAGTTGAGTCGCTATGGGGTAGGATCGGCGGGAAAGCCAAGACAGGCATCCTGGTTGGGGTCTGTTACAGACCACCAAACCAGGATGAGGAGACAAATGAGTTCTACAGGCAGGTGGCAGAAGTTGCGAAATCGTCAGCACTTGTTCTTGCGGGGGACTTCAACTTCCCAGACATATCCTGGAAATGCAATACAGCTCAGAGAAAGCAGTCTAGGAGGTTTCTGGAGAGCGTGCAAGATAGTTTTCTTCAAACAGAAGCAAAAATAAATAATAATAAAAATAACAACAACAACAACAACAACAACAACAACTGCAATCTCATCACTTGCTAGTCATTGCATCCCAACCTATAGTTCAATTTATTTAACTGAAAATATTTTTTTCTGGGCAAGGAAAAAAAGATAATGTCAGGGAGAAAAAGAGCTATATTATTTTATAATGACAAGTTAGACTTAAAATTCATATCTCCCAACAGTGAGTGGCCTAATGTTGTGTTGGGCAACAGGTTATTAGCAGTTCAATAAGGTACAGTTCACTGCACCTACCTGTGTGTCCCTATAGCTTTCAAACTGTTGAAGAATAAATAACATTTCTCATCAGTCTATAGGAAAATCTATGTCCTGTGCCTCAAAACAACATGACAGCAGCAACCAAAAGACAAGACAAAGGCAAAAAGAGAGGCTGAAGGAAGATAAAAACCATGGAGGAAAAGGGAAATCGAAGCATGGAAAACAGGACTTGGAGACAGAAAAGTTTGACTTCATATGGGTGAACTGTTTTAATAGAAAAAAATGGGGAAAGGAGACAACATTAGACTTAACTGTTATACGTAAATTTAGGTTTTTGAAAAACCTTAGGAACTAAGCTTCTATTGCATTCAGTGCAAAACATGTTTTGTATCCAGACACATTATTTAAACCACTGAACATTGTCTAGTAAATAGTGTAGGTACACATGTGGCTTTTCAAAGCTATTTCTGACCACAGAAATAGGCTGATCATCTCCTAAGACTCTTATGCGCATACCTCAAGGAGAATTACAATATTTATCAGTGTTAATGTCTTATAAAATTAAAGACAGAGTACACCTATTCAGAAAGTTTCCAATTAAATGATTTTCTGAAAAAGAAGCAGAGATTCATTGAAATCTAAAATTGTTCCTGGGAGTGCATCAGTTTCTATATGTCTTTGCTCAAGAAAGCTTTCTTCAATGCTGGAATTTTCACTAACAATGCAGAGAAAACCCACATCTGGAATTAAGTAGTGACTAGAGGTCCATAGGAAATATAAGGTGATTAGGGTTAAAAGAAAAAAATCACTGCTGTACAGATGATGTCTCACGATTATCACTGTGTACTAAAATCTCTTTTAGTCGATTGCAAATGTTTTCTGGGAAATTACAGAAGCTGCAGATCAGGAGAAAGAACCTCAGATAAAGAAAAGGCATTAATGTGTTATGCAGGTGACTGAAGCCCAAGTCCTTTATCACCATCAGACTCAGTAAGACATTGCCACAAGGTCACTCTGTCTACCCCTCTTTCAGTCTGTGATGGGTGAAAAAAGCTAGTCAGTTTGACTGGAAGTAAGTTTACTAGAAGTAAGTCAATAGCTTTATACTCTTAAATCACAAAGAAAAATTATTTTGTCATCCATTTTTAACTGAGAAAAAAATTGAAAAAAAAAAAAAAAGGCCAGAGCAAGTTGGAAAAATGGGCAAGTAGTCATGAATTTCAAGAAAGGGAAATGCAAATTTATTCACCTGGGAAGGAATAAACCCATGCATTAGTGCATGTTGGAGATTGAACAGACGGAAAGCAGCTTTGCAGAAAAATGCACATAGGGCCTGGTTCAGAATGAGCTGAGAAAGAGCGAGCACTGTGGCCTGGATGAAAAAGTGCACAGAAGTCTCCTGGAAAGGATAAGGGGAGGTCTTGTGAGCAGATGGAGGGAAATGAAGATAGCTTTCGTTAGCCTGGAGAAAAGACGACTGTAGGGGATCTCATCAATAGGGTATCCAAATAGCTGAAAGGAGACCATAAACAGACAGGAAGGCTCATTGCAGTGGTACCTGCTGACAGTGCAAGAGGCAGTGGGCACACACTGAAAGACAGGAGGTTCCCTCTGAGTATCATGAAGCAATTCTTTACTGTGTGTGTGTGAGTGCACAATGACTACCAGGAATAAGGCAGGGCAAGGCACAGTTCTCCTTGGACTGTGCCTGCAAGGCTTCTCAAGACACATACAGTGGCTTTGCATCAGCTCTATCCTGGCGACTGTGAGTGACCTGTTCCAATGGTTTGGTCTGATCCAGCAACAGCCTAGCTCTTCTCTGCACAAGAGGATCCATTACCCTGGGGGGTCAGCTTATTGCCCTGGATAGTGAGTGGACAATGAGCATGAGGAATATGGAGGGAGCTTTTCTGATGGCCCTCAGCATAAAGGTGCCACAGAAAGTGGCCAGTCTCAAGGTGCGTGCATATTGCCCTGGGCAGACTGCTGTAGTGTCCCTCTTTGAGAAGCAGGATTCATCAAGATGAGCTTAAGAAGTCCCTTCCAACCTCAGCCATCTCATGATCTGTGAACTAAAACTAAGTGGTTTCATCATCTTTTTGTTCCTTGCATAAAGAGTCAATTAAAATAACCACTTGTACAAAGGTATTTTTTATCTTTTTTTTTTTTTTTTTTTTTTTTTCTGAATTCCTGGAGATTTCCAAATCAGTATCAATTACTTTAGAACAATGGTCCATTGTTCTGGGAAGAAACAAACAAACAAACAATCAAACAAAATTAAAAACTTTACCAACAATACCGCCGGGGGATAAGGCAATGGCCCAGGTGAAGTGCATCTACACCAATGCACGCAGCATGGGTAACAAACAGGAGAAGCTGGAAGCCATCGTGCAGCAGGCAGGCTACGTCTTGGTTGCCATCACGGAGACGTGGTGGGACCACTCTCATGACTGGAGTGCTGCAATGACTGGCTATAAGCTCTTCAGAAGGGACAGGCAGCACAGAAGGGGTGGTGGAGTGGCTCTCTATATTAGAGAGTCTTTCGATGTTGTAGAACTCGAGGCTGGGAATGACAAGGTTGAGTCCCTTTGGATTAGGATCGGTGGGGCCAACAAGGCTAGCGTCCTGGTAGGGGTCTGTTACAGACCTCCGAACCAGGACGAAGAGACGGATGAGGAGTTCTACAGGCAGCTGACAGAAGTTGCAAAATCATCAGCGCTGGTTCTCGTGGGGGACTTCAACTTCCCTGACATATCCTGGAAGCACAACACAGCCCAGAGAGAGCAGTCTAGGAGGTTTCTGGAGAGCGTGGAAGATAACTTCCTGATGCAGCTGGTTAGTGAGCCTACCAGGGGAGGTGCCCCGCTAGACCTTCTCTTCACAAACAGAGAAGGACTGGTGGAGGATGTGATTGTCAGGAGCTGTCTTGGGCAGAGTGACCATGAAATGGTGGAGTTCTCTATTCTTGGCAAGGCCAGGAAGGGGACCAGTAAAACCACTGTATTGGACTTTCGGAGGGCTGACTTTGTGCTGCTGAGGACACTGGTTGGTAGAGTCCCTTGGGAGGCGGTTCTGAAGGGCAGAGGAGTCCAGGAAGGCTGGGTGCTCCTCAAGAGGGAAATCTTAATGGTGCAGGAACGGTCTGTCCCCACGTGCCAAAAGACGAGCTGGCGGGGAAGAAGACCAGCCTGGCTGAACAGAGAATTGTGGCTTGACCTTAGGAGAAAAAAGAGGGTTTATAATCTTTGGAAAAGTGGGCAGGCCACTAGGGAGGACTGATAAAGATATCGCGAGGCTGTGCAGGGACAAAATTAGAAAAGCCAAAGCTCATCTGGAGCTCAATCTGGCTACTGCCGTTAAAGATAACAAAAAATGCTTTTATAAATACATCAACACAAAAAGGAGGACAAAGGAGAATCTCCATCCTTTACTGGATGCGGGGGGAAACTTAATTACAAGTGATGAGGAAAAGGTGGAGGTGCTTAATGCCTTCTTCGCCTCAGTCTTTAGTGGCAATACCGGTTGTTCTCTGGATACCCAGTACCCTGAGCTGGTGGAAGGGGATGGGGAGAGAGATGTGGCCCTCACTATCCACGAAGAAATGGTTGGTGACCTGGTACGGCACTTGGATGTGCACAAGCCGATGGGGCCGGATGGGATCCACCCAAGGGTACTGAAAGAACTGGCAGAGGTGCTGGCCAAGCCGCTTACCATTATTTATCAACAGTCCTGGCTATCGGGGGAGGTCCCAGTTGACTGGCGGCTAGCAAATGTGACACCCATCTACAAGAAGGGCCGGAGGACTGACCCAGGGAACTATAGGCCTGTCAGTTCGACCTCAGTGCCAGGGAAGCTCATGGAGCAGATTATCTTGAGAGTCATCACGCAGCACTTGCAGGGCAAGCAGGTGATCAGGCCCAGTCAGCATGGGTTTATGAAGGGCAGGTCCTGCTTGATGAACCTGATCTCCTTCTATGACAAAGTGACAAGCTGGGTGGATGAGGGAAAGGCTGTGGATGTGGTCTACCTTGACTTCAGCAAGGCTTTTGACACCGTTTCCCACAGCATTCTCCTCAAGAAACTGGCTGCTCTTGGCTTGGACTGGCATACGCTCCGTTGGATTAGAAACTGGCTGGATAGCCGGGCCCAAAGAGTTGTAGTAAATGGAGTCAAATCCAGTTGGAGGCCGGTCACTAGTGGCGTTCCCCAGGGCTCGGTGCTGGGGCTGGTCCTCTTTAATATCTTCATCAATGATCTGGATGAGGGCATTGAGTGCACCCTCAGTAAGTTTGCAGATGACACCAAGTTAGGTGTGTGTGTCGATCTGCTCGAGGGTAGGAAGGCTGTGCAGGAGGATCTGGATAGGCTGCACCGATGGGCTGAGGTCAACTGCATGAAGTTCAGCAAGGCCAAGTGCTGGGTCCTGCACCTAGGGCACAACAACCCCAAGCTGTGCTACAGGCTGGGAGATGAGTGGTTGGAGAGCTGCCAGGCAGAGAAGGACCTGGGAGTATTGGTTGATAGTCAGCTGAATATGAGCCAGCAGTGTGCTCAGGTGGCCAAGAAGGCCAACATCCTGGCTTGTATAAGGACCAGTGTGGCCAGCAGGGCTAGGGAAGTGATTGTCCCCCTGTACTCAGCTCTGGTGAGGCCACACCTCAAGTACTGTGTTCAGTTTTAGGCCCCTCACTACAAGAAGGACATCAAGGTGCTTGAAAGAGTCCAGAGAAGGGCTATGAAGCTGGTGAAGGGTCTGGAGAACAAGTCCTACGAGGAGCGGCTGAGGGAGCTGGGGTTGTTCAGTCTGGAGAAGAGGAGGCTCAGGGACGACTTTATTGCACTCTGCAGGTACCTCAAAGGAGGCTGTAGCGAGGTGTGGGTTGGTCTATTCTCCCACGTGCCTGGTGACAGGACGAGGGGGAATGGACTTAAGTTGCACCAGGGGAGTTTTAGTTTGGATGTTAGGAAGAACTTCTTTACCGAAAGGGTTGTTAGACATTGGAACAGGCTGCCCAGGGAAGTGGTGGAGTCACCTTCCTGGAGGTCTTTAAAAGATGTTTAGATGTAGAGCTTAGCAATATGATTTAATGGGGACTGTTAGTGTTAGGTCAGAGGTTGGACTCGATGATCTTGAGGTCTCTTGCAACCTAGAAATTCTGTGATTCTGTGATTCTGTAATACCTAACTGGGCTGTTAAGTGCAAAATTCTTGTTAGGTATGTCTGGTTGCTTAAATATATGCTTGTCAAAATACAGTTTGAAAAAATTATATGGATTCTGGAATTTTTGTCAAGATACATTAATCCTGTTTTTGACACTGATGGTACTTGGCAATGCTGCAGCCGAGATCCAAAAATATTGACAAGATGGTTGAATTGGTATCTGGATAGCACTTCAAACTGAATTTGAGCCATTCTGTAAAGTGTGTTGAGTGGGCATTATACCTGAGAGCGTATTTCTTTCTTGCTGTGAGAGTGGTTTCTGACTGTCTGTAAAGTTGCCAAAATAAATCCTGCTGAGATGCTGGAAAGAGGAAGATCATCCTTCCCATGCAGAAGAACAGTTAACATTTGGTTGGCAACATGAAGGGAACAGTTCACTAATGCCAGGAAAGAGTGCTGGGAGAAATACAGGGAAATCCGCTGTATATCCATTTCTTTGGCAACACAGAGGGATCTTGTCATAGATTTTTGCTTTAGCTTAATTTTATCTCCTGGTGTTCTTTCTTGTTTGATAAATTACATAAGAGGTATATGTCCCTTTTAAGGTGTTCTTAGAGGTTTTTTATTTGGTGGTCCTGGGTTTGTGGAAGTTCACTGCCTTCCAAGGAAGCATTATCTTCATTATTTTAAATCAGATTTAAGATCAGACACTTTCTGAAATTGATGGGTCTGGGGATGATCAGCTATCTGATTATCTGACTACAACACAAATGTTTTATGCACAAATCCTTTGCTTTTAAATTTTCTTCTACCAAGACACTATCTTAATTTAAAAACACTGGAATCTCACTTTACAATAATATTGGGTCTGGGTCTTGACATTGGTTGAACTTTTGTTCATATTATCTTCTTATTTAAAATGACAAAAATATGATACTCTTTTCTGAAAAGGTAAAGAAAAAAATCAGTGGCTAATGGTCCCATTATAATGTTAAACTTAATGTTTTTTCATCAACTTACACATGCTAGGAACTGAATATATTTTCGTTCCTCTATTTCGAAATAGATTCTAAAGTTATATATCTACAGACAGTAGATGTTTCATGGCTATAGAATGTGAGACTAAGGTCTCAACAGCATTTTCTATTTTCGCAAATCTGCTTTACGCAATCAAAGAAACTGGAGCACATTAAAAGTTGTACATTTAGGATGCAATTGCTCCAAGGAGGAAGAGAAAGATACTCATCTCCCCAATATTTCTTACTTTTTGTAAGAAAAAAAAATATATATATATATAGTCTTGTTCACTTATTGTTCTTCTGGAAAGTAAAAAGCCTCACCGGTTATTTGGAATACCTGCTGTTTTGTTTTGTAAAAAGGAAATGGCTACTAGTATCTTCCTCTGAATTAAGCCACAGTTATTAATTTCAGCCTAAACATATAGTTTTATAGTTAAAAGGATTATTCAGAAGAAAAGTTCCTGTTAAGCTTTTTTATTTGTAATTCTTTTATAATTTTACTATTTTTTTTTTCTAGACTACATTCTCTGTGAATGTTTTTGACTAATAGCCACTATAGAAAAACCACTATTAGCAGTTCAGAAAATGTTGTGCAATTAATGTAAAGGGTACCTACTTTAGTGTAGAGGTAACTCAGATCTCAAAACATGCCACTGACATTGTAGTGTTACATGGGTAAGGTACTGCCAATGAAAATTCAATTGTAATTGATAGAAAAGATATTCATCAATAGAAGTGTTTCAAAATTTCTAGAGGGAATAGTGACAATACAGTTTTTTTTCCACAATTCCAAACCAAAAATATATTCATATATAATGTATATGCATATATTTGTACATGAACCAAAGCCTGTCCCTCCAGAAGCCTTCAGACCTGTGTGTGTGCTAAACAGGTATTTTGCCTACATATATGCACATACACAATTACATACACAGAAATACATATATAGAATAATCCTAAAATTTCTGTTTATTGTATAACTGTGTATAAAATGTACAGTACACATGCTTTCAATGAAAAGAACATGAAGTCTTCACAGTATGTATGGCAAACAAAATATGTGTGTTGGAAAGAAAAATACACCAGGGTGTGGATAGGGTCCTTGTGTGTGTTTGCTGCGACAAAAACGTATCAGACTAAAGGAACTTTACACTCATGCAAAATGTTTGAAACAACAGTTTGTCTCAAGTTTCATTTCTCTAAATAGCTTATATATATAGGTAGAGTAACATAAAGATCTCAATATGTGTCAGTGCTGTGTCTCAGTCTCTGTTCAGCTGTAGGTTATAATATAGCTGCTTAGATACATAAGTTGCTTTCTTTCTTTCTTTTGGTGCAACATCTGTGTACACAAGACTAATAAAACCAGCTAAAAGGTCTCAGGCTTATGTCCTGGAAATAAAGTCACACTAGCAGTCAGAATTCCATTTTGGCCTCTGACTAGACAAAAATATTTTTGCATCTTCTTGGCCGCAAAGGAAGTTTTTAGCTGTACATAAAGGTCTTCATACATCCACTTTTTAATTTCATGTAAAGATACCTCTTTATCCTGTTGTAGGATAAACAATTTCCAAATGAAAGTAGAGTTATTAAAAGTGCACAGTCTTTTTCTTAACATGGGCACAAATCAGGTCAGACGTTTCCAGCATTCTTCACTTCTGGGCATTACAGCTTTTATAAGACATGTTCCCATCTCTCACATTCTCACTCTATATATGAAACTTGTCAAAACTACATTAAAGAGTCTGCAGTTTATATTCATGATATAGGAGATGACCTTTTCACTCATGAGTGGTGTAGTCATGTGGAGTGGCTAATGAGAGAACCCCTACTGAGAGCAGATAAATTTCAAACCTCCTGAATAATTATTAGACATTTTATTGTATTTATAAACCTTCCTCATTTCAAACTGTCCCTTGATTTATAAAGCCATCTTACTCTTGTAAGCGATAATGGTAGTGTCGACCAGTGCCAAAGATTGATGAATTGTCCATGTAGGGGCCTCTCTTCCTGGTACTCAATGCCAGAGAAAAGCAATGAAGAGTAAAAAACAGAACTATAGGGAAAAAGAGAGGACAGAGGAGGATGAAAGATGGCTGAGAAGGAATGAGGGAGGGAACATCTGTACTGCACTTCAACGATGATAATCTTTGCACAGTTTATGACACAGAGGCAGTGGGAACAGTGAGGTAATCATTTTACTTGCCTGTCATCTGCAGAGAGTATTTCAAACTGCAGGGTGAAATTCTGGCTCCACTGAAGTGAGTGACAAAACTCCTGTTGATTTAAATGAAGGCCAGGATTTTTATGGATTCCCAGAGGAGTGGAAGATGGGTGGAGTGGCAGCTTTGCCAACTCCATGACTGTGTCAGGCTTCATCAGGATCTTAAAAGCTTTCCTTTAGCTCAGTTTCCAGAAACATAAAAGGGGTGTGAGCACCCCTTAATGTGGCAGACAACATAGATATTTTTTTTTTTTTTAAATGGCAAGTAAAAAGCATATTCACCGAAAATCTGACTTTATTTTGGAACAGTTGCAGTTTTTCCTTTTTCTTCAACCTGTGCAAGGAATGGCACTGAGCATGTGACATTAAAAACATAACTAATTACAGTTGTCAAACTAGAAAAATCTCCTCCTGCCATGACAACAACAAATTTGGATCCTGGAGATTACCCAAATTATGCTCCGAATTGTCTGAGGAGCGCAATTATGAATTGCACAGAGCAAACATTTTTTCATTATTAACATATAATCCATGGACACACACACTGGGGAGGGTAGATTGGGTAGGCCACCGGTCAACAAACATAAAGAAGCAGTCTCACTCACAGAAAATTTTAAGAGGAGAAAGCCATGTCAGGGGGGCATGATAAGTGAAGAAGCACATTCACAAGAAAACATAGCTATTTGTGTATAACCATGGTATTAGACATGCTGCAGGAAATAAATCCTCAAATGAAAAGAGGCAGAAGCAAGAATACTGAAGAAATGAGAACCCAAAGATAGTCTTCCTATAATCCTCTCCTATTGCTTTGGTGTGTCTTTTGTTTTAGGTTTGTTTGTTTGTATGTATCTTCCATTATAACAGATGTATTGATCTAGTAATGAATGATACGGGGGGCTGGCCATTTGATATGCTAGTTTAGTAGCCCAACCAGAATCTGTGTTTGCTAAACAGCTTCTCGGACACACTCCTCACCACCTCCAAATTATGAAGAAGTACCTACACAGTGACATTGCCAGTCTACCCTGCACACACCTCTTACAGCCACTACAGTGAAGCAGTGGGGACAGATGGTGTGGGAAGTTAGCTTAAAAGTAAAAGTAGTCCAAACAGAAAACAGAAAACAAAACAAAAAAAATCTAAGCTATTAGAGGTGGATAGGAGAAAGGGATAATTGATGATAATCTTTGCAATTGAGAAAACTTCTAGGAGTTCCTTAATTTTAATTAGCTATTTGCAATTAAAGAATTAAAGAGTAAGCCTACTTTAAGGAATATGATTTTCCCGTTACATATAACCTGGAAATTATACTACCAACAAATGCTTTTGGTATTGGCTTTCTGTTCATAGGTACATTCGGCAGATACTAAATAGAGTATGTTCAACAACATGACTTAGTCTTTAAAAAATAAAAATAATAATAAAAAAGTACTAGCATGCTGGCTACATCACTTTAGAATTAACTAAAAACTCCCATGGTACAAATCTCTGTGAAGATCACTGAAGACCTTATGAGAAATAGAAAATCTTGAAGGAAACCCTCTTGGAGAGTTTTCAGAGTCCTCATACCAGTATGTATGATACTTTTTAAAAAAAAAAATAATTTAAATAGGATTTTGGTTATGAGGGGAAAAAAAATCATGATCACAATGGATTTTTACTTAGCAAATTTATTTCTTATGTATGTAAGAATTTTGTCTGTATATATCTGTACACACAAGCAAGAAATGTAATCTTGCTTTGCTTTTTATTCCTGTTGGACGTGATAATTATATGTTAGATGATAAGTTGAATACTATTCCTATTGAATCCTATCGTTCATGGTCTAGGTCAACAGAATTTACTGTGAAGCTAACAAGTATATCTATGGTTGTTTAAATGTATATGTTTATATGTATATATAAACTTGAAAGTCTTTTCCAACCCAGAAGATTCTATGATTCTATGTTTGTATTCATGTTAGCATGTAATGGAGAAGTTAAAAGCCAGTCTCAGGAATATGAGTAAATCATATGTAATAATTTATAAAGTTTGAGCAGATGTATAGTGTCCCTAAATAATTTCAACTAAAGTATAAGGATCTGCTTGTGTTTGTGAGTGTGTGGTTTAGTATGTACACACACACATGGATATCTCTGTACATATATTTGTATATAGATATAAAAAAGCTTCTAGTACTACTAATTGTAGTAATCTTAATCATATGCCCTCAATACACAAAGCACATGCCAATGTGTACACACACACACACACACACACACATACACACATTCTATTTCTACCCATTTCTGTTTATTGGAGAAAATATACATCAGTTAGAATCTGTAGCTAAAATCTCAGATAGTCTAATTAAATTAATTATCCATAAGTAGATTAACAGAAAAAAAAAAAAAAAAAGATCTATTTTGAAAGGATAGTGGCAATAAATTTATAAAAGATTAGGAAGTTTTAGTAAATCTAAAATTTGCAGACAGGTAAACTAACATTGTGCACTGTACAAAAAATATGTCATGAGATAATAATACATTTTTACCTTTCTTGATCTGTAGAAAGTGAAAAAGATTTCTGGAAAAAACAAATCTGAATCACAAAGAATTATTTTCATTGTTATAGACTGATTTAATTATCTGATTTATCTTCTTGCCTTATAGGCTTATCTTCTGCATGCTTTGAGTCTGGTTTGTAACTTCACCCCACTTAAATTTTTTGTTCATGGAAAATATCATTTGCGTTGGCTAATTGTGCTACATGTATGATTATACTGTACTTTGGAGAGAGAAATGTTTTGCTTAAGGAAAAAAAAGAACAAACAAACAAAAAAACACTCTTCAAATCAAATGAATAGTGATACATGGAATGTTCTCTTAGCCAGTAATCTATGGGCAACATCAAAATAATCCCCATTTTCTTCCAGATACTCACTGTTTCTAAACAACACGGTTCCACTTAAGAAAGTAAGAATATATTCACTCTCATATTTATCAATGCACCTGAGGTTTTTTCAACAATTTTTTTTTTTTTTACTTTTACTTTTACCATCTGAATCAGTTTGCTACTGTACAGAAGACAGTCTCGTTGCAAGGAGAAACCTCCAAAATTTTGTTAAAAGTATTTCAGGGAATTTTTTTTCTGAAAATCCAGTAGGTATTTGAAGTTTCAGAGATCATAAAAGATTTCATTATTATCATCCAAAAAGTGAAATTACTTGTTCTATAAATTAGTGGGAAGTTGGGATTTTCCTTTTTTTCCCTTACACTTCCTTGTCAGATACAAAGCTTGGTGGAGTGGCTGACACACCAGAGGCCTGTGCAGCCATTCAGAGGGACCTGGACAGGCTGGACTGTTGGGCAGAGAGGAACCTCATGAGGTTCAACAAGGGCAAGCGCAGGGTTCTCCACCTGAGGACAACCTCAGACACCAGTACAGGCTGGGGGCTGACCTACTGGAGAGCTCTGCAGGGAGGGAACTGGGGATCCTGTTGGACAGCGGGCTGACAATGAGTCAGCAACGTACCTTGTGGCCAAGGCCTATGATATCCTAGCGTGCATCAGGAGGAGTGTGGACAACAGGTCAAGAGAAGCAATCCTCTCTCCCTACTAAGCTCTGGTGAGGCCACACCTGGAGTATTGTGCGCAGTTCTGGGTTCCCCTGTAAAAGAGGAACATAGAACTTCTAGAGAGGGTCCAGCATAGAGCCATAAAGATGATTAAGGGATTGGAGCATCTATCCTGTAAGGAAAGACTAAGTGAGCTGGGCCTGTTTAGCCTGGAGAAGAGGAGATTGAGAGGAATCTTATCAAACTCTATAAATGCCTGAGGGGACAATGTAAAGCGGATGGGGCCAAGCTCTTCTCAGTTGTGGCCAGTGGTAGAACAAGGGGTAATGGGTATAAACTGAAACAGAAGTTTCATTGCCATATGAGGAAGAACTTCTTTACAGTTTGGGTGACAGAACACTGACACAGGCTGCCCAGAGAGGTTGTGGAGTCACCAACTTCGGAGATAGTCAAAAGCTGCTTAGATGTGATCCTGTGTAATGTGCTGTAGGTGACCCTGCCTGAGCAGGGAGGTTAGACTATGATCTCTGGAGGTCCCTTCCAGCCTCAACCATTCTGTCATTTTGTGAGATTAGAGCCAGCTCCAGCTGGCTCCAAAAGGTACTCACTGCTGGCCAATGTCGAGCCAGTGAGCAGAGCTGCTTGGGCCTCTGAGAAATAAGATTGAAGAAAGGGAAAAAACTGCTCTGTAACAACAGCAGCTGGGAGAGAGGAGTGGGAACCAGCCCTGCAGACACCAAGGTCAGTGCAGCAGGAGGGCAGGAGGTGCTCCAGGCACACAGCAGCAGTTCCCCTGCGGCCTGTGGAGAGGCCCCTGGTGGAGCAGGCTGTCCCCCTGCAGCCCATGGGTCCAATACAGAGCAGATCTCCACGCTGCAGCCCGTGGAGGAGCCCTCGGTGGAGCAGGTGGATGTGGCCTGGAGGAGGCTGCAGCCCATGGAGAGCCCCCGCAGGAGCAGGCTCCGGG
>CM021763.1:42145969-42183469 GCA_011075105.1 Heteronetta atricapilla | reverse complement strand
TTACTGCTCTCCTGCAGCACTTATTGACAATGAAATGGCTGTTTGGAATATGGATTTGAAACACTCCTGTCTTCCTAAAAGACAACAGTTCCATGGAAGGCTCTGCTCTTCTTCATCAGCTTCCTAAATGCATTTAAGGTCAGCTTAGTGTCAGCTATGATTCATCTTGTAAAGCTTTATCAGTTTACACTCAGAACAACAAAACCGTGTGCCTGATCACAGTGATACACTAAGCTTAGTGACACCTTTCAGTCAGGTCTTATCAAGAGAGGTGAACAAATTAAAAGTTTTGCCCTATCTACTTCTTTTCTCAGTTTGAAGTTCTGGTCACTAGCTGCCAGAAATCATTTCTGAACATCATTCGCACTGGAGTTCTAGGACATTTTTCAATACCATTTGGGGATCCTTAATCATATAATAGGAAATTTGCCTGAAAGAACATAGCTAAATACAGAGATAGATTTCATCTTTTCATCAGTTCAATACAAGTTTTTGTTTGTTTGGTTTGGTTTGGTTTGGTTTGGTTTTGGTCTTGCTCTCTTTTCTGATAGAAAAAAAAATCTGTAGCATTTCATGTACACAGAAGAGATAATAAAACAAAGCAACAATACAAAATGTACACCATTCGTTGGAAGAGGTGAAACAAAACAACAGGTATATGAGACAAAAATGTATCTCCCAGATAACATTCCAAGATAACCATTCTGGCAAAAAGTGTTAGTCATAGAAATATACAAGTGACCACTTTATGTTAGATACAATCAAGTCTGAAAATCAGGATAACATAATCATAAATGCTAAAGAATTTGCCTTTTTTTTTTTTAATCTGTAAAATGGTTCAGATTTTCTACATATTTTTGAGCTATTTTAGGAAAGTTACAAAAATGAATCAATTTATAATAGTACATAAAAATGACCACATTAATGAAATTGTTCATTAAGGAGGAAAAGATGAAGAAAGTTTAACATTTACCTGACAGAGATGAGATAACCGTAATTCTACAGAAACTGTAGCAATAAACAGAAAAATATTTGTCCAGAAAAAGTACTAACAACCAACACAGACCTGATTTTAAACAATCAATTCATCTCGTGAAACATAGGTACAGCAAACTCTTGAGGACACAGGTTCAGTGTGCCTGATATTCTGGAAAAAGAAACCAAAAAAAAAAAAAAAAAAACAAACAAAAAAAACAAAGACATTTCAGGTTTTAATCATCTATCATAAGCACATGTGTATGATTTCATTTTAGGGTCTTAATGCTGCTCTTGGTTATAGTCATCATATATTCATGAAATCTGAACCTTCAGCTTTAGTGCAGGATGTTTAGTCTTTTCATTTAAATATTTTGTAAGAAAATTATGTTTAAGTGATGATAATTAAGCACTGAAAACACTGTGTTTCTGACACAGAAGCACAAACCATAAGGAAATTGAAAAGTATCATGATTAGAACTCCAAACCATAGACACACAGAACAAGCACTTCTTTTCCACGAGGCTAAATGGACTCCCTAAATCCTACAATTATTCTAAAAATGTTTTGGCCCACCAGAGGGAGCCCATAATATTTCATGAATGCAAAAGAGACAAAATGACAATTACATAGAAAAAATAAATGAAAGTTTGAGGTACAACACATATGTATTTGCTATGCATTGCCTAGCTCAGCTGTAATCCTAGCATTCATGTCAGATAAACATGAATATCAGGTCAGTAACAAGTGCATTTCCATGAAATGACACCAGGGGCAGACAGGAACCACTGAATCTTCAAGTGAAGATCAGAGAGTGGTCGTAAATTGAACTGGAAGAAAGATTAATTTGATTTAAATTTAATGTCTATATACAATATAGATAAAATTTTGGATATATTAGAGGTTTACCTTTATTCAATGACAAGACAAGAGCTGCCTCAGAGAAGAATGATGTTTTGATTTTGACCTTCGCAGAAATGGGATAGTGTCTTAGCTAAATTCCAAGTTAAGTGTGTCTTTTGGAAAGGTTCTGTGTACGTATAAAAAGTGCAATCATCTATCTGCTGCTCACCTTTTCTTTCATAAGACAGACTGACCATTAATCTGCTCTAATGATGTAGGACAAAGCAGAGCGGAGACTTGTATGTGTATGGGCAGAATCTAGCTAAGAATGTCCATCTTCCAGATGAGATGGGCAAACAGGAAGACTTGGGACCACAGCAGTGTAGTTCTGTTTGTGACATCGCATTAAATGTTGGCTGAGAAATCTTAATTCTCCTGCGTTGATCCTCTTAATGCCACCACCCAAACCTATCCTTCATAGCAACTTATTTTCTTGTCCTTCACTGTCTTCATATTTTCCTTACCATTCCTCTACATATGCAAAGTACGCTGAGAGCAACGTATTTAGCATGAATGAAGTTTGGAGTTTCTCTGTTTTTAGGCATGTATTTTGTAGAATGACTTAACCATTTCCAAAATTCAGAAGTAGCTATTTCATTTTTTTTTGCAATCTATTCATTAAAGGCTGACTTAAAAGTGCTCAGGCTCTTTCATGATTTGGTGAATAAGGATTCCAACAATTTTAATTACCCAACACTTCTTTATTAGCAGAGTATCAGTTCTTTGTAATGCTGAAATTACTGTGTTTTCTATAGAAGTCAGATTAAATATTGCATTCTAATCACTTCTAATCCCTGCAAAATACAATCATCCACTAATGTATCACTATCTTTACCATTTTCTCCACACAACAAGCTTCACCCCAGCTTGAAAGGCCAGCTTTCAGGATAGAAAGACATGCCAGGTTTGAAGCCTATTCTTACTTCAGCAGAATTTTCACTATTGTTAATATGATTGTTTTATTTTTTATATTAAATGTATCAAATTTAAATACAATTATTTTTTATTTACTGTGGAACTAATAAAAAAAGACATAAAAATACTTAATAGAGCAGTTGTATTTGATTTTTTTTATTATTATTTCTTTGCCCTGTATCCTTGCATTTAATTTACATGCATACTGAAATGAACATTAATGATAAAATTGAAAAAAAAAAATCCAAGCAAAAATTGAAAATATTTACTGAAGAAAAATGTACACCTCATGTACCAAGTTGTAATTAAATTGCATTTAACGGTCATGCTCATCCAGTCAAGCCACAAGTGATACCACATGTCAAACCTAAGGTAACACAGCTTGAATATTGTCATAAGCATTAGATAACTAAATGCTTAACTAAATAATGCACCCTTTAATAATAATCCACAGATAAATAGATATGTTTTCTTAAAGGTTTTATTTTTTCTGTAAATTCACTAATGAGAAACAAATCCCACAGACTATGTTGCACTAAGCTCCAAAACTTAGCAAGCCGTTTATTTGTGACAAACACTTTTTTTTTTTTTTTTTTTTTTTTTTTTTTTTACCAGACATGACAATAATGTCATTAGAACATTAGAAGGTAACTGATCCTACTGCTTGCCACTGACTTTCTCAACCAGTTGGTCAGGCTAACTCCAGTTTTACTTTCTTACTGGTAGACAAAAAGTTATCAAAAAATCAGGTTATAGATGCTGAAGAAGATTTGAAGAACTAGGGAGATCAAAACATATTCAAATTACTGTCAAATAATTATTTGTTATTGTCAAATAATCTCTCAGAATATGTGCTCTGCACCAACCCATCAGAAGTTTAAACAATATTCCTTATTCAAAAATTTGTTCTCATTATCACAAATTTCTGTTTTGTTTGCTAATGATTTCAAGCCTCTCACAGCGCATCATCCCCAGCAACACTTTTAGGCAGCATTGGATATTGTGCACCATTAGCTAGTCATCAAGTCTATTATTAAACAAATATGAAGCAGATGTAGCTCTCAGAGTGTGATTACTTGTAAAACCCTTCAAATCCAAACTGACTTATACAGTCTCCCAATAGTTTTACTCAATTGATTAACTCCAACCTATTTATCACTAAACCACTCATTTAATTTAACAATCCACTAAAGCCTCAGTTAAAATGCATCTTGTGTCCCCTTCTTGGGCCTTAAATAATTACCCTTGTCTACTTTGTCTTCTAATCTCTTTCTTAGTGAAGATCTCTAGCCCTTAATAATTTAAGATGATGTCAAGGTGAGACTTAATAAAAGCGGAATATTTTCTAAAAGGCATAAACAATGGCAAATGTTAAGGTAGTGAAAAATAAACAGCTACTATTCTGCTATCTGTCATCAAAATTAAGGATGAAAAACCAGAAACTCGGTGATTTAGTGCAAGATTAAATAAAGCATTTGGTGCCGCAACTAGCTTTTCTCAACTCGAGAATAGGCTGCTGCTAGTGGCTTACATGCCGCATTGCTGAGTATCACGAAATTTCACGTGCAGTGGCTGGTTCCCAGACCGGATCTAATCTAATTGACTCACAACTAGCCATCCCAATTTGATACCTTAAAATGGGATTCATAATAGCCAGCACATTGACCTCCTTACAGAGATCTTAACTGATCATGGTGGGAGTGCATGCCTGGAGAGTGCTTACACGGAGGTCTGACTGGAGTCATGCAGAGCAGTAACTGTTTCTTGGTAATGATCAGACTTCGGCTGCTCAGTCTGTCAAGACAAAGTGACTCCAGATACATGCACAGTTCACATTTCCAGGCATTTTTCTACGCATCTGGGTTACTGGTAATGAAGAAGGGGGGTTGGGGACTAAATTCTATGCACCTGAACAAGCATTTCTAGCACCATATTCCACTGAAGTTCAGGCTTAAGCGTTTGCAGGATAGTGTTGTTTTTGTTTGTTTGCTTGTTTGTTTTGGTTCTCCTTTCAGTCAGAAGGGAGTTCAACAGAGAGATTAAAGAAAGATTAATTCATTTTTTAGCACATTTGGTCATAATGGAGGTTTTTTTCTCACTGTGAATCCTGGAAAGTTTTGCCTAATCCAGAAAAGCAATTGTACAAAGAATTTTGGTCCTCAGGAGGTCTCACTGACTCCTCTGTTTCTTAAACTGAATCAATTATTTATGTGAATGTCTAGAACCATCACCCCAAATAAATTGTCTCACTTGTTAGGGCTGCATCATGACCAATTCTTGCATCCTGTGCAAGGGACAGACTCAGTAAACATACACATTGCAGTCCAGGGAATGTCCTTTAAAATATCATGTGCAAGTAATTCTGTTCATCTTTACATCAGCTATCAGAGAAAGCCTAGTCCATGGCATGTTTTTTCTAAAGGTAAGGAGCGGGACACAGATTCCTTACTCTTTATTATAAAGAGCCTTAACCTGGAGAGCAGTCTTAAAGGACCAAGATGGCCTAAAAGAACCATTTCAGTAACTACAATAGTAACTGCAAGCTATTTCAGGCAGTGTCATCTTAGTGGATTAGTAATCATGGCAAACTGGTACTTTTCTTTGAAGCAGTGAATTTGTTTGTAGGAAACTGTTATTTGTTCTCAAAGCAGGAAAACTTACACAATAATTCATTGGTTTAGCTGGCATTGTGCACATGAAGGAAAAAATTATTGCTGTATTGCCAGAAGGTGCCAAAATGCAACCCTGTGGATATCTCACTGGTGTTGTCATAAAGCTCCACATTTTTGCTTTTGCTCATGTACTGCATATTAGACACAGTAGCAGTGCTTTGTGCTTTTAAGAGGCCTAAATGTTTGGTATGCCACACAGAGATGTGTTTGCTGTAGGCGCCATGGAAGATGGAATTGAGAAGATAGTGAAACAGTCATTTTGTGAAAACTCCAGACAGCCCCACAACAGGTAGGCCCACCTCTTTGGATCACCTCAGCTGGAACCAGAAGGAGGCTGAAGCAGAAGGCTGCAAAGGCATCTGGAAGCCTGTTATATCAGTCTATCTTTGACCTGTGAATCCTTCTCTAGTCTTGGAAACCTTCCCTTGTTTGTAGTGACTCGAACAGGCAGACTCAATTAAAGTATACCTTGATTTTGCACAAAAATACACAAATATTATCCAGTTCAAACGGCATCTCTGGACTTCCAAAAATGTCCTGAGAAAGTCTGTCATTAAAATCTATTAAAAAAAAAAAAAAAAAAAAAAAAAAGCCTTTGGAGGTCACAAGGGAGCGTTCCCCGATGAATTTACAACTGGTTAAATGACAATAAGAAATGAGTAACAAAAGACACTCGACATTCAGAATAGAGGAAGGTTACCAGAAAAGTCCAACAAAGAATTTTTTTGCCTAGGAATGGTGTTCATCGTATTGATAAATGATCAGGAAATAGAAATTTGAAAAAAGAATTGATAATGTGACACAACTGATGGAGAGTAATCTAAAATTGCTAAGTGTTGTTTAAGAGTTTTGTAAGAGTAACAGGGAAAATAGATTAAACTACACAGTGGTAAATTAAAAATAAGGAACAAAGAAAAAAAAAGATGTCTGCTACATTAAGTATTATTTGAAGGAAAATGGATTTCAGAACTAACATGGAAAACACTGTAAAATGAAAACCATAAATAAATAAATAAATAAAAATGAAAACAGTATGCTGAGAACTGTTAGGAAAAGAATAGAAATTGAAACAAATATGTCGTGTATAAAACCTTGGTTCACATAGTTTCAGCACTGTCTACAGCTGTGGTATGCCTATTTCAAAAAGAGATAGAACTATAAAGACAGGAAGGACAAGAAAGGTGATCAGGAGTATGTAATGGTTTCTGTGGAAAGAGGTTCAAAGAGGTTCTTCAGTCCAGTAACTAGATGGCTAAGAGTGTGACAGCAATCTATAAAATAATTAATGGTATGAAGAAAGTGGATTGGTATGGCTATTTATAATTTCACATAAACACAGTCTAGAAGGAGCCAAGTAAAATTAGAAGTCAATTGGTTTAAATAAAAGGCAATATTTAAAACATAATTAAATTGTAGTACACAGTGAAACAAATTAACAGAGGAAGAGCAAGAGGGGAAAAAAAGTGTGAACAAGAACCCTTTAAACATTCAGGTCAGTCAAGAAAAAGGGGCAGAAAGTGCTGCAGGCACCAGAATTGAGATTCGTTCCCCCGAAGCCCATGGAAGAGATCATGGTGGAGGAGGTTGTTTCCTTGCAGCCCTTGAAAGACCCAATGCCAGAGCAGGGGAAAAGTGCAAGGAGGAAGGAGCAGCAGACCAGAGCTGTTATGGAGTGACCCCAACCCCATTCGCCACCCCTACTGCACTGCTCAGTATTGAGGGGCAGGAGGATGAGGAGTTGGAAATGAAAATGTGAAGAGTGGGAAGATGATAGGGAAGCTGGTTTTGTCTTCATTTCTCACCACTCAACTCTATTTCAATTGGTAATGACATTATTTTTCCCTGAGCTGAGCCTGTTTTTCCCATGACAGCATTCTAAGTGATCTCCATATCTTTTCTATCTTAATTTCTAACCTTACTCTGTCCTTCTGAGGAGAGAAAGCATATGTGTGGGCACCTGGCAGCTTGCCAAGGTCAGCCCACCAGGAGGCTCTATCACACACTACTAAAAAATACAGATTAGATGCAATTTTCAGCTCAAACAAACCAAAATAAACACACACACACAAAAAAAAAAAAAAAAAAAAAAAACTCCATAAGTTACAGATTTGCAGAAGCTGAAAGGTTATAAGAATGTAAAGATCAATCTGCATTTCCCTGTTTCCTTTCTTTATCACTAAGTAATCACTACATGCCACATGAGAGAGGAACGGGAAAATAGGCTAGTTGAACATCTGATATGACTCAGTGAAAAAAAAAAAAAAAAAAAAAAGGTAAATTATTTCAGCCCCACAATACATAAATTGTAAATTTTGCTGTGCTGTTTTATGCAATGTGTACTTACAAATGTCTCTGTCAGAATGACTGGCGTTTGGGGAAGATTCTTAAAGGTAGGTAGGCAGATAATATCAAGGATAAGTATGAGCAATACATTTGGAACTGACTGTCTGTGATGGAGATAAAAGATGATAAAAGATGATGAAAGATGATAGTCATGCATTAAACTAATGGAAAGACTGTGTCATGTCCTCACATTGGTCTTGCTAAAGGAAGAGACACCCTAACTCAGGGTGACGTTTTTCACTGAAGGCATTTGCCCTCATTTACTTATTTTTCTGCATAGCATGGACAAAAAGGCACCACACGAAGAAGTACTGCACTACCACATCCAGCTTGTCCAGAGATAACGTGGATCTGAAGTCCAGACAGTGGGGGTAGCTGAGGAGTTGTCAATAAACCTCTTTAGGTGAAAAACAATGAAACTCTCTCCTCTTTCTGTAAAAAGTGTAACAGCTAAGGTACCCGACATTCATACATAACTCTTCAATAACTCATCCACAAGTACTTCAAAGAAAGGAGAAAATAAATCAGTAAGGAAACAGATTTCAATGTCAAGCATTAAGGGGATAATTATAAACAATAGCGAGGACTTTTTTAATTAAGAAAAATACCATGACAGTATGCTTTTAAATTATATATAATGGAAAACAAGGTGAGTCACATAATCATACTCCTTTTGACACATAACAATCTTCATCAGCTATCTTCATCCTGCCCCCATGTCAAGACTGCATAAAGGGGGCAGGCTCCCTGAAGTATCTGAACATGCATCTAATCTAGTGCTCTGAAAATCCTTATGCACTCACAGCATTTTTGAAACCACTCAACTTACTGCAGAACAAGTGCTGGTTAAGATATTATAAAATATTCACTGAATATCTCTTAATATATTTAAGCAACTAGCATAGGATATTGAAGACCTCACAAATAGAATATTTATTATAAAACTTAAAATCCCTTCAGAATTTGCAGAATGTAACCTGAGAGAGCTGATGCTCATTGTGTAGCTGTTGTGACTACTTATACACCATGTAAAGGCAATCAAAGTACCATCACTTAGACTGAACAAGGAATATTAACTGTAGTTTTAGGGATTTTTTTGTCTCTTTTTATTATTTGAATATGGTATAAATTCCAATAAATACTCAAGAGACATTTGCTTTCAGCAATAGCCATGAATTATGGCCCCAAACCTAGGTTTGTAATATATGAGAATATATTTATAATCTGACTTGGATTTTCCATTCTTTTTAGAGTTTTCTGCTAAATAGATAGTGTACCCCAGGTGTTCAGATCTAAAAATTGAATTTGCCTTCATAATTTTAAATTAAATTAAAATTTTAATTGAAATTGAAATTCAAAATGCTTATTGTACAGCACAAGCTGGGAAAATAAAAGGTATGTCATGTAACAGGTGCCTTAAACTTCTGTCTCTCTTTTCAGTTTGACACAGAATGAAAAAACGTAAGACTCCAAAGCAAATATATGTAATAAATGACTACACTTTTTTTGCAACATGCACAGGAAATCGGTGGAATGTTACAGGAGTGTAAATAGATCTTGACTGCTTTATATTTTTACACACATTGTTTATTATGTAAAATTAGCAAGAAAATGCACTTTGTTTTTCAGAATACAGTCCAACTGGCACTGTACAGAGGGGAAGTTATTTTCATTTTTTTCCCTTTTCTGATATCTGAGTTTTAGTTGACTGAGATTTTTATAGGTAAATGCCTCAAGAAAAGTCAATCAGCAACATTTTACCACCACCGTTTCACCTGATAAGAAGTAGAAAAAGCTCTGACATGCCCTTTAAGGAAACTGGTTCATAATTTAGCCCACTTTGGGTGAGGCTTCAGATCTCAGCCACAGAAAGCCTATGAGTAGAGTGAGTGCGATGGTCATAACCTTATACTGCCACCTGCTTAGAAATTCTAATTATTACATACTGTAACGGAGAGACAGAGATTAAATTAGTGATTAATGAAATAATAGGTATTTTGATTCTTTTCCTTGTTCTGCTGTAGCTCCTCTGCTAAAAGATAAAACGTATTGTCTTGTACCAGAAGTAACAATAACAAATAAGCAAAATGCTAAATACAGCTACTTATCTAGATATAAAACATGGCCTTGGGATAAAACAAAAGGGAGAAACAAAGGGCAAAAAACAATCTTGCAAAGTCTTTTAAAAAGAATATTATTTAGGGCAGATCTTAATTTAGAACCATATCAGTGTCAGTGTCTGAGAAACCATGTGAAAACTTAAAAAAGAGACTGTCAATATAGAATGAAACATTAAGGAAATGGATGTCATGAGGTGAAAGTCAGGGGAATGTGGTAAGTAGTGCTATGAAAAGAAATTATGCCTACAGCTGCTGACTGGACTGTGGCTTAACCCAATAGCCAGAGTTTGGTCAGAAACATAGAATTTTATAATATAAAATATGTCTTGTTGCCAATAAAGGTGTTATTTTAAGAGATGGATCCAAAAGCTTACAGGCACTTTACAACAGGTTCGTGAGATCAGTGGTACATCAGTGAGCAGTTCCTCCACAAAAGAGAAAAGATCTTCGTCAGAGGAAAAATATGACCAGCCTCCAGGAACTTCTGAAACCTGAAAAAATAAATTTTACAAAAGGTTTTCCTTGAAAGGGTTGTATTTATGTCATTGTCTTTTTTAAAGTCTAAAATCCGTTTTGACATCTTTTATCTCCTCCCTTTCTGGAAGCCTGTTTTACAGACACCATCCTAACCCTCCTTTCTTCATCTTTCCCCCACCAGCTCCAATTACTCTTTACCCAGGATGGTAGAATTCCAAACACAGCAATCAAACTGGCAGATGAGTCAAATTTGCTTATTGTATTGCATTCACATATGTAAGAGAAATTATGCCATTTCAATTCTCATTATTTATTAATGTCAGGAGGTGCAATTGAAAATTCTGCTTTTTTCTTTTTTTCTTTTTTTTTTCTCTCTTTTCCTATGACTGTCAGTGAGGGCTTTTTTTGTTGTTTTGAGGTTCTTGTTTTGTTGTTGTTTCCTCCTACAGCTTACAAAACAATCTAAACACTAAAGAATGATAATTTCTCACCCTGTAGCTATTTAGAGAAATCATTCTGGCTCAATATTTTAGCAATTATCTGTCTTTTGGATACAAGCAAAATAAAGCACATGCAATATTCTGACCACATGCAATTGCCAGAATTACCAGACTTTATTCCAGTTTAGATCTGCACTAGTGTTGGGAATAAATTATTTACACCCCATTTGTGTCTATTATTACTATTATTATTATTATTACTATTATTATTATTATGTTGACATTATTATTTTTAATGTCTAAATAATTTAGGATCCTAAATCTTTCAAAATCACTTTGCACTTAGTCCTACCATGAAATTTAAGCAACAGGGATTTTGTTCAGTATGTATCTACTGACATAAAAACCATATAAGTAAGATGTGTACATTTAACTTTCTTAACTGAGTATTTGAGATATCAACTAAGTTATGGAAAATATTATGGCTATTGAAGGAGTGGAATTAAGAATATGAAGTCTAAATTATTATGCCATTGATTTCAACATGATATAGTGCATGCTGAAATTTATCTTATTTCAAGGATTGTCCATTTCTGAAAGCTTCAGAGGAAGGAAAATATCTCATTTTAATCATACATGGTAATAATAAATTGATACTTTGTGTCCTAATTTCTTTAGTTAGGTATGGTCTTATGGCCTTGGAGAATTCAGTTTTAATACCTCAAAAAATGCTTAGATGCAATGATGATTAGAATCTGAGCATTTCTGTACTTCCATACTGTCCAAAACCTTTTAAGGCTTCTGCATAATTGTTGGCCACAAGGATGTTGTGTGGACAATGACAGTCACGAACATGCATTATAGGGTTTTTTGTTTGGTTGGTTTTTTTGCTGTCTTAAATGATCTATTGTTTTTGAACTATGTAATAGGGAACTGAAGGCCCTCTTCTATTTTTTCTATAACATTTACTATTTTTCAATTTTTATCCTGCTTCTTCATTTCCTTTCTAAGATTAAAATCCCCATCCTCTTTCAGTCTCTCTAAAATGTTTTTCAACTCCCTTAACAGACTTTTCTTCATAATAATTTCCTTCCTCTTTCACTGCACACTTTTACCTTTATGCAGTATCCTTTCTGGGATGGGCAGACCTACACTACTAGAAAATTGGATTTTTTTAGTTGAGGACCCTACTGCTGATTTTTATAGTGGCACCATACTGTCTGTATTATCCCCTTTGTGAGATTTAAAATTTGCTAAAGACAAGAACTGAGCAGGAATTAAGTTGTTCCTTGGACTGTCCCTTCCTAATTGCTTGGTTCACTTAGCACTATCTCAGAAGTTTCTCACAGCCATTAGAAACACTGATGTAATTATTACGACTTGGAATTGTGCTATCTAACATTCCCTTTTGACTGTGTATGTGTTGACTGTACAGCGGTAGGACCTCCTGAAGCTCTGTGCTGTTAATGCATACTGTCAGGTTAATCTAACTCTTCACTTTCTCACTTTTGGCTTGTATTGATTTATGACATTACACTGCATTTCTACATCATAAGTATTTAATTTCTGTAACAGCCACTTTTGTCCAACCTCTCTAAAATGTTTTTGGAAATCTAGCTAAATAATACCTCATCATTTTACAGGAATGTAAGAGATGAGTGTGAGGGTAGGCAGTATTTCACAAAGTGGGACCTCACTACAGGCAGCACAGATCTTAAGTACTTGGCTGGTTCAAGTCTCCAACAGAAGGACCATCTGACAAATTGGTTACAAATCTTATCTTAGTCCATGTCAGTGGACATTCATAGCACTGAATCCTCTGTTTTCCACTGACGGAAACGCCTAACCTCCTGGCTCTATGTTTCAGGAAAGCTCATATCTCTAACAAAATTTGGAGAAGGAAGCACTTCTCTACTCAATTGCTTGTTGCTGAGTAGTTCAGGAAACATGTTAGGTGATGAGGACTGGCAAAACCCCCTCTCAAGCCCTTTGGGAGAGAGCATGATGTCAAGGGGTAAAAGGAGGACCTTGTAAGAACACCCAGACAGGCAACTCTGGGGACTAGCATGCTCCTTGTGGCACACTTGGACCTTGCACGTCTCCAGTCTTGAGCAGCAGCTAAGCCTCAAGTCAAATCAGAAGGTGCTGTGTTCTTGGAGCTCCAGCCTCATGGGGGCAGCTTAATAACAGGGAAATTTCTTGTGGAGCAGGGAATCAAACTGAGGCCACCAGCGTATCTTTCTGTTAGGATTCCATCAGTGCTGTAAATGCTTTTATAAGTTGGCTTTTAGCACTGTAAATATGTGACTGTTTGTCTTCAGAACACTTTGAGGAAATTCCAATGGTTTTATAGCTGGTGTTGTTATTTTAACAGATTTTCCTTTTATTTTTTTATTATTGTTTATTATTTACAAGCAATGTAATTCTACATCTAGAGGAGGGTATGACCAGAAGATGTTCAGAGCACGCTCCAGTGAGGCCGTCTTTTTAAATACTGTTTGTGAAATGTCTAGAGCAAGAAAAGGGGAAAAGGCTTGCTCCAAGTAAATCCAGCTCCATTCCATGACTTTTCTTCAGTACTTACTTTTCATTTGCTATGTAGCCAGTTCTGCAGTTAATAAAAATATTGCTCAGGACTGCAGAACAGATAAGGCTGAACAGTGCAGGAAGGAAGCACACAGGTATCCTAGAGATGGTTTGCTTTGTGAATAATGATGATGATGATAATTAAGAATTATTCTGTGCCATTGGAGAATTCCACTAATTGGTAATCTCCTGCTTTAAAAGTCCTAATATTTATTTCTGCTTATTGCTAACTACCAAGTAGAATGTTAATGGAAGTGTGGACAACTGATATTTTAATAATTATAACTGTAATCACATGAATCTTATACAGCTAACTTTGAATTACAGTAGTAGATGACATAGAAAACTGTTGCAGCCAAAAAATATAAGTTGTGGAAAATTGTTTTTCAGTATAAAAATTGAGCTTCTAACATTTGAAATAGAAATCACGAATTCCATATTGAACAACAATGAAAATGCTTGGGATTATCACACACAGAATCACACAGGATCGTCTAGTTTGGAAGAGACCTCCAAGATCACTGAGTCCAAGCTCTGACCTAACACTAACAAGTCCTCCACTAAACCATATCACTAAGCTCTACATCTAAACGTCTTTTAAAGACCTCCTGGGATGGAGACTCAACCACTTCTCTGGGCAGCCTGTTCCAGTGACTAGCAACCCTTTCAGTAAAGAAATTCTTCCTAACATCCAACCTAAACCTCCCCTGACACAACTTTAGGCCATTCCCCTTCGTCCTGTCACCAGGCACGTGGGAGAATAGACCAACCCTCACCTCACTATAGCCTCCCTTGAGGTACTTGTAGAGAGCAATAAGGTCACCCCTGAGCCTCCTTTTCTCCAGGCTGAACAACCCCAGCTCCCTCAGCCGCTCCTCGTAAGACTTGTTCTCCAGACCCTTCACCAGCTTCGTAGCCCTTCTCTGGACTCGCTCAAGCACCTTGATGTCCTTCTTGTAGTGAGGGGCCTAAAACTGAACACAGTACTTGAGGTGTGGCCTCACCAGAGCTGAGTACAGGGGGACAATCACTTCTCTGGACCTACTGGCCACACTGCTTCTTATACAAGCCAGGATGCTGTTAGCCTTCTTGGCCACCTGAGCACACTGCTGGCTCATATTCAGCCGACTATCAACCAAAATTCCCAGGTCCTTCTCTGCCAGGCAGCTTTCCAACCAGTCATCTCCCAGCCTGTAGCACAGCTTGGGGTTGTTGTGCCCCAGGTGCAGGACCCAGCACTTGGCCTTGTTGAACTTCATACAGTTGGCCTCAGCCCATCGGTCCAGCCTATCGATCCTCCTGCAGAGCCTTCCTACGCTTGAGCAGATCGACACATGCACCTAACTTGGTGTCGTCTGCAAACTTAGTGAGGGTGCACTCGATCCCTTCATCGATTGATAAAGATATTAAAGAGAACTGGCCCCAGTACTGAGTCCTGGGGGATGCCACTAGTGACCGGCCTCCAACTGGATTTGACTCCATTCACCATGACTCTTTGGGCCCGGCTATCCATGGAGTTTTTAACCCAATTAAGTATACACCAGTCCAAGCCACGAGCAGCCAGTTTCTTGAGGAGAATGTTGTGGGAAACATTTATGCTATGTTATGAAATGGCTGATGGTGGATTAGGGGTAGGTTTAGTAGTGCATGAGTGAAAGAGAAAGGCAATACATTATTACATTTACAGAACTACACAATCCACTAATCAGGTAACCAGTAAATCTTACCATATGATTTAAATAACAACAGTGGAATCAAATGTGTGCTTTTAAAAACTTAATACAAGTCATTGGCTAAGTCAGTGTCCTCCCCAATTACATTTATGATCAGAGCTTGAAAAGGAAAAATATAAATATATTTTTTATCATTTTTTCAGTATGTGAACGTCCTGTCCTCTCCATATCTTTTATCTTTTACGCTAACAGCTAACATTTCTGTCCTTTAAGGAGATTACTTAGTAATTAAAAAAAGAATTTATTTTTTTCCTGGAAAATTGTCATGTACATGGCAATTCTCTGTTACATATATGCAAAGGAGTGCAAGTTAGGAAAGGACTGAAGAATTAGAAAAACAAAAGTACCAATGACCTCATAATTGAGGTTTAGGGCATAAGATAAAACTGACTGGATGGACAGAAATTTTGGAAACGTGGCATCTTCACAAAGTAGCAATTTGTTTAAGTCTCTAAAAAACATGTTTTAGTTTTTAATCTTCCTGCTTCCCTCACTCACAGTGTCTCATTTTGAGGCAGCTCTTTATTTTTACCCTGGAGATCATGCTGAAATAAACTGCCAAACATCCCCGGCACCTCCATGCCATCTAATTATAGCCTGTAACACTCTAGAATGCTGACAGTGCTGAGCTATTGACTCTTGACACTCTCTAAAGCATTTAATTATCTTTTCACACAAGCCCCTTTCAGACCTGTCAACTTCTTTGTATTGTTTATGAAAAAAGTTGCATATTAAGATTTCAGGACTGCGCACCTGAAGTCAAACTTGCATATACACATAGACTATTAAAAGGAGAATTTTATAAATGACAGGAGGAGAGCTGAAACAATTTCACTTGATAAGACGCCTCAAATAAAGGGAGCAAAATCTGACCTTTTATGCAGATTCCTGGGATAAATAGAGAAAAATTGAGGATTTTGATTAATTTTAACAAAGACTATGTGCGAAAAGACAGTTTGTATTAGTTCTTCTTACTCTGTGGCTCCTTCTTCATACTCAGGATTGAGACCTGGAATTTTGTTTCTTGCCAAGGAAAACTACATTGAAGCATCCCAGGCAAAAGATGAAAAAGAAATTATTTTTTCAAGATAATCTGTTTCTTAGAACTCTATTAAAGCAATAGAGAATTCTTATAAAAAATAATAGTAATTTTAAAAAGACAAGATTCCTTAGGTGAATTAAAGATTTGTGGATAATACATAACAAGCAAAGTCATTTTAAGCATTTTTGAAGTTTTTCTAACTACAATTCTGGAGATTACTCCCCATGTGTCATTGGCAAACGCAGTATCAATGTAATAACTAAATTAATATAAAACACTAAGTGCACCCATAAATAATAAAAACAACTGCTGAGTAGATGTGTAGAAGACAGGTTTTGCAAAACTTCTGTATCTTGTAAAATTTCAAAATTTGAACTCATTCATGTGATTCAGTATGATTCAACATAAGTGAAACCGACTTAGTGTGTTTCCTTGTGTAGCACGTTATCTTGAAGACAATTACGTCACATTTAGTAAGTCATGTACTCACCAAATTAGTGAGTTAATTAATCTACTAGTTACAAGACTGTGTACGAACATCAAACATAACTCTAGAATACTTAAGTATACTTAAGTATAATTTGTTCTCAAAGTATTTTTGAATAGTCATGAGCCTTTTCCAAATGACAGAAGTCTTCCTTAACAATCACATTTTTAGATACAGGAGTTCTGTGGGAATGTAAGCACCAATAATTAATATAAAAATTTAATCTGGAGTTTACAAAGTAGAAAAATATGTTTCAAGTGTTGCATAAGACATACTAGTATTCTCTTACGTAGAAATGAGCAACTGGTCTGTTGGAAGTATGACATCCTTGAGAAGCTATGGTCTGTAACACACAGCTTCCTTTATCACAAGGCTTACTAATCACACTAATTATGTGTGTGTGAAATATTGTCCTATGACTGAATGTAGAGCACTGAAAAGATGGCATTGAGAAGATTAGCGGTAATAGCAGCTGCATGTTTTACATGTAAGAGGTGTCTGAACAGTAAGGTTATCCTGTGGTGGTGAAGTGACTGTGTGTGCAGACAACCCCTTTAAGGCTTTTGCCAGGTTACTCCAACTAGTGGGTCCTAAACAGGAAGAGAAACATGACATCTGCTGAAAAGCTTTTGTTTGCCTTTTTATACTGCCTTAAATTCTGTATATGTAAGATACTAAGGAAGTGTTTTTCAAAACCAAGCTACATGGAATCAAGTGAAGTTCTTACCTTTAAATACTAATCCCTAAAAAGGGGAAAAACAATGAACTTGAAATATAAATGTTAAGTAGACAAATACTTCTCCATGTACTTCATGCTCTTCAATTTATTAGCACTAAAGATCAGTCAACAAGACAGATAAGGATACAGGAAACAAATTTATTAAGATCACCTGATTTTGAAGAATATGATGTCCACTTCACCATCAGTAACTATAGTTCATGCTTTTAAAGCTATTTTAATTGTTTTTATTTTATAATTTAATGGAGCCAAACATGCTCCTGAAAATGCGTTCCATCTCTTCTTCTTACAGCTGCCTCATTCTTGATCCTGAGCTCTCTCAGCTCAGTATTTTTCCAGCCTTCTTTTCCCTCACATTTTCTGCAATCACTTCTTAAACTGCTTTGGTGACTTGGAAGGCTGCTCCTCTCACTGCTCTAATGATTGCTCTTTTGCACTGTTTCAGAGCTTTTACTCTACTGCTCCACTGATTTTTTTTCCCCTTTAGCATCACTACTGTGGCTTTACCTTTTGCTCTAGCATCAGTGATTGCCTGAAATGTGTGCGGCAGCACACCACTGAACTATGAGATTTGCTTTACTTGGCTTGTCAGGCAGTGAGTGATATTTTGTCAATCAGGAGACCAGAATTTATGGACTTTCCAGGTTATAACAAGCAGAAACCTGTACAGGGTATGGATATATGAATTATATGGAATAGCCCTGCACATTGCTTTCTTCAAACCTTTATCTAATCCAGCTGAAACTTGCTTACTTACTCAAGAAAATCTGGAAATTAAGATGGTGAAAATGTGTGGGGAAGGCACCTGCCAGTGTACCAAAAGGAGAGTTTTTCTTTCTAAAATTTCACTGTAATGTAATTATAAGATTCCTCAAGGTACTTATAATTGAATTTTAAGATGTCTCTTATTTGTATTCAAGTTTGCAAAAAAAATGTTGAACTTTGTTTTATTGTTCTCCAACCATTCACTAGAGTTGATACATCATAACTCAGTCATCATCAAGAAACACAGAATTACATATCACAAACATTTATTTTGGAGAGTTATACATTATCTGTAAATATTTGCTGTGGATCAAACTTAAAACCTTCTATTTAATTATTCTTGTCAGTAATTGCCTTTTAAATTTATCCTGAATATGAACCTTAGGGAAAAAAAAAATATGGTTACCTCTTCTCCTCTATTTTGAAAAGACATTTAAGATGTCTTTCCTCCATAATTCAATTACCCCCTTTTTACTTTTCCATACTCTGTAAGTCCCTCTAATCCTATTCGTAGAGTAAGCTGGAAGAGCAGTTAGTGACAATGTTCTTCCTCTTTGAGAAAGAAGCAGATTGCATTTGAGGATATTCTGTTTCATAGTAGCCCAAATTAGACCTCTCAGTCTTTCCATAAAAGAACAAAAAATTCCTTTCAACAGCATTTCACATCTAATTTGTTGATTTGGTTCTGGTGGACATTTCAAAACAAAAACTGTGAATGAGATAAATGTTCCTCAAGCCTGAAAGACTCATTAATGTATTATAGCTATTTTAGTAAGATTCTTACTATGTATTTAATAAAATGAAAGCAGAGGACACAAATTCTCATCAGTACTTCTAATGTTAATTCATGAAGAGAAATACATTCTTAGGAACATAAATCCTACCCTGTGCAGTATAGCAGAAATGAGACAAAAACAAAATAAGGAATGAAAATTGTCTGTACATCTGTGTAAGCATTGCATAAATTTAAAGGCAGGATTATATTAGAACAACAGCAGATCATCAACATTACACCACATTTTGCATAAAATTTGAAACACTAGTTCTTATTCATTGCTAAGAATAAAATAATCTCAACATTACCAAGGAAGGAAATGTAAACAAAAAGGACAACCTTGGCCTGATATCCAACTGGGATTTAACCATAGCCATCATGAGAAAGCAGTTGTCTTCCCTGTGCTTGTCTACAAGCAGTACTCCATCTTACAGCACACTTACTCTCACTTTTCTGCTTTCTCAGCCCTTTTCTCCACAGCTGCAACCCATCTGGTGCAGAATGAGAAATGCTGTACTCTTGTATCAGTCTTAAAGCCTCCACATGTGTTTATCAGAAGGCGTTCAGCTCTTTAGTAGGTTACAGCACATTCAAACACTTTTTTTTTTTTACTGTCTGCTGTTCCTCTGTTGAGCTGTTCATGCTTCAAAATAAAAAATAAAATAAAAATTCCCAAACTTGTTAAGAGTTAAAAGAAATAGAGTAAAAGGATGAGCTCAGAAAGATCCGTCTCACATTAGAAGACTAGAAAAGCTCAATTAATTTAACTTCACTATTAACAGAAGTTACTTGATTAAGTAGTAATATATTTTTTTTCTTTAAATATAACTTCCATAACAGGAAGTGGAAACTGCAAGCTAAAACTACTTCAGATAGAGTGTTTTCAAAGGGCAGGTAATTAAAATGCATAATATTTTACATTCTTTGTCAGATGACATCTTTATATTAAACTTTGATGCTTCTTCTGAAAGCCATGCTTTGGTCCAACAGGAAATTACAAACTTAAAGCAGACACCGCTTGAGAAATTCTGCAGTTTATCATTGTAGCATCTTCTGACCTTGAAATCTATTACTTTACTTGCCATCTACTTCCTCTAACTATATTACGTTGTTATACTTGGGACATCTGAACAGTATCTTACATGAAAAGATAATATTAGCAATGTATTAGATGCATAACACATAGTTTGATATAACCATGAGGAAAAGTAAAGGAGGTAGCAAATCTTTATCAAGTATCTCATGGAGCAGAAACAGAATGGCCTAAAGTGTCAATGGTGTTGTACAGCTGGATTTCAGTAAGGAATTTGACACTGTTCCCAGAGAGAAGCATCTCATAAAGAAGCTGTTAAAGAATAGTATGGATGAGCAGACAGTTGTTGTGGATCAAAGACAGGCTGAATGGAAGTTGGAGGCCAGTAATGATTGCAGTACCCCAGGGTTCAGTACAGGGCCCAGGGCCCAGTCCTAGTTAACATCTTCATTAACAACGTGGATGATGAGGTAGGGTGCTCTTTCAGGAAAAACACAGGCTACAGGAAACTGGGGGGAGTGACTGACTCACCAGAGGGCCATGCAGCCTTGCAGAGGGACCTTGACAAGCTGGTGAGGTAGACTGACAAGAACCTCCGAAGTTCAACCAGGAGAAACGCAGAGTCCAGCATCTGGGGAGGAGCAACTCAGGAAGCAGTGTATGATGGGGGCTGCACAGCTGGAAAGCAGCCCTGCAGAAAAGGACCTTGCAGGCCTGGTGGAAACTAGGTTGAATGTGAAGCAGCAATGTACACATGCCACTAAGAAGGATAGCAGCATTCTTGGCTGCATTAGGCAGTGTCACCAACACGTCAAGAGAGGTGATCCTTCCTCTCTACTCAGCATTGGTGAGGCTGAGTCTGGAGTATTGTGTTCCTTTCTGCACCCCCAAACAGGTGAGACCTGGATAAGACCTGGAAAAGACTGCAAGGGAGAGTGGCAAAGATGATGAAGGGAGTGGAGCACCTCCTCCTTGAGGAGGGGCTTGGAGAGCTGGTGCTGTGCAGTCTGGAGAAGAGGAGGCCTTGGGGGAGGTGGGGGGGGGAGTGTCTTCTGAATGTGTCTGAATACCTGAAGGGAATGTATGGAGAAGACAGGGCCAGGCTCTTCTCAGTGGTGCTCTGTGTCAGGATGAGGCAATGGGCACAAACACGCAAACAGGGACACAAGAGGTTCTGTCAAAACTCAGGTGGTATTTCTGTGCTGTGCTGTGTGGGTGAGGGTGTACCAGCACAGGTTCCCCAGAGAGGTCCACGGCAACCTGCTTTAGTGTTCCTGCTTGACCAGTCGACTTCCAGAGGCCCCTTCCAACCTTAACCGTTCCATGATTCTGTGAATGGTTCTCATGCAGTGAACATCACAGTTCCCTAATCGTGATTTGTAGTTGGATTATGGCTGTGCAGCAGTGTTTAGGAGTAATGACAGATGACATATGTAGATATACTGGAAATTTGTATTTTGACCACCTTATACTCTGAATGGTTAATATTCAGAGTCATCTGGCCTGTAGCAGTTTCTGCAATGCATCTAACCCACAAATGAAGAATAATGTTATCAGAAACATTAGGTTTCTGAAAGTAAAGGGTTTTTTTTTTGAGGACCTATTTTCAAAGGACTTTGAGTCTGTGTAATTTAAAATATATCTTCTCTCCTAGGAAAAAAAAAAAAAAAAAAAAAAGGGGGGGGGGGAAGAGAAGGGAAGGGAACGGAAGGGAAGGGAACAGCTTTAATATCCTTGCATGAACAATAACTCTGTATGATTCTTTGATGTATTTTATTGCATTTCTCTTCCTTGTACAACATTCTTCCTTTGATTCCCTTAAGCATTCAGAACAGTCCAAGAAAAACAAATAAAGATGAATGCTAAAAGAAAGAAGATGAAGACCAGACTCTGAGCATGGCCTTGGTTTGTGGTTTAATGTACTTATGTAGAGGATAATTGTCTACTTCATCTGGGGTCTGTTCCTTTTATGTTATATTTAAATTAATTACATATGGAAATGTTTTTATTCTAAGACACAATTGTGATTTTCCTAGAGCAAAGTTTAATAGAAATCTCACGTTTTATTAGTACAGACATGGGGACAAATCATTGCAGCTTTTCTCATTTTTTTTTACTCCCAATGTTGGCCACAGAAAAGAAAGAAAATTTAGTGTTTGTTAGACTAAAAAATGTCTTTAGGGAAGCTACTTGAATGCCAGGTTTCAAAAATATAAAATTGACTCCCTCAGCTAAATAATAAAACATGAAAAAGAGGAACATAAGCATTCATATTTCTGTTTGCTTACACAAATGAATGTTAGCATTATTTTGTACCTTACACTGCATTTTTTTTTTTTGCTTTTCACTTCTTAAATATGTATTTTATCTAAACTTTGAATCAGTACTTACATCATTCATTGATACAGTTACACCAAGATATACTCTTTTTTTTTTTGAAAATTATTAATAAAAATATAAATAATTAAATCAAACCACAGACAAGGAAAGCTAGGATTCGTGAGGGATATTCTAGTCCCAGTTCCAAACAGAAAAGTTTTCACAAACCCAGCTCTCCTTATCTAGGCAAGATTTCTGATTTAATGAAAGTCTCCATAAATTTTTATCATTTTAACTATTCTCAGTTTACAAATGTGTGACAACATTAGAAGATAGAGAAATAGTATTCTAAAAATGGAGAGGATCTTAGAGAGGCTTTTCTAATAAAGATAGAATGCGGGTTAATACTTATATCAGCTGGTAATATTTTAATAGTAGTTTTGTGTCTGTTGTCTTTGAAAATGTTTTACAGGGCAGGATCTTAAAATGTAACAGGTTAGTCTGGGTGAGAAAAAAAATAAATAAAATAAAAATATGTCCTCGACTTGATTACTGTTTATGGAACTGACATAATTCAAGGTGAAATACCTGAAGAGTGTCTGTTAACTACTTTTAATGCCATTAAGTTTAATTCACTGAAATGGCATGTTTCAAACAGCATATATAAAATCAGTGAATATTAGACTTTGTAGAACTCTTTTATTTTTCTTTAAACAGAACATTCTGGAAATACCCCAGGAAAGACTATTCCTGGCAAGTATTTCCATGTGCAAAAGGCTGTTTGCACTTAAACTTCCATTTAGCCTTCAGAAGAGAATACAAGCACAATGAAGTAGTGTAACCTGCTTTGTGCAAGCAAGGTAAATATTTAAGCATGTGAGTGCACCTTATGCTTTGTAAGAGTGTACTTTATGGCTTTGTAAGAGTTTAATTCTCCTTATTTTTCCAGTGAAATTTTGATTGAAAAACTATGCTAGGAAGTGTATTAACTGGAAAGGATGCTCATTATTCTATGACTTCCTAGGATATTATGGCATTTACTGTTATGCTAATTCTTAATAGAGATCAGGCAGACATTTCTCTCTTGCTACTCTGTCCCAAAGTTGGTATTTCAGTAAGTTCAGTGGTAATGTATAAAAGTAAGTTCTTCAAAGGGTCCAGAACAATCAAAATACAATGTTCATAGAATCTTGCCACTAGCTTAGGAGATATAAAGCCTCTTTTCCAAAAAATAACTCAAATTTTGAATGTTCTTAAAATGTTCCTAACATAATAAGCATAATAAATTGGAAGAGAGGCTGTTAAGAATACTACCATGTGTAGTTGCTATTAATAGGTACAATTCACATCAAGGCTTTAATGCCATGGTGCACCAAAAGCAAATGCAAATTTCTCTACATAAATCATTTCATAACAAATCACCACAAATCAGCCAATGTAAACTATTCATTGCCCTTAAATACCATATTAAGTTCAGATATTTCAGAAAATACACCTATAGATTGTGAAGCAATATTGTATGGTCACTTTCTACACAAGAACCAAGATTTACATTCAAGACAGTTCTTTTATTCACAAAGTATATTGTGCAATGATGTGAGCATACAGGCAATGCATAATAAGAAGCTGTTTTTTTTTTAAAGCACTGTTCTTTTAATTGCATTTTTCAAGTGTTATTTGATAACATGCCACACAATAAAAATCAGTTTCACGTTTTAGTCTAGTTGGATATTTTGTGCATGAAACTGCTGTGAAATAAAAGAGGTGACTTTTTTTTTATAGGAAATTTTGTGACATTAGTGAAAATGACTGCAGCCAATTTGTGTTAACATTAGAAAGCCTGAGTCTTATTTACAGTATTAATAATTGATTAGTCTTTCATAATTTCAAATTAAAATATATACATACAAAACCAATATAAGAAATCTATCAGACAACTTTGAGATAAATTGCCATAGCTTCACTGACCTGAAATAGTCATTAGAGTCACTTGAAGAGCTGTCAATTTCCTGTTTCAAACTGTGAAACTGAAATTTTGTTGTACACTAAGATGGCAAAGGCGTCCTGTCTTTTTATTAAACAGTGATAATCCATAGCTAATGTTAATTTTGGCATGTGCTTGTAAAATGTGTAATTTCTGTGTGAGCAATTGATTATACGTACTGTCAGTCAAAATGTATTTTTTTAATATTTGCCTCATAACATCATGACCAATTAGCTCAACTGCACCTTTCACCCTGTTGTCCTCATACACCATCTCATCGTCAGTTCTCCAGTTTCTATGGCCATATTGCACTTAAAGAAAAAAAAAAAAAAAAGGGGCACAAATTATCCTGTTACTGCTCTCAGTTCTCCAACCTGTATTCATTGGATTTATACTGCTACTCTGAGAAATCTGCTGCTTTGTTTCCCAGCACAAGCTATGTAGTATGAATTAAACAGCTCCTGAAACTGCTGATCCACAAACAGAACATAAAATAGCGTGACTTTTGATACAAAATTTATATTCACTTATTCCAAATGACCTTTGTAACTCAATCATTCTGCCATTCATGAATTGTGGGCACATTAAAACTAATGTAAATAATAGATTTTACATGCTACTATTATCTATAGATTCAAAAAGCAACTTTGGATTTAAATAGCAGAATCTGGATTCAAGTTTCAGAACTTTTATTGCTTATGAATTTCTTTGACCACGATTTTATTGGGGGAAACTTAAACATTTCAGATTACAGTTTGTAACTCAATTAACTCTCCTTCCCACCCTTCCCCTTCACTCAGGTTTTTAAGATTTGTAATTTATCAATTTATGCATGATTAGTTGTCCCATTCATATTACTGTAAATTTACTTTTAAAACAGAAAAAAGGACATTTCCCACTTTTGGACTGCATTCTTTTTTTGCCCTGACAATGGGAGCTCCATGACACTTCTGTAGGGGAAATATCAAACGTTTCTTTCTTGATCAGCCCTTTGAGTTTCTGACTCTCAAAATTACAGTGCTCAAGGTTCAGTACAACACGTGTCATCTAAAAAAAAAAAAAAAAAAAAAAAAATTTGGTGTTTCATGTCTGATACTTTTTTTTTTTTTAATCCTAAACAACAACAGGTCTTTTTATTTGTATGTATGTTTGTTTTTCTCTGACTTCTGGTTTCTGTGTGTCCATGGAAATAATCATCTGTACAGTAGAGGTAGAGAAGAATGTAAACACTTAGAAATCCATTTGTTTGGCTGAATTACTTCCAGATTTTCTGACAAACAGTAAAAGGACTTATTCTTTGTATTTATGATCCCATTTCCTGGTATTGTGCACATGCATCTATATGGTTCCATGATGATTGCAGAAAAGGACCTTGAACAGTTTGTACTGATTATACGGTGTGAGAGAAGCAATTTATTGTAACAAGAGTCCTTCAAAGGTTGCTTTAGGTCTTGTTTTATTGATCAGTGTATGAATGGGCTTGATTTATATGGAGAAGGCATGTCTTTTTAAGGTTAACCCTCAATGATCATTCCATTACAATACCAAAGAAGATATACAAGGTCATGCAGTTGAGCACTATGAAATTAGTTTACAATACAAAATACTATTTTGCTATATGTTCCATCTAATTTGTGTTACTTTAGCTCCTAGTTCTACAACAGCAGCAGAAGCAAAAAGTGTGTTTGACACTCTTGTAGATGAATCATTAAGTAAGTCTGTGGTTCCTTCTCATTTTCAATCAGAACTAAATAAACTTTACAACAACAACAAGATAGTTGGCCCTTAAAACAGGTCTTTAATTGATTCTACTTTGATCTTGGAGAAAAATAATAATAATAATAATAATAATAATAATAATAATAATAATAATAATAATAAATCTTATAGCTGTAAGGCTGCTGGCCAAAATGTCTTGCTTTGGAAAGCCCTATATCTAGAAGGAAAGGCATCCATCTGTAGAACTCTTTGGACTTGTCTGAGGAAGAAGACCTAGATACATTTTTAGAAAACTAACACAAAACAAAAAACAACAAAGGGGGAAATCTCAGGCAAAATAATGCTGTAGGGGCTTGGGAGAGTATTTATAGTAGCTGGTCTTTTGGGGTGAACACAGGAAATATCATGCCACATTAAGGCATTGCCTGCAAAACATCGTGGGCAAAATATCCTATTCTCTCTAGACACTTTTTTGTTTGTTTGTTTTGCACGTGAAAAAATCAATTATTCTGTTATTTTCTACTGTTTGCCTGTATCAACTAGCAGCTCTCCATAATTCTATAATAATTCATAATTCACTAAAGCCAATCTAAAAGAGAAACTAAACACCTAGAAGAAAAAGTAACACCCAAGTATCCTGTAAAAAGTTCTGTGTCTCCAGGACAGACTTTATTTCTTTCCAGTATGACAAAGTCACTTGTTTGGCTTCCTTTGAAAAATAAAAAGTGGTTTACTGCACCTGTGAAAAAGTCCCACCTGATCTGGGGCTTCAAAGAAAACAAGTATACTTCATTAAATCCATAAATGAATAAAATCCAATTTTTAAAAATAGCTTGTTTCCTAACTTTTTGCCAAACTATGGCAATATCCCATTCTAAAGGAGTGTGAAAAAACTATTTCATATGCAACTATACTATAAATCAGTTATAAAGGAGGAGGGATGGGTGAAGGCTTCTCAGAATTACATAAGCATTTACATGTCACATTGGGCATTACATATGTATTAGATCCTTCACAAAAGACAGATGTATGAGAGATGATTTCTGGGCTGCTATTTCTAGATAGCTTAAAGATAAAAAGATGTATTGCTAAAACGTCACTGCAACATATCTGATTTTATATTGTAGCTATGAGAAAATACTTACAGTGGAAAGAAATCTAAAAGGCCCAAAGCAAAAAAATTAGTTGCACAGACTGTGTCTTCTTTGTTTAAACCACGTGACCGATAAATAGCATAGACTAAGCAGCCATCTGCAGTAGTCAGTTAAGACTTGTGCACTAAGAGGTATGTTCCTTTGCTCCCATTTATGATTTTGTTAAAAAGAAAAGTATATCTTAACCAAATGCAAAAGCCAGCTTCATTTCTAAGAATTTACAGTCTTAAAACTGTGAAGCTCTCTTATTTGATGAGGACAAAGCAAGTGATCTCTATTAATTACATTGCATTTGAATTGGATTTTGAGAGTGCCACCTGAAAAGAGAAAACCCTAGCATTATTTGCCGTCCAGCCTAGGATCTAGGTATATATAACTTATGCAGCTATTGCTATGCATTTATGTGGAAGGTTGCGCATGACAAAACAGAATGATTATATTCGAAAGGGTAAAATTCTCTAATGATTTCTTTCCTAAGGGAGAATGGTTTGAGGAAACTGTCTTAGTAAGAGGAAAGTTAGAATAGCAGTGGTTACACTGGTTGTAGTGGGTGGACCTGCTGTGAAGAAAGAGCTTCAAATGGCCTACTCCATATGGAAAGCAAACCTTGTTTTTAAGAGCAAGCAATAAAACTGAACTGGGTTAAATTACAGAATGTAATTCCATACTGAACAAAAGATGCAGTTATGATAACTTTCAGCTTGGCTTATACTTGGAATTTCTTATTCTTTCTGCCAGTTTCTTGCCACCAACTTCCAAATTTATTGTCAACTGTTCCAATTTAAAAAGCCAGTTACGAGTGGACAGGGCTGCTGAGAAGTGGTCACTTAAGACTGCCACGTATGAGAAGCAATCAGTTCAAAAAGAACAGGAAGAAAGCATGGATGTTGTATGTATGCAAATATGAGTAAACGTTAAATGCAGGGATCAAGATTGTGATTTTATAGATGAGAGGAAAACAGAGCGTTTTAAATGTTTATTCAATGAAAATGTTTCCTTTTTAAGTACTACTAGAGTCTCTCAAAGACCATTGATGAATGCTGTCAACAGGCAGACTGGCAGACTTTTTTTTTTTTTTTTTAAGTAATTTTAATTAAACCTTCCATCAGCTTGATCAGCTTGAATTTGTGGCAAGCTTAGAGACCTTCTTCCTTGTTTAACATTTTATCTTTGTTCAAGCAGATAGATAACATTATATCATAAATACATACAATAGGAATTAGATGATAAACAACATATGAAAGCTTGCTTAACAAGTGGGATTTCCCCATAATGCACAGCTTTGTTTATCAGGCTTCATACTGTCATGTTGGATATAAGCCAATTAATTTCAGCACAGTGTTTGTAAACCCTCTTCATGTAATCTTAGTCTTGAGATGTCTTTTAAAAAGGAGGAATGGACATTTCTCTCATACAATTTTTTCATAGGATTCTTCATTAACAAATCTTCAGTAATTTTCAATAAGCCAGACTAAGCTGTGCTTTACTCAAAGCACATATTATTCAAATATGGCAGTGGGACGTACAGCCCACCAGAGAGCACATGTAGCACTTTGTCTGGGGGGCTCAATTAAAATTCAGCTATCCACACACCTGCACCAGATTCGTTAGACCTCCAAGGACCACCAAACAGATTCAGTGTGCAGATCTGTCCCTCCACCTCTCCACCACCAGGTCTGTTGTACTTGGTGGAGTCTAAAACAACCTCTGTGTTTGGAATAGTGCACCACTCACTGACTGTTAGTTTAGTCAAGAAAGTAACTGCAGTTTTGCTCTAGGGATGGCAGGAAGTAAATTAATTTATCTACTTAAGTATATGTATTAGTTTTTGATAGGTGAATAAATGTTGTAGCTGTTTTCTGTGAATCCAGCTTTCATCATTATACTCTTTTTATACTTGTGCTTCTTGTCAACTCCAAAATAAGTAAATAAATAAATAATAAACAATCATTCTTGAGATGTGCCACTTTGCTGAGAAAGAAAATTATCATTTATCATAAATGAAAGGGTCATTGTTTAAATGGAACAATTATTGACAGAGAAATTGAAAATATTTTTCATACTGGCTACATACAGGTAAAAGAAAACTCTGTTAATTTATACCAGCTCAAAAATCAAGTTGCAGTTGAGTTTAATGACAGCATTGCCTCCACAATTTTATTGATTTTACTATGAAGACTGACAATAGGAATCCTCATGTGGCTACAATAGAATTTATCTTGGAAGAAGATCTGTATGATCTAATTATCTTCACATAATTAGCTAAACTATATGAAAATCTGTAGCAATGACTACATAAAGATCATAGTCATAGCTTATAGACAGAAGTAGAAAAACATTTTCTACTAGTAAATAGGAATTATTCTCAGAATTTTTTTTTTTAAAAAGTGTTTTTTTTGTTTTTTTTTTTTTGTTTTTTTCCCACCCAGTGTCTTTTGACTTAAAACACAAATAAGACATCTACCTACCTTTATTTGTTTCTCAATTGTTTATTGGAAAGTCCAAGATAATACAATAAAACCTAGCACACAGAACAAATGAGAATATAGAGAAATGTAAGTCTTTACTAACTCTGTTAGTTTGTTTCACATTTCTAGACTAAAATCTGATCTGTGGACATCCTAAGCAGATCTGATTGAAGTAAATACATTTTCAATGGTGGAGCCACAGTGCTTGAAGACTGCTTGGAAATGCTTAGAGACTAGGCAAAAATCTAGTGCAGAAAATGTACATTCATCAAGGTGATTTTGAATCAATTAAGAGCAATTCTGCAAAAGACCTGTGTGGTAGTAAGTTTTAAAGAGTGGAAAGTGGTATAGAAGAAAAGCAGTCCTTTTTACATGCAGGGGAAACAAAGCTACAAAGTCCCTCCTTCTCTGAAGAGAGAAGTGAGCAACTAGGATCCTTTTGTCCAGGGACAAATGAGACTTCATTTTCATGTCTGAACAGAACTTTCATCTCAGATAACAAATAGCATTTCTTTGAATTCTTCAAGAAAAAACTCTCCCTCCTCTTGAATTCTATTAAACATCTATCTCTATTCTGTCACTGGTAGGTCTGTGTATGGAAAAGAGATGTGTGCCTATCTCTGTTGAAAAGGATTCTTCAATAGCTGCCTTAAAAGGTTTCTGATGGTAAATTGCTATTAAATGAGTTAATATATTGTGTTGAGTTAAATATGTTGTTCTCAATCCATTAATTTTGTTTAGATCCCAGAGTTTATTTGTTGTTGTTGTTTACACAATTAAGAATAAAAACTCAAAGAAAATAGCATCAGTGATGTGATGTGGTAAACCGCAGTTTAAGCGCTGACTTTAAGCCATAAACGGTTTCCTTAACAGGAATAGGGGTATTTCTTCCTGGGCTTCCTCTTCAAGTAGAATATGCAAAATACCTGTGAGAGTCCAGTGTGAGATACAAATATGTCACTAATTGGGTCAACACAATGGGTTGGCTAAAATACTGACTGAGTTTTAGCTTCTTGTCAATTTAAGATTCCAAATCCTCCATAATAAGTCTTAATACAAATCTATGCAAAATAATCTCAACGTCACAGCATAGCTGTTAATTTCAATTTCCTTATTTAACTTTGTTTTGATTTATCGATTCAGTTTTTAGTTATGGCTTTTCATTCTGTAAATTAATCATGTATGTACTTAATTGTCTTCTTGGTTTTCAATACATTTCAAGAGAACACACACACCTGCTATCTCCACAAAGCTGCACCATGGGTTATGAACTCTGAAGACCCAAGTTCACTCATATATTTGTATTCTTTTTGGCCCTGTTTCCAAATCAATACCAAAATGAAACTATAACTAATTTAAGGAGAACTCGGGGAAAAGTCCTGTCAAATGAATTGGAAAGCTCATCTTCCTTAACCAATAGAATGAGCTGTTAAATTTTTTAGAACTCACAGATACTCTGGGCAACCTGAGATGACTTCTCATCCTAGGGCAGGCAAGTGAGATGAGATTTGCACTTGAAAACCTTAAGTCTACTCTTACAGTACTGCAGTGAAGCTTTCCAGGGCCCTGACTGTTGAACCTGGCATAGTCTTATGAAGAACCACAAGGTCAGGCTTTGCTTTACATTTTAGCTGTCTTGGGAAAACATTGTGCTTTCAGGCAGAGGGTGAGAGAAGTAGTGGTGGGTTCACTCAGATGCCCCTTGTCTCAGAACACTGTCTGACTTTAATAGCAGAAAAGGGTGAAGGATTTTCAAATATTTAGAAATATTTAGAGATACCTATGTCAAACACAACAATCCTAGTATCTCCCAACCTTATGCTTTTCGTCCCAAAACTGCTGCTGCCCAGATTTTTTTGTGTGTGAGAAGGAGAAAAGTAATGCTGAATCCCATTGTCAGCTGCCTCCCCTGCCACACACCAATATGGTGTGGCAAGAGCCCTCCCTCCCACATTTCCTGTACCAGCCCAGCATCAGCCCTGGCCTCTGGCCAGTACTGCTAGAGAGAGGGGTCTTTGATTTTAAATCCTGTCAGCAAATGTTGCCTCTGGCACGTTTTGACTCTGGGCGATTGGATTACAGAGCAAGGCTCAGCTCCAGCCTTCACTGCCATGTCATTTATTTAAACGGATTGAACCTGAGGTAGGAGCCTAGGAAAGAACCTTACAAAATTTCACGTCCTTGGAAATAACTTCTTCCCATTCCTGCTATCCAAAGACTCAAGAAGACAATAATGATAATAATAAAATATTTTTAAAATCATCTATTATCTTAAAAGATGAAAGGGAACAGCCAAATTTCTGAGCACTCCAAAAAGTTCTGGGAGCAGGGTAGAGCAAAAGGCTTGAACACAACCAAAGGTGTTACAGAATTGCTGGCCGTAGCTGTGGTAGCAAAAGCTTTGGCTTTTTCCCTTTGCCATCTGTTCCTGGTCCAGGGGAGGGCTGGCCACCCATCAGCTGCACCAGGGAGGAAGGTCGTGTTGCAAAGTGCTGCCTGTGGTGTCCTCTGCAAAATGGCAGTCACTTCTGCTAAGCTGAGTCCATCAGTATCCTGGCTGATGGCAAGTCTGAGGCCAGCGGTGCCAGACATCTTTGGCCACAGAGGAGCTTTGGAAAAGCTGTCTGTTGGCTCGAGTTTCCTCTTTTTCAGTGTTTCTTTGTCCATTTTGAAAGCAGACAGAAAACTGCTTTAAAAAGGACAAGTCTTCTGTGAAGCACTGACATGCAGCCTGTTGCCACTAAACCTGAAATGCCACTGCAAAGGAGATACTCTGCATCTTCATTAGCCAGAGCTGTTAGAAGAAACCAAAAACTGTCAGAATAATTGGCAGTACCAACAACTATTGCCTCCTTAGACAACCTATGTTAAATGTCTAGCCAGATAGGAATCTGAATGTGGTGACCTAAATATGAGAAAGTAAGAAAGAAAACACAAAAAGAAAGAAAGAAAGAAAGAAAGAAAGAAAGAAAGAAAGAAAGAAAGAAAGAAAGAAAAGAAAGAAAGAAAGAAAAGAAAAAGAAAAAAGAAAAGAAAAGAAAAGAAAAGAAAAGAAAAGAAAAGAGAAAGTAAGAATTAAAGAACTAGGATATTTATTGATTTATTGTAAATTTGTATTTTACAGTAGCTAGGAATCAATGTTCAAGTTCTGAGGTAGAGTATATAATCAGGATGTCCTCCAGACCAGAAAAGACAAGACATTCAGGCCTCTTTTAATTCTGTTGAAGTATTTATGTGAAAAATTTGGGAAATTCTGCCTGATTTTTAATAGACTCCAAATACCTTCCACTTGCAGTAAGTTCAAAATTTCTCAAAAAAAAAAAAAATAATAATTTGGAAGCATATGGAAGGGTTGAAAGGTGAGATTAGAAATGCTCCTGTGGGCTTAAGACTTAGTAAGAATTATGCTAAGAAATGCTCCTGTGCGCCTAAGAATTAATATGAATTATGCTAGGTATATACAAACTAAAATAAATAACTGAGATTTCCTCTTTCTAGACCAGTACATTGTTTCTGAAAAATTACCTGTGTTCTACTTAGTGGGAAAGCATAGATTTATACATTTTTTTATATGTCTTCCCAATGTATGCTTCTTTAAAATTAAGCATTTAAACATAGTAACACCATTAGCTGGGGTTCTGTTTTACTTTTCTTTAAAAAGAAAAGTACCCTCCAGTACCCTCATGGTACTGGAACTAGGTCTTTAAATGAATTGCCAGAGTTCTTTTTCATTTTTTAATTCTCAACGTATTATTTCTGTCGCCTTCCAGGACTGGGTTTCAGTTGACCAAGATAAGATGTGACTAAACTAGCAAGTTCTCAAGAAACAACAACAACAAAAAAATCATAGAATATCTTGTGTTGGAAGGGACCTGAAAGATCATCTTGTTCCAACCCTCTTTCCACCTCACACTAGATCAGGTTGGCCAGGGCCTCATCCAGCCTGGTTTTGAACACCTCCAGGAATGGGGCATCCACGGCTTCTCTGGGCAACCTGTTCCAGTGCCTCACCACCACCTGAGTGAGGAATTTCTTCCTAAAGTCTGATCTAAATCCCCTCTTTTAATTTAAAACCATTCCCCCTTGTCCTGTCATTGTCTGCCCAAACAAAAAGTTGCTCTCCATCTTTTTCATAAGCCACTTTTAAATATTGAAAAGCTGCAGTAAGGTCAGTATGGAGTCTTCTCTTCTTCAGACTGAACAGCCCCAACTTTCTCAGCCTTTATTCATAGGAAGATTTGTAGGACCTTAATACTCTCACCTACGATGTTTCAGTAAGACTGTGGGATCTGAAGCTTGATAATGGTTCAATTAAGTTTATTCTCTACAATTGCTTATTTTCATTATTACCCAACTAATAACAATTCATAGCTCTTGTCCACTTCTAGATTTATGTGGGTACTTTAATTGTTTATTCTTTAGAGAGTTATTTCTTGAAGGAAAACACTATATTCTATTAATTGTACTTTTGTCCACCTTGTGGTCCTGTTTTCAGAATTCTCTTTTGGCATTATATTGTTGTTGTGTTTTTTAATACAATATTGCCAAGTTTATTAAGACAAAGATTGGGGTGTCCATAATACAAAGCAATGGAATAATCCAAGTATTTTAAAATGTTTTATTTTTACAGAAACATTAAAATCCCAGTCCCTTCACACTTGCACAAAGATTACTACAAAGTGTTTAAAGTGAACTGTTTCATCTAACAAATTTTGAAGAGTAGTGATATAGTAGGATCTGAATAAGCAGTCAATCTCTCTTGTCCTCCCTCCTAATTACAAAGAAGAAAAGAAGAAAACATTCTTCTTTCCTCACATTTCTCCACATTTGTTTGCACATACCTTTATACCTCCAGACTACTCTCTCTGCAGCAACAACACAAATGTGAAAGAGAGAATGTAAAAAGTTATAGGAGCAGAAGTTTCCAGATAAGAGCTGCTATCTAAGCTTATATCAAACCTCTACCTAGCCCAGCATACTTTCTCTTTTGGTAACCATGATGAAGACAAGAAGGGAAAAATGAAAGAAAAAAAATATACGTAATGAGTATACATCGTATATGGCAGTCTATGAATTTCTCCAATCTTTTTTTTTTTTTTTGATAAACATATACATTCTTAGCCACACAATCTGGAGAGTCAAATTCCAAACAATATTCCTTATCTTCAAGATCTTAATTAATATCAAAACTCAGAAATTCTTTTTTTTTTTTTTTTTTTTTTCCAGAAGCACCATTTCTTAATCAGTAAACATGTAAATGGTTTACGTGTGTTCTTATCTTTTGTTATTTTGACATAATGCTATTCCCCCAAGACCAACCCTTCATGACATTATTGTATAGATTTCTGGATCAAAGTTAAAAATGAACATAACATATGGACTTGAAGAAAAGGAGACTCAAAAATTTCCATTTTAAGCAACATCTGGAATTTCACTTAGTATTATCTTTGCTGAATACTTCCTTAGTGTAGTATTTTGCAACAATAGCATCCAAAGTACTGGACTAGTATTGCATTCTAAACTATGCTGATACCTTTTTGAATATCTGAAGGGACAAAAAGGAAAGAATACCATGTATTTAACATTCTGATTTAGGTAGCTGTTTCTTTTCTCCGAACAAAAGCTAATGCATATATTTCTCTTTTGTAGACATTATTTTGTCAGGAAACTTATCAAAAGATGTATAAAAATGTGTTATTTACTTATTAATTTTGAGCAGTAACTTCAGAGACCTCTCAGATTACTGAATTATTAATTGTGTAGGCACTGCAAAGAATCCATTTTATTATTCCTTCAAAAGTCCATAACAGCTCTTACTGGGGCATTTCAGCTTACTGGGTCAAGGCTTGTACTGAGATTCTTTAGTTTATGGATCACTGATCTGGCAGACTGTAATGACTTCAGCCTGACAGGTCAAAGTCAATGTATCAAAGTATCATGTCTCTTTATAACAGTATGGGGGAGGGGGGGTAGCACATCTCTGTGCCCAGGTACAGAAGCATTGATTTTATCTGGCTATGTCCTTCAAGACATAAGACTACATAAGTCACATTTTAACCTGGAGTTATATTTTCTCAGTTTGTTAGGAATAGTTCATCAATAAGATGCTCTATAGAAAGAGAAGTCAAGCACAGTGTTACAATGTCATTATATTAATGTCAATAAAAGAACAATTATTTATTTATAGAAGTAAAACCAAACAAATATATTGTCTTTCAAAGAACAGATATAAGGCTCTGCTTACCTAAAATCATGAAATGTAGTCTTGTTTATTCTTTTACTTACTGATATAAGTAACAAATATGTCTTGACCTTACAAATTAGTAATCAAGGAATTTATTTCAGACTCTCGACAACAAACATAGCTGGTATTCCCATTTGCTAAATCTGACAGCCATTATTCTAGGATCACAGCAAGTATTTAGCCACATGGACACTTTGTACTACTGTACCAGTACAGTTACTAATGCACTTACCAGCTATGAGACCTTTACACAGCTTTCTTCTTCCTCTCTCTGGATGTCACAAATTACTGGGTGCAAAACACAATCTTTATAAGAACCTCCCATCTTCTTATCAAAGAGCTAGATTTGGCTAGCAGAGAGTCATCTTTGGAAAGTATAGCCTTGCTCCTCAGTCCTACAAATACTAGGACAGCTTTCAGACTCTTGTTGAACATTCTACAAATGAACTGGCCTAGAAAACATTCATCCATAGCCAATGATGTGTTTGCCCTCTAAGCACAGACATGCATATAGCTGCATCTACTGTGGATTTCAGTGCTTTGTACTTGAGAAATGATTCCTGTATTTCCTTCTGATTTCCTTACCTGCACAAGATCATTCCTCAATACCACTATGTATTTAAAGGGAAAGAAAAAAAAAATTAAGCAGCATCATAAATCATTCAGCAAACACCCCAGCTCTATTCATAGCCATACATATGTTGCCAGTGATACAGATAAATATAGAGTCATAGAAATATACACACAGACTTTGAGAAAATATGCCTCTAGACAGAAACATATTGTGCATATGCAAATAACTGTCTGGCACTGAAGCTTTGCCCTTTAGCATTCACTTAACTCTAGCTCTTTTCTACCCCTGCTCCCTCCCATTTTACCATCTGTTTATTTTTTCCAAACCTTCACTTAAGAATACAGTACAATCTCTCAAAAATCAAGAAATACAGTCCTGTAAATATAACTGCCAGGTATAACATACAATATTGCTTGTGGGAGGGAAAAAAAAAAATAGAAGCTACATTCAAATTTTCTTACAAAGGTTACAGGAAATGGGTTTTATCCATTTTGTCTGAATGATGTTCATTCCTGGTTAGATTTCAAGTCTGGTTGCTATACTTTAAAGAAATTGTATAATCCAGGCCTTGCCATCAGCTTTCTTAATTTATTTCCCTGAAATGACAGGCCTGGCAAAGGCAGGCTGGCCTCTCAGATGTCTGGATTACACTGTAGCTATGGAAACAGGTGTTAAAGTGCTATGAATTTCAAGTTACACTGATATTCTGCACATCACGTCTGTACTGATGACAGGTTATTTTACATGCTGACCAATACAGTGGCATCAATCTTACTGATTTGCAGGAGGCCATCAGGTAATAAGAAAGCCCCCGTGATGGACATGGGGAGCTGTCCCGGGTCCCATGCTCCTTTCATGTCCGCTCGTGCAGGCTACAGCACGTAGACACCAAAGCAGTACCTTCTGCCACGCTTTCCAATGTCTTCAGGCCAAGAAGAGTGGGTACCTGAAGTCAGCTTGCAAGGGCCTTTCCAGCTTGTAGAGTATTTACTTATTTTCTTTATCAAAGGAAACTGTTCACCCTCACACAGAG
>CM021763.1:42070582-42117203 GCA_011075105.1 Heteronetta atricapilla | reverse complement strand
TTCAGCACCCGGGGATGAATCCCATCCGGACCCATGGACTTGTAGGGATCCAGGTGGAGTAGCAAATCCCGCACACGTTCAGGGTCAGTTGGGAGTCTGTCATCCCCACCGTCCCGGTCCTCCAGCTCAGGGCACCCTGGGTCCCGAAGCCCATCATCGGCATTGAAGACAGGCAAAGAAGGCGTTAAGCGTCTCTGCTTTGCCTATGTCATTGTCTGTGAGGAGACCTTCCCTATCAAGGAGCGGCCCTATGTATTCTTTAGTTCTCCTTTTTCCATTCACATATCTAAAAAAACCCTTTTTATTATCTCTCACAGACACAGCCAGCTTCAACTCTAGGTGTGCTTTAGCCACACGAATTTTCTTCCTACAAACACGAACAGCATCCCTGTATTCTTTCCATGTCACCTGGCCCTCCTTCCAGTAGCGAAAGACTCTCTGTTTCCACCTAACCAACAACCAACCAACCAACCAACCAAAAGAAACCTAAAGAATGCAGTGTTAGATAATGGAATCTTTGTGATGTATTTTTGTTCTGAATATAAGTAATATAGCTAATATCCAGTGGCTGACTGAAATTATTGTCAGATAGTTCAAGAACAGGAATTTGGCAAAAGAAAACAATGAAGTAAATGTCCTTCATTCTGAAATGCTCTAGACTTTTATCTGATGCCAGTTCCATCAATGGCAATATGTGTCCATTAGTACTCATACAACTCAACTCTGTGTTGAAATAACATATTAGCATTTAACCTGAAAAAATTAAGTTATTCTAAATTTACATAAAATTATGGAGTAAACTCCAAACAGGTCGCCCTAGAAATGTATAATTACGCTCAGCAGTCCTGTCAGCATACATAGAAACAATTTTATTCCTAATCATCTTCTGCTTTTATTCACTCAGGAATGTATCATTAAAATTTCCACAGAACAATGAACCTTAGTAGGTGCTAATGCAATTGTGAATTGTGGTTATTGTTACCTAAATTAATCTCTGTACATTCAGCTTCTTGTTGCCCTATGCAAAAGGAATGTGAAAAAGATAATATAAGAACTGAAATATGTATTAATTATGCTATTCTTGTAGGCAGAACTTTGTTACAGTTTGCCAAGAGATTTATATGGATAAATCCATTAGGATTATTAGCTGTGATTCCATGTAATCTTCATTTATTGTTTAATTTTTTCCTTACATTGCTAGATCTAGGAATTTGAAATTGAGTCATATGCATTAATGTATACAGTCTATAGTATATTTATGTTTAAAGGGATCTGTATCGTCAACTATTACATTTTTTTTTCCTTAATTTTATTTACCATTACATTTTTGTATTACTGTACATTAAGGCGATATTTTTTTTAGGTCTTTTTCTCCCAAGAAATTTTGTGATTTTCAAGGCCAACCTAAATGTTAGAAAATCCTTCTGCAAAAGATAGGGAACATCAAGAAATTCACTTTACTGATCAGTGAAATGCTACTATCACTTGGGTGGAACAGGGAAACTGTTTATCAGCATTCAAGAACACTGTGCAAGGCAGCTTGATGACTACAGTATTTCATTGAACCCACAGGCTGAGGAATTTAGGAAGACCTAACTTAATTATTCAGACTGAATGTTGTCTGCCTTCTAATATACACATCACCAGAGGGTATGTAAAGAACCAAACTAAATTTTGTTGAGGTGAGATAGCCTAAGTCTGACTTCTACAGTTTTTTTTGGAGAGCAAGCCCTCTTACCTTGGCAAGTAGAGATTGTCACTTAAGAGTCACAGATGCAATCTCAGCTGAGGTGATGATTCTCATGCAATGAGATTGTAGTTTGATGATGTCTTCTTCTAAATTACTTTTTTTTTCCCTTTAAATGCAAAAGGGCCATAGAAATTGAAAACCTCATATATATATATATATATATTTCTGTTTCTTCTATGTCTGTGTCACAAATACAGCCATAATATAAGACAAGAAAGATAACAAATAATGTTGGATAACAAACTAGAGGAGTATAAATCATGTGTGATTAGAGATCTTTAGTTAAACTAATTACTGTTTTTTTTTGTTTGTTTGTTTGTTTGTTTGTTTGTTTGTTTTTGATAGCAATGTTGATTCCAGTGTGATCAGAATAATAAGATTTGATTTGAAACTAAATTCTGGAATGTCAGAGTTAATGTGAGAAATGACTGAATAGGCAATTTCTTGAATATCTCAAATGCTAGCAACATTCGAGCAACCAAACATTTTTGCTCATTCTTGTGACTTGCTATGTGAAGTCTCACAGCAGTGATGGAATTTAGGTGTAATATATTTATTTATACATTGCCTCCCTTCTAATGCAGTATATTTTCATAGAACTAAGTATGTGTAGGGTTTTATGCTGATTTACAAACCGAGCAAATTCTGTATTACAGCCATGGTGTTCCAATATTGTGTGCCCATCTGGAACTGGTAGGAGAAGATTACTGTGGAGTCTGAAAATTATTGCTCATAACTATGCATAGCCAACTAGCAATTCCTATTTCAAAAGACTCCGAGTGAACATAAGTTCCTGGTCACAAATGATGGAGGTGAATTCTTTAATTTCCCTTCAGTAAGAATCTAGCAGGAGGACAACTCCTAAAGGAAATGAGAAACAAAAACTGGAAAACCTGGTGTGCCCTCCTAGAATGTGCACACACAGAAGGATGGAGAAAAGAAAGATAGGAAGGGATAATTAATTATTGACAAACCAGTCCTCAGCTTGCTCATCACTGAGATAATGCCTTCTGTATATTCTCTAGAATAGAGGAGAATATACCATGCTGGTCTAGAGAAGGAACAGATTACTTAAGTCACTGTTCAAGGGACTGCAGTCCTTACAAATTCTTTCCCTGTTGCCCAGTGTTGCCTACATACTTGCTGCAGAAGAAGAGCAAGTAAATTCACCATAAAATGTTAATTATTATATTTATATATTATTACATATATTATTAATATATTATATTAATACATTATATTAATAATATTATATACATTATTAATATATTATATAATTATATTATTATATTTAAATGTTATTATGGTAGCATAATATATAATTTTACAATTATGTTTTAAATGTTAAAATAGTTTACATCTATAAATGGGAAAATGATGCAGTGTTTGAACTTGCTTATCTTAGAAAAATGGTACCCTGTACTTTCTAAATTACATTCTTTATCATTTTGCAAGACTTTACATTTGTATTTTCATAAAAGGAAATGCATATTTTTCACAGTTTTCATTGGGAAAAGCAGTTCTTCACCTGTGACTCTGGAATAGTGGATCACACTTGTTGCAGTGGGAAAGTTTGATTTCTGATAGCGTTTCTGACTTTTCAACTGGCCAATGTGTGTGTTGGTCAAGTAATTTTTCTGCCTTTGTTCAAGTTTCCTAGCTTATGAATTTTTAACAGTCTCTTCAGATGTGATGTAATAAGTTTTTTTTTTTTTTTTTTTTTTTTTTTTTTTTTTTTTTTTAAAAGGCAGCATTTATTTTTAACTGTTTGCAATCAGCCTGTGCACAAATGTAAGTTACATTGTGATAATTCTTAATCCTAACAGGAACATGAAGAAGATTTAAAAACTTTACCGGTCTTCATCTTTTAGAATTCATATAAGATTCATGTATGTTTCAAAAACCAATATTATTTTTCAGCCTGGTGTGACTGTTTGGATAAAAGACTCTGGCACAAGTTATCATTTGTTTGTTGGAAATATTAATAATATTGTTAAGAGATAAAATCTGACACAACCTTGGGATGTTCAGAAGATTATTAGAAACACAGCAACCTTTAGGTTGGTGTTACTGAAAAAGAAATATACATATATATATTTTTTCCTATGTATAAAAGAAGAAAATTCTACTTAGGAAAAATAAGACATAATTGCCTGGAAACTATTATAAATTAGTTAGCTGATCCAATAATATAAGGTAAGAAAAAAGAAACAAAACAAGGTTCATGTAATAGCTAGTATCTCTAGAAATCCTATATGGCACTATCTACAATTTGTTCCCAAGAAAGTAGTGCCTGTGTCAACTGCAGTTAGAATAGATCTTACTTTGCCATTTTGGACTGATCTGTTTGTACTTCTGCGGATGAAATATGTGGGAAGAAGAGATGAAAATTTGCCTACTGAAGTAACTGTTACATATATGTAGAAATAGGTCATAGGACATAATTTATGAAAAGACAGTTACCTTTTCCTGATTTTTCAGACCTTGCTTCAATTAAACACAGCAAACATGAGCAAACTGGAGGTCAGGAAATCCTTTACAAGAAAGAGCAATTGGAAGCAACTACCATGCATCTAGCAAAATGACATATTTGACTAGGAAAAAATATTTCTTCATTGTTTTGGAGGAAAGGTCAAAAATGAATAACTGGGCAAAAATGACCAAAGCAACAGATAAAAAAGTACAGGCCATTCTGAGGAAGAAGAATCTTTGTGGTACAATTAGCACTGGGAAATAAGGTTGCTGGGTATTTGTTGTGGTTTAACCTGACAGGCAGCTAAGCATCATGCAGGTATTCACTCACCTTGCCTCCTTCAGTGGAATGGAAACTCATGAGTTGAGATAAAAGCAATTTAATAGGCCACAAAAGGTAGGGATAAAATAATATAATAATAATAATAACAAAAACAACAACAATAACAATCACAACAATAATATCTATATAGATGAGATAGATGTAAATGGATATAGATATATATAGATTAGATATAGATGCAGATATAGATACATAAGTAGATATGTATCTATACATATAGATAGATAGATAGATAATATAGATATAAAGCAAGTGATGCACAATCCAATTGCTCACTACCTGTTGACTGATGCCCAGAGATTTCCCTAGCAGTGCTCCTCCACGTCCCCCAATTCTATTGTCAGCATGATACCATATAGTGTCCCTTCACCAAGTCTGGGTCAGCTATGCTGGCTGTGTCTCCTCCAACCTTCTTGAGAAAACCCAGTCTCCTTTCTAGCAGGGCAATATGAGAAGCAGAACAGTCCTTGACTTACTGTAACAGCTGCTCAGCAACAACTAAAATATCAGTGTATTTTCTGCATTATTCTCATTCTAAAACCAAAACACAGCACCATACCAGCTACTAGGAAGAAAACTAACTATCACAGATGAAACTAGTACAGGATGCACTGTATTTACAGTATAGTTTTCATTTATAAACCAGAATGTAGTGCAGTAGTAATTTTGCTATGTAGCAATTAGAGTAATATCACTTTATTACATGAGCATGAGAAAAGCCTTAATTTATTTCTGGGTCGATCTCACTGCATTTTCAATACAGTAGAATTTTGACTTGGAGGATACCTTAAATATGTTTGGTACACATGCATTTTTTTTCTCTGAGATTTTCTCTTCTAAACATTTTGGATTTTCTTGTTTTAGCACAGTACATGGATTGAAAGACTTGTTTTCAGGATGAAGTTATTGGTAGCATACTTAGTGTGGGATGACAGGGTTTTTATTTCTGCAAAATATATTGATTGATTCTCAGATTACAAGAAAACCAAACTGGGCATCCAATTTTGAACTTTTTTTCTCAGAAACCAACATGAAAATAATTGCAAAAGGAAAACTGGACACAGACTATAATTGGATGAGTGAAGGCCTAAAATTAGCCTATGCTTTTCCAGCCTGTCTGTTTAGTTTTTGCTTCAGGTCTTGACCCTGGTCTTTAACTGACATGTTAGTGTATGAGGTCTGTATCTAGCCTTAGGAAGTCTGATTGCTGTGCTTAACTATGATCAGAATGAAGTAAATTTTGTTTTGAAAATTTGTGTATAGAAATTGAAGTAGTAAATTAGCTTTCTGCTATAATTATCATTCTGGTACAATATTAATTTATAATGAAAAAGAAAAAAGAAACAATTTTTGTCACCATGATTGAGGACAAACTCTCAAATTTTCAAAGACCAGATTTTTATGACAAAATCCAAGCTGTAGCAATTTTGGGCAGTCTACCTATGAACCTAACCAAAACCTTGGGTACATAACAAAAACTCAAGCTTCCTTCCAAGCACTGAAACTGATGGACCTAAGGTCCATCATACTATGAAAACGTCTGGGTTTGACTCTCAGGACTGAGTGACTTCAAATCTTGAAACAAGTTGTGAATTCATGTTCTTAGTATCCATTCATTTGAACAGGAATGTAGAGATTGCAATGTTGAACTTTGGAGAAGTTTGGTGACATTTCTTACTTAAAAATAATGAAAAAAGTATATAAAGTATATATATATATACATATATATATATATAAAGTATAAAAGTATAAAAAAATATAAGAAGTATAAAAGAGGAAAAGAGATCAATTATCTCTTACTAGAAACTAGAATTTGGTCTAGACTTTGTAACTTTGCTCTCATTACTTCTGCTCTGTGTACTTGGGTGTCTGACTCAACAGAATAGGAACAATTCTGTTAGATTCTTTAGATTCTGTGTTCTGAACGATTCTATGATTCTGAACGATTCTTTAGATTCTATGTTCAAATACTTGGCTTTCATGGCTGACCATATTTATAATTTAACAATGACCAAAAGAGGATACACAGTAAATGTTGGTTTTCTAAGATCCTTTTTATTTGTTGTTGTTTTCCTCATATATGAATATCTTTCAGAGGAACAACTTATCAGAAGAGTAAAGTGGAGACTCTAAAGAGAATTTGTCTTTTCTTCAGCTTGTCAAAAATATCTTTGCCACTTTTCCAACTGCTGTTTAAACTGAAGAAATTTTCCTTCAAATTCCAACACATATGGTGGTGTAGCATCTCAGAATCCATCTCCCCTTGCCAGTCCTTTTTCCTCTCTTTCCCACTCAGATCTTGCTATTTCAGAGAGACAATGTGTGAGATATTCAAATCCCTATCCCTTGTTTGGATGACAATGATTGTAATGAGAACTGAGAGAAACTACTGGCACAATATGAACACATTCCCGTGACAGGGACTATAAATGAGTATTGTAAAACTGACACCTTTCCTGAACTTGTTTTCTGCATTAAAAAACAAATGAACAAACAAACAAAAACTTAAAAACTGATTCCTGGGGGCACCCCTGCTGGCATCAAGTGTACAAATAATGTTTGTATTCCAGTTCAGAAAAATAAAAATGAAAATATTTCATTGAAAGCTGATAGCTCTAACTAAATTTAAAGGTTAGTCCTGTGCTAGTTAGCATATCTATTTATGTCTCTATCAGTCTATTGAATTACTCAGCTGAACACGCACACAAAAGCAAAACTAAGGAAAAAACAGAGATTGCCAGCATTAATAATTCATAACTAGAGGCTTCCAGCTGACTATTTTTTTTCTGGGTGTTGGAAGTCTGCTAAGAAATGTACCTTCTAGCTCCTAAGTTACTTCAGAAGCTCACAGAGTGACCCTGCCCAAGAATGTTAATGTTTCTGTAAGTGGTTAGCTACCAAAACATATTGTGGATTTTGATCCCCTTGAGCACTTGTTCATGTTTCTTTGGATTACTATAAGGTAGGTCTTTTCATGAAATGTTTAACTGACAGTTTTTATATTTGAATTTCACAAGCCTCTGCAGACCATAAAAAGCTCAAAATTCAGCCATAATCCTCTGTTACAAAGTAAATCAGAATTTTTGAACAGATTCCAGATGCCAGTTATGCTATTAATGAGCATATACCACCTCTTTCTATGTCTCAGCTGGATCAGTAGTGATACTGCTTTTGAAAGGTTAACCTGTCTTATTTTTTTGGGGGGAAAAAAAGGAGAGTAAATTAAAATTTTTATTATTAAATCCCCCTATTGAAGGCTGAAGCCATTAACATTCTTCAGAATTAAATATTTTTCTGGGAACCAGTTACAGTGAATGTTGCATCTCTTGCCTGACAATGAATTGATTTGGGGCAATATTTATGAGAGATCAAAATGCAAGCTTTTAGCAATTAAAATGTTTTAGTGAAATACTCCAGTGGTGAACTGATAATAATGTAACAATGCAATTCAATACTAAACCCCCCACGCAAACAGTATTAAAAAAATAATAATAATTAAAAAAAGTGCATGGGAAATGACAGGATAAGGGCTTTTCTTCATCAAGGCTTGACTCCCACTGTTTTTGTCCAGCTATAAATCCAGGTGCAATCCACTCTGCCACACTGTGAACTTGCTTATTTTTCATGTAGTTGGAAACTATGTTCACCTACAATTAGGGAGCAGACAATGCAGGGAAGCAGTCCACATTCAGTGGTGGTGAGACAGCTCAAGGTGCTTAGCATCATTCTTGCCATACAACAATGGTACTTTGGTAGGGAGGAGCTGAAGTCTTCACCTTGAATCCATGGCTAAATCTTTTCTGTGCTGTGACACGAACAAGATACTACTCTACTCATAATGCCTCTACCTCATTTTTTTAAATTATTATTATTTTTTTATTTCTTTCCTTACTATGAGGGCATATGCACTCACATAATTACAAACAACAAAGTACATATTAAGTCTTGTCTACCTAGCTTTGGGAAGTGAATTCTGTATTAACTTCTACCTGAATATGTTTGTCTGTAGACTATTGAGAATGAAAAGTGAAATTGTTTACCTTAAATCAACAGAGGTTTTTATAACAAACAATCATATCTCTGCCAATGGATAGTATCTTCTTAAAAATGTTCGTACTTGATTGTTCATAATTATATGAGCACATCCTTAATTTTGTTTACTTCAGAGACACTTTTTCATCCCAGTTTACCCTAGGTTTACTTTTTACTTATTTATTCTTGCCCACAGAATTAAGTAAAAGTTTTTTTTTTTTTTTTTTTTTTTTTTTCCTATGGTTTTTATAACTGGATAAAGAACATGTCTGAATCTGAAATAAAAATAGTTTTTCTGTACTTAATGTGAAGCTATGGTGTAATGTCCTAAATATACATATTCTAGTAATTCAGAAGAGGTATTACTGAAATCATGACTCCTTTTTTGTATATTTTAAGTAGAATTTTTATTTGAACATCCATGAACATAACTCTGGAGCAAAAAAGACCAGTATCCAAGAATGTTTCTGACATGGTACTAAATCAAATCAAAATTGCACCTGTTTAGAGAAGAATAATTTTTATTAATATTATTATTATTTATTTATTTTTTGTAAACTACATTTTTGAGAATGTATACTCACATTGTATAGAAAAGACAGACCTAGTCAATGACTAACTACAAGCATTATTTTTTGCAGTATTGGAGACATTTTTTTTTGTCTTTATCAGAGAAGAGAAATAAGAAGCCCTCAAAAACATATTTTAATTTTCCAATTTTTTTTCTGAACTGATTCTTTCACTCAAAACAAATAAACATAACAGCCAACAAACCAATCAACCAAACAAACAAAAACCCAAATCCCAGTTGAAGTAACATAGTTCCTCAAAAAATGCAGCCAATTTTTTTTAACTAAACACACAACATATGCAGGTGGTTTCAAGCAAAAAGAGAGCCCATCTGCATACACGTTCATTTTCTAATGCCACAGATAATGCTGCACATATGTACCTATTTGAAAGAGTGTGATGGATTCCTCTCATACATAGACTAGATCTCACAGTAGAAGAAAACACCATTCAACAGTACCTGATGTCTATTTTTATTTTACGGAGAAATTCAATTTTTGATTTTTAATGGGCCCAGATTATTGACCTGTTGCTACTTCATGATTATTTTAGTTATAGGGAAGGACTGCAAAGGACATTGGTCTTATCGTCTGTTTTGAGTTCATGTTATTAAGAGAACTTTCTGTTGCTGAATCTGCACAGGGTTTGTTTATCTTTGAAAGCCTTTCAAAGACTGCAATTTTGAGGCTATGTAACCAGTCACTCTAACTAAGCAGGAAAATACACTGTCAAGAAGCCTTCCCTCTTTTTTTTTTTTTTTTTTTTAATTTTCTGAGGGAAGCCCCTACCATGAAAAGAGGAAAACAAGTCAGCATTTCCTGCTCTGTTGCTATTTAAAGGAATTGGTTTGCTTTGTGGTCTTCTGCAGATGGAAGTGGCTCCCACAAAAGGAACTCTTACCAAGAACTAACTTGAAATTACTAGCAGCTGCTCAGCTGCCACTGATGTTAACTGAAAATTTGTGGTCATTTTCTTGCCCACAGCCTTGAAAAAAAAGCCCCTTAGTGTGAATAGGATCATAAAAGTTTCATATGGAATTTTCAGCAATAAAAATGCCTATAGTTGTTGTCACATGTACTAAACCTCATCCCTTTTATCTCCATTTATTCTTCAAATGAAGAGAGTTAGGATGTCAAGAGCCTTTTGCTTGATTTATGTTTCAGGCCACAAGCCTCTCTTGGTCAGTGCTGCAGACTTATTCTAGTAGAGCCCCTAAACATGCTCTAAAACATGCCTTTAAGCTTTCTGTCTTTTAAAGAGACTAGTCTCACAAGCTGGGATTTGTCCAAGGCCCTCTCCACTGCCTGCTGTATTTTTCTTGCTCACAAAGCATTTCATTGTCCCACTCTAAGCTCCCAACCATGGAAAGATTGATAGCTCCTTTTGAAAAAAAAAAAGTGTCTTTTATGACTTCTTCTCCTGAACAGATTCACTCTTTCTTACCTCAATCTTTAGCTACGCTTATGCTGCACAGCTAAAGAGGAACAGTCTGGTTATGCTGAACTACAAGGCAAGAATTGTTCCTAGCACAGTGCCAAGCCCATGGTGGTACTTTGGCTGTGTCAGAATCAGATCAGCAAAGCCAAAACCTGTGTGGACACAATCCTAGCAACTGCAGATCTCTTCAGATAAATTGCTTTTATTATGTCTGTATTCTTGCTTAGTTGCAGTCTTTGGAAATCTTGTTTCTATCTGAACTGGCATAGTGATGTAGACTGCAGCAAGTAGACTATTATGGCGCAGAATGATTTAAACTCATGAAGGAGTAAAACAGTTGCAGAACTATTCTTTCTTTTGGACAACATTTCATTCCATATTTCTACTTGTATCCTGTTACACCACTGTAACAGTGATGTATTTATATACTGCATGAAGAATATATACTGAGTGGTGGATCTCTGACACAGTGCTCACCTAACACAAACATTCACTGTTTATTACTGTGACACCCAAGCCAGAACCAAGAATGAAGTCTCCTTGTACCAAACACTATTCAGGCAGGTAATAATAACACATGTTCTGTGTTTAAGTATGGGTATTTTACTACTACAATCACTGTATAAACCTGGAGGGATATGTTAGGGAGTGTGAAAATGTTGGGAGGAATTTGAAAATTATTATTTCTTTTACCTCTGCAATCCATTGCTTTTATTCCTCTTTAGCTACAGTATCTTGTTTACTTTACACCTTTATTTCCCCTGTTGTTGTTATTAGCTTTATATATTTTTATTTTTTTCCTTAGAAAACATATGGTATGCAATGGGAGTAAAAACCCATTTACCTGGTATCTCTGAGGTACAGCAAAGATCTGGACTGGTTTTTACTGCCAGTCAATTGATTATAAATTGGAATTACAGTCCTTGGTTTGTTTAAGTGTTCAAATTATACCTTGATCTGGAAAAAAAGAAGAAAAGAACAAATAATAATAATACTGTAAGTACCAGAAATGTTTTAACTTTATGCCAGATTTATATATATATATATCAATCTATCTAGATATATCTAGATATATCATAAATCTTTACATTATCCCGTGTTTCTCTAAGTTTGTACTATGTCATAGTACAACAATTTTGATTGGCTGTAACTTTATTCCTTCAAAGGACAGGCTATTGGCAAAAAAAAAAAAAAAAAAAGAAAGAAATGAAAGAAATTAAAAAATACTTCAAGATGGATGGTGCCACAGAGCTTGGTCTAATGGCAGACTCCATCCTGGGATCCCTGCTGTGCTGCAATTAGGGAGGTGGGCTGAGGGAACTGCAGTTTAAGGGAGCCTTCCACGAGGTCTTCCCTCCCAAAAAGCAGCATAGATGTGGCATTCTGTAGTACAGGTGGGGGCCTGGAGGAAGTTGTGTGTTGGCTGCAGATGTGGGTACTACTGTGGCTGTTGCCCCTGGAGTCTGGCAAGCAAGCCTGCAAGTGCACCTGCTGGAGCAGGAAACACAGCATAAATGGGGTTATTTTTAAAGCTGAATTTCATGTTCTCTGCCATGGATCCCTCACATAAATTCTGTCCATGCTTTTCTTCATTTTTGGTTTCTGGGAGCTTTAATGCTACTCCTAACTACTGCTTTTAATAAGCATCCAAGCACACTCAGAGAAGTGTCCCTATACCAAGAAGTACATTCTTAGATTGCCCTTAGAAGATACAACTGCCTGGCACTGCCAACCCTGATGGAAAAAAAAAAAAAAAAAAAAAAAGAAAAAAAAAGAGCAAAATGCCTTGGAGGAGCACTCAGCTTATTGTACGATCGAAGCTTTAATTAGACAAGCTCTTTAAAAATTATATTTTGGTCCTCAACAATTTTGTAAACATATTAGTTTTCCTAAAAGTCCTCCTTCTCTTTGATTAAGTCATTTATTTTACTTCCAAAACTATCACTTCTAAGCATATTTGTTCAACTTACCCAGCACTCTGTTTCCTTTCTCCCTTCTTGTGTGACTCACATGCTCTTTCTTAAGTGTCACTGAGGTACTTGTCTACCTCATTTTACATACCAAGTTGCTTTGTTCCCTACACTATGAAATTTGATGGGCAGGAACATGTGGGCGTTATGTTCAAATGCCTTGGGTTTAATTTCCTTTTTATTTGGGAAACCTTTCTTTTAACAAATAGAGGTGATCAAACGGACTTAAACAACAGCTTTATGGTATGAAGAACATTAGGAAATAGTCACTACTATATGGAAGTGATAATGAAGTGGAGTGTATGAATTCTTGATAACCATTAGTGCAAAAAAAATGTTCCTTTTATAGCAGATCCTCCATTCTGAGATGACAGCTTTTTCCTCTCTTGTGAATATGAAGTGCCAGATTATGAATTCAATAGCTGCCTCTTTTTCAAGGCATTGCTTATGAATCTGCCCTGCCCTGTCAGAGCACGTTATTAGCATTAAACACACATGCAGAACCATAAATTTAGAAGACACATGGCCTATCTGAAAAGCTTACGGTCTAAATGAGATATGAGAAATTCACAGCAAAACATAGGACAACAGCTCAGGAAAGTCAGTGTGTAAGGATTATTATTCATTATTTAAATTAAGGAGGAAGAATTACACGAAGAGGTATGTACTAGGAGGAATTTGAAAAAGAAGACGGAGGGCATCTGATAACCAGGAAAACTGCGTCAGACATAGGACTGAAATGGATTTGGAGACAACAGATCAAAGGTTTTCATTAGTGAATTACTAGCCAGGTTCCACTCTGCCTGCTGCTGATCCTCACTTCTTCAACTGCACTTCTGTACATTGATGTCTGCATCTTGTCTGGTTGCTTTTAATGTCTAGTCTGAAAGTGGTAGGGGGCCTTTTATTCTGTAAATTATCGGTATCTGTAAATCATACTGCTATTTATGAATGTCCTACATTTTGAAAATCAAGCATTAAATAGAGCAGTCAATTACAAATGTAATGATTATTTGTTGTTTGTCAAAAGGGTGTATCTACTCTGCATGGCTAAGATGAGAAGTCAGCTGTCAAAACTACTTTGTCTGGACATAAGTAACCATATCTTAATTACACATATATAATACATATGTGTATATATATATATATATAATATTATATATATTATAATATATAATATATATATACCATATATTATATATATTATATAAAAATATATAGATAAAATATATATTTTTTTTCTCAGTGACTGTTTTTTTTTTTTTTTAAAATATTATTTTTTTTTTACTTTAATAGTTATGGCCCATGAATCTTGCTGTGGTAGATTTGTAGTAGATTGAGAAGCTTCATGAGTACTATTGCTGTTAGCAATCCATAAAAAAATCCAGTGTGGGTTATTAAATAGCAATCTTTGATTCATGAAGTCTTCACATCACAAATCAGTGAGAATTAGGGGATTATTTTAATGAAGTATATGTGCCCCATTTTTTTACTTCCAGTTGAACATCTCCTACTAACTGTTGTCGGAGACATGTTGCTAGGCTAGATGAACAGTTGATGTGACCTGCTTCAGTGGCTCCTATGAGTATTACTTTCCCTGTCAATCCCAAAATGAAGAATCTGTTCTGGAGAGAAGCATAGAGAGAAAATTCTCAAAAAGTGTTAGGAGATGTCAGCTACATATAGATGGCTATATGTATGCTCTCAGTGAATAAAGGGTAGTTTGGTAGCGTGAGAGAAAATGACAGATTTCTCATATTCAACTAGCAAATGGGTGTTTTTCATGTTGGATGAAAGAAGAAGTTACCAACGTATAACTCTGCTATGAAGACAGTCATTCTTAGTGGTGCTAGTAGGGAAGAATGACCATTTAAATGAAAAATAATGTAAGAATTAAATGCATTAGGTCAGGAAAATAGATTCATGTGGATTTATGAGAGGTTCTAAGAAACTGGCTGAGAATCAGCTTCCTGCTGTCTTTTGACCATTTGTAATATTGAACTATTTTCATTTATTATTTGCTAGCAACAGTAGCCCTACAGTAGTCATTATAGCAAAATACAGCATGAGGTCAATATATTGTCTTCAAATTGGGCAGTTGTCCCGTGGCTCTTCTACTAACAGAGCAAGGAGGATGGGGCTGTGCTCTCTAAGATGCATCCTCCACTTGCATTTGTCCTGGTGGCTGTGGAGCTGAAGTTTTTGTTTCCTTTTGCTACAAGACATTACAAAGTCACTATGTTCCTTTAATTTACAGGTTGACAATACTTACAGATGAGGTGTTTTCTAGGTTCTTTCTCCTAGCTTGGGTTTGTGTTGCATGACAGAGCTACAAGGTTTCTTTCTTTTCTTTTCTTTTCTTTTCTTTTCTTTTCTTTTCTTTTCTTTCTTTTCTTTTCTTTATTATTAATTTCTAGGCTTTAAAAAAGAGTGTTTTCACTGACAAGCTAAGTCACTTAGATCCTTTTAAATTCAGGATTTTACAATGATCCTTCTTGAGACTGTAAACATCTTCTTATTCAGGGATCACACTTTTCTTCTTAAAACACAGGTCTATCAAAATTCTTTCTACCAACAACCTCTTCCAGCAGCCATTATCCAGTTACCTAATAGTGCCTTTGATTCACCACAGATGAGTCCCACCCTGAACATGTATCTCAGGAGGCAGAGAATGGCAAGGAGTCCCCAGTTTCTAAGGAATAATGTCTTCATCTGTGTGCAAGCTTCTCCCAAAAGGGTTTACCACTGATGATTCTGGGGACAACTTGAGCCCTCCCTCACTTTAAGAAAGCTTCCAGAGGACTGTCTTGGCCTCAGAGGACAACCACTTCAACATTATGGCCTAGGGTGGTCATCCTAATTCTCTCACATGGGAGCATCTCTTCTCAGAAGACTCAGACTTTCAAAGCAAGAGAAAGATTCAAAGCACGATTTCTGTAACAGGCAAGTGGGTGGATCAAGGAAAGAATTTCATAGTTTCCTCTAATTTAATAATATTTTTAACACTGGGGCTAAAAAGACTTAATCTGCAATTTCAGAAACGCTTTTACTTTGAACCTTAGCGTTTTGAAATATAAATATGTGCATTCTTTAAAAATGTGGGTGGAAGAGATATTTTTTTGGTGGTAAATAACATTATCTAAACCTGGTAGCTCTGGACTGCATTACCCTTTCCCATCATGTGCTTGTTCAATTAAAAGTTATTTTTCTATGAATCAAAGCTGGGTAACATTTTCAGTGGGACTACTTATTTATCAAACGCCTGGATTCATCTCAAATAAAAATAGGTTCACACAGGTATATTAATTAATGCAAATAGTTTTAATTGCTTTGACTTTCTTTTGAAAAGGTCGGAAGATCTCAGTTTAGCACTCATAGAATCAAACGTCATAGTTTTTCAAAATAAAATTTGAGAAGTAATCAGTTGTGAATAAGACATTTAAAAGAGGAAGGTTAAGTGAGATAGTTCTCTAAGGGTGGATTACCTGAAAAGAAGTATTCTTCAGGTGAAACACAATATATTTTCTTTCAAACTACAAGAAATAAATCATTTATATATATATATATATATTCAATTTATGCACTGTGCTTAAATTTTAGATTAATGAATTGCCAGGGCATGCCATTTTGTTAAACTAGACTTCTGCTTTGTACACTATACATTTATTTTCTTCCTTGTTCCTCGCTCCCTATTTGCAATAAGTCACTGACTGAAGCTCTCCATCCCTATGTTTCTCTGATGACCTTAATGCTCCCTTGCCAGTTTCTAATTAGTTTGCTGAAGAGAAGGTATGAATAAGATCAGAAATGTCTTTAATATAACTGTAGTGCCCCTGAGTGCTGTTCTTCCTCTGCTTTGTTACTCCTTGCATTCCAGCTCCCCATATCTCTAGGTCCTCCTCAGCTAGTGAAGGAGGATACTTAATGGTGATCTTTTCACTGGATAACAAAAAAGCAATTTACTTGTTATGTAGATAATTTATATTTGTGGATACTAAACCACCTGTACAGAAGTCCAGTTGTAAAATATTACCTAATGTAGATGTAAATCAATAAAAATAATTTAGGAGGCACCTAAACTGAGAACTTGGGGGCAAGCTGGTTTGTTATTTCAACAGTATTTCAGCAAAAAATAAAAAATAAAAAATCCTGAGTGGCTTTGTATTTTTATGTAGTGTGGTTGCTTACATTATAATCATTAACATTTTCCCTTTTTGTGTAGGGAATATTACCAATGCTATTGTAACGGTAACAGATTTATTTGGAATGACTGATAGTTACCTACGTATTTTTACTCTTATTGTATTTAATGGAAAAGGCCTATCTTTATTGATATTTGTGCTGCTGGTAGCTGAGATTCTGAAAGGTTTTTGAGACTAAAAGCCAAGTTTTAACTGTCAGTCACAAATCAACAGTTTTGGGAAACTGTTTCATGGTCAATTGTTGTATCTTATGTAGCCATTCAAATTACTGTTATCAGGAGCAGGAATAGTTAATCTACTTATGAAACAGATTCATTTGAAAATGAATTTCTTTATATAGATGTCATTAACATCTTGTGTTATTGCAAGTTTAATAGCAAAAACCTCACAATTTAATTAAACAGTAATGTGAGTTACTGATCAATTTGCTTTTGTATTTACAGTATCTAGACATTTACAATATGCAAATCATTCTGATACCTAGCTGTAGGTATGATATGCTAGCAGCTTACAGAAATGAATTTTAAAATGTGTTAGCTGATTCTATGCTCTTTCACAAAATGCCTGCTGCAATTTGGGGGTTATGCAATAGATACATAATGTCAGTTTCCTTTCTATTTCCCTATTTTTTATGTTTGTGCTTGGTTGTGTTTAAACATAAGGTACTCTCACAAAGCAAAAAATGCTGTTGTAGGCTTTGATCAAATCAAACCTTATACAACTTCTGATATTCCAAGTAAAAACACACAACTTAGCTTCATTAGAAAGAAACAGATCTCTTCAGTTTTTTAGTTTCCATTTTCTTATTTAATGTGACTTGATTATGTTCTTTCTTTAAGCCAACATTTTTTGTGCATTTACTGCAGATATGTCTGAGTAGCTATAGATTAAAAAACACCGGGATCCTTGAAATTTGGACCCACTGGACATTGTTAAATATTTAATTTTCAAATTCTGGATACTAAACTCTTTCCAGTTAAGGATATTCAAGCACTTTTAACTTTTATTTAAAAGTAGATTTTGTTGACTTTGAATAAATTCTGAGTTTTTTAACATTTATTTGGCAAGTTTAGTATAAATGGAGGAAAGAAAGGAACTTATGGCATTGAAAACAGTTGTAGCTTAATTAATGATTGATTTAAAATATATATGGTGAAATCTTTTTAAAAAAATGTGCTTAAAATTATGTATTTTTCATATTTGAACTAATTTCAGATTTGTGAACACTGAGTGACGCATGTTGAGCACCATTTTAGGATTTTTTAAATTATTTTTTTAATTTTTAAGACTAAGTACCTAAACATGGAATTAGACACAAACCTTGTCACAAAAAAACAAACAAACAAACAAAAAAAACCCCTATGATTTCATTATTTCATTTATGCATCATTTTCTCTATATCTTTTTGTATATTTTCTAGTTGGCAAAAAGTAAGACAACAGGTACAATTTAGAACCTGTTCTTACCCTTAACAAATCTGTTTTGCCCTGTGAATTAGGTTAGCTGACACCTGGTTTGGATTTAGTTTGTTGAAAGAGATGCATTCTGAACCCCAAAATATCTGTCATCAGTCAGCAAACATAGTTTCCTCTTGATTCTCAGGAAATGTTTCTTGTGAGAGGGCTGTCACATCTTTTGTTATATGGCTTGAAAAAATGTTTATACCCCTCTAAGGCTTTATAAAGCACTAAGCTCATTTAAATAATTGTACAGTCATTTAGTTAATGTGTTCTTTTTTAAACTTGCCTAACTACGGTGAATGTAGTTTTGATGGCAAAAGAACCTCTTTTATATAATAGCATTTTTCTTCTCCCCCCTCCACCCCCAACTTGCAAAATAAATGCAACACAATTATTTTACTGCCGAGAAATTAGCTCATTTGCAAATGCCACCTTGGAACACAAGAAGAATGGCATTTATTGAAGCACTAATAAAGGCACCATGTTAGAATAATTTTATGCTGACGGGCCCACAATCACTCAATATTTTAAGAGCTGTCATCACACCAGCATGAGCTGCATGCAAAAGTACAAATTTATGCTGTGACATCATGGCACTAAGAGTATAATTGGAATAAAATTACAATGCTTCCCTCTAGCATTCACAGGCAAGACAGAGCACTTTAGATGCCCACCCTGGGCTGATCCTTTGCTATGCATCACTGTGCCACATATTCTGTTAACACATGAAGTATTATGACACATATTTCTGAAGAGTTCAATGTGTCCTTCAGGTATTTCCAGAGTGAGCTTTCAGTGGGTACTCAATGACCTGTGTTGTTAATACACAGTACACTGCACAGTAGCAGAAAGCTGGAAGAATCACAAATCAGCAAAAGCCACCATTTTAACTCTTTAGATTTGGATAATTAAGCAAGTAGTCACTACACAATGGCTGAGGACCTAATACTATCATTTTTTATTGATTTAACAAATTCCAGTCATGGCCTGTGGTTAAATGCTAAGCTTTAACAAATGAGCATATCTGCATAAGAACTGTAACTTTAAAATTCAACCTTTTGACTTTTACCACATTTTATTCCTTATTGCAACTAGGAAGAAAAAAAAAAAAGATCTGACAATAGATATAGGTGAGATATGGGAAAGTGCAATGAATTACATGTTTAGACATAATATTCTGCTTTCAATCTAGCATTTCCCACCAAAGCTACAAGTCCTTTCAGCATAAACAGATATGCTTTGTCTGTTTGTCTGTTTGTATGCACTGCAGCGCAAGCAAAGGTAATGATTCTGATTTTTCTTGGATGGCTTTACACCTCAAACTTTCATCTGAGTCAATGAGACAAGAATTGCATTTGTCTGATTACACCTACTTAATCAGATCCTGATATTAAAATGAGTTTAGGAAAGAAGTAAAACTCTTAAAGGCTATTCAGTTGTACTGTTGTAAAACTAATGCAACCGAAATTAAAATAAAGTTAGGTTGGGAGAGCAGGTGACCTTCATAAATGGCAAAACTGTGGGATGCAGTTTTTCAATATTGATTTAGATTGGATTACTTTGGGTGCAGTCATGGTTATGGGTGAAAAGAAGTTTCCCATAACACTTTATGCACCTTGTTTAATATACCTAATTCTGTTTTTAATAGGTCTGAAATGAGATTGTCTCTCTTGTTAATTCTCTCATTAATGAAAATGAGATTTATTACTGAATTAAAAAAAAAAGAAAAAGAAAAAGAAAAAGAAAAAGAAAAAGAAGAAAAAAAAAAAAAAAAAAAGAGAATCATGTTAGGGGGTTACCCTACCCAGGGCATTCTGATGGGCTCAGTGCTATAATCTGGAAGAGGCATCAGCTCTGGCGGGTGTGCATGCGCTTCCCTGGCCCCCAGCCCCAGAGGATGCTCCTGGAGGAACACTGGCTTTTGTGGTCCTCGGGATGGGGACATGGAGTTAGCAGAGATGAGACCTGTGATCACTTCTTTGCCACTGATGCTTTAAGCCATCCCTTGTCTTTTCTGTTTAGACAATCATGGTGACAGCAAACCCTTTTACTATTGTTATAAAAAGTTATTTGTTTTTTCTTATTTAAAGCAGATACAAGCTTTTCCTGTGCATTTGTGGCATTTAGCATAAGTATTCTCAAAAAAAAAAGTTGCCAAACACTTATTTTCTTGACCCGATTAGTCATGGTGAATTCAAGATCTACATAAATTTAATTATTTATTTATTTGGTATGAAGACTGAACTAAATATACACAAAAAAATGAGTCAAAACAGAAATTTAATCACTGGATAAAAATGTTTTATTTAATCTGGAATAAAACATGTCATTGTATTTCTGGAATTTTAACACCTCTTAAAACTAATTTGACTTTAAAAACTGCTTTCAAATTTAAGGAGATGAATTATTTTGCTTAGAAAATGTAGTAACAACAGCCTAACACATTTTTTTTTCTTTTTTCTTTTTTTTTTTTTTTTTTTTTTTCCCATTTCAGAAACCATTTGAGCCTAAAGCCAAATTCAATACAAATTCAATTTTTCTAAGTTATCAATTCAAATTCTAGGTAATTTCTTCTACTCAAAAAAGAATGACGAGATACATGCAGGAAGGTGCATCCAAGAGAATTGACCTCTACAATGTGACATAGAGGGTGTGTGGAGGGCTCCCAAGGATGACCATTTTGCTCCAAGCACCCCACCTCTAGCACCACTGGGCAGATGCAGACATTGCACTTGTCCGCTTCCTCAAGAGGTCTATCCCTCTCCAATCTCAGTGGCAACTGATAGTGGAGATCAGCCCCCTCATCCTCCACTCTAGAGTTTTGACATCATCTGCCCTATGTATGCAGAATGCTCCCAGCCACCTCCACTCCATGGCTAAAGCTGTCCACCTTCTTAAGCACAGAGCCAAAAGCTAACCTCTCAGTGGCACCAGAAAAGAGAGGAAAAGAGAAAGAAGGCCATACTTGTAGAAATGGCTTCCACAGTTGATTTTCTTTCATTTCTACCCCCTTTCTCTGTTTTAATGTTTGTCCATCTCTTCCATTTGGAGTGCAACAAACAACTTAAAGTGGGTGACATACTTGGAAACATGGAGACTGGAGATGAATTATTTTTGATGGAATACATATAGCTCTCTGACTTAATACCATCCTCCCATTTTTAGATGACTTGCTGTTCTCAAATCAGTCTGTGCTGAAATTGCTTATTTGGAGAATATCCAGTGGGCACAGGAATGGGAAGCTCTCCCAGACTCCAGAAGTTGGCAAACATAATGAGGTAGATTTCACAATAACTGCTATTTTATATATTTCTGCTTTATTCTATTCTCATTTCAATCTAAACACATATGTTCATCACTTTTGAAATGCATATGCCTGGATATTTGTTTCAGGAAAAAAAAAGAAGCTGAATAAAATCAAAAATATTTGCAAGTAAAGGAAAAAGGTAAAAGAAAAAAATTCAAAAGAGAACAGATTTCTAATTGCTCGGTCCTGAATCTTGATCTCATTGCAGTTCAAGAATTTTGGGGAGATAAATAGGAATATTTGTTCCTGTGAAGTCCTGTAGGTGGGACCTTAAAAACCAGTGAAAAGGCATAGTTCTGGAAGGAATTGTCTCAAGAGGCAGTTTTGTAGCTCTTGCTGTAATCCTTCTTGCAGTGACAGTTCTTTCTTCCTGTCCTTGCAACAGCAGTTGTTGCATGTGGCAGATCTCGAGAAGTGCAACATTGCAAAAAGTTGGGCTTGCAAGATTTGAAAAGTAAAAAAGCCATTGTGAAACTGTAAAATACTTTATTCTTGCAAGCTGGCTGAACTTCGCTTTAACCCTATCTTTCTGTTAGGGAAAACTGTTTCATTACCACTAGAAAAATTCTTGGGAAAAAAAAAAAAAAAAAAGGCCTTTATGTTGAATCTGTTGCCAGAAGATTGTTAATTTGAAGGCAAGCACTTCCACTTCCATCTTTTACAGGAGTGAAACATCTAGGGTACATGCCCCAAGACCATACTTTCCAGTAGGGCTCTCTGAAGAAAAAAGGTTTTAGGCAGAGCCCCTGTAACTTGTCAAATAGGATTTAAGCCAGCAGAAAAAGCCTATGATTTCTGTGAAAAATATCTCCTGTAAGAAAAGGAGAACCCAACATAATAAAATTTAGATTTAAAACTTCCATACGTTTGAAAATAAAAATCAAAATATTCAGATATGTACTTAAAATTCAGATGTTTAATTCAATGTAAACTTTCGATAGTGACTATGTATAGTGTTTTTGTTGTTGTTTGTTTTTATGGGAAAAAAGGAACAAATCTAGCCTTATCTACTCCATATTGCAAACTGTTGGTTATAAAACATAACCCATTTTAAATCTTCCTTATACGCTTCATTCACAATTTTAGTAAAGAAGACTTCAAGTTTGAAGACCTCACATCAAATTTGTAAGAATCAAACAGTATCCTATGCAACCAAAATTGGCACTACTTTAGATATATCAGCCATCATAAAAGTTGTCATCATTACTTACCCGTGATGATTACTTATCAGAGCAATGCACTTTTACTGTTTTTTCAGCATTAGAGAATTTATTCTCAGCATACAGCCATGGTTGAAAACTATGATACTTACATCTGTGCAGTATGGCAAACCATTTTAATACTGTGTGTTTTCCTCACCTGCCTTAATTAAAATTATATAGCCAATATACTTTGACCCACATTCCAAAATAGAGATTTAGATTCTGTTTTATCTTTTGTTACTGCTGGTAAACTACCATTTCTGGTGTGGTGTTTCCACATATTTCTTTTTCACCAGGGTGTTTCTAACTCCTTGAAACTTGACTCTCTCTGAGCATTTATTTGATTTAAATCTCCATATTCCAAATGCCATAAATACATGTTAATATTACAGTGTGCACCATATTTGTCCATGTGTATGTGAATCATAGTTTCTGGTCATGTAACAAAATGGTGTGGTTTTGGAAGTGGGTGCAGAAGAAACCTCTGTATGAGCAGGAAGTCTGAAAAAGCCACAGTTTGGAAGGGCAAGAGAGCAGCATTTGGCAACAACATTGCAGACCAGTTGAATGAAAAATCACATTTTATAGGAACCACCAAAAACATTTCTCTGAGCTCCAGGTCCTGACTTTGCTCCAGTGCTCCCCTGGGAACTGTTCTGAAGCCTTCTTTCACCTGCCATAAACTACAGACAGCCTTACTGTCCCTTATTGCCCCAGTGATTTGGCTTCATGGGATTAACACTAGAGCAGTTCAAGTCTGACTATGCCCTTTCCCACTGTTGATAAGTATTCTTCTTCATTCACATATATATATGAGAGAAGATGTACATGTTTCCTTACACTTCTACCCAGTATTTAAAATGCTTCTTCTCTGCATTTGCTATTAATTAACAAACAATTATTCTCTTCTTTCAGATTAACATGTCATCTGTACTCTCAGTGCAGTAGTAAATGATATCTGATCTCGGCATGCTTCAAATTTACTTGGGCTTTAAAAAATTGGAAAACCAACTTGAATACTAAAAAGAGAAAATAGTCACACATCTTTGAAGCCTATGTCTCTAGTTAGTCGGAGACACCATGTGGAGAACTGGCACAGAAACTCCTTCCACATCCTCTTTCCAGTATCACACAAACCAGTGAAAGAGACTAAGGGTGAAGTTCCTGTCTGGTAGTCTCAAGAGTGGAGGCACAAGTTATTTCCTCTCTGTCTTAGCCCCAGTACAGCAATGTCTCTGACCCACAAAATGAACATTTTCTTCAGTAGGAATTTGTGTGAATAAGGACTGCAGAAGTGTTGCTTGTGATAAGTGTAAGGGTTTGCAAGCATTTAATCTATTATATTTTATTGCACGCATGCTGATGCCTGTCCCTGCTCGCTACCTTACAATTTGTGGATAAAGCTTATCAATGGCTCTGAAGGAATTGCTAGCGAGAAATTTCTAATAAGATATTGTACTTAAGCCTGGTGTTTATACAATAAAAAATTGTACTTACACTTGTATATCCTCATATGATATAAGGTTGCTTTGCAATATTTAAATGAAAATGGGAAGGGAATGGCAGCTTTTCTTTGGGAGGGTGAACTTCATGCTCCATGGCCTTTTACAAACTGCACTACTAAGCAGTATGTTTCCCAGCATGACAAAGGAAGGGAAAAAAAAAGCCAGGAACAAAATCATAAACAAACAAAACAAAACAAAACTAAGAACATTGATTCCAGATCTGTTTACTTATGTTTCTAAATCTTTTTTTCCCCATTTTTCTTTCTTTCTTGGTATCGTCTTGATGATTAAAAAATAGCTTGGTTTCCTACTGTAAATGTTGAGGCTTTCCTTGTCATGGAATGATATGATTCTCTTTATAATTACCACAAACACATGAAAATCTCAACATGACATCAAAAAAAACAAAAACAAAAACAAAAAACCAGCTGTTTCTTATCCACACTTGTATTTATTATTATATTTTTGGCCATTAATAAGTATTTATTACACTTTTTAAAGCTCTTTTTGCAGATATGATTTTATGAAGTTAAAGGGGTAATGAAGCCATTAAGGCTTGTCAGTCAATTTGAAAAATATAGGCACATAATAGATCACAACACTGTTTGGGAGTACCCATCCAATTGCAAAAGAAAACAAACAAACAAATAAATAAACAAAACTCCCTATTACATAAGCTTCCAGTAATTTAAGATTCGGTGTGTGATAAAGGACTGACTCTGACTTTATTATTATTACTATTATTTTTTCTATTTACACAGAAGGATAGAAGGACTGAATTGGTTGAGCAAGAGATCTCTTTTGTTCTAAAAAAACAAATCAAGTGTGATTTTCTCTCTATAGAGTTTATTTTCTGAAAAGTATAAATAAAGATGGAAATACATGCTATTAAACCTCAAGCAATGAAATCCTAAGTTTTTGGCACGTAAGTCAAGAAAGGCCTTAAATGCTGGAATACTTTCACTGAAATGGAAATAAATAAATAAATAAATAAGTAGCCTTCTAAAACTCACCTGCCACCATTATCCAGAAAATAAAAGGCAATATATTTTTTACTTTCATTAAGTTTATGTCTTCAATTCAGTAAATGTATTACTGTGCCTGTGAAATCCCATTGACTGCATAGGAGAGCTCCATGCAACATACAGTCCAAAACATAAATCACAGGTATGCTGGGTAGTTGGTTGCTGCCCAGCCTGGGTTGCAGTCCTGCCTGTTGGGAATGACATGTAAGAAGGGGAAAAGACTTTTTCTTCCCAGACATCATGAAGATGGTGGTATGGGTTCGGTATCATCATCCAACAGCTGCAAAGCTTTCTTTCTCTGGGCTATGTGTACTATATATCTTTATCCATTAACTACAGGAAAAAAAAAAAAAAAAAGAAATTTCAGTGTTTCTACCAGAAACTACAGGAATTCTTACTTATTATGGATTTGGCTTGTGGGTCTTAGAGCTATTCCAAAGATTAGGGTATCTTCATTTCCTTTGCCCACCCATTTTGCTGGGGGCTACCCAGCTGGAAAGCAGCCCTGCAGAAAAGGACCTTGCAGGCCTGGTGGAAACTAGGTTGAATGTGAAGCAGCAATGTACACATGCCACTAAGAAGGATAGCAGCATTCTTGGCTGCATTAGGCAGTGTCACCAACATGTCAAGAGAGGTGATCCTTCCTCTCTACTCAGCATTGGTGAGGCTGAGTCTGGAATATTGTGTCCCTTTCTGCACCCCCACACAGGTGAGACCTTGATATCCTGAAAAGACTGCAAAGGAGAGTGGCAAAGATGATGAAGGGAGCTGAGCACCTCCTCCATGAGAAGGGGCTTGGAAAGCTGGTGCTGTGCAGTCTGGAGAAGAGGAGGCTGGGATTGGGGGTGTGGGGCGGAGGGGGGGTGTCTTCTCAATGTGTATGAATACCTGAGGGGAAAGTATGAAGAAGACAGGGCCAGGCTCTTTTCAGTGGTGCTCCATGCCAGGACAAGAGACAATGCAACAAGATGGGAATAGGAAGTTCTGTCTTTTTTCCTGGATGCTGACCTCTTTCAGCCTAGAAGAGAGAGATCTGGGGGTCGTGGTAGACAGCAAGTTGAATATGAGCCAGCAGTGTGCCCTGGCAGCCAGGAGGGCCAACCGTGTCCTGGGGTGCATCAAGCACGGCATCGCTAGTAGGTCGAGGGAGGTGATTGTCCCGCTCTACTCTGCGCTGGTGCGACCTCACCTCGAGTACTGTGTGCAGTTCTGGGCACCACAGTATAAAAAGGACGTGAAACTGTTGGAGAGTGTCCAGAGGAGGGCTACGAAGATGGTGAAAGGCCTGGAGGGGAAGACGTACGAGGAACGGCTGAGGGCACTGGGCCTGTTCAGCCTGGAGAAGAGGAGGCTGAGGGGAGACCTCATCACCGTCTACAACTTCCTCGTAAGAGGGTGTCGAGAGGCACGAGACCTTTTCTCCATTAACACCAGCGACAGGACCCGCGGGAACGGGGTTAAGCTGAGGCAGGGGAAGTTTAGGCTTGACATCAGGAGGGGGTTCTTCACTGAGAGAGTGGTTGCACACTGGAACAGACTCCCCAGGGAAGTGGTCACTGCACCGAGCCTGACTGAGTTTAAGAAGCAATTGGACTGTGCACTTAGTCACATGGTCTGAACTTCTGGGTAGACCTGTGCGGTGTCAAGAGTTGGACTTGATGATCCTTAAGGGTCCCTTCCAACTCAGGATATTCTATGATTCTATGATTCTATGATTCTATGATTGTGTATTGTTGTGGGTTTTTTTTCTTTACCTTTCTTTCTCTCCCTCCCTCCCTCCCTCCCCCCGTCCTTATTTATTCATTCATTGCATGATGGAGGCTTAAATCAGCTTACACATGTAATACACTTGCAGTAAGCTGTACAACATAAAAAGACAAGCAGGAAAAAAAGAGAAAGGATTCAAATACACTGAAGAGAAATGTGTGGGATCAGGGCTGTGCAAAAATCTTCCTGTTTAGATTTTTTCAGGTTACAGTGAACCATACAACAGAAATCCTGAAAGAACTGCTTGATTATGCTTTAGGTTCACTCTGCAAGCCAAAACTTAAGCAGACTTCAAGAAGCCTGCAAGTTATGGATATAAAACTGAAAAGAGAAGGAATACAAACAAATGAAAAACAAATAAAAAAATACACTTCATACTTGCTTCCTCCAATTCCTTTTAAGTCCTAGCCTTATATCATGATTTTCTTTGAACTCCACCACAGTGAGCTAAAACCTGTTTTACTGAGCAAGGGGGGCCACCATCCACAGCCTGGCAGGAAGATCACAGCATCACCTCCCACCAGAACAGTTGTGTACAGTTTTTTTATAGATTGAAAATTATTCTTATGTCTCCATATCCACCTTATTTTGTTCACCTCATAGAGCTGCTTTTCGCATTGAGAAGGGACAGTCTGCTACTTCAGACTTGTATTTCTCTATTAATATTTGATATTAAGATATTCCAGACCATGTGCAATAGCATTGCTCAGATCTCTGTAACCTGAATTCTGGATAGGAAATTAAGAACTAACACACAAGCCTTTCAGTAACATAAAAAATTTTAAATTTATGCAACCATTAAAAAAAAAAAAAAAAAAAGAGAGAGAGAGAGAGCTGAGTTATACATTGACAAAAGCTATGATCAGGGAAATAGAACTTTAAAAAACTGCAAAATATGACACTACAAAAGGGCACCATGTGAACTTTCCCCACCCAAGGTTGGAGGGGAAAGAGATCAGTCAGCTGATCTTTAGGCCTTAGTGAAGCAAGGCTTGATCAAAGTCACTGGACGAGGAGATTGTAGGGAAGTAGGCTTGTTGCTGAAGCTCAGTGATTTCTTTGCAAGATTTAGGCTTCTGATGTCTCCCAATTATGTGCTTGTCTTTCTTTCCTCCTTTTCTGCAAATGAACCCAAGAATCTTACCTGTTCTGGCAAAAAGACAAAAATTTTGCTTTTGGAGATTTTTTGGAAGGAGCATCTTTATTCTACTAGGAGACTAAGCGACACTAGTTTGATAAGTTATATGTGTAAATGAAGAAGCAAGTGTAAATATAATAATGCCGACTACAGAAATAATCAATTTCCCCTTAAAAAAAAAAAAAAAAAAAAAAAAAAAAAACAGCAAAGTGGTTTTGCTTCTCTTTTTTCGCCTCGTGACACAGAATGGATCTGCAGCTAAAGTTCAAAGTTGAAATCTGTCTTTCTCCAGCAATTAGTTTAAACCCATCTGCAACTCACATGATACCAGAGTTTATCATCGCTTCCCAGAGTGCTTAACATGGCTAAAACAGGTCATCTGAAAATTGGAAGAAAGAAAAAGGATAAAAGGATAAGAAAACTTTCTGTCCTTACTAAAATTTTTGTTCAAGTAATGTGCAATATAATATAATGATAGTAGGTATAGGGAAGTATTGTTCACATATGAAGCTGCACAGGGAAATTTGTTTCAGTTCAATCACTAAATTTGGAAATATTTCAGGTTCTAAAAATTGCTGATGTCATAACAGACCCATAACCAGAATTTTTACCTAAATTTCCTATCTTTATCCATGTGTCTATCCCCTTTCTTTAATTCCATCTCTACTGTACTCCCGAGTATACCTTATTCTAAATATTAAAGCATATTTACTATCTCTGAGGATTTTTGTAGATAATTGACTTTATATTCAGTCACAGACAAAAGAGCTTTATTGGAATGGCAGTTACCATAGACATTAAAAAAAAAAAAAAAAAAAAAAAAAAAAATAAAGTTTTGAAAAAATTCTAATTTAAAACAAAAACTTATTTGTGAAAAAGTAGATAGATAAATCAATTGGTTTGAATGGAAACATGAGGACACATATCAGAAGAAGCTAAAAGCCACAAATTATGTTCTGAATTATTTCACAATTACTCCATCCAAGTAATAAAATTTAAAAAACAAAAGTACAAAAGCTGAAATTGTTCATTGTAAGTCTGCTAAGCAGTGACTACTATTTCTTTTGGTGTGAATTCTACTGTAAAGTACGTTCAGAGAAACTTATGTCAATAATTTAATTTCTGTATAATATTTTTTTTATTACTTTTCACCCTCATTCCCAACAACTTATGACAACATAAATTAAAATAATGTTCTTTGCACCATTTCAATTCAATAAACCATTTCCCAGTATTTACCCCTTTGATCATTCTCTCTGCATCTCGGTTTTGCCTCCAGGTAGTGAGTGTCATAAGACAATCAGAGTATGGAGACACCAAAGATTTTCCAAAGCCCTATCCCTCTGCCTGGTGATAGATTCAACTATGCCACTGTCAACCCTTAGAGACGTTCTGTAATCTTCTTAGCAATAATCAGAAAGATTTCATAGCCTCTCAAGTGCATAGCTTGGTGTTTTTGTTTGTTTGTTTGTTTCTGACATCCACTGTGACTCTTCCTTGCTTTAATGCTTGTCTACTGCTTCTTAGCCTGTCCTACAAAAGTACATAAAACAGATTATTCAGTCTCAGCAATAGGAAGACTATTCTTTTCTGACAAGCAAACAAGCAGTCTCTCTGGGCAACCTGTTCCAGAGCCTCCTCTTACACAGAAAAAAAAAAAAAAAAAAAAAAAGTAAAAATAAAAATAAATAAATGTAATTTCATGTATTCAGCTTATATCCAAGGCCTCACAACTTACCACTGGGCACTCCTGAGAAACACCTGGCTCCATCTTCTCTACAGCCTTTCATCAGGTATTTATGCTCCCTGATAAGATCCCTCTGAGCCTTCCCTTCTTCAGTCCAAACAGTCCCAGCTCTCTTAGCCTCTGTATGCCAGATGCTCTAAGCCCTTCGTCTTCATGACCTTTGCTGAACTCACTCAAAAATATCCATCTCTCTCTTGGACTGGGGAGCCCAAATCTGGGCACAGCAGTCAGATGTATCTCACCAGTACTGAGGAGGGAGGAAGGATCACCTACTTCCACCTGCTGGCAGCACAGCACTTTCCTTAATGGATGCCAGAATGATGATGTCCTTTGCCTCAAGGGTGCATTGCTGATCTGTGGTCTGTCAAGACCCCAGGATAATACGGTGTGAGCTGTTCTAGCCAATTGGCCATCACCGTGTACTGGTGCATGATCTCATTTCTCCATGAGGATATCACTTTGCATTTTCCCCTGTAAAATTTCATGAGGTTCGTGTTAGCAGTCTGTTGGGTCCCTCTGGACAGCACAACCATCAGTGTTGTATCATCCACTCCTCCTAGTTTTGTATCATCTGCAAACTTTCAAAGGGTGTGTTCTGTCTCAGAATCCAGGTCATTAATGAAAATAAACAGTTCTGGACCTGCCATAAATATCTGGGGCATAGCAAAAGTCCAGCTGGACTTTGTGTCATCATTCACAGTCCTTTGAGTCCCACAGTTCAGCCAGTTTTCTGTTTACCTCACTGTTCACTTATCTAGTGAATCTAATATCATCAGATTGGCTATGAAAGTGTTATAGGAAACAGTGCTGAAAGCCTTCAAGCTGTGATCAGCTATAACTCCTAACCCTTGTTTTGTTTAATTATTAAATTCTGCATCTTTTCCAATTTGTTCAGCTGATTATTCCTCCCCATTTTATTTTCTTGTTGTTCCTCCACATCAGCAGAGGTATGTTAATCTCAGCTCATGGTTTCCCAGCAAGGTAATACATCCAGAGTCTTACCCTTGTTTCAGGAGGGCATCGTATGTGGATTTAAGAGCACATCTTTGAGGGGTTGATGTATACTTTCTTCAGATCAACAGAAATGAAGGCTGGCAGCTCTGTTTCTCTGTAGGATGAGCTTAAAAAGGGTGTCAATCTCATTTTGGGAAGACAGTTATATTACATTGCTAAAGATGAGTAAAAAGTAGGTCAAAAATTAGGAAAGTTGGTACAATACTATGTAGAAGAAGTGAACACTAATTATGGCATAACGTTTTTTTCCATAGAGAAAAGATAGTGTGGATAGTTAGAAACTGCTTTATTTTCATGAAGCCTCATCTCATATACATTTCTTATATGTCTTGATAGGATGACATGTTGACAAGTTGCAACATAAACAGGACTTAACCAAGGCAGAAAAAAACCAGGACAAGCTCGGCCTTCAGCCGCAATATTGAAAAATATATTCAAGAACCATTAGAAATATTCAGATGTACTATAATAAAACCACTACTGCTAAGTGTTGTTAATCAAATGAGTACAGCTGTGCAAGCTGCCATTGCTGTCGTTCTGAGCCTGTCAGCTTTTCTGCTTCCTCTGCATGGTTTGGATGTGCTGCATCCTCAGAGCTGAAGTGTGGCTCACAGATTACTGTCCAGGTCACAGTTTTCCTCAAAAAGATCTGTGGATTTGTAGTAGCGGACTTACCTAGAGGAGAGCTCTGTTCACAGAGAAGTACAATGAATGAGCTGAAATGTTTTCACTCGTGGCTGCATGCAAGGAATAAATCTACTACCAGGTAAAAAACTCTGTGAAGAAAGGAGAACATAGTGACAGCACCTCAGTGACAGGAAGTTGCATGTAGAAACTTGATGTCTCTTGTGAATGCTGATCTTTGTACCACTCCTGCTTGGACTATATGCAAGAGATGTGGTGCCAGAGACAGGCTGAAGCAACATCAGTGAGGCTGAGGTCATGCAGATTCAGCTGCTACATACCAAAATTTAGCAGAGTCACAAACTAGGATAACTTCAACACTTGCTAAGGAATAGGGGAGCAATGTTTCTCCCAAGTGCATTTTTTTTCTATTTTTGACAGGAAATAAGTTCCCTGATCTACTTGTTTCAGGCAGTATGGTGCCTTGGGCAAAGAGGGAAGATGTAACATTTTTTCTATAATATTTACATCAATGCAGCTCTGTATGCAGATTTGTGAAATGCACTGAGAAATTGTTTATGGTGATATCAGTTATTCTAGAGGAACAATGTGTCCTGGTTTCAGTTAGGACAGAGTTATTTTTCTTCCTAGTAGCTGGTAGAGTGCTATGTTTTGGATTAGGATGAGAAGAGTGCTGATAACATGCTGATGTTTTAATTGCTGCAGAGCAGTGCTTATACTAAGCCAAGGACTTTTCAGCTCCTCGCTCTGTCCTGCCAGCAGGCAGGCTGGGGGGGAGCAGCAAGAGCTGGGAGGGGACAGCCCCAGGACAACTGACCCAAACTGGCCAAAGGGGTATTCCATACCATCTGACGTCATGCTGAACAATATATAGGGGTGGCTAGCCAGGGTGGGGGGCCGGCTGCTTGGGGTTGGGCTGGGCATCGGTCAGCGGGTGGTGAGCAATTGCATTGTGCATCACTTGTTTGTACATATTATTATTATTATTATTATTATTATTATTATTATTATTATTATTTTCTATCCTAATAAACTGTCTTTATCTCAACCCACAGGCTTCACTTTCCCGTTTCTCTCCCCCATCCCAGAGAGGGAGGGGGGAGGGTGAGCGAACGGCTGTGTGGTGTTTAGCTGCCAGCCTGGTTAAACCACAACACAATGTTATAATTGTGTTTTGGTGGATTAAGACCTAGATAGCTGCAAAACATCTTTGTTGTGGATCTGTAGGTATTTTACCAGAACTGAACCTCCAGTGATTGAAGATACTTTTGTTTGTGGGCTTTCTTTCATGTCTAAATGGACCAAAAATCTGCAAACACTTCTGAACAGAGACCAGCAAACCTGTAACATAGAGACAAGCATTTGATGGTTTTGTTTGTTTGTTTTGATTTTTTTTTTTTTTTTTTTTGTCAGTATGACTTTATGATTGTGTTTTTTGATGTTATTATGATGGCTGCTTGTGGACCAAAACTGTTGATTCTGACAAATAACACTTCACAGGCAGTTAGGTTGAAAAGTAAAGCAAACACTTACTAGTATTACAGTACATATTTAAATAGCCAATTCATCTGAAATAGCACTAAACATAGAAACTGATGTTTGCCAAATGTAATGCACATAAATCTGAAAGTATATGCAGGAATAATGAGCAGGGAAGAACAAGGCAGATCACTTTATCCACTATCAGCCTGATTTATATTAAAATGAATGAGATGCCTCCAGTCATTATGGAGAGAAGACCTAAGAACTATAAGTGCAAGCCTTTCAGGGTGCTCTGCCTCTCTTTGCAAAGAGGCTGAAACAGTAACTCTCAACATAAACTATCACATTCATCTTACCAAGTCTTAACACAAACATCACCACAGATGTCATCAGTGCTAACTACTCAGCTGTTCAAAGCTCTATAGTGAAAAGGGGAGTTTTATATTGTCATTTGTGGAAAAACTGCAACAGCTGAGATTGTAGAGGACTGATACACAATAAACTGTGCTGATTAGAGCCTTGGTGATGTACAGTGGTCTATTAGGGTGTAAGGGAAGAGCAGCTTCATTTTTTCATGATCTTGAAGAGGTCAGGATTCAGCTTTCAGACCATGGGAAGCACTAAGTGTATCTTTGAACTGACCCTCACTACTGAGGGAGAACAGTATGTACATACAGCAGACATGGCAGCATGCCTTACCCCACACAGCCTCATCACTACTTCTTCCGGGTAGGCAAGGCAATATTTCACAGATGTATTTTTCCATGAGTTTCTTTGTAGGATGTGATTCACCTCCTGGTTCTTGAAGAAAAATGACTAATACAGTTTAAAAGTTGGGGGATTTTTTATTTTTTATTTATTTTATTTTTTTTAAGTGTGGAGAATATAATCTTAACTACTTTATTCCTGTAGCACTGTAAGCTGAGGGTTTTGGCAGGAAATGGTGGTGCTTCTGCTTTGGTCTCATTTGTATTCCCTAGCAGCTGAGCTTTGTAAGATCCCAAGAAAACATCATAGTTCAAACTTGGATTTCAGAGTGTGCAACCTGATGAAAGAAAGGGCTAAACTGGACTGTCACTCCTTGTAAACAGACAACAGACCAGCCTCTGCCTCCTACCTTGACATTGTCATTTAAACTTTCCTTAAGAAAGCATTCCTGGGAGAAATGAGTGAAATGTCTATCCCCAGTGCCTGCAAACCTGATATGACTCCAGGGCCTCCCCACTTCACTTGCAGTCCCTTCCCCATACCAGTTTTCCTTACAGCCTGATGAAAGGGAAGGAGTGTCCTGTGTGCAAACCACTACCTCCCTTCTAACACCCTAGCAGGAACAGACATTGACCAACATAAAATGTTAAAACGGAAAAAAAATCAAAAAAAGCATGACTACACTTCTGTAGCAGCTTCCAGGGTACTCACATGCCTCAGCATTGGTGGTGGTTCAGGGAACTGGGTGGAAAAGACTAGAGTGACAGAGGATATTGGAGCAGGAACCTTTGCTGTACATGGTACAAGTTAGCAGAAGCATCTGATCACCCTTCCAAGATGGTGGGGAGTAGCGGAAAGTATATCAGATTTCATTCTACAGGTTTCTCAATAAACAGATGACCTTATGTTGCAGCATATTTTCACTACTCTCTAAAGGGTTTTATTATGCTAAAATAATTAAATAATTTAAGCAAAACTTGAGGTATATGCTTTGTTTTGCTTTATTCTGTTTTGAAGAACAATACTAGACAAAACTAAATGCAAAAGTGAGAGATGAGAGCTTTGCTGCAGGCATGCTTAGCAGTGCAAAACACAGTAAGAATACCAACAAAGCCTCTCTCAAAGCCTGTATTTGGTGACAGACAAGCTTTTGGAAGCCAGTTCAATGAGGATGTGAAAGAGATGGTTTAAGATCCAGCCACCACAAACAGTGATATCTTTTTTCTCTCTAAGGATTATGCTACTTTAATATTAACCTCATGCAGATGAAGAGTAAAAAAATTAATTGTCTTCATGCAGGACTGATGTATGTGTATTTTCTATGAGGAAATTTTATTGAGGTTAGACTTGGAACTCACTGATAAATAACCTAAATAAATAGAAATGGTTTTGGTTTTGCTTTGTTTTTATTTATTTATTTTTTTTTTTGGTGGAGGGGAACTCATTTCACAAATGTAGAAAGTAAACAGTCAAAGACACAATGGAGGGTGTGGGGGAAGTGGAATGGAAACAATTATTATATTTCATCAGTTGGTCTATAATTGCCTGGCCTCACTTCTGCTGTGTCTCTTCTCCTTATTATATTTGGTATTTTTATTACAGTATGTTACACACAAAATATTACATGTAGTATAATTTGAGCTTCTAAATGTGTGCTTGGGCAGGATGACTGTGACTGTTGAGACTCCTAGATTACTTCTATTAGGGGGTGAATGTCATGCTATTTGTCATCCAAAAGGTAATTTTCCCTAGACTTATATTAAGGTCTCATATTTTATGATAACCTCTGTGTTATGTTGATCTGGGCATTTTTCATGAACCTATTCATCAGACAGGTACCTCCAGCCTTCCAAAATTTTACTTTCTAGGGTAGTCTAGGGGTAATCAAGTATATACATATATGTATATGTTTATGTATATGTATAAATATACTAACATATTTCCCCATGATGAATATTTTTTGTTTGTTTGTTTTTTTCATCAATTATAATGCAAGAGCATTTGAGTTCTTGTGAACATGACAGTAAAATTTCAGGACAAGTTTACACTTATTAAGAAGTATATGTATTAGTTAATTTATTGATCTGAGAAAAGACCATATTAGAAGGAAATCAAATTCAGCCTGGATTGAATGTTATTGCCTGGCAGGTGCCTTGTAACTGCCAATCTCCGACTTGCCTAGAATTCAACACAACACAGTCAAACAGTTAAGTGGTGCAGTGTTTGGGATTTTTGATGTGATTCACTATGATGCATTTGTACATGGGTGAATGGGCAACTATGTGAGAAGGATGACTGGATTTGAATTAAGTGCAAGATCTGCTTTACATCTGGTATAGCACAAGGAGGAGACCCAATGAAAGAGAAGAGCTTGCATATTCTAATTAATAAGCATGAAAACAATTTGCAAGATGTCATATATTGTTTAGAAACTGAACTAAGGCTTCTCAGGATAAGGGTCAGGAACTGGCTCCACTCAATAATAATTAACCTTTCAGATTCCTCTTAGGTTTCAGAGCAACTTGTGATCCTAATTGAAATTAAATTGAGGGAGGCAGGGAGCGGTGGCTCTTGCCAAACTATAAACTTCAATAAAATGCAGCAGCTTTAGCTGTGCACACTAATTTCTTCCTGTGGAACACTCTGAGGAGCTGATACAGACACTAAATCAAATCAGCAGCTTTATCTGACTAGGTGAGTCCTCAGCACTACAGTTAAGAAGCAAAACAGATGCAGATCCCTTTGCCAGCAGCATACATTTTCTGTGGATAAAGGGAGCAATTTTCTATTCCCTCAGGTGCTGCTCTGCACTGGCACTCAGTGAGCCTAACAAAAAATCCCAGCTGCTCTCACCTCAGAGGAAGAAAACACAAACGGTTCTAAACAAATCAATCTAACATTTCCTAGAGCTCTTAATGTGGAACAAAATCAATGCTTTCTTGCCTCCTCCCCTTTTTTACATAATAAAAACCTACGGGTTCCCGTCATCCCCAATATGTCTGAAGCCAGCAAGTGTAAATGTAATTCATGTAATTTGAATGATAATCGAAAATAAGCAGAAAAGGAGGATAAATTTATCAAACTTGTGAGAATATTCTAGGAAAAAAAGGAATTTCCTGAGGTAACTGTCCTTGACCTGGCTCTTTAATCGAGTGAAATTTCATCACTTTATCTAATATCATGCTTCATGCTTCAGGCTCCCAGCAATTCTATTTTAGTGTGGTCTAATGGGCAGCTGACACATCCACTCAGCACCAGACTGCATAATATGTGCTGACACACTGTGTGGTGAGCACCCTATTGAGAGCTGCTTATTTGTGCCTGGCAAGGAAAAAATTCATCCAGTAAAGTCTCTTCATAACAATTTCAGTCTCAGTTTTCAGGGTCTCTGCGGACTCCACATTTTGAGAGGTTCAGAAGCACTTGCAGAGAAATTCAGTCACTTATTTGGGTGGCTGTACATTATCTGACTTTAGGTGAGAGGTTGTGAAAGCACTGGTTATGGTTGTCTGAAACCTGAATCTAGATAGTGTAATGAAGAGTGTCATTCTAACTGCTTTGCGGCCAGCTCTTCTCAGAACTCCTGATTCAATTTGATATTCTGAGGTTAGCACACTGTATTGGGACTGAAAATAGGAATGCACATGAAAAGCTTTTATATTTATTCAGTTCAGTAAGCATGGCAAACTCATCAACAGCTATTTGTACACTGTAGGCATGGTGCGACTTACTTTGATGTTCTGATTTATGCTTGCTATTTTTCCTGTAGTATTACTTTAGAGTATAAATGGACTCAAAAAAAAAAAAAATGTGGTTCTCAACATAATAGCAAACGACATTATCATAAACAAAGATACATGAGAAAATAAAGGAATGACACAATCACAGAGATTCTGGCCTCTCTACCTTATGTTGAAATCTAATTCACTAAAGAGACCAAGGAATACATTTCCTGTACACACACAAAGACCTAAGATTTCACCTCTTACTTATTAGCTATAGAAAGATAGGGGATATGTGAAGCAAGTTATATGCATGTATAGATAGTAAAAGAATAAGAGTACACAAATAGAATTGTTTAAAACTTGTCTCATTATCCCATCCACACCAGAAAGTATAACCAAATTGCATCTAAATGTACAATTACTGATCAACTTAACATTTTAAGTAATTTGAGTGGAAACAGAATTTATTTTGGAAACATTGTGGGGAAAAGTATTTCTGATCTTTTACCTAACTTGTGCATACATTGCAAATGCATTTTCTAAAAGGAAATATGTGACATCAACACATAGAAAATGCATGTATAATATCCACAAGTATAGCTTGCAGGAAATGTGTTTTGACCTTGTCAGTGTTACAAATGTAACCTGATGTTTTTCAGTCTTTTACTTTATACTGTTCAAAGACAGATCTTTCAGTAATTGGCTATATGGGAGAAAACCTCTAGAATATTTTGCAAATGTGAAAAAAAAAAAAAAGTAAAATCTTACAGATATAATAATCATATAAACATCAGTTATATTCACCACTGATGTCTATACACTTCTAGAATCAGAATTACTGGGTTTAAAAGCTTGGCCACTTCACCAGAGAGTTTTCAAACAGCATAATATGTTTTCATATGGATTTGAAGCTCTGCAGCAGGAGGGTACTTTTGAGGTTTTTAAATCAAAGGGCAAAATTGTTTCAAAGCAGAATATAGATCTGTATTTAGTGCTGTCTAGAGAGGTATTGTGAAAAACCTGTGTACATCAGTAAACTTTAGAATTGCAGTTACCAAGAAAACAAAATGTAGAATGATGGGGGGATGGGGCAGGGGGTGGTTTTGGTTTTGTTTATAATTTCAGAAAAAAAAAAAAAAAAAAAAAAAAAAACTCTGAAGGGCTATATAAATTAACGTGTTTCAGATTGCATCATATTCATTTTCATTATTATCTGGGCAGGAATTTATTTCTTAGTTTGTTTTGCATAACTAAATATTTTCTTGAAATTCTTTACTTTAAGTACTCATATTTCCCTAATTAGAAAACAGAAACCAAGAATATAACTGTAGCATCATATTTTTCACAAATTCCCCTAGCTCCTGTATTTTGAAGTTACTGATTTATTAGAACATGAGATTACCTAACTAAATACTGAATGTTCCTTTAAAAGAAAATAGCATATATCTTTTTAGCAGTATTTGGTAAGTGCATTCAATAAACACATATTCATTTGCCTGCACCCCACACAAATGTAATATATGTTTATCCATCTACCTATCTGTAAATAGATCAGTACATATAAAAGCCTGAAAGTCTCCACCATAGTCAAGTAAAATGATTGCCTTAAAAAATAAGGCAAGAAATGCAGAAGCTTTTGTCCCTACAGTGACATTAACTTCACCATCTTGTATAGACTGGGAGCAATATTGTCAATGCATGCTAGTCTTTATCACAAAATGGACAGGGTGCACCATAAGCCAAATAATATCAGTATGAACCTACATCTCTGAATTCCTAAACATTATATTTTACTTGTCTGAGCTTCCTTGAAAATTAATGTAATTTAATTTCAGTGTGATCACCAGCTATGGAACGAATCCTTTCAAGGGGACCGCTGGAAGTAAATCCTAGCTTTTGAAGAAGAGTGAGGCCATATTGTCCGCAGCAATTTTCCTGTATGTGTTCTGAAGATAAGCTGTCCGACCACAGTCCTTGGTATCACCATTGCCTCACAGTTGTTATGCACAAACTAGCTCAGCATCAGGATGGAAATCAGTTTGAGATAATGCTTGAGATAAAAGGGTGAAGAAATAAGAGAAAAGTACACCCAAAATGAAGATTCTGAGCCTCTTCTGAGAACTGTGTCTCCTTGTCAGAAAATGTCTCCTTATCTGTAAGAGAAGGAGATGGTTCAACTCAGCCTCAGGGATTAGACCATGCTTTCAGCTCATCGGCTTCAGCTCTGCACATTTCATGCAGCAGTTTCAGTTCCCAGAGGTGGTTCCCAAAATCTTGGAAAAATCCCAGGGAAATGAGAGAATAAAAGTGACAATGTAGCAGCTGAATATGGGGCTCCTTTACATGGGTACAGTGTCAGCCTGTTCTTAATCTCACCAAGTGGAGCTGTATAGCTACAAGGGTAGGCCACCTCATAAAAAGAGAAACAATAACAGAAAGTGCTGCTCATGCACAACTTCAGCCCCACAAAATAGCCTCCAGAGATATTGAACTAGTATCTCATCAGGTAAGCTTTGTCTTTTCATCTGCATGTGTCAAAAATTAACCTTCTGCACAGTACTTCATGTTCCCTGGAGTCCCATGATACATGTAAACTATGTATACATGATAACTTCACAATTATTCAAACTTACACAAACTAACTGAGCAAATCCTATCCCGAGAAGACATATACAGAAACTTTCAGAAGATTCCTCAATAGATTTTCACTGGAAGAAATGTACATTTTTTCAGAGTTCTTCATCTGTAAAGGTGAGTCACAGCATGCTTCAGACTCCAGCCAGATAACGTATTGATCTTTGTTGCTCAGCCAGAGTAAGTATTTAGCAGTAAATTCAAGTTTTCAAGGGAAAGCACAGTAATTGTGCACACATGGTGTGATATTTAGAGGACAAGGTAATGCAGAAAGATCTTTTAATGAGCTTGAAGAAGAAAGGAGCTCAGAGAAAGCAAAGGAGTTATTATGGTTCAGCTGTAACCCTTATTCATGCACTGTATCCTAATGAAATCTGCATGTCATTTATCCAAACGCATAACAAAGAAACATATAAACAAAGAAACATATAAACAATCAAAGAATCAAATGATTCTTTCCACTCAAATCAAATCAAATGATCAAATGATCAAAACACTTTCTAGTTTACTATGTACATCTCTCAGGAAGCCAGCATCCAAATGAAAAAAGAGCAAAAAGACAGAAAACTCTAATAGTATCTTCACATTAGAGTGTACATGAGAAAAAGTGGAAATGCCACCTAGTATTAATATACTTAGGACCATTAGAAGAGCTTGCATAGAAACCTATTTTGATATGGTGTAGGCATCATATAAACACATATATTTATGTATGTGTGTATTTCATTTAATGATCAGACAGAATTTTTCCTATTTGTGAATTTTAGCTACATCTAGTAATTTAAAATCTGTTGCATAAAGCAATTTTGGATAGCTGTTTAACCTTGAAGTTATAATATTTCATTTGCCTTTGCTGTGGAAGTTATAACTAATGCACAGTTTAGAATGCAATACCTGAATTACAGTCATAAACAGACACTTAAATTATTTGCAAAGCTACATCTATTTCCTTCAAGAGCAATTAATAAGGCAAAAACCTTGAATAATGTAAGTAGGACCTTTCCAAAGGAACATAAAATAACAAGGGCCAGTGAAAAAATCATTTGTCTGAAAGCATGTTTAAGCATGTTTCAGAACAATACACATATATTGTATTGCTTCTGCTTTTTGGCTAACTAATTCCATAAATAATGAATTTAAATTACACAATTAATTAGTGAGGCCTAGGGTTCAATGTGGAATCAATAACAATCTTTCTTCTGTAATGCTTAAGGTTAAGATCCCCAAATAAACATTTAATTTATATTTTCATAAGGGAGTTGCTCTGTATACACCAAATGATTATTAAATGCTTTTACAGAACAAGAGATTAACTATATAATAGATGGAACATCTGTTAAACAGATTTTAATTCCAATATCCATTTCTGTTAATTTTTAATTCTAATATGCATTTCAAGGTACTCGACTTATCTTACAGGAGTTGTATTAATATTTTTTTGCTCAGTATGTAATTGTGAACAGCTATTTACAGTATAGTTAATAGCAGCCTTATATGAATAAAGCTGTATGAATGGATGTGGTGGCAGTACAGAAAGAGAAGTATGCACAGAAGTATCATTCTCTTACATAGAACATATCAGGGGATGATGTAAGGGTCTGCTCCATGTGGGACAGAGTAGAGACAAGTCTGCAGGTGCTCCTCAGCCTTGTCCCTTTAGGATTTTGCCACAGGGCTGCACTGAAGAATGCTGAAGCACAGTACTAAGCCAGGCTGTGGCAGAGTATAAACAGAGTCATGTCACAGGTGGCTTGCTCTTTTCAGTAGCTCTGAATAATGGGTTTGTATTCTGTTTGCAAAAACTAAAGAAATTAGACAGAACTTCAATCATACCTTCCTTCAAGAAAGGTCCAAGAAAGCTGTAGCTTGGTAAATGTCCCCTTTGTCCTTTAAGACACATCACCACCATTGCTCCTGTCCTAGCAATAAAAGTAGCTTTGAGCACCACTGATAAATGATGAAATAACATTTTTTTTTTAAATGAAGATATTAAATGATTTAGCAACTGAAGGACCTTTTTTTATTATTTGTATTTTTTTTTAATGTCGAGAGGGGAGCAACAAATCAGCTTACAGGCACACCATCAGACAGGTGCTGCTGCATTTTAAACAATGCAGAATCAAGCTACAGATCTCCAGGATACGTTTAACTTTGTCTTGCATTAAATTGATTACTAAAGATGTGGAAGCAATTTGTGTTAAATGAAAACATTTGGACGTGGGTCATGGGTCTGACTGCCCTAGCCAAATGGTTATTTCAAAATTGTCCACTGTGGGATTTCTTGCACTTTCACTGAAGCATCTGATGCTATCCCTTGTCCAGTGTAGAATATAGGGTTGGTTGGAGCCAATATTCTTTTAAGTAGTGCCATTTTTCATCTTCATTTTGTTAATTTAAATTATCTTTTAATTAAAATGAATTTCAATCATTTACCTAAGCCACCACCCAATTTCTACTCAGCTTTTCTAAAAAGTTCAGTACAGCCTAGTTGCAGAGACTGAGTGTAAGAGGTAGAAATCTCTGTAGCACTTTAGATAAACAACCGACTCACCAAACATGAACATTTCCAACTATATATGGGTGTATCAGAATGCTTTTGATAAAGAAGCTGAACCTTTATCTTAAAGTGCATTTGCAGGACATAAAATCTTTACCAAGCTGTATGCAACAAAGTTTCATCACTGAACTTCAATAACTTTAGGATTTACTGAGGAAAAACAAATGATTTCCTCAAGACATTTGACTTAGCCTGTGACAGAGACCCAAATGGTGCTCAGTTACACAAAGTCCCCAAGCAAAGCCTGAATGACAAGGATATATTTCCTAGTGCAGCTGCTTCCTGGCCCTGGGTGAAGTCCTGGTGCTCCAGGTTTTCTCTTACACTGGATCAGCAAAACGCACCTAACTTTCAAAAGCTTCATGGATTTTCTAAACAAATGTTTGTAAAAACACTTCAAGAACATTTAAAGAAAGATAATGGAGAAATCTAAAGGATTACTGTTTCCCAAGTGTATTGTAAATGAACACAAATATTTTTGAGGAAACTGACATTTTCACACACATACTGAATTACTACAAAATCTCAGTTTAATTGTATTAAATATTAAGAAGGATTTATTATTTTTTTTTAATTTCCCTATTTCCAAGGAATTCAGTATACTTGTGAAATTGTCAGCTTGCACAAAAACATTTCTGTTCATTTTTGACACATGTTTATCACATTGCATGAGACAACAAAAGGGTCTGAGTCCAAAAAATAAACCATTTCTCTAAGGCATACTTTGGAGTTAGTATATTCTAATACCAAAAGAGGTTCCATTGCTCAGTTAAGTTCATGAAATCATTGATAAGTCACATACTGATACGGTTTTGCAGAAATCTCAAATCTAAATTTACTGGCATAAATCCTGTGGGAATAAGGACTTGCCAGTGGCTGAGTCTTCAATCCTCATCATGTCTATTTGCAACAGTAAAGATGCATAATTTGGCCACTCAGCTACCTCATAACACTCTTGTGCTTTGAAGACCACTCTCTATACTGAAAGAATCTGTACCTATATTAATTAGTATAGATAGTCACAACTGTGACTCAGTGGCTATGTGATGCCTGCAAGCATCCTGCCTGGGTTTTCATGAAGATACCTTTTTTTTTTTTTTTTTTTTTTTCTTTTTGTATGAAGGTGAATAAGCTTCAGTAGACAGTTGGCAAGCATCCAGGCCAACAAGTTAGCAATCTGAATTAGGGCAAAGTCTTATCTAAATTACATCAGTCAAGGAGAGACTTAGACTGCATCTCATGTTTTCTCTAAAAATTAGCTTTTTTTTTTTTTAAAAAAAAAAAGTAAAGTTATTTTTAAAACTGGAGAAATTATATTATTTTAAGATTTGTTAACCTATTGCTTTATGATATTTATCTTATAGAAATGACAAGGCTCCTTGGGGTGAACCAAAGTTAGGTCTGTTATAGCTGACTATGTTCTAATCTGTGTATGTGGAGAGCAGTAACTTAGCCTACACAATTAAAAATAAAAAAATCAAAAAATAATAATAAAAAAAAAAGTAGGATAGAAAGTTGGTGCCAGGAGGAAAGAAATGCACATGTTCTAACAACCCCTAACATGTAAATGGTTTAACCTGAATAATAATACATATCTTCATTATTCATTCAAAGATGAATGGAAGGAAGAGATAAAAGAAAATGTAATTTTTTCTCACATGTTTAGGATTTTTCTAAACAAAATGGTACAAAACGCCCTGGATATCCTCTCATGGAACTCAGATGTTTAGGAACTCTTTAGACTAATTCTTTTCAATTTTCTATTACATTTTAAACCACTATGGCAAAGAATCTGAAATCTTTAATCCAAAGAAATTGCAAAACCATGAAAGAGAGTTATAATCTCCAGCAGGGCTGAGTAAAGCAAAAGCATCATTGTTTTACTAAATGGACATAAAAGGGTTTGGATTTGATAGATGCGCTGTATCCCTGTTATTTACTTTTCTTTCATCAAAGGACTTCAGTGTTCATCATGGGTCTTTTCATGCTAAAATAATAACAATGAACACAAAACATGATCAGCTACAGTTGCATTTCATACCACCCATCAGTTACAGAGGCTGAAACAGGAAGCACCATTTTCCAAATTGAAAATGTTTGAATGGCCTGTCAAAAATCCTCTCAGTAAATGTGTTCCATCCAACAGAAACAAACCCTGTGCAAACAAATTAAGTGGTGCAGAAATCCTTTGCACAAGATGATAGGCGAGGCCTCCATGCTGACACTGTACGCAAGCCAAGTTTTCATGTACTTTGATGGCTGACCTCCAACTTCTGACATATTCATTATATTCCAGCATGTTGGGCACAGATTGCATTGAAGTGATGACAGCTACAAGACAGCCAACAAGGAATATGGGCATTCTGGCAACAGGTGGCCTTTCACTTGTACTGGGAAAGTTAATCTAGTTTATCATCAAAGTATATTATGTTCAAGGAGTGTCATGTTTTGAGAAGTCTAGTGACAGATCAAACAGAGAAAGAATTCTTCCACAGACTGTGACATTTTTTGTAGACCAAATATTTCAAACAGCTCTATTGTTTATGCTTGATTTAGGTGAGTTAGAAAGTTATTCTATTGTCTCAGGCTTTATATTGCTGGCTCCAAATTACAGTTTCTGTCCTATGACAAAAGGTGATGGAGGCATGCCATAAAGCATGCAGCTCTGGGACAACCATCAGTCACACACAGGGGAATGCCTGATTACCTCGCAAAAGGTGATTTTAGAGAGATGATACTCCTTGAGGAAAAATAACAGGAAGAAATACTTCCGAGAATGCGCATGTCTTTGGTGCTGACAATCACATTAACTGCAAATCCAGTCCTGAAAAATCTTATCCCCTTGTCCACTTTCCTTATCTACTTCAACAGACTGAGGAAAATGATGTGTAAAATTGAAATCATGTCAAAGACTCATAACTCAAGTGGTTGATGTGAACTCTTAGTTTAATTTCTGTTCTGCTTTTGGAGGTAGGTCAGAGAAATATTGCACCCTAGTAAACCATTGATTTTACATGTGAGAATATAGCTACCGAGATGACACCAATTTTTCTGTTGAAACTGTTTGGGGGTAGTAAAGTGTTTTCTAACTAAACAAAGACTATCAATAAAGTAAATCTGCCTTCCATGGAAATTAAAAAGAAATATAGTCAAGAGATATGAATGAAAAGAGAAGATGTCAAACCCAAAATATTTAAATCTGAAAAATATACATATATATAGATATATATATATAACCTGAAAATCTCATGGCAGTGTCCCAGAAATTGCAGTTTAAATATTCTAAATCACTTTTCATCTCTAATGACCTCTTTATGGGATACAGTCTTAGCTAATGATCTTGGAAGTAAAACTAGGCAGAGCAGGAGAAATGTGACCTAAAAAGGAAACTGAACCACCAACAGACCGGGCAGACTAGCAGATCTCAGCCTAAGGCTCCTGTAGGATACCATGACAACATTTTCAAATCAAAATTTCAGACTTCCATATTATGAAATTATTTCATAATCAGGAGTTGTCTTTGAGCACATGAACTGTATAATTTTGATGTGCAATTTTATGAGACAATGTGTTCCAGAAGAGCACATCAGCCATGTCCTTCAGTCCTTGTGATCAGACTAGAACTAATCCAAAGACATCTATAACAACACATTTCTATCTTTCCAAGCAAATAATTTCTGGCAAATGTTTTAAACTGAAATATATTAAGGGAATAACTTCTCAGATAACAGTACCTTCAAAAGAGATACCCAGTATATTCTCAGGATTAATCTTAAAATATTTACTTTGTTAACAAGTGTATATGAACATACTATAGTAAACAATAAACAAGGCCTCTGTCAAGTCAGACAGAAAGGGAAAAGAGAATGAGGAAAAAGATGAAAAGGGCAGGGCAGGGCAGGGCAGGGCAGGGCAGGGCAGGGCAGGGC
>CM021763.1:42035685-42070482 GCA_011075105.1 Heteronetta atricapilla | reverse complement strand
TAAACATAATTTTTGTGTAGTTTTGCTTCATGTTCTGTCCCTATTGCTCACATTTTGTCTGAATTCCTTACAGCACATTTTACAAATGGTTTTAAATTTTAAAAGGTATTGTACAGCTGTCTTGTCTTTCCCCAATGATCATGACTGCCAGGGACAGAATGTTTTGTAATTTTAAGATATTTTAATTGCAGAGTTCCTAATTTTCTCTTTACTCCCTGTATCCAGTTACTGAGTAGTTGGGAACCTAAAATAAGATCAATTTGATTAAGCAGGTTTACAAGTATCCTGCACAAGGAGACATGGTGGAACTATGCCATACAGTATTAACTAAGACAGAAGTTAAATAATAACAATTTGAATTTTTTCTTTTTGCTGTTTGATAGTAACAGACTTCCCATTCTCTGCTCTCATAGTGTTGCAGATAGACTATGAAAACAGATTTATTGAAAATAAGTTTCGTAACAGCCTTCTACTACATGAAAGGTCAAAAAAGTGGACCCAGATATGAAATTTTAAAGTCTCTATCTAGAGATGGCTGTTCTACTTCAGGAAAAAGGCAGATACAAACTTAATTTTATTTATGTGCCTTCCCCAGCTGAAAGAGAATGTTGTATTTAAATTCACAGAAGAAGCTTAACGGTTAAATTTGCTTCCATCTTCATAGTCATTATTCCTCTAAACATCTGTATAGAAGTTTTGCAGAATTACACAATCCAGAAACAAAGCTGCATGTTTTTTTCAGTGTTGCATATGGACAAATTAGCTTGTTGCACATACCCTAGTTACTTTTGCAGGGTGTCCACCAGAAGAAACAGGATTGAGAAAAGGAACTTTTTAATTCAGATCACACATTTTTATAACTTATTATGTGTTTATACCTAGATTAACAGTATGGGGTTCTGTTTCACAAAGGACATCTGTTGACAATACCCTAATAGGCAGTAGAAGTGAAAAGACAGAAGTAAACTAAAACTATGGAGGAACAAAATAATCATAGCTAGTTTTTAAGGCAAAATACCTTTAGAGTTGGATTTTCAATACAGTGGATTTTGTTTGTTTGTTTGCTTGTTTGTTGAGATTTTTTTGTTTGTTTCGTTGGTTGGTTGGTTGATTGGTAGGTTGTGTTTTTTTTTTTTTTTTTTTTTTTTTTTTTTTTTTTGTCCAATTTCAGTGAAAACTTGAATCTCTTCCCAGTTTATGGTTGCCCTATTTTAATTCATCATCAAGATTATTTTTCCTAAATTTTAATTTCTAATAATAATGATTGAACTTCAGAAAACTTAGAGGTACTTGGAACACTTGAAGACTGAAGACTCTTGCTAACAGGGCAGAGAAACACCATAGCTTTCAACTATGAGGAACAACTCTTAGCCTCTGGTCTCTAGTAAAAACACTCAGGAGCAGGAATTATGTTTCTGAATGTTCTTCTTTTAAATGAACACTTTGTGTGTTTGCTTAACCATAACTTTTGCAACAAACATTTTAACCAGCAAATTCTCCTGAGAGTTAGTTTGTAAAGTGAAACACTAAGGTTTTCTCTGGGCTAATTCAGGTCTGCTGTTTTTTCAATATCCAAATAACAAAAAACAGTGTTATCTTACTCAAAAATCTTGACACCAGACAAAGCATGTTCACTGTTTCCTGTGAAGTACTTAGGTAAGGTCAGATCTGTACCCTGCCCCTGCAGGTGGCCTCATCTGATTTACTTTGTACTAACTTTGAAAGTATTGTGTTTATCCTACATTTTTCTACTAATCAGTTAATGGATAGTAGTTACCTGCCTGTAAAGTACTTCTTTGCCTTGTAAGGCAACAGTCAGAAAATAAACTCATGTGATTCATCTGCTTAGGGATGCTACCAGACTGCCTCAAGAGCTAAAAATGAGTGTTAGGCAACCATACCTGTATGTCCTATTTTCCTGTTGCTGTAGAGATGGTATCAACAGAGAGGCACCTGCAGTGGCAATGCTATGCACTGGCACAATAAAAGCAAGCTCCTCTGATTGCACTGTGAGGCAGAATTCAAAGTTGCTTATATTTCACATTCACCTGCATAAACAGTAGCAATGTGAACTGTGGAGAAAATATTTCTTTTCCCTGCAGGTATCTGTGATGTGTTTGGTTGACAGTGTCATCCTCACATTCCTACACTACCCATCCTGTATTTGGCCTATGGTAGATATTCACTCTTTAGAACACTATTTGAGAAATTTGCCCTGCTGTAACAAACATTCTTAGTCAGATGTTGGAATAGGTTGCCCAGGGAGCTAGTGGAGCCACCATCCCTGTGGGTTTTAAGGAAAGGTTGGATGTGGTGCTCTGGGACATGGTTTAGTGGATGATACTGGGGATGGTTGGAGCAGATGATCTTGGAGATCTTTTCCAGCCTTAATGACTCTATCATTCTATGATTGCAGTCTTCTGCTGATGAGGTCACATGGCAAGTGTTTAAAGCACTGAAGAGATCAACAAATCATATATCATATTGTCTTTTTGGAATAATAATTCAGAAAAATAGAAGTAATAAGCTTTTCACCTTAAAATATACACACATCCTGCCTATAAAGATGCAATGCAGGTATTTTAATGCATTCTGATGTGTCAAATGTCTGCAGTAATTTCATGGCATGAGCTTCCAATGGCTCTGTGACATTGTCACTAATTTTTCTTATTAAGAAAAATTACTTCTACATTCTATCAGGCCAAATTCTTGAGGTACGCACTAAGGAACTAGTGTACAGTAAGTCAAATTAGATACAACATGTCTCTGCTTAATTTACTTCATGCTGTTAATTACCCATCTAGAGAGATTTTAATGATGCCACATTTAATAATCCAGATCTGTCTATGTATAAGCACACATGTTTAAGCTGAGTAGAACTGATTTTGTTTCAGTACATGACTGGCAATAGTAACCTGGGAATTTCATGTAACAGGATGTTGAATAGTCTGTTTTTTTACTAGTCTTCCTGCCAGTAACAGATTGATAGTGTAGAAGGCTTCCTTAGGAGGCACTTCTTCCTGCCAAGACTCTTTTGTGGAGAGCCAAATCACTTAATCCCTAAGTCCCTTTCATTTTGCAATCCAGAACAAAGAGCTCAGTCACATATAGTCATACACAATACATACTCTCAAAAGAGCTACGCTTCAGAGGCTGTTCCTATACTTTTCTCACTGCTCACCCTCATCTGTGGTTCCCTATCTTTTGCTGGAAAATAACATGCTTTGATCAGAATAAGAGGTACCTCCCAGCAAAGGAGCACTGGCAAATTGCAAGGGGTCTGGCTGGGGTAAGAATCTCCTGCTTATACACCAAAGCTGAAAGAGGATAGACATAAACATTTTCAAACTGCATCTCAATATGATGCTTTAAAGAGAATGGAGTTCTAAGTGGCCTATTCCCATCTTTAAAGTTAAATACATATTCTTGTACTTGCTGAATTATAGCTAAGGATATTATCTGTTTATAAGCTGTCTCACAAATTCACATTGGTAATGATTTCATTCATCTCTCAGATATTTTATTTACGTCTGTCTTTTTGCTGTCAGTCTGTGGGTGCAGTGAGGATCCCTGTTATACTCTCTAATCTCCACATCCAAGAATTGCATTCCTCAACATATTTCTTCACCCTACCAGCTATGTCCAACATAGTGTAGATCAGGGAAAATTAGTTAAGTAATAATTCCTGCTACTTTCTACCACATTGCAAGATTTCAACCTATAAGAACATGTTTAGAAGACAAAAGAATGCATTTATAAACACAGATAAACTGCACTGATCTGTGCCTTTAACCTGGTGAGGGCAGAAAAATTGCTGACTTTCTTTACAGCATGTTTCATCACTCTTGAAGATGAAGACTATGCAGAGAGAAGCTATTTTAACTATTGCATGAGGAAATTTGTTCAACCTTTTATTTAAATGCAAATAAGTAATCAGTAAGGAGGCTTGGAATTGATTTTACAAATTTCACAAATAACTCTTATAGTCTTAAACTATCCAGTCTCCCTCTCATCATACTCTTTACTTTAAAGTTCTATTTAATGTTCTGAAATCCACAGGGATAGCAAAGTAGTTGAGCAGGGAACAAACAAAAACAAAAACAAACAAAAAAAAGGTCTGAAAACTAAACTTAAATGATGCCAGTATAGACAAAGGCTATATAAAACACCAAGAAGCCATTGTCATCTCTTTATCAAGACAAATGACACTTTAAACATCTTTCAGTACAACTTGTGCATGTTTGAAAATAATTAGGATGCATTATTGGCACTTTCTTCCAAACTCTTACTAATCACAATGAACTGAACACAGAAAATCATTGTCAAAAAGAGTACAACACTTTACATATCATACAGATTAAACTTTCTAAGCACTTGAAAATCATACCACAGTCTAAGAAGTTTTATAGCTTATTATATCTAACAGCTCTTTTATTTATGAATTAACATATTCTGAAGGATTCCTTAGACCAGACTAAATGGAGGGACAAGTTTTTACTTCTTCATTATTAAGCTTTAATTTTATACTTCCAAGGTGACAATTTATCTTACACCAGTGTCAAGACATTTTATATTTCCTTTTACATGTGTTGGAACATATCCTTTTTAGTACCGCTATGATAATATTTTTTGTCTCCAGAGAACATGAAATAGATTTTTTATTCACATCCTTTCTCTTTTGAAAGACTATGCCTCTTCCTAATAAACTAGGTCTAATAACATGTAACAATAGTCCATTGTGTTGTTTGTGATCTTGCCTATTGAGGTGTCCCTTAAAAGCTCAAATGACATTTAACTAGTCAATGAATGAGGTGCTGTTGTGTCCTCTGTAGTTTTTTGGTTTTGTTTTTGTTTTTTAATGTTTTAATTCAACATGTACACTTGTAGGAACCCTTTGACTGATGCATTCACATATCTTGCTTGTTTAGTTGTCCATTTGTATTTGAATAATAAAGAGAATTTCTCTTATGCATTGTACCATTCATAAGTGGTCCTCTAACTCTCTGGAGGTCAGTAGGAGTCCTTTTTCTCTTACAAATATTTAGATGACTTTGTGGTTTTTTTTTTTTTCTTAAAAAAAAAAAAAAAGAAAAAGAAAAAGAAAAAACACCTTTATGTAAGAAATGACAGAGTGAAGTTCATAGAAAGACTGAAATATATTCATACATACACAGAGCTACTTTTTCATCAAATAGTGTTTGAAAACACTGCAAATTATGCAATGTTCACTTTTAACGTGTTTCATTTAACAAAGCGAGAAGCTTAAAATTATATTACTAGGTCTTGCAGTAACTAGGTACTGTGATTTCTTCTGTAAGTACATACAAAGGTAGAGATACTAGTCTATTGCATAATTGTAAAGATAGGGAAATGACCTATATTTCATTTGCAAGAAAGAGTTTGCCATACAATTGTTCACATAAATGCATCATACAACCAAAACTACTTTTGTACCATTGTTCCATTTGGGAAGACTTTTCTAGAATCTCATTTCTCTGGTGAATAACCCAAACGAAGGAGCCAGGCAGGAAAGTCTCAGCAATACATTTCTCAGCAATAGCTTACATGCAAAGGACAAGATTTTTATGCCAGTGGAAAAATATCTTTAAATTTATTATGAGCACATTTTCATATAAAAGGACTATCTAAGAAAATTAATTACTTGTATTTTTTTTTTTTTGTACCCAGACTCTACTTAAATAAAAGAAATGGATTTTCAAAATGTTTCTGAAAATATCACATATTTTATCATTTGTATTTCAGCATCCAAGGATTTACATAGACTGAGATATATTTGTCCTAGACATTGTGCAAAAAATATGTTAAATGAAAGTCCCTGTCACAAAGAACTTAGCCTTGTACATCACAGTTATAAAAGAGCCTGCAACACTGGATATTCTGAGCATTGTATAATCTTAAACTAAAGATATTCAATCCTATGTAGACTGGAGTCCCAAGAGACTGGAGATGCCTGCATGTGCCAGGCTAGCAAGAATTAATTTATTCTGATAAATGCAAAAATGTTATTTTTTTAAGTCTTTACTATCTTTACTAAGTCTTTACTACCAGATATTACTATCTGGTCATTTACATTTGATCCAATATAAATGAAAACCTGTTCTGAGGAGCTGCGTAATTTAATTATTTATTGATTCCTTACTCTACTCATTTCCCAGTAAAGAGCTGTTAAGAAACAAACAAAAAAAAAAAAAAAACACTTCACAGGAAATATGATGAATCCTTTTGGGGGAAAGAAAGGAAAGAAAAGAAAGAAAGAAAAGAAGAAAGAAAAGAGAGAAAGGAAGAAAGGAAGGGAGGAAGGAAGGAAGGAAGGAAGGAAGGAAGGAAGGAAGGAAGGAAGGAAGGAAGGAAGGAAGGAAGGAAGATTGGGCTTCAGTAGCTGGAAAGAGGTAGAAAAACATAGACTAGTTCCAGCTTAGCAATCATGAGAGATCTCATCCACCTTTCTGCTTCTCCTTTCACATTCTGCTCTGCTGACAGACCCCACTAATTTTTGCTGTTGGGATAACAGCCACCTCATTTTCTAAACCACAAAGAAATGAGGGCTTAAGAGTGAAGTTTCACCTTCCTTTGTGCAATACTCCCTATTGTACAAATGAGGGCCAGATTCCAGAGCCAAAAGTCATTAAATAAAAATTTTGTTATGCAGGGATTTCTCTCCCAGGCACTTGTAGCACAGTTACTACCCCTTTTTGCTACTCTGATGAAAGGTTTTGACCTTCTCCCTTTTTAAACACTTTCAGAACAAAAAAGCTCCCACAGGAAGAAAAGTGCATTTTCAGAAAATGGAAGATTTGTATTACTTGGTTTTCTGGCTGTCTGATCAGGTGTTATTGTATTTTATTTTATTTTATTTTATTTGTTTATTTGTTTGTTTGTTTGTTTTTGACTGGAAAGAAATACAAATGATTTGCAATCAAGTACACACAAAGAAAAAGCCTTAAACAGAATAATAAACATGCTCACAGCATGCAAAACATGAAAATTACTGGGTTTACAGCTTATTACAAGCTTCTCAGGTGTTTCACATACAAGAGCAGCTAAGCTGACCTATGATTTCATGCTGACATCATATAGATATCATGGTTTCCCAGGAGTGAAATGGGAGAGATGATGAAATTTAGCACTGGCAGATCTGACATCTGACATGCAAGATGTGGGAAAGCAAATCCATTTCTCCACAAATCAAAGAAAATATTTGCACCAGTTTTGGGGTCATGAAGCTTCTGAGTTATGCACAACGTAATTCAAAGTCCATTACTTCTTTCACATCAACCCCACTTAGGCTTTTGATTCACCACTGCTGTCACAGAGAACATGTCATTCATACATCTTCCCTTTCCAGTCAGCTATATATAAAATAGCATGTAAAATGTGTCTTGCGTATAGACATTTAATCCCATTTCCAACAGCAAAGCAGGACCAGGTCACTTATTTGAACAAAACAAAACAAAACAACACCAACTTTGTGGTAATAGATTTTGAAAAGGTAATCTCCTGCAGGTAAAGAGAAATATACTGCTGGGGCTAGTGAGTACAAGAAATGTTGCTCTCCAGCTTCTCCCTGGCTTCAAGCTCTCCTGCTCTGTGAAGCAGGAATGGTATCTCACCTTCCACCACTTCCTTGAAATGTACCTGCTGATCATACCACAAAATTCCTGGGAAGAAATTAATCTGCAGTGATACAAGTTATAGCTAGTAGTCCAGAGTGGCCTGAAAGATAAGAGTACCTCTCTGCAAATCCACTTTTTTTAAGATGAGACTCCTCTCCCCCCTCCTTATTTGCTCCCTGGTGCTTGTATCTCACCATCTGTGTGAGTTGCCTGTGGCACAGCAACTTTTCTGGTTTTGGTCCAGAAATTGAAAAGGGAAAACAAGCCAAAAGTATAGGGACAAGGGCTCATCCACATCCATCTGCAATCTCTCCCTTGCTATGTGTGTCAATTTCTCATATATGCTTGATGCAAACATAAATGCTTTTTTCATTATGAAGATAACAGTATTTCAGCTGAGCTGAAATTGTTCACCACACCTGCAGGAGCAGTAATTTCAGCAAGCCAGATACCCAAATTTCTACTCATGGTAAGACAACAACTTAAGCTAACCACAATAATGAAAATCCATTTCATTGGTTAATTGTATTCTTGTTTTGCTGGCTTATATAGAAAACAGACATTTAGCCCTGCTTATTTAATTCACACATTTGGATATCCAGTAAGAGCATTACCACCATCTATACCTTTAAGGTCAGTGAAGAGTTTAACGTGATTACTTTCCACAGACACATCTAGCAATATATCACAGCTCTAGATTCAAACTAACTTTGATTCTTTATTGTTATAACATGGGTCTCACCTGTCATTTGCTGCATGGCATGATTTTCCCATTTAGAGCCTTTTACTCTTACTCACCCATGAAAACCAAAGCCCCCCTGGCTCATAACGTGTCAATAATATAACTGATGATTGCATTTGGCACAATCCACAAAAACACACAGGAAGATAGTCCTAATTTGAAAAGACTGTTCTACCCATTGTCTAGCAGTTTGATCCTTATATAATCTTGCTGAAGTTCTGCCACAGCTTTTGAACTCAGCTTTTGCCTGCCATCAAACAGAAATATAAAGATCTACTTCTCAAAGCTCTCATGCCTAATTTTATCATTAACAAAATGCAAGTTGTTCATATTAGTTTCTCAGAGGGATATTTTGAGAGAATCTTTGAGATATTTTGAGATGTTTAATTATCTAACAGATCAGTGGGGAAAGAGGGAAAGAGTCTATTCATAGCTCATAGCTTTATTTTATTTCTTTTCCATTACCGTTACTGAAGAACATAAGACCCGCCAGAAAACTATTTTGAACAGAACAGTGAACAATGACTCACAGACCATAACTTGAGCTTCTTCGATGGTTTTGATGTCACCTTGACCTAAAAAACTGACATAATTTTAAAAAGTCATTCCTCCTTTGTTGCAGGCAGTATTGTGAATGTTATCCTTTGGATTACAACACAGTCATGTTTCATGCCATTGTGTGGTTTGTAAGTGCTTGGTTTAAAGAGCAAGTTTCCCTTATAGTTAGGAAAGTAAGGATTCTGAAGCTTTTCTGGAAGTTGTCTGTGAAGCATATGATTTTTATATTTATTTTTTCCTTAATTATTGCCTTTCTTGTATAAATATTCAATTTAGTAATTTCTGTAAAACAAAATATAGTTAAAATTAAAAAGTCCATAAGGACCAGACATTCTGAAACCTGTGCAAGGCAACTGCACAGAAATAAAATTGTCCATTGAGGGATTATTTTTATTATTATTATTATTATTATTATTATTTAGCTAGCTTTTTTCCTAGAGATTATTTACATGGCACATCACAGCAAAGGGATTTTTACACACCCTAGAGGGGAATCTTACTTTAAATCACATAATGAACAATAATTCCCCAGTTGAAGTAGTCAAAACAAATATAGTTAAGTATATTTTAAGCAATAGTGTTTTGCAGTTAATAAAATAATGAAGAGATATAAATTTAACAAAACATTCTCCTGAAATTCAGAAAATATGGTTAGATTATTTCTCTAATATTTAGTCAGGTTTGATGCATAAAAGTAATGGAAAAATGTTTCAATTTATAACAACAGTAAAAAGGAATTTTAAAACATTGTCACTGCTCTTAGCTCTCTGTTTTGTTTTTATTTCTTTTTTAAAAATCAGTTTGTCTCCTGCTTTTTTCTTTTATTTACATCATATTCTTGCAATGTACTTTGTAGTCAAAACTGTAAGACTAACACTACCAGAATACCTCCAGCTTGCCTCCTAGTTATTCATAATATTAATGTTCAACATTTCTGTTTGTTTTGATGTATTTATTTTCATGAAGTGGAATTCTTAATACTATAGTTTAAATAATAGATAACAATTCTATATCTCTTTCCCAAGTTACTTTGCCTCTTTTAGTGATTTCACTGAGGACCTAACATTTTCTGAGAGAAGAAAATATTACTCTGATGTAACTTCAACTATTGGATTGCAAATCACTTTGTTTGCTAGCTTACCAAAACCACATGTATGGATTAATCCACATAATAATGTTATACATCTGTTATTTCATTCTTCAGGGGTATACATTTTTTGAAAGAAATGGTAATTTTCTGCCTTGACATCTACCATCAAGTCACAGAATTCTTCACATTCAAAACTTGTTCAATCTGTAGAACCAGATTCTGCTATGACAGGTAAGCTAAAAATGCCAGTCTCCCAGATCCCAAGCTATGAAGAACTGTTCTCATCATTCAGAAAAGCCAACACTGTTAATTCCACAAAAGATTCAGGAAGCTCATCTCTCAAGGGTGCAGAAGTAAAAGGAGCACTCCAGTAGGATACAGTGAGAAAGATGACTGCAGAACATCATATTTCTTTGCAAGCGCTTCCAATGTAGTTCAGAAAGCAGAAATTCCTGTTGTATTTAGTAATGATGAAAGAAAAGTTACAGTAAAGAATTGTGGATTTTATTTACATGGCACATCACTGCAAAGGAATTTTTACATACCCCAGAGAGTGTTCTTATTTTAAATCACATAATGAATTTTATTTACCAAGTTTCTGAATTTATTTGGGATTATATGAAACTCCATATTTAAATGTCATGATGGTCTAAGGCCCAAAGACATGGGTTAAGAGTACATGACTCATATCTCTTATTTATCAACAAGAATGTGAAAGAAGTGGTAAATAAAATAACAACATTGACAAACACCTTAACTACTTTGGTATTAAAATGCTGTGCTACCATACCAGATTTATAATCTGTGGCAATCGGTGTTTTACCAACAAAATTAATAATTTTGCTTGTTTGGTTGGTTGGTTGGATTGTTTTTGTGTGCTTTTTTGTCTACCATAAATTAACAGTAATGCTCATCTTGAATAAGTAATACAATATAATAACTGTTAAAATATTGCAGGGAAATTTATTAGACCGTGATTCAATTAAATGACTATCTGTATTCAATCATTCCTCTTATAAGAGGTGTTTTGTTGTTGTTGTTGTTTTATGTAATTTGTAAATTGGTCACAAGAAGTCTGTTTCTAATGGAATTCCATGTGCCAGTGTTTCCCCTAATAATGTATTATTTTCACCATGTTTTCTTCCATTTTAAGTAAGAACACAGTGTAAAAATTGTCTGTATACACAGACATTCATCATATGCAGGTACACAAATGTTTAAGGATTGCTTTTACACTTTTCCTTAATAAATATTTGCCACCTAAGAAGAAATAGCAATTTTAACAAATCTATTAAAAAAAGGAAATCATTCATGTAGAATTGCTATCAGGAAAACCGGACTTCATATTTGGTTTCCTGGAAATACAGTTTCTATTTTCTTTTCTGAGACGCAATTGCATCTTTCTCAATTCTTCTTTTAAATTTAACAGACAAATAAGGTACTTTCCATGAGTACTACTAGCATGTACAGTAGCATGTACACAAGCCAATATTTTTCTTGATGTTTGCATTTTTTATAGTCTGGCTGAGGTTACCTGTAATCTTACAATTAAAGTAACTTTCTCATAAAGATGCAGGAATGTTAACAGAAAAGCTAGAGGACACATAAAAGTAGTTTATACAGCCCAGATTTAAACCAAGATTAATATTTTGATTTGGTGTGAAATAATAACCCGATTAAAAAAAAATGCTGGAAAAAAAAAAATGCCTCCTCTCACCTTCTCTCTCTTCCCCTCCTCTCCCCTCACCTCCCTTCTCTACAACCCCATGTGGTCAGATGAGGCTGGAGAAACAACAGTGAGCACCAGGGAACATACACCATGTTTACAGACAAATGGTGCTAGTCTGTTTTGATCCTACAAATCATACAGCAGCAGTGTGCCCACCCCATCCACCACCCCTCCCTCCCTCCAGTGTGCGAGATTAGGAGAGGGACTGGATCATGCATCCCTCTCCATCACTTCTAGCACAGCTCCATCACTTCTAGCACAGCCTCTAAAGATTTGTCAGCAATAAGAATTTCGGTACACATATTGTCTCATTGGTGAAATATATATTCTCATGGCTGGTATAGCATTGATAGCCTGATATAAAATGGTTTACTTTGATGTAAATTATCTCTGTTTAGAATTAGGATTATTAATTCCCAAATTACTCTTTACCTTGGAGCAGTGTACCTACTGTGTACAAAGTAATGCAAACAATCATGATGTTTATAGTTATGATTTATCTTCCACTTCAGGATCACCTTTATTTTACACCTAGTTTGCCAATAAAGCCAGCTCTTACTGGAGGCAAGTTGAAATGATAAGACAGAAAATATGGCAACTAATACTGCAAGCTTCCTACAGTTTTGCTGCAGAGGAATTTTCACAATCATAAAGTCATAATTGTGGAACAAAATTCTCACAATCATAAAGTCACAGTATGAGAAGAGAACCTTTTCTTAAACAAAACGTGGGAAAAGATCAAATGCTTAACACTGAGAACCAAAATGAATGTAGTTTGACTAGTTTTAAAATAAATGGAAAAAAAAAAAGAGAAAGAATGATTATTCATTAAATAAACATACTTGTGTGTATCATGAATGGGATTCAACTAATAAAAAAGCACATGTTTAAATTTAAACACCAACTGCAAAGTGTCTTAGGTGCATATTTATGTGCTATGCTGAACAAAGATTTTGCAAGTGAAGTTGTTGCCAGCTTCACTGAATCACATCATATTGTAATTATTATTTTTTTTTTTTTTTTGGGGGGGGGGAGGGGAAATACCTTACTAGTGTTTTACAGTGAGATACTTTTCTCTTTGCCATCATCCTTTTATAATAGTGATAATGAATGATTATAAAGAAAGCATCCTTGACATTAGATAAAATATTGAAATATTTGGCTTGTGCATATTTTAAACAAATCATGTCTTGCTGATTGGAAAACAACTAAATGAGGACTGTAATACCAGCCTTATATAGCTATGCAATGACTAACAAGGCTAAAAGGATTAACATTTAGTATTTATTTCATGAGGGAAACAATCAAACTCTGGAAGACGACATAGAGAAAGCACTTGAAAAAAAAAAAATGGATTTTTTGACAAGTGAAGATTTCTGTTACCACTGTTTGTAATTTCAGAGCATATGGCTGCTGGCAACCATTGAAAAATGACATCATCTTTGACCCCAGAAATATGAGTGATAAATATAAGAGGATTATAAATCATTTTCCATAGCGCTTTAATGCTACTTCCTAGCTTGTCAGAAATTATTGCCTTAGAAGCAAAGTAGTAAATATTTAAAAGTCTTCGTCGTTGCAGATTTAGCTTGTTAACTGTGAAGGCAACATTAGCATAAATATCTTCTAAATAGTACCATTGCTGTTCCCTGTCTACTCATGTGACCAGGCCACAGCTTGCATAGCTCGCCCACCTCTGGGAAAGGGCTTGCTCAGCATTTTTGAAACAACTTCACTTCCCCTGGTGGTGGCTCACCCTCCCAGACTCTTTTTTCATCTGATGCCACTCAAAAGTAGGTCCTTTTCCTTTCAGGGCTGTATCCTGGTTGTCCCCAGAGGCACAACACCAGTTTGCCACTGAAAAGGGCTTCAACTCCATAGGTAGCATTTTGGAAGAGCTGAATATCTCCGCTTTAAGTCTCAAATCATTCTGACAGAGTGAATGTTGGGTTTTTATTCACTCTCCAGAATCCCTGGTCTTTTTTCCACCAATTATGGTCTGCAAAGGTCAGCAACAATGGAAGACAGCTCTTTACTGTTATACTTTGATTTACTTCTTTATGGCATTGTTGTTAACACATAAACAGTTATGCCAAGCTAATAGGTGCATAAAAACACTAACACGATCAATAAAAAATGGTACATTTTATATATACTTTAAATGATTTTTCTCATTTATTTATTTACTTTTGTGGGGTGTTAGAATTAAAAACAAACAGCAATATTTTTTAAATTTCCTAGCAAGATGTTTACATTAAAACACACTTTCTCCAGGAGAAAAGGAGAGAAAGGTTAATGTATTGTTTCATCCTTGTTAACCCTACCCTGTTTGTTTGTTTGTCTCTTTCATGTGTCTGATAAAGCATGCTGATATCTGGGATTACACATCATCAAGGACATGAAATTTTAACTGTGCAGTACTTCGTGCTGTAATCCTATAGACAGGAGAAGGGCTGTAGAACCAACCCCCCTGGTTTATTTACTGTACTTGTGTACTGAGCATCCCATTAGATATATAGCTAACCTGTACATCAAATAAGATTGAAACCAGAATATCTATTACACACTCCAAGTGTGGAGTTCTGGAAGCACTTACTTTTATAAGGAGTGCTTACCCATTTGAAGTTTAAAGAGACTCTTACAATAGTGGCACCACTCACATGAAAATAACAGCAGGATCAAGTCTCATATCAAGACAAATGCAAGCAATGTACTTAAGCGGGTGCTCAGGCACACACACAGTGCTACTGAATTCAACAGTAATACAAGATGCATAAAGCACCTTTGCAGAAGGGCAGTTGAGTGGGGTGGCTCTCAATGAACTAAAAATGTCTGCCCTAATATGTTTGTCCTCAGTTGAGGATAACTTACGTAAGTAAGGCTGCGCAAGTTTGAATAGTTACAAAACCAAGACAACAACCTGCACTCTCCAGGATATCCAAGCATAGGATTGGTGGCTAACCCTTGTACTGCTACAGAGTCAGTACAAAATAAACTCACTAGTATTAAATGAAAGGAGCTTCACTGAAGATTGGTTTTAAAGAGGAAACATACTGCTCAATTTTCAATTTCAGGTGAAGGTGATTTGAAATAATTAATTTTCTCACACTTCATGTTAGAAACTTATAAAGTATTGCAGTTTTTCACAGAACTATTTTCAATAATTGATTATTATGTACCATGTCAGCTTGCCATTCAATGTTTGTAATTTTTTCTCTTTTAGAGAAACTTAGAGCACTTACAGCTATACAGTAGAATTGTTTTGTCATCAGCAAACTGACATATCTTGGAATATCATTGCTTACAGAGAACTCCAGTCCTGAAGTCACCAGATCAATAGGAAATATAACATTAAATTTAATAACACCAAGATCAGCCTTTTCAGTTTCTCTCAATCTTCTGGCCAGAAAGTATACAGGATGCCCATATCCATATGCACATAGGCTGGGGAAAGTCAGATACTTCATTCTGACTCATACAATTAACAGCAAGCCTCCTTGCCTAATGAAAGTAAGAGGACTTATATTGATGTAGCCACCGTCACTACACTATTAATTATAGCTATATCAAAAGAACTGGAGACTCAGATGTCACGACACTGTGCAAACAAACATTCTCTGTTTTCAGCCTTTTGTGATAAATGCCTGAGTCCCAAATAGGATTAAAATTAAAGTTTGTAATTTATTAAGCAAATAGAGGCAAGCAAACAGCGCTGGGTGCACCGGGAGTCTCTGCTCCACCAAGATGCACACCTGTTACATCAGGAGGCTGATTTTTATGCTCCTAGACTAATACATATTCATCACCATTCCTAGAAAAGGCAGGGTTATTATAATTAGTTCCCAGAATCTAAACCCTCTCCGGACACATGCGTATCAGTCTCTGGTGGTCTTTCTGGGGGTCTCTTGTGCTGAAGGCTCGTAGTCTTCCTCCCAGGCTTTGTCCTTCGGTCATCCTTCAACTCCCCCTTTCTCTTTATTTGGTGGATCCTTTTGCCAAACATCAGAAGCTTGGGCAGCATCTCATGCAGAAGTCAGTAGTTTCCAAAAAAAAACCTCCTTGGTCCTCTTATCTCCCAGACTCGAGTCTCAGTGTTCATCCTTCAAGCCCTCTATTTACACGAATTGCTAGACTCTTATTTTGCACAGTACAAGAACTATGTACACTAATCACTCTGTTTTTCTTAGATAGAAAGTTCCATTTCATCATGCTGTCCTAGCATTGTTTCATACACGACACAAATCGTATTAACACTTTTCACACTTTCTACCAAAGGAGTACTAGATTGTGTTGATAATCAGGGGTTTTTTTTGTTTGTTTGTTTTTTTGGTTGTTTGGTTGGTTTGGTTTGTTGTTTTTGTATTGTTGAATGTTTCTGTTATTGTTGTTTTGTTTTGTTTTGTTTAAGTCAGCCTATCTAAACATCGGTCATGGAACATGAAATTGTTGAAGGACATAGACCTATCACAGCGAGTACAGAGGAGGGCCAGAAGGATGATCAAGTTCCTTGGGCATCTCTCCTGTGAAGACAGGTTGAATGAGCTGGGGTAGTTCAGCCTGGAGAACAGAAGGCTCTGGTCAGACCTTGTAGTTTATATACCTAAAGGAGGCATACAAGAAAGCAGGAGATGGACTTTTTGCTTTTGAGTGTAGTGATAGGATAAGGGGTAACGGCTTCAAAAAGAAAAAGGGTAGATTTAGAGTAGATGTTTGGAAGAAATTATTCACTATGAGGGCAGTGATGCCCTGGGACAAGATGCCCAGAGCAGGTGTGATTGCCCCATACCTGGAGTGGTTCAAGGCCATGTTGGAAGGGGTTTTGAGCAACCTGGTCTAGTGGGTGGCATCCTTGCCCATGGCAGGTGGGTTGGAAATACATGATCCTTAGGGCCTCTTCCAAACAAAATCATTCTGTGATTCTATAATTTTATTGCAAGTCATTGGATGAAACCTCAGCTCACATTTAAGAGAAATAATATAAATTTCAAACCATATTTTTATACGAGGCAAGAGTGTTCTAAAAATCAAATCAAATCAAAACCTACATCTCATTTTTATCTAAAACATCCTTCAAGCTTTAAAATTTTTGTTCTTTTTTTTTGAAAATATAAGAGAATTTGTGGAAATGACAGAAGCAGTAATGCTGGTTGGTTGAGTTTGTCTTTCTTTGAAGAGAGATAATTAAGTTATAGTGATAATTCTATTCTATTAATATTGTTCTATTATTAATATAATAATAATATATTAATATTATTAATATAAATATTCTATAATGTTGATATTCTATAATATTAATATTCTTCTATTAATACCTGGTGAGTTAGTTTCTAATATGAAATATTTGTGGAAATATTTGTACATATTTGTGGTACTTTGGATGACTGAAAATGACTTATTAGTGTTGATATAATATTCTGAATGGAGCAGATCTGTCTTCAAGTATGTGTGTGATGTATATGCACAAGCTCACACACCTGAGTACATTTGCATCTCCAGGATCAGCCACTGTGATAAGGAGGAATTACAGACATACAGAGAGGAATCAAGCAGATGAACAGAAATAACTAAGGGATCTGGGATTTGCATGGGCTGCATCATGTAAAAGTTTGGAAACTTCACAAAGAATGACAAATGATGCAAAATATAGTATATGTTTGAAGGAATTAAAAGCTATCCTCACAAAGCTAAGAGAAGAAATGTGCGTACATGTCTATACATAAGTGGTAACTGTAAAAAAGCCAAAAAATTGTACATGGGAATAAGCTAGGAACAAGATCAACTGTCATAAAAAAATCAAAACAAACCCAAAACCCAACAGTAAAGAATGCATTGACACAAGTGAGAAAGATCTGATGCAGCTGCCTGATCTCAACTAAAAACTAAACTGAAAACATGTAACAGCAATGCCTTGTCAACACTAAAACAGAATATGGAGCAAAATGCACAAAGATAATTAAAAGTTTTCAACACCTCTTGCCTGAAGATGACTTTCAGTTGGCAATACCAAAAAGGCTGTGGTGATAGCCAACCAGGCCTATGTATAGATCGCCATCTGCAATTCTGAGACTGGTGGAAAAAGCAACAGATGACTGTACTGAGATCTCACATAGCATCTTTATAAGTGAGGTGCAACCATTTTATGGATTTTATCTATTATAAGCTCAGAAAACATCAGCAATCTTCTAAATAATTCCTGCAAATAACTTCAGCTGAATAATGAGATGAAGGGCATGGCTCAGGATAGGTGGAAGAAATGAATGAATGAATGAAACCAAGAGTGATCTATCTATACTCCTGCAGGAGGAGGTAGGCAGCCTGAGGAATATCAGGGAGTTGGAGGAGATCAGCTGTTGGAATCATACTATACTGTACCTGAGACAGACACATTGGCCAGTCACTGCACAAGAAATGCGGTATCCCCTACCCTAATGCCACCACACTGTAGGAGCAGGACATAGGAGAGAAAAGGGAAAGGAAGCAGATTTATGCTCAGGGTGGCATATGAGCCCTCCCTGCCTACCTCACCTTCCCAGGTGCCCTTATACAACAGGTATGAGTCTCTGGAACTTGATGGACAGGCAAGTGAAGATGTGGATGAGGATCCATCCAAGCTGAAGGGGCGTGGTGATTTTATTCATCTGGGCAGCTGAACTGCACCACAATCACTCTCTCACTCACCCTTCTCAAAGAAAAAAGGGGGAGAAAATATGATGAAAATGGACTGTGGGCTGAGATAAGGATAAGGAGATCATTCAACAATTATCATCACAGGCAAAATAGACTCAGCAAAGGGAAATTAATTTAATTTATTACCTACTACTAACAAGCTAGAGCAGTAAGAAAATATATACAATAATAATATTTTTTTAGAAAAAGAAAAAAAAAAAAAAAAAGAAGAAGAAGAAAGAAAAAACCTTTCCCCCATCCACCTTCTTCTACCTCCTCCCCCTGGGCAGTAGGGAGAACAGGGAATGGGGTCTGTGGTCAGTCCCTCACACTTTGTCTCTGCAGCTCCCTCACAGTCCCTCTCTGCCCCTGCTCCCCTTGGGGTCCCTCCCACGGGATGCCATCCTTCCTGAACTGAGCCTGCGTGGGCTGCCCACAGGCAGCAGCTCTTAAGGAACTGCTCCCACACGGCTCTGTACCACGGGGTCCATCCCCCAGGAGCAAACTGCTCCAGCACGGGTCCCCCATGGGTGGCAACTCCCCCCAGCCCCCTGCTCCTGCGTGGGCTCCTCTCCACGGGCTGCAGCACTGGCCCAGGGCCTGCTCCTGCGGGGGCTCTCCATGGGCCGCAGCCACCTCCAGGCCACATCCATCTGCTCCACCGAGGGCTCCTCTACGGGCTGCAGTGTGGAGATCTGCTCCGTATGGGACCCATGGGTTGCAGGGGGACAGCCTGCTCCACCCCCAGGGGCCTCTCCACAGGCTGCAGGGGAACTTGTGCTGTGGTGCCTGGAGCACCTCCTGCGCTCCTGCTGCACTGACCTTGGTGTCTGCAGGGTTGGTTCTCATTCCTCACTCTCCCATCTGCTCTTGTGGAGCATTTTTTTCTTTTTCTTAAATGTGCTCTCACAGAGGCACAAACAGCATTGCTTGTTGGCTTGGCTCTGGCCAGCAGCAGGTCTGTTTGGAACTGGCTTAAACAGGCCCTTATCTAACCTGGGTCAGCTGCTGGGATCTGCTCACAAAGCCACTCCTGCAGCTCCCCACTGCCAAAACCTTGCCACATAAACCCAATATGTGGGGTTGTCTAAGGCAAGTCAGCCTATTCCACATATCATAATAACCTCAATCAAGACAAAAAGAAGGGTTATTGTCATAGGTAACTCCCTGCTGAGGGTAACAGAGGGCTTGATATGCCATTTGTACGCAACCCTTAGGGAAGTCTGCTGCCTCCATGGGTCCTGGTTAAGAAACATTACTAGAAAAGACACTCACTTGGTACCCCCTTTGATTATTATCCACTATTGCTTTTTCATGTTGGCAATGATGTATTAGCAAAGAGAATTCCAAGGGCAATCAAGAAATACTTTCAGGCTTTGAAGCAATTTGTTAAAGGATCAGGCACATAGGTAGTGTTTTCCTCTATCTTTCCAGTAGCGGAGAACAATCCTAAAAGGAACAGGTAGACCCAGCTGAAGAATACATGACTCTGAGGCTGGTGTCACTTGCAGAATTTCAGGTTCCTTGAATATGGGATGATCTACACAACACCTGGCCTGCTGGTGCTGGATGGAATCCACCTTTCTTAGAGGGGGAAAAGGATTTTGCACAGGAGTTAGCAGGGCTGATTGATAGGGCTTGAAAGTAGACTTAACGGGAAAAGGGATGAAATCAGGCCCATCAATGATAAGCTACGGAGTGTCACACAAAAACCTGAAGAACTGAGTGCTACTCAGATCTTTAAGTGTGCTCCACAAGGTGCTGTGTACAATGAAGCACATCTGAAATGTTTCTATACCAATCCACACAGCATGAGAAACAAACAGAAGTACCTAGAAGCCTTGGTGGCATTCCAGAGCATCATTGGCATAAGTGAAACTTGTTGGGAAGAGTCCTCTGACTGGTGTGAGTTGAGAGTACTACACAGATGATACAAACAGGTCCAGGAGATTCCTAAAACACAATGATAATAACTTATTGGTACAGGTAGTAAGGGAGACAACAAGGAAAGGTTCCCTTCTAATTTTTTTGTTTGTTTGTTTGTAAACAGAGGTGGTCTCACATGTGAAGTGGCGTATCTTTGGTGATAGGAAGAAAACTTTGACACTGGATATGGGAAGAGCAGCCTTCAAGATGCTCAGGCAACTAGTTAGTAAGATGCCCTGGAAACTGCTTTCAAAGGCATTGGAGTCCATCGGTTCTGGTCACTTTTCAAGTAGCACCTGTTAAGAGCACAGAAACAGGCAATTCCAAAATGTCAGCAGTCAAGCAGGCTGGGCAGAAGGTCAGCTTGTCTGAGCAGGGATCTTCTTGTAGAGCTCAGGTGGAAAAAGAAAATGTATGGCCACTGGAAGTGAGGTTGGGTGACACCGGAGTACTACAGTACTCTGTCTTCAACATCAGTGATGAGCTCTGGGACCCTAGGTGCCCTGAGTTGGAGGACCATGACTGTGGTAATGATAAATTCCCAGCAAACCCTGAACTTCTGTGAGACTTGCTGCTCCCACTGTATGCATATAGCTCTATGGGACCTGATGGGATTCATCTCAGGGTACTCGGAGAGCCACCTGATGTCATTGTAAGACCTCTCTCAAATATTTTTCTGTGGTCTTAGGAAGGCTTCATTTTCATACCAATTCTCTTTAATGTTTTCATAAACGACTTAGATGCAGGACTTGAAAAAAAAAAAAAAAAAAAAAAAAAAAAAAAAAATAAATTTTGGACCACGCTAAATTAGGAAGAGCTGTTCAGTTCCTTGAGGGTGGAGAAGCCTTTCAGAGACATCTTGACAGACCAGAGAGCTGGGCAGTCACCAATAATATGAAGTTTAATAATATCAAGTGCTGGATTCTGCACTTGGGAACAACCCTGAATGTATGTACAGACTGGGGAACAAGAGACCCATGGAAAGGGATCTGAGGGTTTTGGTCAATGTCAAGTTGAACATGAAACAGCAGCATGCCCTAGCAACCAGAAGGGCCATCCATACTGTTGGATGCACCAAGCATAGCGCTGCTAGCTGGTTGAGGTAAGAGATTGTCCCACTATGCTCTGCGCTGATGCAGCTTTACCTTGAGTGCTGTGTGCAGTTTTGGGCACCACAGTATGAGAAGGACATAAAACTATTAGATAGTGCCAAAAGAAGGGCTACAAATATGGTGAAGGGTCTGTATGGGAAGACATATGAGGAGCAGCTGAGGTCCCTTGGTTTGCTCAGCCCAGAGCAAAGCAGGCTGAGGGGAGGCCTCATGGCAGCCTGCAGCTCCCTCAAGAGGGGAGTGGAGGGGCAGACGCTGAGCTCTGCTCTCTGGGGACAGTGACAGGACCCAAGGGAACGGCATGGAGCTGGGACAGGGAAGGGTCAGGGTGGGTGTTAGGGAAATGTTCTGCACCCAGAGGGTGGTCGGGCACTGGGACAGGCTCCCCAGGGCAGTGGTCACAGCACCGAGCCTGCTGGAATTCAAGAACTATTTGAACAACGTTCTCAGACACATGGTCTGATTTTTGACATATGGTGGTCCTGGGTGCAGCCAGGAGTTAAACTCAATGATGCTTGTGTGGGCCTCTTCTATCTCAGGATAATCTACAATTCTATGATTCTTTTCTCCACACTTTCTAGAAATATATCATTTAGTTCAATTTGCCATTTCAAAGGCTGATGTTATAAAGAAGAATGAACATGGAGATTTGAATGAAGAGCTGATCCTACATTTTTACATGTAGGGTGCAAATACAAAAGGGAGTGTTTATGGGTTCAGGTCTCCTGCATGTTGCATATGGTTTTCATTACTTTTCAGAACATAATCTTAAATATCTTCTCTGTATGAAATTGCATTCTTAAATGGTAAAATAGAAAGCTAGTAAGACTGAAAATGTAATATTACTGTCTTGAAAGAGGGATTGGCAGTTTCAGTCAAGAAAATAAAATTCTAGCATTTCTGACATTTATATTTTGTTTGACTGACAAATAACTTATAGCTTTAAAGCACAAAATTATATGTATGTTTTAGAGATATAAAATACACTAAGTGTTTAAAAATAACAAACATCCAACTCTGCCAAAATCTCATGTGTCCAAGATAAAAGCATATTATAAACCAAAAAAAAAAAAAAAAAAAAAAAAAAAAAAAAAAAAATGTAAGGAAAAAAAAAAAGAAAGAAATTTCATAAATGTTAAAAGTACACATAGGACTGTTTCACTTGTCAGATGATAGACCAACCATTGCAAAGGAAAGTATAACAGACAGTATAACAGCTGTACAGCTGTACAGTTTGAGGATCTTTGTACAAAGAGCTGCATTGTGTTTATCATGTCTACAAGAGCACTCTGGACCCATAAAACACTTGACCATGCTTGGACCAGTTGAAAATGCAACCACTCCCTGTTTCTGACTACTACATAGTGTCAGGAGATATTATGGCTCCTGCATGAGGACCTCATCTGAGCGCAAATTAGCTGTAAAAAATAGGCAGGAATTTTAGTGATTTGGCTGAAGCAGGCTACCGACTTGAACAGCTGTGCCAAGAAATCTCAGGGAAAAGTAACCACCACTAGGGAGCCAGTGATGACAGTTGATAATCCTGAACCAAGTTATTGAGTAAACATGAATTGCAGTAAGTTTTCTCCAGCATAAAGAAAATTCATGCCTTGGAAAGCTGACAATGCAAGAAAAAACAGGCAGAAAAAAAGAGGGACAGAAAAATTATGTTGTTTTTCTTCATTTTCATGCAAGAAATTAAGTGGCAGTGAGACAATTTCCTATGTTTCATGAAACACATTTTGTGATCATTGGGACATAAATATATGTTCGAGCATTTTGCCAAAAAAAAAATGTGACATGAGTAATCTGTTTGAGACCACTCATGGTACCAGTAATAGCACACACTGTGTTCTGAATCTCAGTCTAGTGTCCTATTAGAAACACAGAACTAGTTGAGCAGGGTGCCAAATATCTGTATTAATTTGGCTATCTGTACCTCATGTTAGCTACTAGCAATGGCAGTGATTGACTTTATCATTCTTTAGAAATGCTGGCCTCCTTTAGACATGCTTTAGAGTGATCTTCACTTGAAGAAAACATTATAATCTTATCTATTTTGGGAAAAGCACTGAAGCAGTTCCTGCAAGACACCTCCTTCCCTCCAAAGATATTTCGATATGGAATGGAATGTCTATTTATCATAATTTATTCTGGAAATATTACCTTTTTGACAAAGTAGGGATACAATATCTACAGGGCAAGCTATTTTCCAAACACTACTCAAGTAGTAAATCATATTTTAAGTGTATGTAAAACGAATATAGACTGAATAACTGAAAAAAAAAGGGGGGGAAATAGAGTATTCAAAGAACATTTTTGGGGAGTGGAGGGGCAGGCACCAATCTATTTTCTTTAGTGACCAGTGATAGGACCTGAGGGAATGGAGTCAAGCTGTGACAGGGGAGGTTCAGGCTGGATATCAGGAAAAGATTCTTCATCATGAGGGTGGTCGCACACTGGAACAGGCTCCCCAGGGATGTAGTCACGGCAACAAGTCTGTTGGAGTTTAAGAAGTGTTTGGACTGTGTTCTCAGTCATATGGTCTGAATTTTGTGTAGACCTTTGTGGTGCCAGGAGTTGGATTTGATGGTCCTTATGGATCCATTCCAACTCTGGCTGTTCTATGGTTCTATTCTATCATTCTATGCCCATTTCAAGCTATACTAAGGATAATAAAGTAATTCTTAATACATACTCTATATACATATATATATATTCAGTAATATACATATATTTCTTTTTTTTTTTTCTAGATCCAGTACACACCCTTTTCATTCAGTAATTTGGCAATATCTGTGAAGACTATAGAGAGATATATTCAGTGTTAGCCATCTCTTGGTCTGGCAGGCAAAGTAACATCTGTTTCATTCCCATATTTTTCTTTCTTATTTTAACAGTCATGAACAATTTCTCAAACTGAAAAAGAACAGAACTGCAATTCAGATAAATTAAGATTTCTGAATTCTGAAAACTATGCTTGCCGTTTTTCACCAAATCAATATAAAATTTATCTTATTCCCAGAATGTCACATTCTCTACAAGTACTAGACAAGGTTTCAACAGTTTTAGTCATCCCTTTGATTTTGAGTTTTCTGATCCCAGTAACACCAGTAATGATAAACATTCAGAACCAGAAAGCTTAGTCACCTCTGCAACTTATGGCCACATAAGCACTCCAAAGAGCAGTTGAAAACCAAGAAGTCTTTATCCTAAGAAAGTTAGCAATAGTAGGCTGATCAACAGTGTCTTGTCAGTAGAGAACCTTCAGAAAACTAACCAAATCTTGAGCATATCCTGTTTTAATACTCACGATGAAATATTACAAACTAAGATATATAACCAAATATAAAAGAGCAAGGTAAAATCCTTCTTTTCTATTTCAGAAGATCTGCACATCTCCTGTTCTTCCACTCTGAGAAATGATTACATAAATATTTACATAGGGAATACAAGCATGCAATATGCTATCAAAGAACAAATATAATATCTGTGGAAATAGTAATAAAAGTACAGATTTGCCCTGGACAGAAAAGGATCTAAATATATGCTTAAGTAATTTCCTGAAGCTGCGCCTCATTTGTAAAGGACAGGGCCAGGCCGGGCAGGGCAGGGCAGGGAAGGGAATCTATCTTCTTCTATTATAACTGATATACAGACTTTCAGCCAACAATATTGTAATTCCATGGCCTCATACAAATTATAACGATCAAAACAAGGATGAGTTAAAAAAGAAGAATAATAACATTTTCTGAGCAAAACTGATATTAATTGGATTGCAACCAGTGTAGAAATGTAACCTGTAAAGGACCCTCTAAGCAACTAGTAGATTCAGGTTTCAGTTAGGTTGAAAATCCATTTAAATGAGAGTAACAAACAGAAGTGATCATCATCAACATTTCTTCCTCTAATTCCTTCCTATCTAATTAATGTAAAGAGTTTCATTATCAGGTTTTCCAAAACAACAAAACAAAACAAAACAAAAAATTCATTGGGAAGCCAGGAGTATTCTACATTTATCATATAACTAAAAGAAGGTGGCCCCGGAAGCTTCCAAAGATTCAAAGGGAGCAGTGGGTTGGAAAGAGTGAAAAACAGCTAGTTCCAGAAACATGATCTATGAATTTCATGGCATACTGATCTTACCAGACAACAAAACTACACCATTGTGTACACAATCTGAATGAGCCAGGACTTGTTGGTAGAGATTAATCCTACCAGCAAGCTGATTCCTTTAAAGAAAAAAAAAATACTTTGACAATAGGCAAAAGGGGAAAACAAAAACAAACAAACAAAAACTTTATATACACAGTTAAATATAATATAATCAGTTAAAACGGACATTTAAAATAAAAGCAATCTAAATCTTTTCGACAATCAGAACAGGCCTGGAATGTGGCTGGCATGAGATACCCTCACAGTACACTCACCCATCTATGGTGAGAGAAGTCAACACTGTATAATCTATTCCACCCCTTGAGACAGCAGTCAGACTATGATTGCCATCAAGACTTGCACATGGCAGTATTTACCTACATAAAGCCTATATATGTGATACATCCTGTTTGATAGCACTGTTAAACATTTACACACACTTGGGGAGTTAGGGGTCAGCCTCTTCTTGCAGATAACTAGGAAAAGAACTAGAAGGAATGGCCTCAAGTTGTGCCAGGGGACGTTTAGCTTGGAAATTAGGAGCCATTTCTTCTCAGGAAGAGCAGTCAGGTATTTGGATGGGTTGCCCAGGGAGGTGGTGTCACCATCCCTGGGGATGTTCAAGGAAAGGTTGGACCTGGTGCTTAGGGACATGGTTTAGTGGGTGACAGTGGTGGTAGGTTTGGACCAGATGATATTGAAGGTCTTTTCCAATCCTTATGATTCTATGATTTAGTAACTTTTAATAAAAATATGGTTTCAGACCACAGAACTGGCCTGGTGTAGTTCAGCTTTCCAAAGAAAGTGAACATGTAAAGTCACAGTCTGTCAACACTAGACAATTGTCCAGTAATTCTCTTTTAAACTACAAAGAAAAGTTCAAAAATGAAATATAGCATACAACTCTGAAAACATCTTAAAAAACAAACAAACAAACAAACAAAAAAACATATTCTGTAAAGAAATCTGTTGTCCAGAGTCAGCATGTAAGACAACTGGAAGTCTCTCCAGCCTAGGTTCTTTCAGATCTCTAAGGTCCAAAAGGTTTGAAATTCTCAACTGTAGCTTTCACTTTTATCCTGGCATTGGAAAAGGAGTGAGGGATAGAGTTTCAAAGCACAATTCAGTACTCTAGCGGCCAAATTTTCCATTGTAACCTCACGGGAATGAGATGGGTAGGTGCCTTTGAAAGTATTACTGCTAATTGTTCTCTTACTGTCATTAATACTTATATCCTTTACATGATTAATACCTGTAATAAAATTAATAAGAACTTAAGCTCAGCTAAAGGACATTTTTCTTTATTTTACTTCCAGAGTATAAGTATATATTTTTACACAATGTGAACAGCATAAAATAGTGCATGACCTATAGTAAATATGAAGAATCTCATTATTTCATACTAGCAAAAATACAGTTTTTACACTTCAAAATGTTAATGTAATCCATGAAAAATAAATAAATAAATAAATAAGCTGAAAGGATTCAGTGGTTGAATTTAATTGGTTTTCCACAAACCGGGATATATTTCCAGAGGCAACTGATAGTTGTTCTTGTGTTAACAGACTTTCTTTTGTGGATCCTTTTCCTGAGCTACCAAAAGCATTTACCCCTTGGCAGGCAGCCAGCTCTGATTTTAGGCCCATAGCAGGATCTATTCTCTAACGTGGTTTCTTTTGCTGAGAGGAGCTTTCTCAGCATTGTACTGATGGTTACTGCAACAGTCAGCGTATTCTTGAAAACATGCTTTAGCTCTAAATTAGGGATGAGATGCTGTAACACATTGCTCTAAATTTTGCACACCTGTCAGCAGTAGCTTTTGAAGCTCTGAAAGTGCTGCAAGATGATCATCCTTCTCCCTTGCCTTCCAGAAATTCAAGGTCTCCTTGAAAGTGGCAGCAAATGGCATCAAGGCCAGGTACCCACTCACCCAGCCCATCACTCTCAGGTGCAACTTCTCTTCCTGTTCTCTCATTTCATTTTGCCTAATAGTGTCTCCCAGCCAGCAGTACAGGCTGAGAATCAGAACGTGGACTGGAGTTTTAGTACAAAATACAAACCCATGGTGAGTTCATAAGGAATAGACTTAGATTTTATACATATATATATAGATATAGATATAGATATAGATATAGATATAGATATAGATATAGATATAGATATACACACACATATATGTATATAATGCAGAAAAAAATTGTGAGGTGTTAGTAGGTTGAGCTGGGGAAAAGAGATTATTTCCGCAGTGGTTAAGAACAAATTGAGATAGAAAATACCTTTTACACTTGTTTACTGCTTGGCCAATAAGCAGATTGCAGCTGCAATACACGACATATGTCTTATCATAGAATCATAGAGTGGTTTGGATTACAAGGATCCTTAAAGATCATCTAATTCCACTCCCCCTGCCATGTGCAGGGACACCTCTCAGTAGATGAGGTTGCTCAAAGCCCCATCCAGACTGGCCTTGAACACCTCCAGGGATGAGGCATCCACAGCTTCTCTGGGCAACCAGTTCCAGTGCCTCACCACCCTCTGAGTAAAGAATTTCTTCTGAATATCTAATCTAAATCTACCCTCTTTTAGTTTAAAGCCATTCCCCGTTGTGCTACCACTACCCTCCCCGACAAAGTGCCCCTCCCCAGCTTTCCTGTAGGCCCCCTTTAGGTACTGAAAGGCTGAAAGGTCTCCCCAGAGCTTTCTCTTCTCCAGGCTGAACAACTCTCTCAACTTGTCTTCACAGGAGAGATGCTCCAGTCTTTTGATCATCTTTGTTGCTGTCAACTGGACTCACTCTAATACTTCCATGTGCTTCTTGTGCTGGAGTATACAGAGTTGAACACAGTACTCCAGGTGGGGTCTCACGAGAGCAGAGTAGAAAGGGAGAAGAGCCTCCCTTGCCCTGCTAGCAATGCTTCTTCTGATGCAGCCCAGGATGGACACAATGCTAGTTGATGTCAAGCTTCTCATCAACCAACACCCCCAGGTCTTTCTCCTCAGGGCTGCTCACAATCCATTCCCCACCAAGCCTGTATTTGTGCTTAAGATTGCCCCAGCCCAAGTGCAAGACCTTGCACTTAGCTTTGTTGAACATCTCAAGGTTTGCACAGGCCCACCTCTCAAGCCTGTCCGGGTCCGTTTGGAAGGCATCCCTTCCCTCAAGTATGTCAACCACACCACACAGCTTGGTGTCATCAGCAAACTTACCGAGGGTGCACTTAATCCCACTGTCCATGTCACCTACAAAGATGTTAAAAGCACTGTTCCCAGTACTGACCCGTGAGGAACACCACTCATTACTGATCTCCACATGGATGTTGGCCATTGACCTCAAATCTTTGAGTGCAACTATCCAGCCAATTTCTTACCCACTGAGTGGTCCATCAATCAAATCCATACCTTTCCAGTTTGGAGACAAGGATATCACGGGGGATAGCATCAAACAAAGTCCAAGTAGGTTACATAAGCTGCTTTTCCCCTCTTCACCAATGCTGCAACACCACCATAGAGGGCCACCAGATTTGTCAGGTACAATCTGGGCTTAGTCAAGCCATGTCACTGTACTGGGTCTAGCTGGGATGTTAACTTTCCCTGCAGCAGCCCATACACTGCTATGCTCTGCACTTGTAGCTAAAACAGCCGTGGTATCACACTGGTGTTGTGTCTGCTGCTGAGAAGTGCTGGCACAGCATCAGGACTTTCTCTAGCACTCCTAGGGGGTGGGCAAAAAAGTGAGAAACATCACCAGGGCAGCTGACCCAAACCAACCAAAGGAATATTCCATACCATATGATGTCACACTCAGCAATAAAAGGTGGAAAAAGGAGGAAGAGGGGAGGGGTGGGCTCTCGTTGCGAAAATGTCTGTCCTCCTCTCCGAACACTGGCTACGTGCGTTGAGGCCCTGCTTCAAGGACGTGGTCAAGCATCGCTTATTTGTGGGAAGTAGAGCAATTTTTTTCCCTCTGCATTTCCACATAGCCTTTACTTGTTTTGTTATTCCCTTTCCCCCTTCCTCTTCCCCTTTTCCCTTTTTTCCTTTTAGTTGAATTGTTTAATTAATAATAATATTGTTAATAATATTGTTAATAATTAATTATTAATAATATTTCCTTGATAATATATTTTTCTCTTTATTAAAATTATCCTTATCTCAACCTGTGAGTTGTTTTTTTTCCCTTTACTTCTTCCCCTCCTCATCTGAGGAGGGGGAATGAGAGAGCGGTTGTGGTGTTCAGTTGCCTAACACGGTCAAACCACCACAGTCACATATCACCTCCTTATTATATGCTCATTATATTATATCCTCCTTATTATATGCTCATGACTTCATGATTTTGGGAAGTCATGTTGTTAGGACTCCAGTGTGATTTCTAAAGCATGTCTCCATATTTTGAGAAGACTGATCAGCATTTCTTCACAATAATGCAATGTTACCACATCAGGCATCACTATCACTAAGTCCCTGCCATCCCTATACAAGATAAGGACAAGACATTTTATGAAATAATCTTTTGTTAATAAGAGTAGTTGCAGCTAAATTCCAGGCTCTTGAACTCCAGTCACTTGTACCGCAAGAGTGGTTTTGCATGGCTTAGTTCTTGATCTTCTGCTGTTTCCATGAATTACTTGATTTGACCTAAAAACATTTCGGGTTAAGTTCCTTGGTGACTGTACACAAGAACAAAACAAAACAAAACAAACAAACAAAAAAAACACTGTATCATAATCAATAAGTAGATGTCTGAATGGTGAGAAAACCTCAAACCACACTCTTTAAGACTTTTAGCACGAATTCTCAAAGAGGAAGATCAGCTAAGTGGCATTTATCTGTTCTCTTTCTGCTGAAGAAGAAATCAGGTCTGTGAAATCTGTTAGGGAAGAGCTATTCATATTCTTTTTCTTCCTCTGCTGCCATCACCACACACACACACACACACACAGATAATTACAATGCCCTATTAAAAAATGACTGTTTACAATACCATGAGGGGAACTGTCTGCTGACCAAATCAGGCCTTCATCCACTTAGGGTTGTCTGAGGTACTTATATAAAGAAATTAATGTTGGAGATAGAAAGTCATGTTCAAAACCATATTCATCCAACAGTTTTCTTTAGATATTAGAAAGAGAAGAGATGAAACAGAAACAGATTAATCCTATCCCGGTTTTGTTTGGCATAACCTATAAGCTCTTAGGACATTATTTTGTATTCTGTATTTTAAATATTCAAGGGATTATACAGATCAAACTACCTTGAAGATAGCTGTTCTCCTTACAGCAGGTCTGATTATAATAACAATTATTCTTAACATCACAAATCTCTTCTTGCTGTTGATTGCAATTAGACATTCACCTATTTTCTGTAGAGCGCAGACATAGTTTTTTTGTATACAGGTATTATGTGCATGAGCAAAAATTGTCTTCACATTTGTATCTTTGCATTTGCAGGTACATATTTACATACAATATATATTACGTTTTTGAACACTCTTTTCAACAATACATTGCTTATAAATTATGAAGATTTTTTATCATAATTTTTCCTGCCTGTATGTACTTCATATTTGACTTGCTTGTAATGCAAATAAACCAAGGCTTAGTGTAAGGTTTTCTTTTTTGTTTGTTTGTTTATTTTTTATTCTGTGAAGATGATTTTTTTTTCATGGTTCTATTGCTCTTGTTTGATTATATTTTTTTTCTCCTGAAGCAAAAATGTATGGAAGTAAAAGGCATGCTATCTAAGCAAGACTAGGTGAAAATCACAGGACTGGCCCTTTAAGGAAATTATATCACCCTATATCATTCAGAATGGTTGGATTACAGTTCTGCTACTTTTGTGCTTCAGTTGAGCAAGTTACAGATATTAAACAGAATGGCACATCACAATAGGACATGAAATGAATTATAGCATAATGAGTGAACACATCTACTGTATTATTATACATAGTCACCTTTTATGTATTATGTAAAAGAACTCAACTTCAGAGATCTAGCTCATTTTTCATTTCAAAAGAGTTTTGTAGAGAACATTTATAATGTCAATTACTTCAATATCAAATACCAGATTTTTTCTGAAAGCTGGAAGGTGCAGGAGGAGCAAACAGAGGTAAGTACATCACCAATCACTTGGACAGCACTGATGTTAACACACAGCTGTGAAAGTAGCAACAACAAATTTCAACCCCATTTTGCTATCCAGCAGCATAACAGCTCTGCTTCAGATAAATGACAACGCAGTGTCAGGGCTCTGACAGGCTACACAGAGGTCTTACCAGTGTCCTGGGAGGAGCACCACAGCTTTGCCACCATCCTATTTTACAGGTAGCTGCCTGCACTGATGAGAGAGGTTTATTCAGTAAAACTGATGTCCTGTGGAAAATAGGGCAAAGCAAAGTGGAAGAAAACATTCCTCTCCAGGAGGAAATACCAGCAGCCTGCAAAAATAAGGTTGTCTGCAGCAAGACAGGAGGCAGATTACAGCTGACTGTATCTTTAAAAAGAGATTAAAATGTTTTCAAGATTTTTTAACTTCTGTTCAGAAAAAAATGGAACATCAGATTCTTCAGCTATCAGAAAAACATTCAAGCTAATGCCTAGGCCACCCACAGACCATCCTGCACAAGGTGAAACCTATGTCCATCAAAATTTACTGATGTTTATAACAGAAAACCATGTTTCACCTTAATTTATTGGATTATAATGGCTCATATGACCTTGTGATGTTTCACTTATTAAAAACAAATAATCAAACAAACAAAAGCCATAAGTAAGCCATCAGGAAAACACACAGTGAGAACTGTGTACTATATTGGTGCCTCAAAATTAAAATTATATCATTTCTGATCTAGATAAAATATTTCATTGATAAACGTAATTCATTTGTAGCTTACCTGTGTGCAACTGCAAGCAGTTACCTATTGGATAGGTAAAACACTTAAATAGGCTAACACTGTCTATACTGCTGATAGTGGTTTAACAACTGTAGAAAATACAGTTTTCTTAGATAAATAATTTCAAAGTCTGTTATCTATAACAAACCAAATACATTTTAGGAAAATTACAAATATTCCTTTATTTTACTGTGATAATGAGATTTACTGCAAACATTAATTTACCTACTCACCACACATAACTTATGACAGAGGAAGAATTTGAAACACTTTTATGTAATCAATCATAGATTTTTCTGTGTTTACTAAGAGGCTGTTTAAAACTCTTTTGGAAGCAGGGGATCTTGAAAAAACACTGTTTCTAGCAAACCCCAGCATTTCCTTTAACTTTTGCAAAATATTAATTCTACTGGCCCCATTTTTGTCTCAAATCCTTACATAAAAAATGTTTATGGTAAACATATTTTTACCAGTTTCTTGTAAAGCAGACCCTGGAATAGATATGCAAACAAGGAGACCAGTGTAAATTAATGAAAGTGTCTTCTAACCCTTATTGCTCATCAAGTAACTTCAGCTGTCTCTTTTCACAGAAAATGACACTTTTACCTCAACTTGTGGAACAGAAAGTATACAGGATGCCAAATATCATATGACAAACAGAGTTTCACAACTAACAATGCCTGTTATTATAAAGAATGAGCAAGGATGCACTTGAAAGAAAAAAGAAATATAGTTATTATACACCTGCCCCTATGCCTTCCGTTCACATAACAATGACCAGAAAAAGCTTTCAGCTATAATGCAATCTTTTGTTGAAGTTCACCCATCTGGAAACTGGCTTCAGAAAAGGAGAAATGAGACTCCAGTTGTGATCACCTATTTATTAGAAGGCTGTTTCGAGACTCAGAGTAGGCTTAATATTTTAAGTTTCTGGTCTGCCTGGGAATCTACTACAAGCCTCCCTGTTACATTAAGTCCTCCTTAGAGAACAGTGCATCTGAGAGTAACAACATAGTGCAAGGCAAATGCCAACTGACCGACATTATGATAACCCTCAGGGAGGTACCTCATTTTATACATGATCCTGCATAATGAGACACAATGTGCAAGCATTCTGGATTCTGGAATATCTATAGATGTGTCAAGTTTTCACATTAGCCTGTCTTTTGGTCTCAAATTTCCTGAAGCTGATGTGTTAAAAATATGTTTCTGTTCTTTATGCAATCATCCACTGAAATAATGTTATAGAGTTCATAAATTAATTCCTGAGTAAAAGATAATAGTCACACTTCCCCCTTCTAATCCATAGTTATCAAAGTATCTCATAAAGAAGAAGCATATTTATCAACTGTATTTTAATAACGGATAAGAGCTAAGTTAAAGTATCTTAATTTAAATAAATAAATAATTTTTTTATTTAATTTAAATAAATAAATAAATAAATATGTAGGTTTCCCTGTAAGGCATTATCAGAATGTTTAATTAGAAGTCACTGTGGAATAACTGATCCATTATAGCCATTCAGAAAAAAAGGAACATGATTTACATCAGACTAGTATCCTATACTAGCTGAAGTCATGTCTGTAGGCACACGCATCATAACAGAAAGCAACATCAAACATGCCTCAGGATCCTCTAGCTTGGTCTGAGTAGGATTAGTAGGAGTTGATATTTCATTTTCTAACCCCCAACACAGAAAAAAAAAAAAAAAAAGTCCTAGACCCATTATAATCAATTAGTGTGAAAGTTTATCATATCAATCAGCAGTAAAATAGATTATAAAACAATTCAGAAGGACACTTAGACTTGTGGTTCAGTCTAGATCTCTAGACACAGTTACCAGAACATGACTTTTGATTGTGCTGTGGTAAGGCACAAAGACCTCAAAAAGGCTCAGGCACTGCACACACACAACAGCAGCAGTCCCAAAAGCCAAAGAGGCTGCAGCCCAGGAAACAAGCTAGAAAAAAAGTTGACACAGGCATACAGATGCGTATCTTATGGCTGGGATCAGTAGCCTGCAACATTGCCAGTGCCTCTGTTCAAGCTGTTTGGCTGAGCTCAGCAGAGCAGGTGGCTGAACCTGGGGCTCCAGTCCCATCCCTGGTCATGCCCAGGATGCCCTCGCATTGGAAGAAGAGAGGTCTTCATTTCAGCAGAAATTGAGTTCTGAATCATGGGAAAGCTTCCAGTTGAATTTGTCTAAATTTGCCTAAATTTGTCTAAAATAAAAATTTCAATTTAAAAAGTGAATTAGTAAAATTATTTGCATTTCTTGTGAAGAAAAGCCAGG
>CM021763.1:41931105-42035585 GCA_011075105.1 Heteronetta atricapilla | reverse complement strand
CCCCCCCCCCCCCCCCCCCCCCCGCCGCGCGCGCCCCCCCCCCCCCCATGATGATTGTTATTATTATTTTAAGTTTTCAACTGGTTGCAATTTGATGCATTTGATGTCCTAGCAATGTAAGAATGACCAGCACCTTTCTTAAGGAAATGTTTCAAAATTAAAGCAAAAATAGGATAATAGCAAGCAAATATTCATCAAGCTGAGCTGGCAAACACGACTACGCAGCATACATGCTGTGGAAGTCATGCCACTGAGTGGCTTGAACAACAACTCGTCTTTTTTGTCTTTATCCCACAGTGGGCTAAGGCCACGTAGAGATGTGGAGTGAAAGGCAGATAATGAAATATTTTCCTTTACCTCTAAATGTGGAAAGCCTTCATATGTTTTCAACCAATTCAGTAATATTATTTAAGAATTTTTTGGTTTTGTCTTTTACTCTTGTTCAATTATGCCTGTTCTTTCAAAAATAAAAAATAAAAAAAGATTTGTACTTTGTTGAGCTGCAAGTACAACAAAACCAAAGGTTGCCAAGCAGCTGAGAGGCTTTGACTGGACACAATAGGCAGCTGTCCCAAGAATCTGAAGGGTCTATATCAAACTTATTTTCTAATAGAAAAGATTATCAGAAAGCAACATAAAAGACCAAATTATCTTCCTGAAAGACTTGTTGAGATTATATCTCAGAGGAAGGGCATATCTCAGATGAGGTCACAATGGCTGAGAAAAAAGTCCTTAAAAGAACTCAAAATACTCCTGTCTTACAACCAGTCACAGGAGTTTCAGGAGTACAGATTTCCATTCCTCTCATACAGTTACCAAGAGCATGGGAATCCCACTCGTGCTGGAAGTCATGGAGCTGCAGGTGAGACATGGTGGGAGGAGATCACAGATAGTGTGATGGTGAAGGCCATACAGTACTGATGTGCCTGAAACTGAAGTCTGTCCATGCCTAGACTTGCAACGCCAAGCTAGGACTGCCAGGTAGAAAAGACTAATGCTCCTTAAGTCCCTGATACTTCAGTAACTCCAGTGTGGGTCAACCCTTCAGTGAGATCAGTAAGACAAACCTCAGTGCTCCATCGCCATTTAATGTGCATCCTTCTCAAGAAATGTTACTGACAGTGTGTCAACAATTGGGTTCACAAACACCATTATCGTGAAAGATTATCAGAACCTGCTCACAACAGCAAGTGTATGATGGAGCACATCCCCACCAGTAGCTGTCCTGTATTTTCAAAAATGCTAATACAGCATGACTTATTTTTTAGCATACCTTTGCTCTGCTGAGTGGCTGCCTCCTGCCAATCCCACAATGGCTGGAGCTCAGCAGTAAATAAAGCTTTCCCTGGACTGTGCCTGTGGTTTGTCAAGTACACTGGACGAAGCTGCTACATAAATGTCACTAGTTATTTTAGGTGATTCCCTAAGGGAAAGCTGCTATAAAAGATGCCAGGAATAAGTGTTACCACATTCGACACATAATCCTTTTAGGCCCCTGGAAGAGTCTTCAGCAGTCTCCTCTCACAAGTCATGGCAAGAGAGTGATGAAAAGTTACACAGGATCTACCGAGCACGGGTGCATATTCTCCACTGTATATTCTCAAGGTGCAGGAGAACAGACCAGAGCTCTTGTCTTTTATTTATTTGTTTGTTTGCTTGAGTATGCCAGCTGTAATCACCCTTATGACTGTTTTCTGCATTAGAAAATTCAGCCATCTTTTTTTAATTAATATTTTTATTTTTTTTCTGTCTTCTTGGTGTTTCCCTACCTGCCTGTTTTATTTTAGTATCTAAACAGCCAGGCACCTAACTTAAGCTATATCAGACTTTTTGATTTTGTTTTCTTTTGTTTCACACCAAAAACTGGTGTGAGGCCATACAAAACTCCGCTCACATTCTCCTTATGTTGTTACCTTTGCACTTTGGTCCATTACGTTCTGGAAAACTACGCAGGGTGATGGACAGTGATTTCTCAGGTGCACTGGTGTTCAGCTTCAGAAAATACTGTCTGAAATTAAAAAAAAAAGAAAAAAAGAAAAATAAAAGGAATAAAAGAAGTTAGAAGATATAAAGCAACTCTCTAGGTGATCTATCAAGCCTGTACATGCATGTTCACATTTTTCCAGCTGCAGCCTTGCCCAAGTAAAGTATATAAATACTTCTGGCCACCTATCAGGAATTTTCTTTTTGCTAAGCATTAAGCAAAGAAATGCCCCATCTCAAAGACAAAGCTGATAAAATTTAGCCTGGTGTGGTATAGATGCCTGGGTTTCACATGGAACAATTTGGCTTTTAATACCATTTTCCCCTACTCTTCCTCACGTGGTAAGTGAAAGAATTTTCAGCAATCCTTGTCCCCAGGCCACATGTCTCTCAGCAGTGCACAGTAAGCAGCCAGTATGACTGATGACCCCCAGCTGTAATCATCTTGCCTCCCTCCTGTGCAGAAAAAAAAAATAATAATAATAATAATAAAAATTCTTCCCTCTTCTCTTGTTGTTAGTCTGTTAGTCCGAGCAGTTTATGGCTACCAGCCTGCAAACTGCAGTCTGGGTTACTCCACATGCCCCGGACATGACCAGTGACAGATGTGGAGAAGCATCTGCCATGTCTCCAAGCTCAAAAAAAAATCCAAACATTTTGGCTCATAACAGAAACCAGATCACTTGTCTGGGCTGATAGAGTACAAACCCAGCAAGTCTAGTAGGCTGCAACATGCTGCATTAGAGCTTGAATAATGTGCAGTTTTCTTTTTAACTATTGTTTTTAGATAAGCAGTGTCATAATAAATAGACCTAGCAAGCAGCACTCATTTTTCAGTAGTAGTGAAGCACTCCAAATAAATGTTTTCTGTTTGACAGGCTTTCTCTCCCACTCTCTTCGCCACCTCCCTTCCCTCCCTCCCTCACACCAAACTTTTTTTTTTTTTCAAAATAAATATCACTTAATTCCCTTACATACACCCCTTACATATGCAGGTCAAACACACAGAAAGGACTTGAAGAGACACGCAGGGCAGTGCCCTCCCGCCTCAGGCACCCTTTTGAAAATGCATCACACTCCAGCTAAAAGCAGTCTGTGATTTTCTCTGCTGCCTCTGGATGGGAAGCCTGGTCCAGGACCTCCCAGCTCTGACAGGAGCCTCTTTAATTCCAGGCTACGCTGTTTTACGTACTTGCTTTTTGTGCTAGCGTTCTCTTTCAGTTTTAATACTTTTTCACCCTCAATGTATAAACATTTGAAGCATTTTTAGATGACATTCGTATCTGCTCTCAGCCTGTCACTTCACTAGATTAAAAGGACATAAACTCTACTTACATGACATAGTCTCCATCCCCTCAATTTTCTAGTCTGCCTTGTAGGCCCTTCTTCCTATCAGTCCCATTTTCAATTAAGTTTTTTGAACACAGATGACCAGACTTGCACTCACTATTCCAGGCAAAGTCTCGCCAGTGCCTTGTATAATGGCAGCAATACTTCCCTCTCTCTGCTGCAAATGTCTCTCCTGACACATCCTAGATCACATTTGTCTTTTCCGTGGCTGTCTCCTGCTGGCCGCTGAGCCCAGCCAGGACACTCTGCTCCTTCTCCTCCATCATTTCCAGCTGATGCACACCTGTGAAACCTGGTAAAGCAGAAGGGTCAGCTAGACCAAGGGCTGCTCCTACTGCATCTCTTTCTTTAAGACTGCTCAGAGGAAGACAGAGGCATAAACGAGTCTGCAACAGCTGTCACGGCAGTTGTTACAGCCAGCCAAATCCTGTAAACACTTTCCACTCCCATTCGCTGAGCAGCCCCTAAGATCCAGAAAAGCCACATGCCACAGCATCTCTTCAGCCTTGGAACGTTTCTAGGTGGGGGAGGACGGAGTGGGAAAGCAGCAGCAAAGCCACACGCGCAAACACACAAATGCCGTACCACAAACAGAAGCTTTTTTGTTTGCTTCCTAAAGGTCTGAATGAAACGGGCTAATTTGCAAAGGAAATGGGAATTTTTTATATCAGGAAAAATATGTGCAAAGGAATAGGGGGATAACATTAATGTTGCTTTGGAAAAAATATTTTCACTAAAATATTAAAAACGTTGTCCACACTTAGGAGGTTATACTGTAAAGGGAGCAGAATTTTGTGTATACAAATTGCTTAAGGTGATCCAAGGATACAGCCTGGTAACTACCTTCATTCTTTAAACCTTGCTATTTTTTTGTAAGCTGGCTACCCATGCCATCTATAGTATCACAAGAGCATTCATGTTTCTTTATTTTAAAATGAATGTAAGTTAGACTTCATACCTAATACGTTAAAGCCACGCCAGAACACAAGGACTATTATCTTCATACCACATATTTTACGATTTTTTCCCCTACCACATTAGCAGCTTCCAGCCATTAGACAGAAGACGGACAGTCTGTAAGGCACCTGTGCAGCTGCACTGTTTGCACTTACTGTGATGGTAAGGGGTTGAAATGCTTGATTCCCCAGAGGTCCTCCTTGTTCTTTGCCCAACAGAAAATGTCTCCCTATATTTCAATTTGGGTGTGACAAATTCTTAAAAGTAAAGTATATTTAGATAATACCTTTTGTGCAGAAGAATGTAAAAACATTTTCTACAGGGCTCATGCAAATCATCTCGCTACCTGCCAAGAGGCAGAGCGCAGCTGGGAAGCAAACATGGGGCAGACCACTCCACATGACACTGACTGTGGCCCTGGGACCCAATCCTTCAAAAAACACCACTTTTTGCATCAAATACTGAATGAGAGGAACAAATAAATAAACAAATAAATAATGTTGAAAACCATCAAAGTTTTCCTAAGCCACATTAGATATACTTCCAAATGCACTCTAACGTGTTGCAAAACATTCAGGTCCTGTTGCTCAGGAAATGAGGTAACACCATTGACCACCAGGTCATGCAGGCTTTTTTTAATATCAACAGCACTGCCCAAAGTCTGATTTCTAATAGCTACTCCATCACCTATCCCCATTTATACCATTACAGCAGACTGTGCTACAGCACATTTGTTATAAATTTCTTCAAGAATAATGATAATAAAACTAAGGCAATTACTTCTCCAAGCGCTAACATTAGGGTATTTTTTTAAAAGAACATATATGATTGAAACATAAAGATTAGCATTAAATTCTTCCACCCCATCCTTTATCTGAATAAGAAAAGAAAGTGTAATACAGATGCTTGCCTTGATATGACGTTAAAAGACAGTATGGGTCAATATAATTACTGCAGAACAGCGGATTTTTTTAAAAAATCCTTAAATATTTGTACTTACTGATTTTACCCTTCAGATGCATTTTAGCATTTTAGGGTAATTAGCTAAGTCCAAGACATGGATGCAAAAGTCCCTCACTACATGTGCACTATTATTGGGTAATTCTCCCAGAACAGGGGAAAAAAAATATATTTCTGCAACAACATTTTAGAACACATCCGTGTGACTCAGAGTGACCCCCAGAAGAGCTTCTTTGCACTTGATGGCAGGTTTATCGACATGTTGTATATGTCAGACTACACCATTTTTAATAATAAAAAAAGACACTATAATACTGTTTCCTTGTAACCGGGACAGAAAATCATTTGGTAAGAGTAAGAACATTTATTGGTTTTGACATAAAAATTTCTTGCCGTGAGGTGGAAACACTGTACTCCAAATACCGGAAGAAACGTGAAATCTCAAGGGCTATGTTCAGTAACTCTTGGTTCAAAAGTAGTCGTGGCAGGTGCATTATTTAAGAGCTTGTCAGAGATGATCTTGTACAGCACACAGCTCCAGGATTCATCTCCTGATATGCCTGGGAAGGGGATTCTCATGTAAATATATGGCAGAACTGGCTAGCTGCCTGTCTGCATGTGCAAGCTCACACTGCCCAACCCACTTCAACACCACTGTGGTCACTACAAAATGTTAATACTAGAGAAGGTCTTCAATACTGAATGCAACTACTCATCCCACATATCACAGGTAAGAGCAGCTCTTCGGCTGAGCTCTTCAGCACACATTTGTTCTGAAAAATTCAAAGCAGCATTTCTCACAGCAGCCATACTTGATGTTCTTAGGCATATTTTGTATTGCTGAATTCAGTGTTGATTTGGTTAACATAAAGATATAGGAAATTCAATGCAAATGAGAAACAGTTGCAGACCAAACTACTGCTTTGGATTTACTGACTCCTGTATATGCAAAAATCTGACTATATTTTATTTAACAATAGTTTGCTTGTCATTCTTTCAGAGCATAAATCCTTGAATAGAAGGTAGCCACTTCAGAATTTCAGTGTGGACAATTAAAGACAAAGCATGCTAGTAGAACAGAAGAGGCTCAAAGGTCCCAACTGTTAAAAACAAAGCAGAACACCACCACCAGCAACAAAAAGTAGTTTGATTAGATCCTCTATGCAGCAGAGCTAGAGTTTCATCTGCATATGTCATGGGAGCATTACTGCCTTACGAACAGATGCATTCACTTGTGCAAAGGATATGACCTGTGTTTCTGTAGAGGATATGCCAAATACTTGTATATCTGCAAACCTACCTTCCTGTTCCTCTCATTCATTCACCAGCATTTCGGGAAGAAATATTTTTCTGTATGTTTTGGGTGCCAGAGTGAAAACAAAGTCCTGTTTGAACTATTCTAATACAGACTTAAAAATACAGAGAAATCACATCAAGTTATATATCTAGTATATATCTAGTATATAATGTAACTGAGTAGCTTAAAAATAACTAGGAGAAAAAGATCATGCCTAAGAACATCCAGGAGAAATAACATTTAAAGTTGCATATTTTTAGAAAATACCATTTAGATGGAAAGTACTCCCACCAAACATGTCTATACTGGCCAGAGAGAAAAGACAGAAAGATTAGGAAAAAAAAATGGCTTTCCTAATGCATCACTGCACTAAAAAGCATTTGAGAGGGGAAGGAGATTCAAGACAGAGCCATTGCTTTTTTGTACTATGGAGAATGTTGGCCACATTTGTGGTACAAAAAATAGCTGTAACAAAACATTTCTGTGTGAAACTGTGCTCTGCAGTATTAAGAGAAACTAGAGAATGAAAAAGGAAGGTGCACCTATGTGTGTTTAACTGAAAAACAGAATGTAGCTGTTTACCACCTTTCACTTCACTAAACCCTGAAGGGGGGGAAAATTAGGATGATTACACATTTAACTGTAATAATCTTGGATTAAAATATTTAATTCCTAGACTGTTTACAAGCCATCAATACATGTATTAAGAGGCAGATACATGGCAGGTTGCTTTTCAACTGTATTACTGCACTGTCAAAACTAGCTCTGGTACAAATTCAAGATATGCAGTGATTTATTCTTTTTAAAGGAAAGCTTTATTTTAGGGGTTTAAAGTAATCTCTCATGCCTGAACTATTACACAAAAATACAATATCCTCTGCAAACATTAAGTAGATGGTTTCTCTTTTGTTAGTAAATGGAGTACACCCCTAGCCTTTTACATTTTTGAATGGCTTTGAATATAAAAGGTGTCTCCAATAGAATATTTACAACAGGTAAATTATATCTCTTCAGACGTGGGAAACAATTAACAGAAAACATCTGCACAGTGTTTATCTTTACAATGCATTATTGTACTAAGTAGCACAGAATCTCCATGTGAGTGAAAACTTGTTATTTTGGGGGACATCTGGAAAGCTCCTCTTCAGCGTTAACTCTAAGACATCTGACAGCTCTGAGGGAAAAATACCAGCATTTCCCTTCACACTCTTCTCCACTGATGAGTATTACCTTGTTGCTCACAGTGCAAGTAAACGACCTAATCAGCCTTGGTTTAGTACTTCAGAGAAACAATAATTTCTCAGCCTGGGGTTCATGAAACTGAAGTTACCATAGGCTGGACCTCAAAGCACAACACATTTACACCTCTGAAATTTATAACATGCACATCACTTTCAGATATAGGCTACAGGAGAAAGGTTTAATTCCAATTTCCACTTGGATTTCTTCCATTTCTCCCATTATGACTACTACAACTTCCCTCTCCCTGAATAGCGTATACTATTTCCTCTAGTTCACTTTATTTCCCCTAATAATTTCCCATAGTTCACTTTGTGTCCTAACTCAATGGAAGCTGGATTGACTTCTTAACCAAAAGCCTACTGCAGTCAAGAGAAGCCTTTGCACTGGTATGAACAGATTTTAGCCCTTGATAAGGAAACCCAGGTGTGACATTTCAGTACATCATCCCTTTCCCTTATCTTGCTGAGCTCTGCATACTTCAGCAGGCCTGGGAGCTGGAGTTGTTCCAAATTTCCCTCTCATGGACATATGGGATTACATAAAGCTTTATATCTGATGAGAAACTACACAAACAGGAGGTGACAAACTCCTAGGTGACATACGTGAAGTCTTGTGGCCTCCAAGAGCTGATACCTCCAAAAGCTGAGAATGAATGCAGTCTAGAAACTTAAGAAATTATAAATTCATTGATTTAGCTGGCTGGGAAGAGCTTTGTGAAACCTAACACTGTCTATGAGTGACAAAACTCCATGCATCTGTACTGGCATGCTCTCTGACTGAATGCCAGTTCTCCCTACAAACAGCATTCTACACAGGTGAGACTGTCGTACGCGAAAAGAATGAGTGAGGGAAAAAAGACTTAGAAAAATACATCTTAGAAGTTACTTATGTTTAATGCTTAAAAGTCTGAATGCACAAACAATAATCTACCATTATAGAAGTACTGATGGTCAATACAATGCATTAGAACTATGTACAATGACACAGTTTAGTATCAAAATCTTTCTACAATGTAGAGTATTACGAAACTGTTAATGACATCAAACACTAAGCACTTAAGACACCATTTTTTTGCTACCACATTTGGAACTTCAATGAACAGTCCATTTTAACTTGCAGCATCAATCCATTTCTAGTATGAAATTAAGTAATTTTCTACTTATACAATAAGATTTATCTACACGGGTCTTTTGATTTTGATCCATAGCAGCAAAGGCACTGTACATCAGCAGATCCACAGACTTAAAGATTTTTTTTTAAAGCATTCAAAAAAAAAAAAAAAAGGTCACAGATCATAGTTTCATAGTTTAACAGCAACAACAACAACATAAAAAGATAACACGTTGTCTCTGGCACAATGGCTCAGTCTATGTCCGTTTTAGGGACATCCAATCAAGACTTGGATTGAACTGCTGGCAAACAAAGCAAGTCCTTTTCCCAAATGAGAATCCATTCCACTTTGTATGTCGGAATGAGTGCTCTTGTAAATCCTACCTCAGAGGTCATTGCTTTTGTAGTTTGTATATTGGTAGGCATCCATTCTTATTTCAGTGCAGTTTCCAAAGAACATATCAAATATTTTTCATAATCTCTTGTAATTGAAAAATTGCCCAAAGACACATATCCCCATTTTCAAGGAAACATTGCAAAAGTTTCCAGAAGTAACAAAGGTGATTCTTTGAGGCAACTTATTGTACTCTCTACAATATAACAAAGAGAGGTGTTTATATTAAAAAACCTAGCTTGACACCAAAATGCTTTATGTTCATCAACAGAAAAGCATTGAGAACAAATCTGTACACAAGATGCTATATTAACATTGCAAATATATAAATTAGCACATTCTTACTTAAAGTGAATTTAATTTAGATGTGAACTGAATTTGCCATTCATCACAGGCATGTAGATTACTGGCTACAGTTTGCGATTTCCTAAGTTTCCAAGACTGTCTAAAATAGTTTACAGCATCTTCCCACCAAATAATTATACTGTAATAACACTTAAGAGGTCTCATCCAAGAACAGGACTAAAAAATATAACAAAGTTTATTTTTTTTAAATAGAAACTACAAGTCTATTTAGTGTAACCTTCACTATCTCCTGAACATCCTTCTCCAAAATCCCCAATTTATCCACTAGCAAAAACATAAAGTATACAATGCACATTTTAAACTAAAGCCGGGCCAGACAGCTTTATTTAGTCAGTTCATTGTTAGAAAGCCTTCTTTAAACAAAATAAATACATTACAGCTATAATACATAATTAAAGAGTCAAGTTCACTGTTAAGTATGTTTACTGAATCTTCCAAGTAGCTATCTGACAATTTGGTATCACAAGTTGTTAATGAGCATTCACAAATCAATCGCAACTTAAGAGGGTAAAAGTAAATTCCACAACTGCGATGAGCATTTAAATTCTCAGTTTAGAAAAGGGAAACAAAAATAAAAAAAAAAAAAAAAAAGGAAATACAGCAAAGTGCTAGGAGAAGGAGTTCTGCCTGCATTTAGATTTGTCTCTAATAAATAACTTCATAGACTGTAGCTTTCTTGTCCCCAGAGCCAGTGACAATGTATTTGTCATCCACAGAGATATCACAGCTAAGCACAGATGAGGATTCTTTGGACTACAAGAAAAAGAGAAAAAGACAAAAAGGAAATTATGTATTTTCCATCTTTCCATCCAGAAAGGTTTGAAGATTAATCCGAAGAGTTTATTGAGAGGGAATACATAGAAAGCTCACTTAAATACCACCACTGGTTCAGGTAGGTTCAGACCTAAAGTGACAGGGTGGCAACTTCTGCTACAAGACTGTTACTAAAAACTTGTTTCACTTAAAGCTCTATGGCATCAAAAAAGGGCAGTAGAAAGAAAAGTGAATGTTTTATGCAATGCTATGGACCTAGAGATAATCCGTCAATCCATCAAAAACAAGCAGTCCCTTCTATACACTTTACAAGCAATGAACACTTATTAATGTTTTATATGTTAGCCTTTGCATAAAAATAAAAGACATCTTTCTTCTTCCTTCCTTTTTTTTTTTTTTGATTTAAACCTTATGGAGAAGCACTACAGAGCCCTACTATCTACAGGTATGAAACAATTCCACAGAAGAAACTATATCTCATCTCAGTATTTGCTCAACACAGAAGACAAAACTCTTGTACAAATGAATTTACATTATCAGGGAGGATGTAAATATAAAAAAGATACTGTGGTGTAATAAGAAGGTGAATGGAAGACAGGGTATGTCAGGATGCAGTAGCTTTGTCTTTCCCAGCGGTTCTTTTTTTCAGATGATGTGTACGTATTGTCACATTTTACTTGCTGTTTTATTGCATTATTCCTATATATATGTCTGCATTTTCTTTTCTGCCTGTCACTGAAAGAGCTAAATACTACCCAATCATGCTACGTTTTTGCAAAGAAATCTCTGCTGCACTGCACAAGAAGTTTCTTTCTCTAGCCCTCATTAAAAAAGCTGCACTGGGAATAATAGTTTAGAGTGAGATGGGCTCCTGAAAGTACAACTCAAGCTGCCTGTGGTAGGTCATTCCACAGCTGAATACTTTCCATTAAAAAAACTAAGATTTCTCTTGCCAAGGCAGACTGCTCTAACCTGAAAGGCAGAACCACAGCAGGTATCAGTACAGGTGAGACCTGACCATTTAACCTTGAACACCAGCTAACTTAACTGGAAAAAAAGTCCCAGCATAGAAGTACCTGTAGGTGAAAGAAGAGAAGGACATGCCCCAAATCCTGATTTTCTATAATGGCACTGAAGTGTTGTTAAAATGGGCACAGAGGGACTAAAAACTGAAGACAGGTTAAAACTCCCAGTTACACTTCACAGGATCCTTCCATGAGGGCACAGTCTTCAGCTCAGGAGTCTGCCTGTCCAATCTATTGACTTCATGCATTCCATCCAGGAAAAATATGTGTTGGATACAACTTTCACTAGTTTAGCTACAGGACGTTCACTGAATGTTAACCTAACATACCTTGGGTGCTAGACTGCAGCAATACGGACAAGAAGGTGAGAAAGAAAGGTATTAAAAACAACTTCAGAATAAGCAATTTATTGTAAGAGACAAATTACTAAAACATTAGAAAGGACAAATGCTCATGTCTATTTAATTACAGACAAAGTCTTCAGGAACCATAGCAATTAGGCAAGAATTTCTGTTATAAACTCCTTGAGCTAATAACAGACTGTGGGATATGCAGCTCTACTGCACTGTAATGTGAAGTGGAAAACAGCTTTTAGGAGATTATTACCTGGAATATACTGGCTCCATAAGGTGTTCTCCAGGCATTAAGAAGATTATCTTTTCCAGTGCTTACAAACCATTTGCCTGCAACAGATTGTTTAAATGTTATTGTTGCAGTTTGTTTTCCAGGAATGCACCCCAAGAAACAGACTAATCATAAAAACAATGCATTCACACATTAATGAAAAACCTATCCAAAGAACAGTCATATTTTCATCTGGTTACACTAACATGTTTGATGACAATATAAGGAATTCTTACAAAAAAAGCAGCCATATAGATTTTTTTTTTTTTTTTAAATAATACTTAAATTTAACATCTAATTTTTAAATATCTCTACTTTCATCTAAGGGTGATCTTGAATGAGTATCTCAGGAAGTAAGGAAAGAAAATACTAGCATAGAAATATTTGCTTACCACAGTGAGCAAATTTGAGTGACAGCACACAGCTCTCATGAAGATGCAGCTGATACTTGTCCGGCTTAGTAACATGCAGCACTTCAACATTACTGTTCTCCATTCCTACTGCCAACCATTCACCAGTTGGACAATAGCCCAGTGAGAAGATCTGGAATTAGCACAGCACATGCTTCAGTTAGTAAGGAATGAGAACGAGATACTGAAAACTGACTTCTTGTCACACTGTTAACACTATGCGAAAACACATTTTGGTCTGTCACAGTTTTAAAAACATGATAATCCAATTGCTATAGTAATCAAGATAAATTAGTTCACGTAAACAAAGCTCAATTAAAACTGTAGTAGCAAAGCACTGAATCAAGCTATAAAAGTTAATGTCCTAGCTTATCTGACAGCATTTTAAAATATTTTTATAAAATATTTTTGAGCAAGGATCTACAGAAATAGGAACAGACTGTGTACAGGAACACTTTAATCTGGCAATTCTTTAATAAAAAGGATTCTCCACTGCTCTCATGGGAGAAGTACTAATCTGTCAAACAGTCATAATCCAGAAAGATGTGTAGCTGCCATATCAAAAAAAAAAAAAAAGTGTGAGACTAAGTGAAAAATTCTTCGGAGTTCTCTGAGTATCTTTTTTTTAAATAAAGGGCTTGACAGATTTTTCTTAACATGCCAAAGCTTCTAAGATTGAACCTGTGATGTGAAGTCATGTTGCTGTAGTTGTCTGCCTTCTCTGAGGTCCCAGGATCTGACTGTATTGTCCAAGCCTCCTGTCCATAGTTTGGTGCCATCATTAGAAATGTCAATACAGCTGGCTCCATCTGTGTGACCCTGAAATTGCCTGAAAGCAGAAGAAGGTTCAGACATCCTTGCATTGGAAAGAGCGAGTTCTGATCATGTACTCAAAATACTTCCTTTTTCTTTCAGTCTCTGACACGCAGCCATTAAAGACAACAGAAAAGTATATGCCAGTGGAAATTGAGGATTAATCTCAACTCTAGGATGAACATGTGTTTTCTGATGAATTGATGAAGCAGTCAATCAGGCCAGACAGCTCAAGAACCATGCGTTATGAGTTAGGTATTTTGGGGATCTTTGTTGATGTGTGACACCCACCACTTGACCACATATCCCCAAAAGAACATAGCATGATTGTCAAAATTAACTTGCTTTAAGAAGAATCTGCAGAACATCAATAAAATGTGTTGGTTTTTTTTGGTGGTGGTGGTATTGGTTTTTTTTTTGTTGTTGTTGTTGTTTGTTTAAAAAGCTGCCCAATTGAGAACATTAGAAGGTGAAAGTCTGCCTTTACATGCAATACTGAAAGAGTACATGTAATAGCATGTACACAGTGTGCTGCACTGGGAAGGTCTGTATGACTGGCTCTTAGCTAACTGTACATTAGTGTTGAACAGCAACCCATATTCCTAAGAAGCTGAGGTGTGCAATGCAGTAATTTACACAGATCTGTACCTGAAACGTATTTGCTGGAGCATTGATTAAAGAGATTGGATTGTGAGCACAGGGTATTGCATGGGAAGAAAGAAATCCATCTGTTCAAAGAACCTACAGCAGTGTCACCACGAGCTGATCTTAGGCAATTATAGTTATGGGGCTGTTTGGTAGACCTGAAATTATGAAACTCTCAAAACTTACAAACTATTATATAGACTTCAGTCGAAGTACTACCATAGTCATTGCCTAGGAATGAAATATCAGAAGCAGTTACTCTGATACCATGAAAAGAAGAGTGTATTTATGCAAAAGAGCATGTAAGGCTATGTCTAATTAATTCTTCACAACCCGATGATCTGGTTCTGTCGACCTACCTTACCAAAGTCTGGTTATGCAAATCCCACACTGCAATGTTCCCATCGCTACAGCAGGAGAAGCAGACCTTGGAATCAGGGCTGATCGCTAGGGCATAGCAAGCTGGAGCAGATGATGTCAGCTCTGCTTTAATGCGTGGAGTTGGAGCTGCCAGGTCCCAAATGGATAACGTGCTGGCTTCCCCACCAACAATCAGGGTGCGGCCGTCAGGGAGCAATCTGCAGGAACGGATGTAGTTATCTCTGTTCTGTGGAGACAGAAGCCATCAAGAGATTACTCATGAGGAAAGGAAAACAGCATTAACATGAGAGCAGAAATCCATAAAAGTATTGTATTCCCTCCTGGTTTTAATGAGCCATTTATACTTATGACAATGATAAAGTATATTAATGCCAGAAAATTGCATGACATTAGGGAAGTACTTAAACTTGATCTACAAAATTCAGTAGTGAGAGATATTTAATCTTAATTAGCATCAGAATACAAAGACCTGAACCCAACCCCAAACAATTCAAGATAGCTGTATTTGACAGCTTGTGTAGAAAGTTACATTTTCATACGCTGTTTATTTCAGCACATTAACCTCTCGGCATGGGGGAGTACCAAATTCACTGCGCACCCCCCCCAGCTCTGCTCCAGTGAGACTTGCTGCCACCATCTCAGAGATGTCAGAGAAAAATATTTGGGCAATTTTCTTCATTTGTGTAGCAATTTGTGTAGCAATTCATTATATGTCTAGATGTGCTGCACAGTTCTCATTTTACTGCCTCTGTAACAAGAAGCAACATCTTACCAAGAACTGGTAAATGACACGAGAAAAGCTGCTAACAATGGTTCATCTTGTTAACACATTCAAATAATTTGTGAATAACACTCAGGGATATTTTTAATTGTCACATTAAGACAGGGCAATGCATTCACACACATACACAGACACAAAATACGTGACAATCTTCAAATATTCTCTGAGAATACAGCTGCAAGATGCAAGACAGCAATTTTTAGCCTGATAGAATATCAAGCTTTAACATTGCCAACAAATGTCAAAGTTTATAAACAATATCGGGTGTGCTGTCTTTGATCTTTCCCCCTGCAAATACAATTTTAGGATATTAAAAATGTTTTGATTCACTGGGGGGAAACAAGACACAAGTACTACAAGGAATATACTTTAAACTCCATTCTAAAAGAAACAACAAAATTACAAATGAAATACCAAGTTCTGATACCAATGACAACACTCAAATAACCACTGTTTTTTGTACCCTACCAGTAGTATTTCAACCTTAAAACAACCTGCCATTTTCTTCCACTGTCATAGGCCACTATTCACCTACCAGGCAGTCCAGCTGAGAGACGGGACTCTTGTTGCCAGGGTGGCTGATGTCCCAGACTTTAACACAGCCCTTGCCACCCGTGTACACATGTCTTGTGGGGTTGCTGATGGTAACTGCACACACAACTTCCCCATGATTCAGAGTGTTGATCTGGCGGGCATGGCGAGGGATTCCTGGACCGATGAGGGCGTCAGGAGGGAAAGGAACAGGCTGCATCTGACCATCTGCACTTACATGAAATGAGTAGGCTCTATGGGGAAAAAAAAGATAGGGGTGAGAGGACAAAGACTGAAGAAGTTTTTCTTCAAGCCTGTTTAAGAAAACGGAGTTATAGATGTGTTTCCAGTGCAGGCATTCATCAGATTGTTCTCTTAGTTCCTCTTGCAATTTTTTCAGTGATGTAAAGAAGTCCCTTAGATATCTATAGTATGGAACTCAAGACATACACTTTTAATGGGGCAAGCCAAGGACCATCTCCTAATCAGATGAGCTTTCACAACTCATGCAATGACAGCTTCTGGCAATGCGTGGGGAGACCACTGCCTGCAGACATGTGAAGGAAGGACAGGTCAAGGCCCACTGGCAGACAGAAATAGCAGGCCTGTTGCTGCAGAGCACTGGGGCTAGCTGACTGCCAGCAGACATTTGGTTGTTCCCTTACTGACTCTAACATGTGGACTTCAGCTGGACTGCTGCCCAGCTGCCCCGAGCACACTGTGGATCTCACACAGCTCAAGTGAAATTGCCAAACACTACGTGTAAGGGTGCAGCGAAACCACCACCACACCAGCATCAAGGAGTTAAGCCCTCAGGCGTGCCTGCTGACATTTGACATAACAGACCAGCAAAAACACATTGGGATGTTCTTCCTTCTTTTGAGCTTACTATCTTTTTCCCTTTTTATTTATTTTATTTTTCTGCAGAACTGACACAACAACTACAAATCCCAATTTCTCTTGCCAGAATCAGGACTCTCACTGAGAAAGAATGTGTTGTGTGACTGCCAGCTATGCCACCTGTGAATAACCTATCAACAGCTTCATCTCAAAATATTTTCCAAGGAGAACAGTTAGGTTGTGAAACTGTCTTGTTCTTAGATGCTCCCTGACACATCACATCTATTACAAGAGCACAAACTTTAGAGGATTCACTTAAACACACCAAGTATGCTTAACAGAAAGCTTTAATTTCCTAAGACCTAAAACATCACAGAGACACAGATGAAAAAAAAAAATGTCACAATGGTGACGATGAGAAGAGCTCACAAAAAAAATCATTTTATGATACTACTTAGAAAGCTCATTTCCTTAATTGTTGCTTGAAAGTCGTTGAAGAAGGCAGGCTTCAGAGTTCAACTACTGCATTTGTTATTTAAGATTCATAGTGCATTAACATCTGAACAATAATTTTCAGCAGGATAAATTGCAACTGCATTTTCAACTTTTTGCCCAATTCCCAGAGCTTTACATACTCTTCTCATCCTGCCCTCTGTTTCTTGTTCTGGCAGGTCTGAGTGACAGATCATATCATCATTCTCCATTTTTTGACATTAAACACATTCAGGAAAGGGTAGGACAGATTTCTGTGGTTGTCAGAAGCAGCAAACTGCCAATATAAGTAGAATCTTGGGTTCAATTATCACCACAGAAATCTGAAATATCTTCCCCACTATCTCCTTAATTCTTGTTTGCTGCAGTAAAGTACTGAAAAAAAAGCTAAAATCTCTAACAAAACAAGTAGAACTTCACTACCATCTTTTCTGATTTCTGCCTAAAGTTTCAGTCACTTTGTAGAGTCACATCGAACACTTTGTATATTATTTTCCTCAGTTCTTCATAAGTCAGGCTTATGAAGTACATAGGGAACAAATTTGAGCAGTTGCAGAAATAAAGCCCAGTTCTGGAGCGATCAGTGACTACAGTATTCTCGTTCTAACCATTATTCCTATCAGCACATGTGATTAAACTGTTGCTTTGTTGTGTTTTTTGTTTTACTTTTTTAATAAACATTGAAAACTCACATCGCATGTTGCTTACTTGAAGTACTCTAATAGCCTACAAAATATCTGACACTATAAACACCCAGTGAGAACTTTTTTCTCCTGTCCAGATTAGCCACCTTTTCTATTTATATATTGTACTATCCTCAGTTCTCTGAGATATGTCCAAAGTGGAAGGAGAATTATTAGTAGTAGGACCCCTGATGTGACACATGCTACCAGCTGCATTTCAACTAATACTCAACAGTGCAGAGTTACACAACTTCTGCTTTAAGGGACAAGAAAAAGTAAATGAGAAAGCAACAATCCCTAATGGTAACTTTGAAAAATAACTAACAACGAAGAAAAATGAATGCAATCATGCTAAAGGAATCACAGATTTCAAAGGTTTCAGAACTGAAGGCTGACAAATATTTAAATGCAACTGTCATTTCAAACTGTCATCAATATGTCAATGACATTCAAAATCCTTTGAGATGTAACAATTTTAACTGGTTTGATTTCAGTTTGCTACATGAGCAGGAAGGTCTGCACAGTTCACATTTTCCAGAGCACAGCAAGCAAACCCTAGCACAACTGGGCACCTCTCTTGGATCTGGCTCCACCAAGGATGAACCTGAACAGTGCAAACATCTGAATGTTACATCAAGAAATTTCTAGGTGCCCACTCTATGTGCAGAATGAAAGTCTTCACCCTGCAGAACTCTTAATGCAAACAGCTGACCTGGTGGCTGCTGCAGACAATTTCCAAACACACCTTACGCAACAGCCTATCAGAGTAGATCAACTGGCAGAAAGTCAACCGAGGCGAATAGCAGTGTGTGCAGTCTGAGAGTTGGATATAGTTTATGATTCCTGTGATATGTTTGTACAAGAGGAGTTACAGGCACTAGGACTGATCACTTCTCCCATGATAGGTTACCAATCCTGCACGTCCACAAGCTCAGTGGGTGGTAAATATGCATTCACTCACAGGCAGGTGCGTGACTATCTCCCATCCACTCCCCCACAAACATGTTCATACGTGAGACAGAGAGAGAAGGCATGGCACAAACCACATCCTCTGCCCTTCCACCTCTGCAGTATTAGCCAGCCACGATTTCCCATGAGTGTCACACAGGAACTAGAGAACCGTCACATAAAACCTCAATCAATATGGTTTGCATTGCTGTTTCGTTTTTCCCCTCTCTAACTCAAGAGGGATGTGAGTGCAGAGTTCTTCATATCTGTGTAATTCTTATTCTGAGGCTCACAACAAGAGATGCCTGGTAGAGCAGGTCACCTTTTACGGTCAGTTCCATCAAGGATGAATTTGAACATTACGATACAATAATTCTTTCCAGTATTTTCAATCAAATAAAACATTTCAGTGTTCCTTTCTCTGCACACTGCTGCTTATAGCAGCTGGTAAGTTTGCAAGTAATTGCAAGGCTTTTGTGAACAAAGAAATCATTTTTTAAACTGAGAAGCAGAGTACAGTGGAGAAGGAAAGCTGAGATCCAATTCCATTTTGCATTTCTATATAAGACTAACCATTCAGACTCTGCACATAATAGCTCAAAGCTCAACTCCTTTTTCCATTTATTTCTATCTCCTCTACTCTGTACCACCCAATACTTGCCAGCTGCTATTAGTTCTTGAACCAAATTTACACATGCAACTTCAAGATTAAACAGAGTTTCTCCTTCCTTTGTCAAATAGCCATATTTATTCCTATTCACACAATAATTTTCAGTGGCTAAGGGGAATTCCAACCAGCAAGGGAACCCAACTTCAGCAGAAGAATAATTTGTGATGTTGAATGCTTGATACTCACGGTTTTCCTCCTGGGATGCCTGTGAGATTGGGAGGGATGCCTGGGACTCGCATGTGATGATGTGGATCAAAACCAACCTATAGGTTTCCCAAACAAAACAAAATGGTATATTAAAGATGGAGATAGACAAGAAAAGACTGTTTAATTCACTTTCTCCATAGCATACTTCCCAAATTACAAAGAGACTGAACTGCATATAACCCCACAGGTCTTACATTTGATATGAAATTTGATATGAATTACTTTCAACACCAACTGCACTACCAGCAAACACTTACCACAGGAGATCTTCCATAAGCTGCTGCAGCTGCAGCTGCTGCAGCTGCTGCACTCATCTGAGGGGAAATATTGTGCAGACCAGCATAGGCAGCTCCAGGGCTGGTCAGCTCCCCATTCATTCCAGCATGCGGAACGATACCAAAAGGAGTTGGATAGGGACATGGCACTGCCATAGGTGTCCTTAAACCTGAAGCTATTGAAGGAAAAAAAGAGAGAAATCACACAGCTGCCCCAGAACCATTAATGAAATATGAGTTTCCTAAACCATATTTTTATATACACATACATACATATACACATACATATAATATTATACATATATAAAAACAAACATATATACATACGTAAAACATATATATGTTTTAAAGTGCTGAAGAATCAGTTCAGCATCCAATTGAAGAGTCATAACATACTGACTAGGCATGGTACATGGAAAGGAAATGAATGGCAGCAGTTTCACATTGCTGAGACAGACTGACACTCACCTAGTGGGTCCACACCCGGGGGCTTGCCCGGCACAGGCCTCAGTCCGGGAGTGGAGTTGCTGCCGGGAGTTGGTGCGTCAGTCCGTGGAGTTGGGGTATTTGATTTAGATACAGGAGTGGTAGATTTCTCATTCTAATTACAAAAAAAAAAAAAAAAGGAAAAACTGTGTGTTTGTTATGTTCCCTTTTTGAGCACTGGCTTAAAAAAGAGTGGAAGACAACAAGAGCATGCACAATCCGTGAAATCTAGCTTTTGGGTTTGGGCTTCAAAAGTTACTGGCAATGAAGAGAAGCTACAGAGACAATGAAGAAGACAAATGGCTTTGCAAATTAACTATAGCCTTCACAGCTTTCCTTGCCTAGGGCATCCATGTGATTCAGAATGAGGTCAACGACTGAAGATCTTGCCACTGGCAAGTATATTGGCAGCATGCGATATATGCTGGTGGTCTCAATCTGCTTGTGGTGGATGTGCTCATGTTGTGGGCTTCTGTGAGGGTCCACTTCCCAGCAGACAAGAACAGCAGAAAAAACATAAAACTGACCAACAACTCACACCCAGATCTGGGGTTGGTAACATACGATGGAGACAGTGATGAGTATTAAGTCAGGAACTGTGCAGTGCTACTCTTGTGACAAGCTTGTTCATCAGACTCCTGAGCCTGAACATGTCATTCCATCACCTTTCCTGAGCACTACATTCACTTTAAGCTTTCTTTTTATTTATTTTATTTCTTTAAATAATCATGTACCCTGGCCTATGAAGAACAGAGATGGGAGCTACTGTGCAGCTCAGAAATGTGATTAAATGTGGTCACAAACAGGAAAGGAAAGAACACCCCCAACTTGCTGGCAGCTCTTTTTTTTGCCTTGTGATTTGTGATGCAAGTCAAGGAAGGCTCTTGTAAATGACAGATTACTTTTTAGATAGAAAATAAAAATTATTGTTGTTGTATATGGCCTGGTAATTCAAACAAAGCTAACAACCAAATCACATCCAAGCAGGAACTGAATTTGCTATAAACCACAGTGCAGGAAAACAGCTCAAGGAACCCCTGTGTACTCTTATTTATTCTTAGAATGACAGTTTTTCATATGGGGGAGGAGAAAAACATCTCTCAGCACAGCACATCTATCATCTACCCACACCACCAATAAAAATAACCTCTTCCTATACCAAAAAAAGGCTGTGGACTCTCTCCTTACTCTTTTATAAAATTTACTTATTTTTTTTTTTATTTATGTTTCATAATGCTTTACTGATAGTTGTGGAAATCCATATGGTGTCTAGATAGAAAACTGGTCACATATATTTCAGCTTATTATCATAGGTTTTGGAGACTTCAGAAGCACTTACAAGGCTAAGTTCTTTGGATTTGGAGGAAGGAGTACTACTGGAGGATGCAATTGACGCCGGACTAATTGGTGCATCTTTCTTCAGCAGTCGAGTCTTGTCCAAGCCATTCTCTCGTGGAGAGTGTGCTGGGCTCCCCCGGGGAGAGGAAGGATCCTAAACATCAGCAATGTGGATTAGCATAAAAACTTCATACTAGCCACTAGTGCTTGTCTTGAGCAATTCACACTTTGGAGTGAAGTTCTGTCATAAAGTATGACATCTTCCTTCAGTCCTTAAGCAATTTAGTTGGCAAAAATATAAAATCAGTATCAATAATGAAATATTTTTAAAGCCTTAAAATCTGTTGCCATTAAACATGAAAAACTGTTTAAAATCTATGGATACTGAAATATACTGAAAACCTATGGATATTGAAATAGGCAAATAAATCTGTTTTTTTTCAGTTGACAGACTGGAAAGGTTTAAGGCACTTGGCAGACCTGATAAAGCTCACAAAAGAAGTCAGGGCGAGAATGAAAGAAACAGATACCATTACAAGCTGCATCCTATGTGCTGGGTTGGGCTGGCTTCAAAAATCTCACGTAGACTTTTGGTGTGAACAAGAAACAAAAAGGTCCTTTGCAGAAATAAGTATTACAGACGTGATTTGCATTCTAAAGAAAGACCTGACTGGACTTCTTTAGGCACTTCAGGCCCTCTTACCAAGGCAAAGGCTGTAATCTTATTCATACCCAATACACCCAGAAATCGTTGAAGACATGACCAACCCCACCACTGCTAGTGTAAGGTATAAAAAACACAATTCTGCATACCTCATTGGAAACGTCAACTACCAAGTTATCATCACTCTTTTCACCATCACTGTCCTGCAATGAAAAATCCCGATGTGTAAAAATATATATTTAATATCCTGAAGTTTCTTAAGTACAAAGAAAAAAAATAACCTAACAAAATGCAAAGCTGCTCACAACTATGTAATATATCCTTTAATTTAATCAAATTTTATGAAGTAAAAAAAAAAACTGTAATATTTAGGTGCTTCTTAGTAAGTTCTCACAGCTACAGCATTCTTCCCAGTTTTCAGAACAGTGAATGAGGCCTGAGGACGAAAATCTTCATCTGAAGTTGCACTGCACTTTAGAGCCAAGCCATATTTCTGATTTATCAAGTTCCAGCTTAACTAATGCTCCATCCTCGTCCCCTGCCTTCAAAGGCACTATTATCAAAATACTGTATTATCAAAAATACTATTAATCATACAAACCCAAACCTTCTACCTATCACAGATGCACACAGTAAGAACATAGTAAAAACCTGACCATCAAATTTAAAATTAGTTATGCAGTAGGAAATTGGTGAAATTACCGAGGAACACTTAAGTTTAACAGTGCACAACATAAATGTTTTACTCACATAACGAGCTGCTATTTCCTTCTCTTCTGTTTTCTGTTTTTTACTCTCTGAAGAGTAATCTGTTGAATTTCTGTGCTTTTCCGCTGTTCTGAAACTGGCTGAGGGAGATACAGAAGAGCTCTGCAGTTAGAAAAGAGATGGAAAAAACACATCAAACGCTCATTCCAAACAGGGGTTTATTTGTCACATTCCCTCAATACAATTTAAGCCAATTAGGTGATTTAGAGCTGTTCTTATGGGCAGCACTTTGGGTTTTAATCACTGATAACTACCCAGCAAGTGTCTTCTAAAAAGTGCACTGCATTGCAAGAGATACATATAAAGGAGAACAATTTACATCACTGAATAGTTGGTATCTGTGGTGTCAACAGGATGAATGTAGAGCTTCTTTGGACCATTTTAAGAATATTGTGCATTGGCCTGGTCTAGCTTTGTTTCCTGTACAAATATGCAAGGTTAAATCAATATTGACTTCCAAGAAGAGAGGTGTGTATGTGTGCATGAAGGAATCAAAACAAAAAGAACAAAGAAATCAAAACAAGAAAAAAGATGACTCAATGTAAGTCAGACCTTAGCAAACATTTGAACGAAGATTTCTAGCAAAGACCAAGGTAATCTTCTGAATGAACAATCTTGCAACTGGAAAGAATAGGGGAAAACACCTAAACTGATTTTAATCCGTCTTCTTTTACAACTATCAGGTGTGCCTGCAGTAGACAGGAACACAACACAGTGGCTCAGGGAGTCTCTTGTCATTCTGCAGCCCTCACTTAGCAATGATGGTTACGAGGCACATTTATGGGACAGGAGAGAAAGGAAGATAATTTGTACTTTATGCACTGTCATCCAGCAATTCTGCTATACTCCTTTAAAAAGGAAAGGTGACATTTATCAAGTCCTACCATATTTCCAGAGCTTGGTAGAACCTGTGTCTTGGTATACAAACAGGGAAGTAATGAAAGATGCAAAGTTCCCTCTGGAATTGATTTTAGCAGCAGCTTTGGCCCTAATTCAAGAAAGCATTTAACCATGCGCTAAATTTTATCTCACACTGAAGTCAATGGTTGAACGTACATAAGTAAGGATGTGTTCAGGCACTTTGCAAAATTGGAACTGACAGGAATGAAGATGAAAGTAATCCTCAGTCGAAACCCTGCTGACTGTTTCCATCTCTCCATCCTCCTTATATAAGGGATTCAGAGGAACAACAACTAATGAAGTCCTTACTACTGGATTTTAGACATTCCTATTCATCCAGAAGCTCTTGTCAGGGGGGTTCTTTTTCCACATGCTATGACCACTTGTTGTTCCTCATAGAACTGCAGAATATAGCACTCTGGTTTTGGGGTTCTAAAGAAACACCTCCCTAGGTTTATTTTAATCACCATCACCAGGAACACAAAACCAAGAATTAGCATTTACATTGTACAACATTCTTTTCCATTGCTTTTCTTCTTTTCCTTAACTTATTACACAACAAACTTATGGTAATAATGAAAAACAACAATGGAAGCAGAGCTGTGATCATTACCCAAGTCACGTCAGAGAACATTTCTCCTTGCTGGGATACTCAGATATCTACTTCTCTTAAATTTCCAGTTCTTGTCAACAGTAGCTCAGATTAATGAGTGAAGAATTTGGAAAACAAAACAATTTTTGATTGGTGATCACTATTTACCCTTTAAGTACGCTGAGTGGAAATTAAAATTTTAGAACAAAGATGGTGCCGAGCACAGCCTGTGCCTTTCCCATTGCCCTCCCTTCTTCCTTCCTGATAGTATACAATAGGTAGACAAGGATTTCCTATCCTGAGCAAGTACATCTTAAAATGAGTTCACTCATCTAGCTCTAAAGTAGATCATCAATCAACTATTATACTGTAAATGATACAAATTAAAAATGTTATTGTTTGGCCCTATGTTAAGGCATTTGGAGGCAGTAGTGACAGTAGGCATAGAAATCCTTATAATAAAGGCCAAGTAGAAATACAGTATTAAATGAAAGTAGAAATACAGTATTAAATGAACTGATGGCTTGAAAGAATGTATTTGTTTACTGCAACAATATAGCATAGTCTTTTGCAAAAGATTTTAATAGCATTCTCCTATTACATTTATATTCATTTACAGTTTGGGAGGCAGTAGCTTGTAATGTGAATTCAATTCATTATTTCTCAACTTCACCCTACAGAAAGCAAATTACTTTAAAACGAAGAAAAATAATCACCAGTAAACTACAAATTAGAGTGGTGTCTAAAGAATTAAAGCAAACTACTGCACTTATTTAAATAGAAATATTTATTTTCATAAATTTGAAACCATATAGTTTCATTTTTCACAATCTAGTTAGCTATGTGCTATAGATACCATTTTAATCTTTGATTTCACTGCTTAATAAAGTAATAAATTAAAGCTCCCTACTAGAACGATAAAGTAGTTAATTATCACTAGCACATAAAGGATGAGCACCATATTGGGCAGTGGGGCAATGCATAGTGTTTAATGGTTTTATTGCTTCAAAGAGGGATCAGACTCGATACTGATATGAAAAGATGGTATCCCACCTGACATTAGTAGAAAAAATGGAGACAACTAACTTAATGATAGCTGGTGGGAAGAGTGGGCAAATTAGTGGAGTGAAGAAAGCAGGAAGAACCTACCTGATTTCCCAAACTGAAATTTGGCCACTGAACTTGGATTAACGTTATTTTACCTAAAGAGTCAATTACTACAGAACTAATTAAACATTATCACTTTAAACTATTTCACCCCTTTTCTTGCATGGAGCCTCAGTTACTCGATGAATTAATACTCCTGCAACACCAGCTTCTTTTCTATTCTGTATCTAATGCGCCTGCCACACAGAGATCTCTAACTCCATGGGATCTCTAGTACTGGTACTGACAGATCTAAATTTCTCTCTGATAAATAACAGTATGTCAAGCACTGCTCAGCCAACAGGCTATGGTCTAGATCTTCACTAACTCCTATTAACTTCAATGTGTGAGGGACAACATCATTACCCATAATGAGTTTCTGCTAATTGTTTATCATCTTATCAACACCTGTAAGGATCTAGCTACAAATTAGAAATAACTAGATGTAAAAGTATCTTCATTGTTTCCACAAATATCAAATTCCTACATACAGTCCTGTATCCACACACATCCTGGTTCTCCAGGAAGTATGCAAGCCTACATATATATTCCTAGAGATGCTTACATTTGTGAACTGTGCAAGGAAACCTTCATCAAAGAGCACCGCTTAGCTGTCAGACTCTGCCCTGTTCCTCAATTAAAATATCAGTGCTCTTCTAACAGCTGCCTTTAAGGAAGTAGAGTAGGATAGCTACTTACAGAAATTAAGTGATTCATTAGCGATTCATTAGTGATTCATACAGCCTGCATTATACCTTGGCAGGCTGTAACTTAATGGGCCAGAGTCCTCATGTTAGTAACTATTAAAATTTATTGAGAAATAAAGACTTTTTGCACTGCTGTTTTCTTCAATAAAATGCATTAATCTACTAGAGAGAGAAGCATTTTCCTACTAACCAAAATAGAGTTTGCTCACATATAATAATTAGATCAAACATAGGAAACAATATTCTTTGGTAAAAGTGGGGTACATTTAGTTCCATTTTAGCAAAATGTACCAGTTATTCATTTTCTGCTTAGGTAGGACATTTTTATTGATGTTAAATACATCACAAAATACTGACCAAAAAAAAAAAAAAAAACTGAACAGATACATTTATGGAAAGGCTGAGCATGTTGCCTTGTTCATGTAGTTTGCGTAAGAAGTGAATCTGTTTTTAGTGCTGGATCCACAGTATCTGTTGCACTAGGCCATAAAGCATGACACGTTATACTTCAGTGTGTATTTTGGGCAGTGCTGACCACAGTGCTAAACAAAAAGATCACCCATCATGAAGGCCATTTGGAGTTTCATAAAGCAGTCCATTTTCCCTCTAATGCTTGCAGGGTGCTGCTCCTGGTGGAGTAGCGGTGCCACACAGGAACAAATTAAACGATCATAAAGAGGGCAATATAAGCCTCTTACATAGCCGTAAAATTCTCACCGGTAACAAGGCAAACATCTGCGTGCTCACTGTCTACTTGGGATAATTAATACTTCAGACTGCTTGGAAAAAAAATCACAGGGATCACAATCACCATTTTAACCCCAGCTTCCACTGGAAGTTCCTTGCATTAACACAGATGACTCATGCTGTAACACAGCAGAAAAAAAAAAAAATCAATATGGTCAGATTGTGCAGCCTTCCAACTGCTCTCAAATCCTGTAAACCCCAACTCCCCATATGCTAGGCTCCTGCAGATGAAGACCTGGCTTGAGCAGACTAAGTGATAATTAAATGGAATAAGTGTTAAAAGTAATGACTAGAGATGACAGGATGAAAAGCCCTCCCACATGATAAAGCTGGTAACTCTTTAAAGCATTCATGAATATGACCATTCCCCAGCGTACCCTTACCGCTATGCCAAAATTATATATTTGGAGTGTAATAATTAAAACAATAATTTCCAACAAAGTGGGAATTATGAGATAATTGACCATCCTGAAGTATTAAGCAAACTGCAGTAAAAGCCAAGGATGCTCAACGCTAAGGTCAATTACAGTATAATTATCTGAATGACATTATTGCTGTTATAAAGTCTGTTGAAAGTATAAAAGAAACTATAAAAATGGATACAGCATGCATCACAATCCAGGGACGACTGGACAGTAATGCTGCTTGGTTGGATGGCTGGTACCAACATTGTATGTGGGTGTACAACCACCACAGACCGCCTGCAGGCACTGCTCCAGGCCTGGGCAGTCACTGGCTGCTGCCCTCTCCCTCCAGCTTCCCCAGCATCATGGGCTGCTGCACAGAAGCCACCTGAGACCCCCTACCTCTTCCCTTCAGAACCCACCAGCAGACCACCTATCCGGGTTTGTCTCACCTGCCCCTCTGAAACTGCTAGTGATCGTCCTGCCTGTGCTGCCTCTCATAGCAGCAGGCTTCAGACAATTTGTGTGAAGTGGACTTTCTTTTTCTGTTTCATACTCAATCTTTCCACTCATTTCATATTGTGTCACCTAGATCTAGGGCTGCAGAGTTAGTGAACATAGCCCAGCATTACCCACTGCCTTGTGGTTTTGCACATCATCCCTCAACCTTCTCCTCCCCAGACTGAAGAGGTCCTACCTTCTTGGCCTTCCCTTGTCAGGCAGGCTGTTCCATCCTGCTGGTTGTTTCAGCTGCCTTTCCCTGTACCTCCTCCATTTTGTCTCCCTTGAGACATGGAACCAGGAACCACACACCGCGCTCTGGCACCAGCCACCAGCCACAGAGTGATGACACTTTCCGTTTAGGATAAGGCCTGCACCAGCCCAAGCCAAGGCAGGAATTGTCACCATGCTGCTATCCCTCAGGTCATGGAAGAGAACCCCACCAGCTTCCAGGCTTCCTACAAAGGCCTGCCCAAATCACATGCTGCCCCCCTGAGCTCAGGAGATGCTTGTGTATAAGAGGCAATCAGCTTCAAGCAGCCCACTTGCCTCTTCCGTGAGATGGTGAAGCAAGTCACCCAGCTTTCACCTCCACTCTTCTTTTTAGAGGCAGGTGATGAAAAATGTCTGGAGCAGTCTGCCAAGGCCACATCACACACCCATGGAGAAAAACTGCAACTAAGCTCCCACATATCAAATGGTCTTCATGGCTCCAACTATAAGGGAACACGCATCTGTTTAAAAAATGCATTCCTTTACATACTTTCGTACACACATGTACATTACTTCCATTAAACTGAGGGAGGTGGTGTGAAATACTGTGGGCTGCTCTGTAGGTACTGTATGGTGTTGTTTGTACAGCGGCTGTGTTCCTAAGGTCACCCACATCACAACTGCTACTACAGCTTTTTACTCTTATTATCACTATTACTACATCCCAGTATCCATGCCAGCCTCACTGAGTTTCTGCTATTTGCATTATTTTAACAATGTCCTCCCTTTGCTGTCCTTATTTAGGCACCTGGGTTTTCCTTATCCCGTTATGTACATACAATAGATTATGATCACACTGATACAGCCCAGAATGCGCTCATCAAATGAGGAGAGACCCAAGTATTGTTCCCCACATATATCACCAGTCACAATGGACATTTTAAATATCTCCTGCTGTTTCCAACTTGTTTCTCTACTTACCCAAACTAAAACCCAAAACCTAGTCTGCCACACCAAGATCAAGCTGTGTTTTTTGTCTCATTCACTGACCTTTCCCTGTATCTGTGTTTTCAGATACCAAAGTCTCAGTAATCGTTAGTGAAAAATGCTACTAACTAGCAAAGACACAGAACAAAGATGTTTTTAGTATCACATGACCCTGCCTGAGCTAACTGGATTGAGCTTAGTAATAAAGGGTGTGATAATTATTTTTAATACAAACTACGATTAAGATGCAAACTTTGAAGTTTTATATAGCATTTTTACCCACTAATTAACTTCACTAATTGCAAAATTAATGAAGTTAATTAGTGGATAAGAGTGTCATAAAAAAACATCAAAGTCTAGATGTGCAGTGCTGCTGGAAGAGCAACAAAATGGCCGTTAAAAAAAAAAAAAAAAAAAACACACAGTAAAGGGAACGTGTGGGCTCAGCAGTTCATCTTCGAAAGACAAGTGTTCTGAGAAGTTTTACATGAATAAAAACATAGATATGTATATCCATTATGTGTATGTGCTTGTAATTTCTTTAAACATAACCATGCAACTGTTTACACGGGTGATCTGCTTGCCCTGCTGGCACCACTGTGATTTCTAATCTAACCTAATCAAAAGCACCGAAGTCTACATGTTACAAAATGGGTGATAAAACGAACAATAAACCACTACTGCATGCATGTTAATTCCAGTCATGTATTTTAACATACACTTAATCAATTTATTATAAACTGAGCCGGCCACACAGAAGAAATTGGATATACCCAGCAATTTTGACATGTAATCCTGTCAGCATGTGCTGTTGTTTCTCCGGTCCCTCCTGGTGTACAGGCACACAGTGGTGGCAGGAAAAGGAGGTGTTTAAAGCAATGGCAAGGGCTGCCGGCAAGCCTTTCACAGATGGATTTTTGCAATAAATCCTTTAAAATACAGCTTCTTCAGTAATCACTGGCTGAGGGACATAACACACATAAGGCCTAATCACTGCTGACACTGTGAGGGTCAAAGGATGGAGAGAAGAACCGATGCAGCTTAAGTACAAGCAGTGAAGTAGTAGAGGAGCATAGCTGTGAGGCAAAAAGGAAAGACATGTTTAGGTTAAAGTATATCTTAGCACAATCACATGAAGGTAGTGAAATGAAGGAGTGTGGCAAGAATAACAAGCATCCTGTGGTAAGCAAGACCATTTGAACAAAGGACCTGGTTTCAGCAGGGAACAAAAGAAAAAGAGACAGGGCAGGAAAAGGAGTTAAACACTTCTGATAGGTTTACAGAAGCTTCAAAGTTCACAGATTACATTTACCATCAAGCCTGCTCTTGTCCACATCTGCCAACTCGTAAATATTGAATTTAATTGATAGTAACACAACCCAGGCATTGTCAAACATCCTCCCCTTTAATCCTCAAAGCAATTCACCTGATCCATTTCCCACTCACTGACCCTCAGTTCAGTCTCCTCCTTTTAAACAGACCCCAAACCAAGACCACAGGCTTCACCACACAAAAGAGCAGGTGATTTGAACAGAAAAGATTTACAAGAAGGTGTTAACACACAAATTACAACTGGTACAGGGGATACAGAGGGTGAGAGCCCCAGGACACATGCAAGATGCAAAGGAATTCTGTCCCTAATGATGTCAGAACAGATAAACACTCCTGAAAAACCAAGGTGCACAAGTGTAGAAATGCTACGTGACAGCGAAAATTCTGCTGCTGGCATATTGGAAAATAAATGCCAAAATGTGGGACAAACCTGCGTATCAGTCATCACAGCGTACAGAATCCTAAACGTTATTTTAACCAAAATCAGAGACACTGAAACAGAAGGGTCAAAGGCCAGTGAGTTACAGAGATTCAGAAAGACTGAGGGTAAATACAATCATCTCTGGAAATCAGAGGAACAGAGCTGTGCCAAGGAAACACAGAACTACAGCTCTGCTCTCCTCAAATATTTATTTGGGGTTCCAATTACTGATCTCTCATGCTATTTCCTTCAGCAGAGACCTGAAACAGTTTGAGCAGCTCTAGCAAAATAGAGGCAGAAAGAGAGAGGAGAGTGTTGGGAGTTAACTAGTGAGAACAGGCGAGGGAGAGCACGCAATCACAGGATAAGAGAAAAAGCCCAACCAGCCAGAGCATTCAATGCAGCAATTTAATTGTGGGCTCACCACCATGAAAGAGAGAGAGACAGATAACCACCAGCCTGCATTACAGGCTTTGATTCAGCAGCGTGCCACAATGCGAGGAAAAGCAGCGGTGCTGTGTGAGCATACTTCAAAAGCCTGTGACGGATGCACACAGAAAATTCCCAACATCCAATGTATCTCCAGAATATTAACACTAATTATATTTCCATAGCAGCTGAATCTAAACAAAGCACACAAGGTAATTTGGTTAGTTTTAGAACAGTAAGAAAACACTAAAGACGGAATGTTTTATGATATCCATTAAAGGCCTGTGTCAGTATGCTTTATACTTTGTTTAAAAATATCTATAAGAATCAAGAAATCCCTCTGAAGAACAGCTGGCCCTTTTCTCAGGCTGAGTACCAAAGTAAAACTGTTATCCTTTCACTCTGCACAGTAATTAAAATGGACTGTACGGCACTGAGCCAAGCTGAACACGAACACTTCCCTGCAGTGGCTCAAGCCATGGGGGTTATAAAAAATATCGTCAGTACTAGCAACAGAGGTCAGGAGGTAAAAATACACACACATACACCCCCCAAATTTTCCATGTTAAAGTAATAACAATCAGGTTTTAAGGTTTATGTTCTCTAAGATAGCTAAGTGGATAGCTTAGCTATCCACTTAGGGGATAGCTAAGTGGATTCACTTTTCATGTGACAGGTCCTAACAACTTTCTCCAGGGATTTACATTGCCTATCTAATTCTTCACTTTGACCGGAAGGATATAACCTGGCACTAATTAGCCTTTTTTGTTGCTGTAAAACCACAGAGATCATGTCTGAAGGCAGTCGCATGGGACATTCCATTTAGCTGCTTTCAGCAGTTATTCAGATCAGATACTTTGCCCCAGTGCCCCACATTTTTAGTTTTGGTTACATCTAACACAGGTTATATCCATGGCAAAAGCATCAATTTGAATTTTCACATTTCTGTTCCTTTCCAATGCATCCATATATATAAATTCTTCAGAGGAAAACATGTTCTTTTTTTTTTCTTTCTTTCTGCCTGTCTGGAAAGTTGTTTTGCTGCAGAGATGACCTAGGAGATGACAAGAAAACAATACAAATGATCGTTTATACTGAATACTTCAAGGTTACCACTATTGATCTTTTCCACACTTTCTAATTTTTTCCATCTCTTTCCCTTATTTTTAATCCTATTTTTTCCTGACTTGATCAGTAGAAAAATTATAGGAAAAGTTATAGAGGATAACAAGATTATAAAAAGCACCCTGAATTTCAATATAAGCATTATGTTTATTTCGATATTGCTTCAATCAGCAGCAAAGCATTCATGTTTATCCCAGGTATTTAATCAGAGACTGGCAATTTGCTCACTCATCTCTTCCTGTGTCAGATCTTGTGTTGCTTTTGAAGACCAAATATACTTCAGCCTTTTCTAGTATCCTCCATGACTGAGGAAACCAGAGCCACTGCTACTCCTCCGTGAAAACAGAATTAATTATCCAACCAGTGCAGGTGAATAAAACATGGTTGGGTGCTACTAAATATTTGCAAATTACAGTTCGTGGTGATTCTGAAGAAAAGTGTTTTCTCAAAAATCTAAAAAAATATTTTCCAGAAAGAAATCTTTGAGCACTACCGTTCACCTCCCTGCCCACATAACATCCAGTATCAGCCCAGTATCTTTGCCTCACTTCATTTACACTCACCTACTTGTGTTCCCAAGACCCTTGATCAGGAAATTATCCTATTTCCTATTCAGGAAAGCACTCAAGCAGTTGCCAGATTTGAGGCACACACTTTGATCTCAGAGAAGTAACAAGGAAGATAAAGAAATGAGAAGAATGTATATATGTGCTAAACTTTGGATGCCTACTGTGTGCTACCCTGAATCAGGACCTCAGCTAGTTGCAAAAGTAATTGTGCCCAAACTTATTTTTCAAATCAAGGATTGTGGTAAGTGGAATGGATAGAAGAGTCATAGGAACACAGATCCTGCAGTCAGCCTTAAAGCAGTTACATCAGTATATAATAGCACATTATATGTACAACACCTACTTTGAAGACTGAGAAAATAAAACACACAGTCCTTCTGCCAGATTTTTAGATGCATTACAGCTCCTGAACATCCTAGAGCTTTGCCAAGAGAAGCAGCAGTAGCTTTAATTTTTCTGGTCCTTTCATTATTTATATTAGACAGGTCATGCTGTTAATTTTTTAAACGTTAAAAGCACAATCAAATACTAACTTCAGGCTAGCTGGAAATGTTTTGATGTCAGCAATGAGCAGCCAATACATTTTTAATTCAGGTTAGAGGAGAGGAAAAGCAAAAAATCTCCCTCTTGTACTCCCCATACACTCTGCCAAGTAGTTAAGTGTGATAACTGGCATGCACACACATGACCTTCTGTTCAATTCAAATGAGTTATCTCAGATAATTTGTGAAGACTGTTCTCTCTCATTTAAGTTCTTCATAGTCTGATACAATCTTCCCCTTTGCTTTTGTTAAGGGAAGGCTACAGTAATACCCCCTAAAACAGCATTCTGGCAAACACTCCTGAATTATGTAATTCACTAGGTTCAACTCTACTGTTACAATCATTTTCAAGGAAGATGAGTATAATACATTATCATTATAGCTATACAATCCTGAGTTGAATTTTCCTTGGCTGAATTCCTAACATTTTAATGCTGAAATTGATCTGTTTTAAAAACATCAAGTGAAAGGTTTTTTTAAATACCATACATGCTCAAGATCTTTATTTTAAATGGTTTAGAAATGAGCTGGTAGAAATAGGGGAAAAAAATGGCTTATGTTCTCTAATCTAGCATTAAGTACATTTTAAAAAACAACAGGCATGTTTCCAAACAAACTATTGCAGTGTACAAATTACCCAGCAGGGATGGAGACAACAATACCTATGGTGTGAGTTTAGATCTGCGAAGAAGTTGACATTTCATAAAGGTTGTCTAGGAAACCATTTTTTTAATTTATTTAGAAAACAAAATGAAAGATGTTTATTTCCATTTGGGATGCTTATAGAAAAGCTGGCTAGTAACAAGTTTATTAAAATGCCAAGTTCAAGGTACTTTCCTTGTTGACTGTAAATAACCACCCTGTGAGCCAATTAAGAACATGGAGATCAAAGGCCCAAGCAATGCTATAAAATAACAAGTCACAGTGTTAAGAGATAGCTTCCTCAAGCTACCCATAATATGGGAAATTTCCTCTACCCACCATTCAGTCTCCTAATGCTACAGCAAAGATAAGACTTTTTCAGTTTGCTGTGGAGTAGGTAAAAAACTTACACATGCATATTACTGACACGTAAGCAAGTGGCTTGATTTTATGCATGGTCAGGGACTGTTTTAGCTGTTAAGACTGATCCAGATGAGACTCGAAGCAGCTAGATGGTGAGGAGGTAAGAAAAGGGGTTGGGGAGGTGTATTAGGATGCCTGCCTCTAATTTGCAAAATGGGTTTCTCAGCTGGGAAGTGTTATTAGATTCCAGATTGCAGCAGTTTGTCAGTGCATTTGTTCTCCTTAGTAGCTGCCAAGACCGTGACTTTTCGAGGCAGAAGTCAGCATTGCTAGCAACCTGTCTCCCAGTGCAAGACTTGACTATTATTATGATCTCTGCACACATCAGATTCAAATTTGACATCAATGTAGGGCATGCTTGTCCTGATGAGTGAGTAGGGTCTTTTCACCGTGTGCGCAGAGAGCTGCCAGCAAGTCTCTCACTAGAATTTAAGAGGTTGAATTGTAAGTCACGCTGCTGTTACTGACCGACATCTGGGCTGCCTGAGCAAGAGTGTACTCTGCTTCCTTGCAACACCACCTTGCTGATTCCTAGACACAGTTACTTCCTACCCTAGGTCACAGAAAATCTTGAATTTTCATTAGTGCTTCCTATAATTAGGAGACAGATGCTGAAAGCGCTGAGACTATTCCCCTCGATATCCACGTTATTGGGTGGAAGCGAGGTAAGGGATTTTAGCGTTGTTGTGGCCAGTGAGATCGTCAGACTGCGTGTTGCACACAGACTTTAGTTTTGACAGTAAATGTAAATTTCCATTTAAAGACACCTAGAGCACCAGATGGAGGAGCCCTTACAGTGAGAAAGAGTAACAAGCTCTTTCACAGCAGGCTTAATTGTATCCAGAGCTTCAGCCCGCAGATGGAAATCCTTCTTCTCTGCCTACACCATCTCCCCACAGGGCACTTTCATTACCACCAAAAATCACATTCCCATACCCACCTGTGGGGCTGCTCCCTCTGCAACCATGCCAGAGGACACAGGGGAGTGCCTTGGAGCCCCTCAGCAGCCTGCATTAGCTGCGGGTCTCGATGGTGTGCTGCACGGCTTGGTGCACGACTGCTGAGAGGGTGGGTTAGGTGCAGGAGACATGGCAGGCGTACTCCCTGTCCTGTGGCTCTCCCAGCAGTGCAAGGAGGTTCCCCCGATTCTGCCACATCTACAGCCCCCAGAGCTACTGATAGATCTGCTCCACATGAAACAGCAATGTCATCAAACCCTGAGGAAGGATGAGAGTTCAGCCAAAGCTTCTGTTCTGAAAAAGCATACAGAGACTAGGTACTCAGCTGAAACAGGTATTAGCCCTGAAGGACTGAGCTGGCAAACTTAACCCACAAGAGCTACCACCAGAAAGCATCATCTATACATTTGCCCTGAATGAGACTCAAATGCGCTGAGAGATTGAAAGGGAGGAATGATCAAAAATTGTGTTTATATTTGGGAAATCTAGGTTCAGTAGTCTGCTCTTTTATCTGATTGTGTGAAGTTAATTAAGCCTCTTAATGTCTCAGTTCATTATCTATAAGATAAGGATAATTTCAGAAGCCTAGAGAGCCTTTCTTTTCTTTATAGGGTTGGTGAGAGGATTAATGTGTTGAAGATTTGGAGGTACTTCAGTGTTATGGGGATGGATCCATTAAATACCTTAGACTGAAATGGACAAAAAAGTGTGGAAAAAAATGTTCCTTGAATCAGCAAAAACACAACCACAGTAATCCAAATACTATAACAGAGTTATAGTATTAGTATCCAGCAACTAATATGTCTACAAATAGTGATTTTAGCCTATTCTTAATTTGCATAAATCCATATCACACAGACATATGAAATGTAAAAGAGGAAACACTTCTGCATTGTTTATAAACCTGCCATCAGCTGAACTCAGAGAGGCTAAAACCACTACATCTGAGATGTGACTAAGTACCACTGAACAACATTTCAGAAATTGTTTTATTATTATTATTGTTGGTGGTTTTGTTTGTTGCTGTTGTTGCAGTTCGTTTGTTTTCTGAATTACTCATGGGTAACAGAATTAACCAGGAAATCTGCTATCTGCAGGCTTGTCTTTGAAATGATTTTTCTCAAATTAAACTTACACATTTGAAATGTGAACAAAGCCAAACCTGCAGCTGCCTAATAAACTCAGATCTGTACTTCAAAATGCATAAGGCCATCTCAAAGACAGCCAGATGTCAGATGAACCTCTCTGATTTCACAGAGCCAGTCTTCCCATCATCACTTGTTTTACTACAGACTACTAAGTATGCAGTCATACCCTGATTTCTGCTACACAGTGTTTGCAATTACAGTACTCCACAAATATAAAACAAACAAACAAACAAACTGGGTGTGTGCTTATCTGATTAAAATCCAATGTAAATGATATGCAGAATAGGTGCAGCCCACTGGCTCATGGCAACTTGCCAATAAAGACCTTCTGTGCTGAAGGCTGTGCATCACTGATTTAGGGCATCATCTCTCTGTTATTCTTATTCTGTCTCATTATTTGACACTTTCCTATGTTGTATTTTTTAATATCCTTTCCCAACTCTGCTCTTATTTCTATCTGGATGCTGGCACTCCACATTCTTACTGTCTGATGCCAGTCTATGGAAAAAATCTTGTACCATAACGCGTAATCACTTTGTAATTTGGGTGAGTCCAAATCCATTCTCAACCTATGTAGTACACCACTCATCTCCCTTCTTCTTGCTCCTGTAATCATTTACAACTATTGTTACTATGATGCAAATTCTTTCCAGAAGCACTTTCCTGCTTCCAGGTCTCGGCTTCCCAAAACTTGTGCTTTCTCCTGGTAAAGCACAGCTTGGGGCCATTCTTACAGGTCCGTGAGCAAAGCAGATTAGCCTAAAGAGCTAACCCTCTGTAACCAAGTACAGGGGAAAGTGCATTTCACATGAAATCAGAAAACTACCCAAGCTTGATTAAAAAGCACGCAGGCAATGCCGTAGAACATTCATGAGTTATTTCTTCTGAATTCTCGCATAATTTAGATGACTCAAAACTGGATTTCCCAAATGCTGTGCAGAGATGATTATGGGATGTATTTGTTTTGATTGGGCTTTAAGTCTCTATTTTTCAGAGATTTCTCACTTTTCCTTCATTGAGGGTTGAAATTTGCTATGAGAATTTCTTTAGCCCCCTGCAGAATTCTTAAGGGTATTCCCTAAAGAGAGAGACAAAAAGAATTGGGGATTCATCATGCACAAGCTGATATTTACAGTAACACCACTCCCAGTACATGCCTGCTGGAAATAGCTTGATATTTCTTCACTTTCTTTTAATATTTGTAGGATTAATAACAAATTCAGGCCCTGATCCCACAATATTTAACATCTGGGCAAAACGCTCCTTGCTGACGTCCACAGGGCTCTGGTTTGGCACAACACACTGCACGTTACAAAAAAAACCCTCAGCAATGGCAGCAGTAAAAGGCAATTTCTTCCTTATCTCTTTTTGTGCTTCCCTTCTTTTGTTGCTGTGAAGAGGCTTGGAACAATATGGCAACCATAACAAAGGGGAATAAAGAAAACACTCATGGATGATTGCTCAAAGTGGGTCCATAAATGCCACGATTACCTTGCTACTACAGCATTTGGTTTTAGGACAACTTGAAGCTGCACAAAGGCAGGCAACAAAAAATACCTGCATACGACAACTTTGGTGCTCCAGACCCTCAGGGTGCCTCATATACCACCAGGCGCACACACTGCAGCAGAGGCAAGGAAGACCCTTGTGTGCTTTCAGACAGCTGTAGAAAACTGCATTTTCTCCTCTCATCATAGCAGCGTCTTCACCCCTGTGAACTCTATTTGCCACTTTCCAGTTGACCTGCACAATACTCAGAGGTTGATTGTTACAAGGAAACTGTAGCTGCAATAACAAATATGAAGCATCTCTCCTGCTAAGTGGTAAGACCTTCCATATTATACATTAACCTCCTCCATGACCAGCCATGGTAACCATATTTCACAACGCATTAAATGCATTAAGGGTCCCATGCAAACAATGCGCAGGCACAAAGCTCAGAGCCAGAGACAGCCAGAATGAACTTGCACCTCTTCCAAGGCCGAAATGGCCTTTTCAGCAAAGATATCCTAAAGTAACTCTATTCTTCTCCCTCTGTTTTCTGCCATGCCCCATGAAAGACTTGAAAAGAAAGGACAGCTGACAAAAAAAGAAGTGGCAAAACCGTGAGTCAGACAGAAGTAAAAAGGTTAGACTCTGGGAGCCAGAAACCACAAGGATAGGCCTCTTAGACACGTATTTTTAAATGGTTCCTTTTGCTCTCCTTCCTCTCTTCCTGAAAGATTAAATACAAAATGAAATCATCTTACAGAAGGACAGCCGCTTCCCCCCTGTGCTCAATCATTCCAGTCACACTATGTTGTCCAGTAACCTGCATTGATAATTCCTCATGAATAAAATGCCAACATTATCATCCTCAGCTATGTTGTTGACATGCTTTTGCTATTTCACTAAAAATACCATTAATTTTCTGGCTTCACAACAGCTGAGCTACTCCCCATTTGAATATACAAAAGAGTATTTTGTTTAAACCAAATTAAAAGCGTTCCAGTAAATGACTTCAATTTTGCTGGCTATACTACTTCAGTGTATACTGCTCTGTTTAATCCCCTCTTTTCCCAACTCTACCCCTTCTGCCTCCCCCTCCTTTTCTTTCCTTTTTTTTTTCCCCATCCCTTTTTATACCTAATCCTTTCATGCCAGGAACTGGATTTGCCCAGCAAGACATCCACAGTCAGAAAGAGCTTCAAAAATGTGGTGCCAAAGAGTTAAGGCGATGGTGAAATTGCCTCCGCTCTGTTTTTATTCACCTGTGTTTGCCAAAACATATTTAGCAGGGAGGAAGGGAAGCAAAAGGGGAGGGGGGAGTGCACAAACACTGAACACACCTTCCATTTCCCATCCTGGTAAGTGTCGACATTCCCCATTTAAGTCAGAATGAAAACCACCATTACTGCCAAGCCCTCCTGGCATCTCAACACTTTATTTGTTCCCATTTGTATCTAATGCTTTTGTCAACAGTTCAACAAAAGTCAAAGCAAACAACCCACTACAAACACTGGGGGTAACAGCAACAAGCATGAATCCTTCACAATTATCCAGCCCAGCTGCTCAGTGCCTGTCCAGGCTGCTTTCATTTACAACAGTGTCAACAAAAGACTGAAACCCAATAACTAGGTGGGTCAATACTACCACTGTAAACCCTCCAGAGAAGGAAATGCTGTTCTCCTGCTTTACTGCTTCAGCAAACATGCAGAATAATTCAGTTAGATAGACAAGTGCTTGCCTAATCATTTGTTGTCTGAATTATTCAAGGCTTTCCCCGTAAACTACTAAATGATGGCTCTTCAAATATTTCCCAGGAACTACCAGATGTCCGACAGAGACAGGAAACATTAGGCAAATTCTGACACAGCAGAGGACAATGGTAACCTATGATCCTGAAAAGTGTAGTGTTCAGAGGATTAATGACTTCCTACACATTGTTTCTGGTGTTACTGTATAGAAAGCAAACACGTTTTTAAAATACAAGTGTTAGGCACACATCAGTCTATTAGTTGCCTGATCTTAATACAGCATAATCAAGGCTGCTGCCTACAATTTTTCTTCCTCTTTTCAAGTGTAAGTTGTAAAAGAGCCCTCTCCAGAGAATATGTAAGATGTGAATAAAAGTAAGCACAGTAGTTATCGAGGTGGACGCAGGCAACGTCATGCGTTTATTCCCACATCTCTCTCTTCACTGCTCATTTGATCTCTTACTAATCACCCACCTTAGTGTTTCTTTCTCCTTGGTTAACAGGCAAATGTTCACGTGCTTTTCTCCAGAGGTTTGTTTCATGAGGGTTCATATTTACACTTTCAAAGAGCAGCGTAAACCAGTGTTACAAGGCAGCATGTTTAAGTGGTATTTCATTTTTTTACTTCAATTGTCTCTTCAGTGCAGGAAACAGCCACCATCAGAATGTGCATTTCCTTGGTTTTGTTGACTTTGGCCATAACCACATAACTGCATTAACATACTGTTTTTAAACTTTAAGAAAATGTTAATTTCAAGTATTAGGGCTTGTTTTGATTTAATCTTACATTTGTCACCAAGAAGCCTGGATATGAGCAACTACTTCATCTAAGACCAGTTTACATATACATCACAGTGTAGTGTTGGACGGATACATATTTTGAGCCAGAACACAGTATCAAATACATTTATAAATATTTTATTTTTGACATCCACAGTAGCAGTCGTGCATGCTGAATATCTAGTATTCCAAAGAGAATCCCTGGCAGTTTTAAGATTTAGCAAAACAGCAAGAGAAATTCTGTCTGTATGTCAAATTAAAGCACATATTTTTGTTTTTATAATTAAAATCTGTAACATATTTTGTTTGTAAAACAGTTTTAGAGTGATTGCACTGTAACAATCTCTGGAGTTCTCTGTTGTCAACATAAAAACCTTATTCAGTCAAAAAAAATCATCCCATTCCTGTCCAAAACTATTACGAAATGCTCATCTACTACGTAGATGCGGCTATATCACTTTGTGATCGCCGCAGCTGTTTGTAGGCATTCCAGCCCTACTCCACTTGTTGGGCAACTTCAGTTACATTTACTACTATAAATCAAACTAGCACTACTTGCTACACTAGGTTTGTTGATCAGTAGCCCTAACAGCAGCACCTTCATTGGTTCAGTTGATTAGCAATATTTGTAAAAAGGTTTAGGGTCCATGGGGACCAAAGGCACAGTGGAGAGGTACTACAGCGCAAAAAACACTTGGCATCAAATGAGTTTCAACTTGCACAGACAAACTGGAGAAAAAACTACACCGTCTGATGCTAGATACTCTAAAGAGAACCAGGGAGAGAGAGAGGGAGAGACAGCATTACACCAAATTTTCCCCCCCTTCCTATCCTACGGAGCAGGAAGAAGGCCCCAGAAATGGCACTTCCAGCCTGTGCCATGGCTGGAGGCCACACAGCTACCAGAAAACCTTCATGAAGCACACAAGAGTCCCACAGAAGGTCTGCTAAGTGCTTAATTGCTTTCAAATACCCCGCGGTGTGATATAAAGCTTTCAGGCTGCCTAGGTGGCGAGCATACAATGCTTTTTTATAAAGGCACCAAACTGACCCTGGACAGGCTGTCTTTGTGCTGAAAGCAGGGTGCCTTTCCTACTCTAACACCAATTACGCATACTGACAGGGCACTTGGAAAGACACCTTACTTCAAGGGAATGGCAGAAAAAGGGTTTCTTTCTCCCCACAAGGTTTACTGGTAATTGATTTTAAACGGCTCATTTTTACATTATTCAGACGTTTTTCAGAATTTCTCTTTTTTTTTTTTTTTTTTTTTTTCAGTATGAGACAGCGAAGCTCACTACAAAATATTCGCAGGTGAAAGAATTGAAAGGCACTCCTCGAGGCAGGGGAGGAAAAACATAACACTTGTTTCCTGCAGGGCCACAATAAATTGCAGTTTGGTATTTTTAAAAGCAGCCCCGGAACAGAGGTGCGACAGACCTGTGGCATCAACAAAAACGAATTCAGCAAACATAAGGGACAAACAAGGCACGCAAAGGCACGATTATAATTACTTCAAGCCAATCACAGTGCCCGGCGATGCAACATCGCAAGGGGAGGCTGCGTGTTATTGAGGTCGGCGCTGGCTTTCTAACTCCAGCAGTGACCTCCGCGTCGTCTGGCCGCTCGTTACCGAAACAAAACGAGAGAAGGGCTCGGGAGCTCGCCTGGCTCTCCAATACCCGTGCCGATAACCGCTCGGACCCGCGGGGCGGCCCGGAGCACGCCGGAGAACGAGCCCCGCGGACCAGGGGAGCAAGGCGGAGTGCCCAAACCCTTCCCTTCCCCGCCCCTGGCGATGGGGAAACTCCCCCGGCTGCCTTTCGACAGGCTGGGGCACAGGGTGCAAACACAGCAAGCATCGGCGCTCCCTGCTGAAGGCCCGCTCCTCGGAAAGGGGCGACCCGAGCACATCAGCCGCCTGGGGCGGCGTTTGGCTGCCAGCACTTCATTCAGTCCCTGCCGCCCCCTGCCAGCGCTGAGCTTGTTTCCAGCCCCCCCTGCTCGGGTCGGGTGTTTTTCCAGCGAAGCCGGGGGACGGCGGGGCCAGAATCGAGCCAACAGCGCCCCGACGGCACTGCGGGGACGGAGCGGGGCGGCCCCGGATCCCCGGCGCCGAGGGAGGAACAAACTAAAAAAAAAAAAAAAATGTTAATGCACAGATGTGCATGCGTTTCACACAAACACAGGATGCCCCGCGATCTGTTGCCAGGGTTACGGGAGACCACCGGCGGGCGACTCATTGGCTTTATCAAGTGCGCCCCGGGACGCGGAGACGTGCAAGGGACGGCAGGGAGCGAGTCCCGCTTGCAGCCTGCAAAACCCCAGCCTGCAAAAAGCCCGTCCCCGCTGGCAGCCCCGGCCGGGAGCCGTTCCGCGGGCCGCAGCAGCGTGCCAGCAGCCGCTTCGGCAGCGGGACGGAGGGGAAAAGAAGGAAGGAAAAAAAAGGGGGTGAGGGGGGCGCACCAGTTTCCCGGACACGTTGTGGGAAACCTCGCCGTCCTGTTTCTGGATTCCCCCCGCAGGACAACGCTGCAAACCCGCCCGAAGGAGCCGCTGCCCCGCCGCATCCCCCGCCCCTTCCCCGTCCTCCCCTCGCTCCGGCCGGCGACGGTGCCGCGATCGCGACTGTCACGACTCTCGCGGCAGCGGCATCAGCAGCAGCGGCGGCAGCGCGCACCAGGAGTTAATCCAGCCGCTGAGCAGAGCGAGGAGGCGAGGGCGGCGGAGGGAATCAGTGGCCGAAGCGGCTTACATTCAGGTTCGGGGGAGAAAGAGCACGCAGAGACAATCATTTCCTGGGAAAAGCTAAAGCCTAATGAGAATGTAGCCTGCCGCCTTTATTCAGACAACCAACCCTTTTGTGGCTAGGGCTTCCTGAGTGACAGGAACTAAGGGCCCCTTAATAGGATTTCCATATTATTTCCAACACCTGCCTAGAAGTTATTTGTTTACATTGAAGGAGGCAAGATTCTCAAATCAGACATCTGCTTCTGGTTCAGGCATATCTTAGGAAACCATCTAGAAAGAAGCTTTGTTGCTATGGAGACATTATTTTCTTCCCTTAGTTGGCTGAAAAAAACATTAGCATTTCCAATTTTTTGTTCTTCAAAAGGCCAAATGTCGCTCAAGAAAACAGAACTTTTCAAATCGTCATGCAGAATAGGCTAATCGAGCTTTAGATATTTAATTAATTATTCGACTCAATTAGAAGTGTACCGGAGAGAGGCGGGAGGCCCGATGTAACTTTCCTACAAATTCTCCTCAATGGCTGATTCCCGCTGGCCAGTGTTAATTGCTCAAAAACACATCTAAAACTTTGCAATTCATGATGCACGCGACAATCTTTCATAACAACTTAGGAATCAGTCAGACCACTCATTTCCTCCAGCTTCTAAAATCAGCCTCAGAAACCGAAAACACTCTGACTGGGAATTTACTTCTTTCCCAGCACAGGGGAAGAGACAGCAAGAGCTGTGTAACACCAGCATTAACCTGCTACCGGCACTCGGAGAATTCAGGCAGGGGATGGAAAGTTGCAGTGCGTTTTGCCCATGTTGCTGACTCCACAAGGTAATCTCTTCTCCTCTTCTCCCTCTAGTAATTAGAATGCCCAGTGAATCCACTGATACACATTAAAATAAGGGATGTCTCAAATACCTTGGATGTAAAGGTCTTAATAACAACTCAAAATTAAAATAGGCGATTAGTGCTCAACACAGAGAGAAAACCTGTCAGTGTTGGCATAAACACATAAAGCAGAAAGCAGCCACCTAGTTTGCATCCTGCTTCAGTAAAAGTTGATGAATATTACCTATCTTCTGTCCCTTAGATTAACACCTCTTTAACCAAACCTGCAAACAAGTGCTTCATTCCAGACACTTTCACCCTGAGCAAACTAGTGTAAACATGAATGCCAGCATTTGGGGTATAATTTTAATTGCACACTTACATTATAACGAGGACTTCAAAAATATATAATAAATAAATCCATCTCCTCCCTCTGCTTCTTTCCTCCTAACTATTACACTGTCAAAGACTGCACTGGAGAAGACCTTTCCACCCACCTCCTCACCCCAGCAAACTTCCTCTTCCTACTCGACAATGTGAAGTCATAATCTTGTATTATCAACATCACAGTCTGTTGCCATGGAAATAATTAGACATGACTGCTCAGGTTAGAAATTACAGCCCATGTAAGTGTTTGCCTCCTGGGTGAAGAGAGCATCTGGAGAGAGAACATTTGAGTTACCCTAAATCACCAAGTGGCAAAATAAAGTTTGATAGCGAGAAGCGCTGTAGGAGCTCATCCAAACGTGGGCACACCACTGAGTAAGAGTCACCCTGCCGTAACAGGCACGAGCAAAGAGGCCAGCATAGTTTATATACAGAAGAAGGGGAAAAAAAGCCATTGGGTAAAGGAAGTGAAGCCATCAGACATGGCAGAATCACCTAATTCTTTGATAGCAGAGTACATGCTGTTACTTTCATATGAATGCTCTTCACTAAATAAATTCCCAGACAACCTCATTAAAAAGGCAAATGATGTGACACTGAACAAAAGAAATAAATGTAAAATTCAGTTGTTGTTGTTTTTTTTTTTTAATAACTAAAAAAAAAAAAAAAGAGAGAGATTTACCTGAGGTTTGGTTTTGTGTTTTAAAATCTGTTAAAAACCACAGACTTGAATGTCATGCTACAAGTCTAGCTATGAAAAGGTTATTAAGGAAAAAAAAGGGGGGGGGGGCGATGCCAAAAAATCAGCTCCATACAATAGACCAAGACAACAAACAGGACCCTGCTAATTAATATTTGTTCTGCTTCAGCACACAGTTACTGGACAAGACTGCAACAAACAAGCATGTCTCACCCAATCACATCATTAATCCATTCACGTTCACCACCTGAGGACCAGCTATGCCCTACAGATATTTATTCATCTGTTCCACATACAAACAATTACAACACATTTTCTGGAATTAGGGCACCTGTTACATTCAGCACAGCTTACATGCCCAGAGGCAGATATCAATTAATACTGAACAAATTATTGTATCGCAAGCCAACAGAAGTTACTCATTATATTTTGATAATGCTACCCTCAAAACACCCATGAAGATCAAAACACAACTCTTGTGGAGCAAAGTTTAGTTCAAACATGTTCAGCTCAAAAATTACCACTTAATCAGAAAGCGAAATACATGCAACGCCTTGTTTCCATACAGAGAAAGGCACACACAGAAGCCATGACACGAATGCGAAACATGTTTTGATTTTTACAAGCCTGTGAAGAGCTTTTCAGCTGAGTGGTATTAAAGTGGCAAAATGAAATGATCAGGAAATAAATTCTCTAACTTTCTTTAGGCATGTAACAGATAACTATGTTTCTTTGGCTCGTTAAATACAAACTGAATGCAATGGTGTTTGGCAGGAGACTCTTATCACTGGAGGAAGTCTCACTTAAAAGAAACTTGACGATTAAGATGAAGTCTTCTGCACTAAATCATGTCAAGTTTGTGGTGTTCCTCTACCAGTGGAAGAACAAAGTCCGAGCAATGTAATTACAATTGGTCATATCCAGAATTCTGATCATGTATCTTGGTCTTTTTTATTTTAAACTACCTTGTTCTTTTCAGAAGCATTACAAGTATCAAATAACAGCTGCAGGAGTAAGCAGCTTACTCTTACTTACATACTAAGTGAACAGAGGTCTAAACACTTAATAGCGGCTAACAGCTCCAGAAGCTAAATTGAGACAGGCTCAGGTTTTAGCAAGCACTGGAGCACCTGCCACCGGAAATGTAAATGGATCATGAGACTCACACCAACAAGTCCCCTTTCTCTGTTATTTGCTACATGTATAATTATTAGCCTTCCCACAGATTAAGGCAGAAGTAATCTTACTGCTAAACCCACCTGAATTTGCACTGACAGACTTCTCCTAGTTCACTAACATGCTGGACAGAAATGCATCTCCAATCTGAATTTGATTTGTTATTTCAGAGGCTAAAATTATCCTTTCATGTAACCTTTTTTTTTTTTTTTCCTTTGCCAGAGGAATCTCAAATAGGCTATTTTATTCCAGCCACAAGATAACAGCTTTTAATTGTTGACTTATTGTGACTGAGATGAACTCATAGAAATGAACAGTTTCCACTATGTTGGCATATCGTTCTACAGGTATGGCCTAGCCCCAAATAATTTACAATTCAAATGAAAAAAAAAAAAAAAAAAAGGAAAGATATGCCCCATGGGTATAAAGAACAGAAATGGATTAACAACAGACATGGAAAAAAGTTGCAAGAGTTTAGTCCCATGTACAGGGCAGTGATTTGAAAGACTTTGAAATTCTTGAATATGTTAGTAAGGGACATCACTGGCTGCGACAGACCCAAAGCTTGGCAAGCAGCTGGGGGCTCCTTTAGTCCAGGTGTCTCAGCCGACGCCACGGGAAGAGACTGCTACCACTTGATTATTATCTGCCAGATGACACCTTCATACACAAAATGCTTCCTAAGCTTCTTCAGAGTAATTTTTACAGAAGGGGCTTTGTTATGGACCAGAAAAACTTCTGTCAAATTTGTCCCAGAGACAGTGGGTGAGGAGCAGGGCCAGGAAGAATGACATGACTCCTGAACGAGCAGTCCTTACAAGAGGTGGAAAAATCTGTGCAGGGTGCAAATAGAAAGCAAGGGCACGCTGCAGCACTGCAGAATCCTATTTTCTTTATTTACTAGTTAGCAAAAAAAAATATTCTTACTGAATTGAAAAGGGAAACCATCAGACCTTCTCAGAAACACCACATGTTTAACTGTGGAGCTGCTTGTTTGTCTTTGCGTCGAAACACCTATTATTCTGTCATACCCCTGAAGCCATCACACTACACTGTCAGCACAGCCCCGTGCTGCCCTTCCCTCCCCTCTCCTCTGCCTTGAAGAGCAGACCCATGACCCAGTTTACTTCATCTCGAGCTCTTCCCCACTTCAAACTTTACAGAGGATTCGGAGGACTGAATCCGACACAAAATCAAAGAGTTCCCAAAGCCATCCTCCTCCACCAAACTTGCTTTGCAGATGGTGATCTATTATTTAGGAATAGCTCCTGGATAATCTCACGTTATCTGGAAGATCCCTATTTGTTTTCAGCAGTGAACTGCTTGCTCCAGGGAGGTGCTGGGAAGGATGCACGGCTGGGCTCTCTTATCAGGCAGAAAGTGTCATGTTTAGAAGAGTAATACAAACCGAAATGGGACTGTGTCTGAAAAGAAACAGCCTTTTGATGCCAGACTGCCTTACTTCCATGGCTGCAGCCTCAGATCTTGGCTTCAGTGCTCACCAGTGACATGAATAACTTGTCTGCCATAACCTCCAAAGAACCCGTAAAATCTTGCATGCAAAAGGTGTTACCAGCCCAGCCCTTCTCTTCCTCACCCACACGCTGCTCACTCCTCTCTCTGCGGAGGAAAAGAGAGCAGCATTTCCAGCACAGCACTTTCCCTGGGCAGAACTACGGGGAGGGCCACGGTGAGCGTAACTGGAAACGAGTTTCACGAACAAAACTGCCTGCCAAATCAAAGACACAGGAAGTGGCAGCACGAAATGGCGATGGGAAATGGGACACCTCAGTCAAGCTCCTCTATACCGATGGGCAGGGTACCTTCATTATCTGAATTGTACACTAAAGCGTAAATTTACACTTTACGAGCTATTCTAAAATCTGCCCTGCTTAATAATCTGTATCAGCAACAAAACACTTTAAAGTGTCTCTCACAATTAAACCCAGGCACAACCTTGTATAAATCAAGATTTTGCTACCATATCAAAACGTTACACTGGGGCTGTATAACGTTGCCCATATCCTCATTACATGCTACACTAATTACTACCAGCAGATTCAGAATTTTCTGCACATTAGAGGCTTTTAGAGGAGCTATAAAAAATTTCAGGCACCATTAATTTAAATTTGTATTGAAATTTCCTTTTGACAGATGGCCAAAAATTACTTATTATTTAGAGTACCAGAGCTGCCTGTTTGCACATTAGAAGAGGAAAGGGAAAAATTAAAAGCAAGAAAGAAATTTATGTCACATTCATTACCTGTTAAATGTTAAGGAGCATTATCCTCTATGAATAAATTATTTCATACAAGCACACAGACTCCAGCTGCTGGCAACTGGCACGTTCTGGCTGACAAGAAACATCTCAAGTCACACAGCAGACAATCATAAAAAGCCTCTCTTAACCAGGAGCCACTTAAGGGAGGACAGATCGATAGAACAAGCGACTAACTGCTACTCTGGGCATCACTGAAAACATTTAAGGAAATTAGCAAACTATTTCACCTTGCAAGGCTGGCAGCAAGCCCCATAATGCTGACACACAAGCCAACTCACAACCTGAACACTGTACAAGACAAACATCTACTTATCATTTCAAAATAAATTGCTACAAAGTAGTGACACCCTCCTCTCAGTGTCAGAAGCTGTATGAGTAACAGTGCATTTGAATCATTCTAAGTAATTTCACCTGAACTAAACAAAATCAGTCTTTTTAGTATAAACACACCCGCAATACTCGTACCAGCATAAATACCCCAACATCCCCCAGACATTACAGAAACAGGACTAATAAATCTATTCAAAACAGTAATTGGCATACCCTATATGCCAGCAGTTCCCTCTATTCACCTTCATGAGTGAAAGGCTTGTGGTCTCAACTATACAGGTATGCAAGCCTGCTACAGAAAACAAGCATTTTTATATTCTCAGATATATTTAGATATCTGCCCTACTTGCACTTGTTTGTTTGGATGTGGAGAAAAAAGAAAAACGGCTAAAACTATTTGCTCAGAGTGAACAGGGGTTGTTCTGCCGAAATCATCATTAATCTGTGCCTGGTTTCTCTGCACAGTGCAATAATCCCAGTTTCTAGCCCTCGTGACAAAGAAGCTAAAGTGAAATCCAATGCGCTGTTGTCCTATGTCAGTGGATAGACAGCTTCAGTGCCTTTGCTGCTCACAGTAAAAACTGACAGTTCCTGTCAGCTCCTGGTTGTTATGCAGAACCACGTGGGTAACAGTAAAACTGACAACGATCAGCTCAATTTCATTCTGCTGGGACAGAGTAAAGTTGCCAATGGCAGAATAGATATATGGGAAAGGGCATGGGACATGTCCCCGCTGGGAGCTGCTGAAGAAGCAAAGGCATGCCCCCTCCTCACACAGCAGCCCCTGGTGGGACAAGTCTCTGGTGGGGCAAAGCCTGTGCCTGGCACTCTGCTTATTCTGACTCTGACCAGAGCACATAAGCAAAATGGAATCATAGCACATCCTGAGCTGAAGGGACCTTTGTTGAGTCCAACTCCTAGCTCCGAACAGGACCACCCAAAAACCAGACCATGTGTCTGAGAGCATTGTCTTCAACTTCTTCAACTCCGGCAGGCTCATTGCTGAGACCACTGCCCTGGGGAGCCTGTCCCAGTGCCTGACCACACTCTGGGTACAGAACCTTTCCCTAACCCCCAGCATGACCCTCCCCTGTCCCAGCTCCATACCATTCCCTCAGGTCCTGCCACTGTCCCCAAAGAGCAGAGCTCAGCGCCTGCCCCTCCTTCTGGTCTATCAAGATCTTTCTGCAAGGCCTCTCTACCTTTGAGGGTGTCCACAGCTCCTCCTAATTTAGTACCATCTGCAAACTTGTTTAGTATGCATTTGACTTCAGCATCCAGATCGTTTAAAAAACACTGAAGAGAGATGGCTCCAAAATGCAGCCCTGAGGACACCCTACTGGCCAGTTGCTGGCAATCTCATCAAACGCTCCTAAAACTTCTGCTTTGAACACTTCTGCTGTTTGGCCACCCCCAAGAATGAATCACACATTTCTTAAAAAAAGCACTGCTGAAAACTTGACAAATTGTTTGCAAGTGTTCAGTAAGATGGGTTCACACGTCTTGCCCTTCATAAGACAAGTATCTCTTCCATTTCACACTCACCATCACCTAAAACCGATGAATTTTACACTCCTAAAGATTGTGCAAGCTGTTGAAGCTCTACTCTGTAACTGCATCCAGCTACCCAGGGCTATGCAGGTAACTGCGCAACCAGCAACAACTGCTTCTGCCATGAGTAGGTAAATGGCCAGTGACAGCGAGGACAGCAGGCTGATCCAAGGAGAGGGCAGAGCCAAAATGCACCTTTCCATGTGCAGCATTGAAACTCCAGCATCTTCTGTGAGACTTTGATGATTATCAAGTACGGACGAGCAACCAGGAATATATGCTGAATTGCTGCAGAATGCTCCAAATTACATGAGCTGCAAGATACGTATTACAGCTGTTTATAAACACTATCATTCACAGGGTGGCACATGTATGTACAGAGTCATTAAGAGCGTGAAAACTGACTTCTGGGAGAAGAACATAGGATTCTTAAGAGTGAGTGCTGCCTTCTGCAGCTCCTTTGACTCTAGTCAGCCAACAGCTGCTGAAACCACAGCAGGTGGGACCCCGCTTCTTCCCTGCAAGTGACACAGCTCTTCATAACTGCAATGCAAATGCTAATATGCGGATATATTGGAATTATAGTTTTACAGCCTCCAAATACTTAAAACCACTGGCTAATTTTATCTCCTAAGTTTACACAGAGACTCAGGACAGTCCTCTTTACCATATCTGAGAACAGCCTCAACACTGAGAGTTGGCCAAGGGGCAGAGATCTGATCACCAGCCTCACTGGATAGTACATCACCTGCAATCCTAGCTGCACTATGACCAGCCACTGTCTTAGTGTGATACAGAGCCTATTCAGGACTCTGATAATCAGCATGAAGCTAACACCCTGGTTTCATTCAGTGACTTCTTCCACCACTCCACACCACATGTCAGAAAAACGCAGTGTGCCGCTCTTTTGAGCCTATCCTTCCACCTGCAAAATGGAGTCCTACCTTAATGGAGTCTCTGTCTGCTTGCAGAGCAGCCCCACACGCATGGAGGGGAAGAGGCAGCAGCAGGGAATGAGGAGGTGGGGGGAAAGAGAGAGAAAGAGAAAAGTACTAGTTAGTTTACATAAAATTACACATTTATCATTCTCAGAAGAAAGAATCTTGATAACTGTTAAATAATATATCGCACAGATGTTAACTTTTCTGTACAATTAATTATTAATACCCTACAGCCAGATTTATAAAACCAGAACTCCACCTTTTGAACACACTTTCTGGCTACTACAAGGTAATAAATACTAAAGCAATTAGCTAGTAAAAATTACTTGTGAATATTGTTGTTGTTTTTCTTGTTTGTATGTTTTTCAAAACATATGGAGAGTTAAAAAAATAAAAGAAGGAATAAGAAACAAATGAAGCCATGTATGCATCTGGCAGCGCCTACCTCTTTGGTGATCGTTATCATGGTGCTTCTTTTCATCTTTGATCGGGAGGTGGGACTGCCCCCCCAGTGCGCTGGACAGTGCCAGAAGGCCAGCACTGCTGCCAATGGGTGGGATGGCTGGAGGCTGCAAGCCTGAGGGGTGCGGAGTGAGCGGCACGGGCAGACCATGTCCATGTGACAAATGCTGGGCCTGGAGTTGTTGCTGCTGTGAAAAATGAAACACAGATATTGAATTTGTTCAGGGAAAGGGGGTTTGTCTGACCGATCCTGTACATCAAACCTAACTGATCAGATCAACCTGTACATCCAATCAACCCAGGTATCAACTCTCACAAACATCTTGGCATTTTAAAAATGTTTGTATGTTCAGACTCAATCGGTAAACTTCAGGCTGAATTAACAACAAAAAATATTTTTTTAAAAAAAGATTTTTTTCAGTTTTAGTGATTTTTTTTATTCCTCTGACAGAGCTGCTACATTTTATTCTTGCTAGCAGAAACACACCACGTACACATCTAATCAAAACATATGTAACTATAAAAGCAGTTATATAATGCAAAAAAAAAAAAAAGCTGAAAATTGAGAAAATTAGTGTTAAACAGTTCTCCCAGCGCTACTGCACAGCATGCAGTGAGAGTTAATTTGAAAGAGAAAACCTGAATTAACAATCCAGAAAAGGAAACTGGTTGCAGCCACCGTTTTAAGCCCTTTAAGTGTCCTCAGCGGTACTTGAGCAAATTACTAAAGAAAATCTAATGTAGCAAGGCTTGGGTCCTCCTGTAGGCTTGCTCAATAATGCTGAAATAATTGGGCACTCTGTGCACGTTTAGTGATGCTCGAATGAAAAGCTAGAGGCCTGCCCTTGTACTCTTCTCTAGCTGCTGACTCTGTGTTGTGACAGGTTTATTTGAGTGGGACTGTGATGCATGCACCAGTAACTGCACTGACAAGAGTTTAAAGTCATTTTTACCAGTACGCTGGCAACACATAGAGAAAGCCCTTGAGAGGTTTGAATTGGAGTGCTTGACCTCAACCAGGGCTGCATCAAGCTCTGTGCTATGCTAACCATTGTGGGCAGATTGTTTGTTTGTTGCTACTGAATGGGAAGGTATGAAAAAAAAAAAAAGTTACGTTAAATGTATCCCAAGAGAGATCTGTTTAGGTCCAAGACTTGCCCACTAACTGTCCAACTAATTCCTGTTCATACAGAAACTAGATTAGCTTTGAAATTTTCTCTTAGTTTCCAAGCAGTCACTTCTCAGGACTCATGGTAAATCAAATCAGAAGTCCTCTAGGATTGCTCTCTTCCCTGCACATCTTCATAAAGGACTTTGGAAGAGGAAGAAATAAAAACTTAACTCACTTTGCATAAAAACATTCCATTTTAAATTCCTAATTGCAGAGATTCAAGTTCTGCTTTTATTTGTTTTTCATTTGAATCTAAATTCAGTTCCCACCTCACAGCCTACCTCTCTAATCAATGGAGAGGCAATAATGCCGTTCACTTGATTTTTCCCTCCCCTCCCTAACAAGAATCTTTACATATGGGTGAGCTGAAAGTAAAAGAATGCAAGTCATATATACAGCACGCCACATAACTCATAAAGCACCCTGCACACACGCATCCCTCCACACTTTCCTGTGAAGGTAGAGATCCTTCTCCTACTTTTCAAAACACAATCCAGGCGGTGGAATCTGAGTGAGAGTAGCACGTACACAGCATCTGACTCAGCCCAGTGCCAGGGACAGAAGATGAATGACCCAAAAGGAAGGGAAAAAATAACACAAATATAAAAAACAGAACAAAAAAGACACAAGAAGAAAGAAAACCAGAAACAAGATTCTTGCAGGTGGGAAAGAAAGATCAATCCTCCCCTTACTTGCGAGCCCATGTCACTCTAGTTAAGTGTCCTTTTTTGTAGGACACTTTAAAAAAGTATCAAACACATTTTGTTTGTTTAGTGCTCTTATGGAAGGATGTTTCATTGCTCAGAATTGAAAATTAACTACAACAAAATGAAACAAGAGACAACTGTGTGTTGCTTAGCTTTAGGATTTGAATGGGGCTACCTTACAGCAAGGGAACAAGCTGGCACTCTGGAATTGTGGAGGGAAGAGGACAGAGAGAAATGATAAACTGAGAAAGAGTATGAGTAGACAAAAGACCCTGTAATCCAGAATCTGGGATTTCATTTTAAACATGGATTACCCATTTCTCTTTGAAAATGTGTTATAAACCACCTCAAGATGTCTTTCTGAGTTTGCCAGTGGCTTTGAAAAGAGCCAGAGAACACCAGCAGTGACAGAGTTTTGCTCTTGTTAACTCTTCCACTGTTGATCAAAGTATACAGGTAAAGGTCATTCACTGCACAATTCTGTACAATTCATAGACATTTGCCCACCAATCTACCCAATTTGCATTATATGACCTCCTCTGTGGATACAGGATGGTTTCCAAAGAGCTTGAAGAAAACTGACATACAAATGCAATGGCATTTTTACTGCACTTTGTTGGGAGTTTCTCTACATAACTCAGCCATGCAGCACTGCAGACTCAGCATCTTGGCTATGCCAAACATTAACATCTCCTGCACATAACTTGGGCATTAGTATGTGCAATGACTCCTCAGAGCAGCAGCTTGAGATCACCCACAACTGCATGGCTGGCCCAGATTCTCTTGGCCAAGAACTGAAATGTTTTCCCTTGCAAGTTGACTTGCAGACATCTCTCAAAAGAACTGAAGAGAGCAGGTGAAAAAACAAAAACCCACAGCCTTCTTGCCACAGAGAACCACGCACACAACTTTTCTGAATGGATTCTGATTATCTTTCATGGAAAGTGATGGGAACATGACATCTGGATGGAAGATGGCCCCACAGTAACACAGTACAATTCACAGGTACAGCAGAAAATTGCCATGATTTAGTTATACTGCGATGGCACAGAGAAAACACTTTGGTATGAGAAACAGACAGCTAACCTAAGTTAACATCCCAAATTCTGTTACTGCCCCACTTGCTTATGCCATGCAGTTGCAGATATTGTAGTGCATATTTATAGACTGGGGTAGGATTGGAAGTTCAGCAACATATGGACTGGGAGTTGGACTGCATCGGTACAGAAAAGGGCTACGAGCCCAATACGATGAGCAATGTTGTATGTCCAAAGTGAGGCACTGGTCCGAAAACACAAATGAAAAAAATACAAGTGAAATACTGGATAGACCTCTTTTGCTCTCAGAATACAATGCCTTGTGGGCAGAAAGCTGGCAGTCATGATAAAAGAAGAAAAAAAAAGGAAATTACAACATAATTAAGCACTGTTTTCTAACACCCATACTCAAGAAGGCAAAGCCAGAAAATGGTAGCACCTCCCCAGCTGCCATTTCCAAACCTCTGAAATCTATTACTATGTTCAAATGCCCACAACATTCATAACTTTGTCTTGCTTTTTCCCCATCAGCATCAATAGCGAGTATTATCTTCTAGACCGGCCTGTACACAACTGCTTGGTTACACAGAAAATTAGAAAAACATGGGCAATTCCTTACCCACTGGGCATCTGGTTAGTGCTACAAAGTAGAAAGTGGTCTTCTCTCTAGTCCTCAAAATGCTAAAGATACGAAATAAGACAATGGACAGATATTCTCCCCACAAATAAATATGCCCCTGTGGAAGGCAGGTTACATTCATTTCTGCCTATAGAATGAATTTAGATCATGAAATGATGCAATTTAAAAACTTGCAAGGAAAGTCTGAAAATGAACCAATTGAGCAACCACACAATTTTTTGATGTTGCTGTAATGCTTTCACTTCCCACTCCTCCATCTCCTCTTTAATTTATTATCCTTAGTCATGTCATTTGTGAACTCTTATCACATGGTTAACTAGACAATCCTAGAACAGTTGACTACAAGATTCATAAAATCAAGAATACATTTTCATAACAGGTGAAAACTTGCAAAACCAGTACACCAGGCTTTTGTTCTGCTGTAAATTTTCCAGAACTATTTTGAAATAAAAACAGCTACAGTTACCAACCAAGAAACATACCCTATAGAATGCTACTGGGTTGCAATGTTTTTAAGAAATATCCAACACACAATAATATAAGAGCAAGGGTAAAATAAGTAGTCAGAAAGAGGCCAAAAAAGAAAACCTCATTCTTTTGGAAATAAGTTTAGGAAGACAGTCATTTAAATAAGTTTGTCATTAAAAATGAATTAAAATTTTAAACCATTATCAACCCAAATCAAATAAAGATAACATCTAGTTGCTATTAATCTGGTTTTGGTTCTTAAATTTTCTGAATTGTCTTCTACTTAGTCTATAGTGACAAGGAAAAAATAACTCCCAAAGCCATGTCTAAACAAATGCATAAAAAGGCTTTGTAAAAGGTTCTTATCTGAGTATCACTAATTTTTACAACTGGAATTATAAATCTTGATACTTAGCTTAATTCTTTTCCCCACACATCTTAAGAGATCAAATTTAAAGCAAAATGTTATAAACCCACTAACAAATTAGCTTCTAATGCTCTCTTGTTATAGTCAGCACATTCAAAACCTATTTTCCTGGAAAAGGTTCAAGTTTTTACTGGATACTTTCCAAGCAGCTCTGTGTCACAGTAATCTACCACATTTTCCTTTACAGACCCTGGAAGTGCACAGCCATTATTCAAACAACCTGAACATACTCCTCTAACCCAAAGATGTTTCTAATGTTAACAAACTAACATCTCAAAAAGGTATGTAATCACACACACACACCTGCTATACTGCTGGACACCAAAGCATCTGACTAAGATAGCTTCATTAAATTATTCGGGTGAAGTGACTGATTGTTTAGAGAGAAACATTATTCTAATAGGATACACGCAAAACCCTAACCAGGATAAAGAATATAAAGAGATAAAAACAATGGCATGAGTACACAGTGTCAAGGGTTCAAAGACCAGCAAGAAAAGGAAGTGCTTTGGCACACACCATTTTACGCATGTTTCAGATGATACGAATTTTTATCTGTCATGCCTGTTAGCACCCCCTGACATGATGTGTGCTGTGTCCATTTCCTTTCTCTGCTGGCATACCACCCCAAAGCAGGTGTTTTTTTTGTTGTTGTTGTTATTGTTTTTTTTTAATGTTAAGGTACAACATGGCAAAACAGCATAGAAGGATGGTCATGCAATAGCTCCTCCAGTGGAACAGTCCTGGAGCTATTTGCACATATATCATATGATTGGTTTGTCTTAAAGAGACTGTGTTAAAGAGGTAGGATACAGCAATCTACTATCCTTAAGATCGGACTTGTAAGAGAGTGATCATTTTGCACGCACTCAGTGTGAAAGGATGGCATCAGAGATTGGTGGGAACTCAGTACCCTCATACACAGCTCACCTGCAGCAAACACAGTACTTGTTTCTGCTCACAAAGGAGAATGGACGCACAGGTTAGAAAATCCAGGGCAAAGAATGAAAAAAAAAAAAAAAAAAAAAAAAAAAAAGGAGAAAAATTAGATAAATAACAAAAATAAATAAATAAAAACCATCAAGCAAATGCCAAATTTCTTCCTCCCTGAGAATCAGTATTTTCTGTCTTTGAGGATACTGATTCCACAGAAAGAAAGATAGCTCCACTGAGAAAATATGGGGGGAAGGGAAAAATCAATAGCTGTCATTAATCAGAAGGGGAGCATTTAGAACTCTTACATAAATAACAAAGGAACTATCAGAATCATATCTCTACAAATTGCCTCAAAGATCTTTAAAGTGATCTACGAATAAGAAGTCAACTCCAGAATCATATTGTGAGATGAAAAGCAATATATGCAGGGAACATTTCCGTTCTTAATCATATATACAGGAACATCTGTCAGGATACGTTTCACCATTTGTCCTCCCTTCCCCCTTTATGACTATTTTTCACGCAGTGAAACAGCAAAGACAGAGGATGAAAGCAACAACAACGAAAAAATATGACCCAACACCAAACCAAAGACCTGTGGTTAAAGAGGCCAGCATTTTAAAAATAAAAAAAAAAAAAAAAAAAAAAAAAAAAAAAAAAAGCTAGTTTCCCACAAAAGGCCGGGTGCGTTTTTCCCCAGAATCTCAGAGTTCAGTAGTTCATTTTTCTGTTTGCAGGACTCATCTCTCATTTTCACGCTGGGGGTGAAGGGAGAAGAATTAGGCTCCTTAAAACCACTTTCTATTATTATTTAATAAAGGGCAGAAATTCTTGCATAAATCATGCCACTTAAGCTCTCTTCTTCCTTCTTCCCCATCCCCTTGCTAGCTTATGAAAAGAAAATTCGCATCTGCAAGAGAAGGCTGAAAGCACCAAGTGCATCTGTGCTCAAGGTCTTACTGTAAGAAACATCAGTGGCTTCACATGTGCATCGCATAACAAACCTCTGCTTCAAAACTGTTTACAAAGACCAGCGCAGAGAAAAGAATAGTGACAGCAGCCATGGGGTGTCTTCATACACAGAGGATAAAATTCAGATCTGGACAGGTGCACGCTGTCCTGATTTATCCTATCTACGCACACCTGATTTATCCATATACTCTATTCACATCCTACCCATGGACATTGGGAAGAGATTTTCTCTGCTCTGAACAGCCAGCAGGAAAAGGGTGTCTCCATTGTGACTTGGTGTTGGTACCACCTGAGATGTGTAACATAATAATAACAATAAAAGTTAAAAGAAAAGAAAAGCCATTGATCATACAGAGACCTGAGTTGCTAAACCTACAAGCAATTCTACCACCAGAGCTTTTAATGTGGCAACAGTAATTCACTTCTAAACTTCCTCACATGATATACTCAAAGAGCCATGCAGTCTTAGCATAAAATACTTATCACGTATCTCGCACATGCATTTGCTTAATGCCTTTTTTTTTTTTAAGAGTCAACCCCTAGTAAGTCAAATTTCTGGATAGCAATCACCAAAAAACACAGGCTACATAACGCTTTCAGTCCTACTTTCTGTTTTCTCATGGTTTCAACACACAGATCCATGCCGCATTGAATTTCAGCAAATTATCTTTGTTTGGGATCTTCACGCTGTAGAGACAAAGAAAATTCTCCACAGAAAATTATCCTATCTGCACTGATTAATCCTAACCCCCCCCAAAAAAAGATGGGGTGGTCAGTTAGCTGTGGTGCCAGGGTTTGGAAAAAATTGAGAGACACAGAGGCAGAAGTCAGCTCTCCTGCCTGATCAGATACAGCATGTGAGCTGTAGCACTCGTGTCATATGCATAACAAGCAGGGCCTCTGTCATCAGCATATTGGCAGTGGGATATAATAAGTGGTCTGCACTTAGCCCTGAAACATATTACTGACTGCTCCTACAGTGATAGACCAATATAAATTCAGTAGCTACAACAGCTTGTATAAAGAGGAAAATAGTGGCAGCCCATTCCAAGTGTACAACAACATTTAAAATCCACCTTTGGAGTGTTTTTTCAGTAAATATGGAACCTGGAATTATTTACATTCTAATTACTTCTCTCAAAAATCCCTAAAAAGATCTTGTGTACTTCATTTTCACCTTCTTCAAATCAGGACAATGCTGCATGTAGAAGAGATTTATTTAAAGCAGGCCTTACCTATAAGGCTCTCTCTGATGCTGGCACATGGGAAAAATACTACAAAAAAATCTCTCCACTTCCCCCACACAAAAAAAAAAAAAAAAGCAGTGTCTTCAACCCAGCCATACCTCAGACAAATAATTAAAAACAACAACAAAATGTTTGCTGAAATGTTTTTCCTCCTATGATTCAATTTCAGGGATTAGGCAGTGTCAAAAAATTTTCAGACCACATCTCACACATTCTCAGTATACAAACAGCAAAGGAGCAATTAAACAGGGAGGAGTGCATTTTGGTATTTCTTTAGGTATACAAATAAACACAACCAAAAGCACGTACCCATTAAGTCAACCTTGTCTGCCACCCTCCCTCCCACTGTGACAATCTGTGCACAATATACAGCAGGTGGCCACTTCGTTTTACAGCATCTAAGCTTCAACCGCTGCTTAAGACCAGCGCAGCCCTTGCACAAGCAATACAAAAGGGCCCAAGAGATGCCAGTGCCACAACACAGTTGGGCATTTTACTGCCCTTCCACGTCCTCACTGAAGTTCCATTTCTGAAGGCACACATTTGGCAGGAATGGCTTTACCACACAAACCAGAATGCAAACGTGCACAATTTACACAGGAAAAGCTTTTGCCACACCTCCCCATGGTCATCATGCTGCTCAGGCATTGGCCATGGGGTGGTGAAGAGCATCCCTGCTCCCTGCCCAGCCCCCAGTCCAAGCCTCAGCCCTCCTCTGCCCAGGTACCACCAGAAACATTGGCCCAAGTCCGTCCCCACCAAGTGCCGCAGCTCTGCCAGAAGCCCCTCTCCTCTCTTCCCCACTGCACAGACACACACAAGAGGCAGATGAAAAAAACAAAAACCACCATCCACGAGGAGGCAGAAATGCCTCTAAATTGCACACCTTTGCACCTAGCAGCAATAGTTCTGGAGCATGAAGGCCACAGGAGCTACAGAATGCGCTGATGCTAAGTTTTTTTGTTATAGCCTGTGTGCACCTATCTGCATCTCAATACTTCCACAGCTTTGTGTACCCGCACACCTATAAAGTTGGTACATAATTTACTTAAACAGGCGTTGTTCTCCACATCTGTAAAAATGGAACACTCACTTGAAAATAACCAGATATTACATACTTTCTGAGATGGAGCAAACAAGCACTTCTGCCTCAAACACGGGATTGAAATTTTGACAAGCAGTGTGTTAAAGAAGGAACTTTATAGCTTGATGGTTATATGTCACAATACAGAGGCATCTTTTTTTTACAGTAAATGCCATTTGCTTATTTTTAAAGACAAGAAAAGTGACATAATAAAACAAAATGCTTAAAAATTAAACCAAAGCCTTCTCTCTCCTTTTTTTTTTTTTTTTTTTTTTTTAATTTTACCCAGATATATAGAATGGTAAAGGCAAAATCATTTAAATCATTTCTTTAGTAATACAAGTAATATTTAAATAGATTTAATAGTGCTGCTCCAAACCAATGAATTATGAGTTTAAAACCTATTAAAATGTAATGTTTTTTTCCTGAGCTGAGGGGAGAGAGATTTAAATCCACTGAATTTTAATATTTCAGCTTGAGCTGCAGGAGGTAGAGAAAGTCCAAATGAACTATTCCATCAGCACCATTCAAGCATGAACATTTTAATCAGTTTTACTTCCTTGGAGTTCTCTAACACAGTTTACGCTGTCATTCTGAAAGCACTTAACACAGAGAGTGTGAAAAACCACCAAGGCTTGTTATTGCCTTCACAATTGATGGCAAATAATTTTGCAGACTTCCTATCATTAAAATGTCACTGCTAAAAATTGAGGTTCAGCATTTCTTGTGCTAAACTGCATTTTCTTTGAACACCATCACATACCTGTTCTTAAGTTTTTCGTGCATTTATCTCTTTCTGTGATAAACAGGCAGTAGCCTCCATTTCTGTCTTACTATCCAAATGCAGCTGAAAACTGACTATTTTAAAAAAGGGGAAAAAAAAAAAAAAAAACATACTCTGATAAAATTCTTACAAAGTTGCAAGTTAAATTCCCTGGCTCCCTTATTAAAATGTAACCACACTCACACAGCATGTTCTGATTATATAGTACAATGGATTATATATATATTAAAAAAAAAAAAAAATTAAGACAGACAACTCAATTTAGTAATACAGGAAATGAAAATATCATTCCTAATTAGATCATATTGCTGATTTAAGGCTACAATTTGTGTGTTGTTCCGACAGTGTGAACTTGCAGTTTCTAATTTAAAAACACGGCAGCTATGACACATGACAAGATCAACTGGATGCATTATGTTGCTCGTGCCAATGCACCCAACCTGGACAGGGACACTGAGCGTGCACTACTAAGTACCCCAAGCAAGAATCCCGCACCATACTGCCCAGGGCAAATACCACCAGATGCAGATTTACAAACCTCTTGCAGAGCATGCTTACGATACATAGTTTTTCTCCCTGTATCTCTCAAGAAGAAGATGGATGATATTTAACTTGTTTCAGTCCGTCAACAGTTTTAAACTGAACATGACCTGTGAAAGAAGTCATTATAACTGTGTTTCATTCCATTAAACACAACGAGTTTATTGTCAGGAGAACAAGAAGTCTCTCCAGGTTCCAGGCTCACTTCAGCATTTTGCATTTAAACTGCACGGATCAGTGATTTGGTTCATTTACCAATGAAGATAGAATAATATTGCAAAGTTAAAAAGGTGCTTCATCAGATTCCATTAATCAGAGAACATTCATATAAAAATATATATATGAAACACAAAGAGAGACATGATTTGTGCACATTCTTTTATTGTGCCATACTCCATTCCAGTAAAATTCATTTTAAACTATAACCATAGTTCCTCCACCCAAACGAAAAACTGTTCGGCATCAATGAGGTGAACTGAATATGGCCCCAAAACACAGAGAAATCTAAGCTACATTTGTATTTCAAAAACTCAGACACTTCTTCTGCCTTCTTCCAATACACAATTCAATGGGTAATTAACAGGTATCTTTTTAAAAACTATGAACAGAGAACAAACACTGGAAGCTTTTTAAATATCCGTGTTAAAAGAACATGAACTTTGTGAGACTTACTGAGCAGCAAAATAATATAAAGCAACATAATTAGATATATAAAAAAGACATGATTTCTAATTATGTGCTTAGTTTTTTTTTTTATTGGAATTCACTTTACAACGTATGACAAGCCTTTTCGAGTCCCATGCTACATTTTCAGACTCTTAATCTCTCTAAGAACAGGCATAAAATTATTGTAGGTATTCATGCAACTAGAACTTAAGCTCTTTTGATAACTTGCTATCTTATTTATTCAATCTTTAATGAATCTCTTAAAGACTGAATTAGATTACTTCCCTTTAAATGTGATGAACATGAAATTTTCAGTCCGTATTGCTCTTGTTTCTCTAAAACTAAATACAGGACTACACAGCATTTTTTTTAAGTCAACGTAAAGCAAGAGTGAAAAAAGGAAGGTAAAATCACTCTTCTGAGGGAGATGAGAGCTATCCCTTTCTAATTCACGGAAACAAAACTCAGATATTACAAACATTTCAAGCAATGGAATCTCAATTGACTTGAAAAGATAAATTCAGACAGCAACAGACAAAATAGGAAATTCACTTCTGTCTGCTGTGGGCAGACTGATAGAAGCAACTGCCAGGCTCCCAGACAAGCTTGTAGCCTCTTTATATTTATTCTGTGTAGTTTAGCAGTTCATGAAGGCAGGATAAACTTAAATAACAAGTGCAAAAGGCAGTATCTACAATGCCACATGCTCTACATCAATAAACTTTATATTTACTAGGAATCTAATTACTTTTCACAGTCTTTCTAATATATGCAAGGCTGAATGACACAAACGTACACAGACTATGACATATTCATATGCATGCGTGTGCATTTACACACACATGCACAACGGTACGTGCACATACACACCAACACTACGCACACACATGCAAAGCAGACATATAAAAACTTCTACAACAAAGAAGCCAACCTTTAGCTGCTTACTTTATGCAAAGAATGTTAATAGAAGGCAATATTTTTGGTTAGGTAATGAAAACTAATTGGGAAATTATTCATCTCCCACTCTCCCCACTGGAGCGTAAAAGACGTACAACAAATGTTATTCATGATTCTACACGACTCGCTCTGATTCACCCCCTTCTTTCTAACGGGTACTTCAGAAGAAATAAAGGTTACTCTTTTCCATTTATATCTTCTAATTGACTACCAGTGTTTTCTTGTGGTCAGAGGGATACAAAATAGAGTTAGAAACAGCCTATTAAAAACAAGCTACAATCAGACCACTGCTCTACACTACCGTCAGCAATGATCAGAGAGTCCTGATATCCTTGTTAAAAGACAGAGGCATAATTGAAGCAATATCTTCACTTGAGATTGATTATTCGGCGACCCTTATCCACATCTTCACTCAGCAATTTGAATTTTAATGAAAGTAAATGGAATAATTAGCATTTCAAAGTGTGTTTGATACACTGAATAAAAAAAGGAAAAGACTTTTATGTATAATCTATACACAAAAGAAAAAGCATTTGGGAGGGGGCAGAATATGGGAAGTACAGTTGTAGTGTCTTCATTAGAATAACTTAAACAACTGCTTTTACCAGCTGCATAATTATACATGTGAATAATGTGCTATTAAGCTATGACTTCTCACCTTTATTTTATGTAGTGTGAGCAGCCATGGCTTTTGTTATGCTTTTCCTCTCCACTCATAAAATGTAAACACTGTGGCTGCCCACACCCATAAACCTTGCAGGGCTTCTGTACTACCAGCCAATACTGCTGGTCGTAAAGCTTTTAAAAGAGGGGCTCCCCACACGTGTATTTTTAGGCAACCGGGACTGGATGCTGTGAATGAACTGGGGAAGGGTTACTGTACTTCTTTTCCTGTATTTAAGCAAAAGGTAGCTGAATTATTTTTTAACGTTCAGAGAGAAATGTGTGGTAGATATTTATGATCTCGGGCCACCACACAGAAAAACACACGGGCAGCAGCGAGGGGAATAACCAACTCCTCAGTAACACACAACGCATTATACAAAGGCTATCTGTTAGCGTGGCTAGGGAAGCAGGCTGGCAAGCAGTATGCAAAGGAAGCAATGTGGCTTAAAAAGGACAACAGAAAACAGATAGCCACTCCGCTTCAGGGAATGGATACAACACAGACATTAACCCTCCTAGTCACAGCACAGCACAAGCTGGAAGCTTTCAAGAAGCAACCAGCTTTTACAAAGATCAAGGACCCAACAATGAGTTCATAAAAGAAAGAAAGAAGAAAGCTGTTTTCAAATACTATTAGAGCTGAAACGGAAGGACTACATACCCCAATGATTGCGTTCAGTTCTGCCATGGTCACTTGCTTGGCACGCTCCACAGCCTGCACCACTTGTTGCTGGTGCTATAAATGAAGATCAGAAACAGAATAAAATTATTAAAAAAAAAATACTAAGCAAAAAATTTCTCTTCCCAACCCCTTTTTTTCTTTTAAATCACATGCAGGGCTTGAAATAATTGCTCTCTAACAGGCAGTCAAATTCTGTGTATAAGGTAAGAGGAGGATTTTATTTATGCTATTACTTGACAGGAATTACACCCTTGCAACCAAAAAGAGCTATTTTATAACCTGGCTATATGGGGGACCTGTCTTCCTTTTGTTCACAAGCACAGTGTGCTCCCAAATTTACATGCTACCTTAAAAAGCAAACCACTTTCCTTAAAGGCATGGAAACATTTTCATTAAAAAAAAAAAGGGCATACTGGAAAATGAAAGGTATGTATTTTCAACAACCACACAGTGCCCACATCACTGAAGGATATACAGATTCTCCTTCTTGGTACATTTCAAAGCAGCTCAACCATAAGAAAGAAATTTAAAATGCCATTCACAATTCTGTCAAACACGTGAAAGAGAACTAATTATTTCAATCCCCAACATGTAAATTTTAATAGCTTTAAAAAGTCCATCAAAAACACATGGTCTAATTAACAACACAGTTTACAAGCTTCAGTGGTTATATTATCTCAGTTTGAGTGATACTGTATTACTGCAGTAAATTCAAAATTGCTGTATGCTGAAAACTGATTGGTATTTATTTGAAAACATCAGCTACAAATAAAAGCAATGTCCTAATCCTGCAACCAGACCCGCGCCAGGTTGGAGCTCCACTAGTGGCAAATTCATCTGTACATACAGCCTTGCAGGATCATCATTAGAAGCGACAAATGGATGCAATGTAGGGCCAGGACGAACTGCAAGTTGTATGATCAGCACTGGGCATGAATCACCTTTGATTTAGAGCCATATGCTGAGGCAGCCTGAGCTCGGACGGGAGTGAGGGCCCTATGGAAAAGCTCTGTTACACCAGGGTTTGGCATTCTCAGATATGTCAGTTCTCAGTGTTCCCCCCACCACTATCTTTGTAATAAAGGGAAAACAGAGTCTGTAAAAAAGGGAAAACAGAGTCTGCAACACAGAAACAAAAATCACACTGTCCTTTCCCTTAAAAGCTCTCGGGACAAGGAGAACCAAGCCTAAAAATCCACCCATAACCATGAAAAATGTTGACCCCAGCTACGAAAAATGGATGTTTGCAACAATGAAAGAGTAATCTAGAAACATTCCTGGAAGGTAGAAAATAGTTTTAAGGTTTGTTTGTTTTTAAGCAAAGAAGAATTAAATGACGGAAATGCCAGGAGAGCAAATAACACACTGCTGCAAACAGAATCACAGCAGTCCCATTTAGAGTTTTCTAAAGCTACAGTGCTAACATAAACCAAATCTGTCACTTAAGAGCAGCCAACATAAAGAACAAAAAGCAGGCCTGAACATGAGCAAATGTGTTCTTGGCATTTGGGAAAAAAAACCTGCAGTGACTGATGTATCACCATCATGGATAACCGCTAAAAAGGAAATCACAATTCTCAAGCCTTGAGTTCCTGATGATGTGTTATCATCTCCAGGTCATCACGTGATGAGGACAGGTACAGCTGGCATCAATAATGTAGCTGAACGCCCTGTGATACGTGGCTTTATAAGGCAAGGGGGTGACCATAAAAATTACAACACCATTTTCTGGTGGAAGTCAATTATATAAAAAAAGGATCATAGTGTTTGATCCTGTAATAAAAAATAAATAAATACAAAATAATAATAATAATTTAAAAACCACAACTGATTATTTGAAAAACAAAAACAACCCACCTCATTTAGTAAGAGGTTTACAGTCATCATTACTTTCCTAACATCCCCTAGGCAATGCCATTTTACATAGATGTAAAGACAAGAATGTAGCTTTTGATTTGTACATATGAGCACTCTTTACAGTTCCAACACCCATTTACTTAAATCCTGTTCCTAGGGCCATGGGGAAGAAAAGAAAAACTTCTGAGGAACATGAAGAAAGCTGGCCTAAAACATCAAAGCTATTGAGGAAATGACTCCAATTTCCATCCAGGCTTTGAAAAACTAAGTCAACTCTGCAACAGTTTAAATGGTTTCTTTTCCTTCACAGCAAACGTATAAAGAATGGCTCTGAAGAGTATTTGGGAAAAACATCGTTTCATTCCCAGGTGAGGAGAACAGAAGGTGGAAGGTCAAGTACCAAAATCTCACTTTAAGATTTTTGCTGAAAAGCATTGTAAGACAGAAATTCCCTAAGCAGTCTCATAAGGCATCTTTCATTGATTCTAATAGGTTTGAGATCAACCCTTCATAGAGAGGAGAAAACCCATGGGCCTTATGACACTGAACCTAAATTAGGTATAGTAGAAACAATTAAAACTCTCTATTGCTAGCTGCTTTAACATTGATTTAATCTTCAGTGGCATGGTATGCACAACACCCAAAATAGATGGTCTGTAATTAGCCTCTCCATCATTTCCAACTCAGCTCAGCAACCCACTCTCACCCAGCTCCCTCCCTGCTCCTCAACACCCCACCAGGGGCCTGCCCCAAGCGACCTATAAGCTACTTCGAGTCACAGATGCAAACAACACACACCACAGCACCACAGCAAGAGAAAACTGAGCAGTCCCTGCACCGACTTGCATCTTCGCGGTGCTGGGACCCTAACTCCTTTGCCCCTTTGTGAGTAAGGGAGCCAGGGGCTCCACTTACTGACCACAGCCCTGTAATGAGTGGAGACCTCTAGATCCAGCAGAGCAAACGAGAAGGCACAGGGCAGTGCTCCGGGGTGCCAGCACAACCCGAAGCCCACATGAGGGAATGCACACAGTGAACAGGGCGGCAGCATGGAAGGACAGACCGCTGCCCTGCTTCCAGATGGATGTTCGGAGGCATTTTTCTGCAAGTGCTCCAGTAACCAGCAGCACCGTGTTAACACCACATGGTAGTCTGCCCCTCAAGTGATCGTGGAATGGCTTAAAGCCAAGTAAGAAATACAGAAATAAGTAAAATTTTTACTTTTTTTTTTCTCCAACCCAGAAAGGCACAGGGTTGCAGCTTTCACACACTCTATAATGCTAGCCTTCCACCCTGCACACAAGCAAATGACAAACCAGTTTTCTTCAGATATGAGAAAACATTATTTTGCATCACATTTAACAGGCCACATCAATGAACTCAATACCCTGCCCCGCCTGTCACCCTGACAAGTATCGCTTCTTGTTTTTAACTTCTTCCCTGTCTCTTCTTTTCATCCCTTTCTGTTTTCTGTAATGAGCGGTGTCTGCAGTTGCCTCCTGTTGGAAAATCTCCTTCAGTCTCATGGCGGGTAGCGACAGAGACCACAAATAGGATGTAGGCGTTTTCACCATCACATTGTTTTACCACACTGTCTGTCACCAAGCCCTGGCACATGCATTGCAGCATGGTAGAAAATACCTGGGTTTTGTTGTTTGGGTTTTTTTTTTGTAACATGTCAGAGCTCCCTGCTGCTTCCAATGACAGGCGAGCCATGCTGACGGCAGCCAAGCAGCAGAAATTCCTCCTGACAAGCATGCACAGGAGCTGGTGTTAAAAATACCTAGTTCCAGCCTTTCTCAGCACAACTAACAAAACCTGATGCAAAACTCGATGAACAATTTACTTTGCAGAAGCAAGTGGATTCTGCTATGTTTTATTCATATTATTTTGTTGTTGTATTATCTGTTTAGAGGGAGTACAGACCAGGTCTTGCTTAAGAACTGCAGTAGTGTCATTCTGAAAAGCCTGATCTACAGACAGCATAATGAGACGAAGCAGTGCCAAAAACACTAGTGAGAACCAGAGAGAAAAAACACATCTACAGTGGAGTACAGCACTCTTAGAAAACTAAAAGGGACCAGCAGGGTCACTGAATACATGCACTGTAACTCAGAGAAGAGATAACAACCACTTCATAAAATCCTAAGAAAACTACTAGTGATAGATGCATAAATTGCTAATAAGATGCCTGTTGTGGTAGAAGGATTACAGATACCTGACAGCTCCCTTGTACTTGTTTCAGCTCTAAGTCTTGGGCAAGCCCTAGATGGAGGCAGATAGTTTTCTCAGTTTTCTCAGCCTCTCATATCTCGGACCAACAATTAATTCCTTTTGAATAATATCTAAGGACTCCTGCTCTGTTTCTGTATAATGTATCATGCTCTTCACCCAAATCTACTGAGCTTTAGAAGCACCTCCCAGGAATATACATACAGAGAAGAGTGAGCATGTTATGGCCCGTATCTATGTAGCAAAAAAAAAACCATTATGAAGATGTTTGAGGAGAAAAGACTTGATTTGGTAACACATGCAGCATTTTATTTTTATGTGCTTCTTTGCACATATGCATACAATTGTTTGGCATTTGATCGTGCTTCTAAGTAAACATGACCACCTGATTTTGCCTGGGGAACTGAAGACCCCTGTTAAAGAGTAAGCTGTCTGGCTTGTTATTATCTAAGTTTAGTGGTAGTTGGAAGGTATGTTGAACCTTCATAAAATGTTTCTCATCGCTTCCTCCAGTCTACATCTTACAGTGTGGCATAGAAGTCAACAGGGGACAATCCTATGAACATCTGTCTAGCTTCTCAAGCAACATTTGTAGCTTGTGCTGAGCTCCAGACTGCCACAACTACTTCATTAGCTGTAAATCAGTCAGCTTGTGCATGTCTGCATGAATATAAACACAGTCAATATTTGGTCAAAATCAGGTAACTATGATATAAGAGCAAGTGTAGTCACACTGAACAAACACAGCACTCCAGCATATGAGATCATTTGCCTCTCAGGGCACACTGACAGGGCCGAAAGGCAATAGCCAGTGTTTGCACCCAGTCGCACACACTACGTTGACCAGACAGGAACAAGACTCAACTTGAAAGCTGCAGGGTTATGCAAATGCCATGCTGTGCTGCAGCTGGTACACTCAGCTGAGAAGAAGCATAAATTAGCAGAGGCATAATTTACATCTTTAGACCCCAAATGAATAGTGTCTAACTGGCTACATCATCAGATGATATGAACATCAGCTACCTACACCAGCTGCAGCTGATCTACACTAAGTTAACTGAGTGCTAACAGTTACTCCAAGTATTTACCTACAGCTTGTAGGCACCCCCTTCCTCATATATAATAGAAAGTACTTTGAGCACACCAATATCTTACAACATAATACAGAGGTGGAAAATGACTGTTGCAACACAGGAAGTCTGCAACTGCAGCAGAAATTGAACGCTGATCACCCCTGAGGTTCATCTCATGCCCTGACCACAAAGTTATTCTTTCTTATCAAAATGGGAAGCTCGTCTTTCTTGATGATATTCCTTACAGTCTTCCTAAGCTGGAGTCAACGTAAAAACAAGGTACCACTTGACTGCATATTTAGGCAGGTTAAAAAATTTATTTTCAAGTTATACTTAGGTAATCTACAGCACTGTAAAACTGACTCAAGTCTTGTGTCTGGAGAACTTCCTGAATATTTTACTGGATTGTTCCTTGAAACAAAGCAGGCAGTAAGGCACAGTAGGGTGATGTATTGTAATTGCATCCTTTTCATGAGATCTCTAGTGATTTTGGCCATGATTTCTTACTTCTAAGTGAGTTATTGCAAGCCATTGATTCCTTACAAAGTTAACAAGCAATAAGACAAGTTAACCTGGTGCTATTATGAGGCAATAATGTTGCCATCAGTGCATGTAACCACTGTATTTTGTTCATTTTTCCCTCAGGCACAATACAAAGGAGTCTGATCGCATTTTTCAGCCACTATTCCACAATTAGACTGTATGCAAACTGCATAAACAGCTAAAGCACACTGCAATTCAATTCTCTATTAATCTAGATGATGAAATAAATAGGCTTCCATTAAGACTCTCACTTCTTAAAGATACAAATTAGATAGAAACCAAGACTAGCAGAACACTCAAAACTGGAGATCAGTTCTCTTTTGCCTCATCAGCATATGCCGCCAAAATAACCTAATTCTAAGAAGTGTTTGTACTTATAGAAGTCATGCAGTCACCACTATTTTCTTAACCCCAATATGAAAACTATCACCATCTGTGGCACTGTCAAGAAATGTGAAAAGTTTTTTTGCACTTCCCCTTTCAATCTTTCTTTGCTGTCTAGCCCTGCTCCCTTCTTGCTAGATGAACTAAAAAACACGTTTGCCTCCAAGCAAGACAAATGTGTACACTGGCTTTTTGGAAGTGTTCCCTTTTGTCTTTGTCAATACATGTAAAAATGCTGAAGTTGTGAACTTTTCTTGACCTCTCCATTTCCTTTGTAGCCTGAAGAGCTTTGACATCACAGAGCATTCACAGAGAAGCAGATGTAGGACTTGGTAAACAAGACATGCAAACAGGTGAAGGAAACTTCACGGGCCATGGTTCTGAAAAGCAAAGGCTCACTAGCACAGAAACCATATGAGATACTGTTTTCAGATCTAAAAACCTAACTCAAAGCTCTGATTTAAAGTCTAAAAAAGAAAACGGTGGTCACAAAGCATACAGACAATAGTGTGCTTAAGCCCTTACTGCATTGTACAGTATCCATGACAAAAGTGGGACAACATCATTTACTAAATTTACAATCTGGGTCATCTCTGGTTGTCTACCTATATAGTTCTTACAACAAGCATATTAGTGAGAAAGCCATTGAAATGGTTAAGTTCATTATTATTTTAAAATGATGTTCTCCATGCCTGGCTTGATGGCCAGAAGGTTGTCAAACTGTGATCAGAGCCTTTGGCTTATAGTTCAGAAGTTACAGCATGTGAGCATCACAAGGGAGGTTCGCATTGACTGAGGAAAAGTAAGAAGCACAATGTGAAGCCATCACAATGCCTCCTCTCTCTAATATATGCACTTAAGCTGTACCAGTACCAGCTTTCAGGAGAATGACTCCAGGGTGATTTAGTACCAGGGAGAGGAGAGCATGATGCAAAACAGAGAAGAGAAAAAGGAGAGAGTCTGTGCTCACCTATGTGGGATGCCACTAACACTAAAGCTCAAAAGCTCACTGCCTTTAAAAAACAAAACAAAACAAAAAAAAAACCAACATTCCACATGAGAATGTAAGACAGGGTAGATGCTAACATTTTCAAAATCAGAGCCAAAGGCCAAAATTTAGCAGTCACTGTGAACAAAATACATCTCACTTCAGATGTACTCCCTGGCAAGAAGCAGACCTGCTCCAGGAAAAACAGGCTAGGTTCTGGAAGCAGAGCAGACATAGCAGTGCATCTTGCTTGTGTACCAGAGTTCTGCTTAGGATTTCATCTGAAAATAGCAGTACCAATAGTAGTACAGAGTTTCTAAACATTTTATCACATACTCGGGAGAAGATGTCTCTGTCATGGAAATACTGATCGTGTGCCTTCGCCAAGATCACAGCTTTGCCTGCCAAGTACTCACCCCTGCCTTTGTTTCAAAATCGTGACATTTTCATGCTTGCTTTAGCATGAGTATGAATCAGCTTTACACTTCATTTTTATATGCTGTGTTATTCCTGTGCAGCAAATAAAACCCCCTAACTAGAAGTACAGCGATTCCATAGCAGTCGAAGTACAAAATCAACAGTTACCCGTTCTAGATCCATGCAGCACTTGAATTCTGGTCCCCCAGCAATCTAACTAGATCATTACACATCATTTAGTTTCCACAAACCCATCTTTATAGGCGAGGAGCACTGCTGCACTCGCAAACACTGCCAGGTCCTAGTTTTGATAGCGTCGTTCTCATTTCAGACACAGGCAGATGCGGGTGCATATACACAGGCAGCATCAGCTGAACACTGGCAGTGAGCACACGGCCCCTGGTACGTAGCAGGATGAGCAGCTCTCTTGAAATGCAATGGCACTTTACGGAGCAGCTGAAAAGGTGGTGGAAAGAGCCCTAGCATATTCTCAGGCACAGATATGATGTTTTATGTATGCAACACAAAGAAATACAGCTTCCAGCTTTGACTTCTCAGCTACTGAAGCAAAGCCACACGTTAAACAGATGCGTACCAACAGGCACTGGCAGAACCCACCTCCCCATCCCTCTCACCAAGTAGGGTGGGCAGGGGAAGCCATCATGCACCTGACATCTCCTGTCATGAACCACGCTGCCATTTCACTTTGCACATGCCTGCGGCTCCAAGGCTCCCTTGCTAGCTCCAACCAACTCCCCCAAATCCCAGTGCCCCTCCAAGCATCTACTGTGCACTCGGGATAATACCGGCAAAGAGTAATATGGAGAAAATTAGTACTTAAAGAAATTAGCTCACAGTGAGTTTCAATCTTCTGTCTATATTCCCCAAATACACAGAAAACATAAAAGGATTTACGATAATAAGTAATCTGGGATGGGGAGAGAAAACAGGCAGAAAAAAGCTGCATTTGTAGGTCTATTCTGTTGAGCACCACTATTCATTTCACCAAAACATAAGTTTCTGCCAAACTTTAAAGATCGTTGCCAGGAATGCTGCACAAATCATGCCTTTCTAGCATTTTTGCAAGCTACCTTCTGATTTCATATTGACAAAGTCAGAATTGTGAGCAAAACTGCATTTGTGTGTGACAGCACACAATGTATTTAAACAACTAAATAGCAGCAATGTATTTAAACAACTAAAATTTTTCTTAACACATTACAAAACTTGACATTTCATAAACACATTTAAATGACATTATAACAGAATTGGAGAGGATAATTAAGTTACCATGAGGACAACACAGTGGAAAGTCATCTACAAGCGCTATGAGATTCATAAATGAACAGTCTCAACACAAAGTCCCATTTTTGCAACAGATATGATGAGGCAACTGTTTAGATTAGTACCAGTGCAAACTACTACCTACCTCTTGGGACAAGAAGGGAATAACTTGTGCACATATAGCATTCAGCCTCTTGACAATTTCCGCCTGCAAATGACAAGAAGAAAGAAGTTTTAATTATATAAATTCTCAGACAAAACTGTTACCCATGAGCACTAAACATACGTTTGTTTGTTTCCATCTCTAGCCATCTTCTGGCTAGGATAGCTTAGCAGAAGCATTTGGATGCTATGTTCAATAGTTCCTAGTAGACAGTCATTTCTGGCAAAAAGTTTTACAGTTTAGAACTTCCATATAATACAAAGAGAAGTTAATTTTCATTATATAAACAAAGACATTTGTTTTTAAACAAAGACTCTTCGGGAGATTTAACAAAAAAGAAAAACAAAATACTGTGTATTACAATAAAATCTCTCCTAAGAGGCAAAAGGAAGTATCATTTCAAATTACAACAATGCCACTGGAAGTGAAGGGATCAAATAAACCAGTTACTTCTACATATACATTGAGAGAACATTAGCAATACTATATACAACTTCACTGATAATAATTTTAGACATATTTTATACATTTTTATTTATATATTCTTGCATAATTGTATTGTATTTTTGCCATTATCAAATCCAAGGTTAACAGTAGTTACTTTCATGATGCAGAGCATAATCATGATCAGAAATGGATAATATATGATGCTTTATTTCCACGCTGCAGATCAACTCATATTCTGTGTGTCTAATCTGCAAATCTCAATAGAGACCGAGGAGATTTGGAGAGATAACACAAGAATTACAGCTTTAGTGACAGAATATTTAAAGAGATGTAGACTTTCTTACAATAAATTGTAACTTTCTTATAATAAATTATAACCAGGGCCAGTTCTTCATTATACAGTAGGACAGAATGCTCTTCCTCTTGCAAAATCACTAACCGTATGACAAAGACGTATAAACTTGTGCAATTTGGGCTTCCTTCTTTTATCAGCAACCCCTCTGGCCTTTTTGTTATGCAGTCTCTTAAATTACACAACCTTAGAAATGAACCGACAGAACAGAAAGGCCCAGAACTAGCATTAAAAAAGAACTACACAGAAAATAAACCCGTGTTCAAGGAATATTACAGTTGCATCGGTACATAACCAGAAGACATGGAACATGTGAAACTAACTCTGCCCCCTTGTGCGTACTGTGACACACTCATGTTTACACATGCTACTTCTCAATACAATTTCTTCATTTCTCCAAAATCCATTTAAACTCCCATAGGTAATTTATGTATCAATCTCTATGTTGCACTGTCCCAGCATCTTCTCACTGATCTTCATGATTTATGCAAGTCCCTATCTCACTAAAGTTATGCATTTTAATACATGTTTGACATTCATCTACTGGACGTTTTCTGTTTTACCAGCAAGCACAGACACCTTAAATGACCCTTGAGAATATGTTCATCACAAAGCTAAATTATCTGCTGATTTCAAAGGTCTATACATGCCTATAATATCAGATATGCTACAATGCAAAAACTAAATACTCGTTTAAATAGACAGTATTTGCTATTTCATCTGGAGATTTATGAACTGCTTGTTACATTAAGCAATACAGGGAGCTACGAGATGCGTGTAACTAAGCTTCAGCCAGAAAGGCTTCATGATCTAGTAGTGCATTATTTGAGAAGCAATATTTGATTAAGGAATTGTAGACTGTAATACAATGTGCTCTTATAAAGTACCTGTGCTGTAGGAGTTCAAGCACCATTAATTCAGTCATTGCCAAATTTTGGGTCCCAGCCACAGGTGGTTTTTTTTGCATGTTTGTTTTTTCCCAAGGAATCTCCTAAGTGCCTTAAAACCCAAAAGAAAACTACATGTCCTGCTCTCGAAGGCTTTTCCAAATGAAAACACCAAAGCACTGCTTTCTGTGACTCAAGCTGAAGTCCCTCCGGCCTACCCTTTAAGCAGTAATAAAAAGGATGTGATGCTTTCCTTGCTATGGAACAACTCCTAAACAATTCCACCTATAAAACTCCTGTCACAACTACACGCACCTCCCACACAGCCCCGGGAGGACTTTTCCCTTGGCTATGCTCAGCAGCAGACTACTCCCACCTTAGCTGGACAACTCAAACTCGGTGATCAGCATTTACACAACCTTAACAGACCTCTTGGTATCAGCCGCACCAGAGTACAGAACAGTGGGTGTCCTTTCACGCAGGAAGGTGAACTGAGTGTGAAAGTACCTAGCCGAATGTACAGAGAAGAAATAGAGCTCTGTGAGTGCTTTAGGAGATGCTGAGACATCCCTCAGCCATAGTTCTCAGCTAGGCATGGGGCCTGCTGGACCAGTCACGACAGAGCTGAGAAGCCCTTCCTAGACATAGCCTTTACAAGCAAGACAACTTCCTTGTTAAAATGGTCTTCACTTCCCATGGCAATGCGCTTTCCTCGTTGTGTGGTTCTGCATACACTTGCATTTTACCACCTTCAACACTAACACTTAGACAAAATTCAGAGCAGTTTCCAGAAAGACTATTGTTTTGAAGAACAAAAATAATTATTACAAGGTCCTGGCAAGGGAAGCAAAAGGAGGAAGTGATCAGTAAGAAGCAGTACACCCCATCTCACAGCGCTGCTATGCAAAAGGCAGTGATAGAGCCACCTGATGAAGAGTGAGTCAAAACACCAGTTCTGGGAGTAGGCCGCTTCGCATGGCACTCAGCAGACCTCTCTGCTCCTCGGCAGAGTAAGCATGCAGCAAGGAAACACCCCAGAGAAGCAGCAGGACTTCACCAAGGGTCTGCAGAAGTACAGCTGGACTGAGACATGGGCTGCCTGACCCTGAAGATCACAGGTTGCAGGAAAGAAAGTGTTAGGTACGTGCACAAATGCTAGGAAGGACATGACATATTGTGCAGTCTGACAACCTCAAAAGACCTGATCTACTTTTGTCTGCCAGAGATGGGGAGACTTCACAAAGGGTACACAATCCACTTTATTATTCCACAATGCTTTGGAGCTTGACTCTAAAGCAACTGCATTTCAACTTTCTCAGAAAGTTGTCTTCAGATGACTCTTGCTATTGCCAAAGCAGACATTGAGAACTGTAAAACAGACACTGAACTATTCTTGAATATTCAAGGACGAAGTCTTCAACAATCTCAAAAATATTCCAGAAAGAGTTAGCACTTCAGCAATAGCCCTCCACTGCATGTAGATATTGCTGGGAAGACTTGAATTATGCTTCAATTATTCCTTATATTCAGAAAAGAAAAAAATCAGAGGCTTCTTTACAAACGAGTCAAGAGTATGGCCTGCAGATGAAGTTCACCTAGGTTTATGTTAGGTTCATGTTCTTATAAGTGCTGCCAAAAGCATCAGAAATGCACTACAGTCCACCCTTCTTCCAGCTATTCTGAAACCCCGCAGAGGTGCTGGACTCAATGGCAAAGGGACATTCAATGCTTGGGACTGAAACATGATGCCCAAAGCAGCACACAAAATTTTAAGGGGGACTTGCTTCTTTCCCAAATTTTCATTCAATTTCTCTAAACTGTAATTACATACTAACAAATTTGTTTCTTTAGCCATCAGCAAGTATTTATAGCAAAAAGTATGGGCAAACTGTATGCTCACACAGCACGTTTGTCAGCTTATAGCAATGAGCAGGTTATCACAGGCAGAAAGCTGTATGATTTGAGAATTCAAAGTGGCTTTATAAGCAGCTGGGAACACATGGTTAAAAAAAGGCATGGAACATGTTTAGTGTTTTAACAGTAAAGTCTCCTGATGCATGCTGTGTACTCAAACGGTCAAATGTGAAAGGCATTTTTAAACAAATGCTTATTATTTTAAGTATAAAGATGGCATGGATGCCTGAGGATACTGTTCGTTTTGCCGGAGGAATGGTGTCTGCAGTAAGCATTTCCACTGGTCCAGAGGTGAATAGTTAACACAACAATACTCAGCGATGCAAGAATGTTTTCTCATCGCCTTGCTCAGTGTTAGGTATAAAACTAATGACCCCAAACTGTAACAACTCAAGAGCCAAAACACACCTTTTTTGTATCTGTTTTTTGCTTAATATTAAAAAACAAGTAAGTGATGTACAAAACAAAACTTGAACAAGACATTTTAATCTAGTAAATACAAAGTATCCTCTGCCATGGTACTTCTGCAATTAACTGCATAGAATAATCCAACAGCTATACTCTCAAGTGCTTATTACAACTGCAATATAACAAAAAGCTAACCAACTAAAGCTAGTTAGAGTGGATTTCTCACAAGGACACCCTAAGATCTGAAGGTGCAGACTGATAATGCAGGCTAACATCTTGGTAGACCTACTACAACCACAATTAGACAAGACCTGAAAACTCCCACTGGCGTAACGTACAAAGTAAGAGACAAAACAAAAACACGTCTGCTTTACATTTCCACGTTGACAGAGATATTTAAAAATATACATGTAAATACCAGTTTAAGACCTTCTATTTTCTCTTAGATGCCATACCAATGTTTTTTTCGTGATCGGCCTAATTGGCAGGAGAAGGAAAAAGTATGATTTCATAAAATAAGGCAGCCAATTCCTCACATTGAAAGCTAAAGTTGCCTCGAAACACTGCTGCTTCCACGGCCATCTAATTTTGCCTCTTTTGTCCCATGGGACCAAGCTTTAGAGAGGCATCATTTATTTACAGGCCTTTCCACTGGGCTTCAGTTATCGGCCAATAATGCTGTGGACACACACTTCTAATGGCCTGTGTTTTGAAACCAAGTCTAATCTAATGGCGCGGTGCCCAAACTCCTTTTCCAGCATAGCCATTAAAGGATGTAGGTTATTGCTGTTGTCACCATTGGTATTTGTCATTGTAATGTAATTAGGGCCCTAAAATGATGCATTACAGCCAGTGGCACAGCTTCTATTAAAATCTTTTCTTCTGCTCACTGAACTGCGACCTGCTTTCTGATGAGTAACAGACAGACAGCTTTAGGGTGAGGAGCAGATTCATCAAAGAAGTATTCTTCAGCATTGGAAATAAAATAAATAAATAAATGAATAACAGAGGGCAACCTAAGGAAAAAAAGCACAAGGAAAAAAAAAAAAAGAAAGAAAGAAAAAGCACACCGTGCATTTGAATTTCATCTGACCACTTGAAATTCTGATTGCATCTGATGAATCTTTCTTAGGACAATATATTCCCAGCCTGTGAATCACATGGTTAATCAGGGCTCTAATCTGCTATCCATCAGCCTATGCCAGCACTGTAACTTCCAATCAAATTTATAGGTTATGTGGGTCACGCATCCCTGAACAACTACATTCACGGATATCCCATTTAAACCAGCACAGATTCTGAAATGCTGTTGTTAGGGTTACTGAATGTTATAATACTATTCAAAGCTTTATGAAAGCTCCTGATAAACAGCTGCTAAATTATTGCCTGTGGATACAGCATGATGCTCTGAAATAGCATTAATGGCCCAATAAAAGGGCAATTGTTCATGTCAAAATATAAAAAGGATAGCTTGTGCTGCCATAGTTTGTCAAATATGTTAACAAACACCGACACTTCTATTACTTCTTTTCCTAAACACAAAAGATGTTTGGTTTTGCATAAAAACACACCAGCATGGAACCAGAAAGGATGAGGGCGAGGCAGGCAGCGAAGGCTCTAGTTGGAATTGTCTTTTTACTTATCTAACACAAGCTAGTATTGTCTGACTTCCTCTGAGAGCCACCTAAGAAAAAACACTATTTTAACAGTTTTAAGCTCTTTTCGTAACGATTTACATTGTTGCTTTTTTCTTTAAATGAATGATTAAACATTTACTATGTTAATAAATGCTTTCTCTTACATTTTTGCTATGCATATAAAGAGATGATAACAAAATCATTGTGCCAGAATCTGACCCATGTAAAGGAATGAGGGAGGACCTGTATCAGTCAATAGTCCCTCAAAATTATTTAAAAGATACAACACAAAAGCAACTGCTTAATTCCACAGCTCAGCCAACAGCACCTTTTTGACCACAGCAATGAGGGAGAAATATTTAAATGGTGCTTAATTTCCTAGATACGCAGAGAAGTATATTTAAAAATCTGACCTTCAAATATGCAAGTGCCTCTGAAAACTTGGGTACTTCTGAAAAATGTTCAGTAGATAAGCCTGTGGGCAAGGCTGTGCAGAAGAAGCCCCCATGACGCGGCCCAGCCCAGAACAGAGCTAGTTACTAGTGTCAGAGTGCTTGTGGCAAAACTGCTGCCCAGCAGCCACCAGCTGCATGCAGGAGAGAGCACAGAACAGACCACTACACACCTGAATCCTTCTGACAGTAGTACCTAGGGACTTAGTTCAATTCACCTTTGCTGCACACAGCACAATTGGACTTAAGCACATGGTAAAATATGGGAACATATTTAAGCGCCTTGCTAAGTATTTTAGCATATGTCCTGATTCTTAACACAATTCGAGCCTATGAGAGAAGCAAGAGTCATATAAACTTCAGATATTGAAATACTCAGAAATGTTCTAACACATACAGAGTTGAGAATCCATTTGTTGCTTTAAAAATCTCGATTTGCATTCCTTTTTAGCAGAGAAAAAAGCAAAATTGGGATTTTATTTATAGTATATAAACTTCAGGAAAAATATTTCCACTACATTTCATGAAGTTCCATAGTTATTACAATTATAAAAAATTGCTGGTAAAGAATTACCACTGGAGGCTGTAGGTCTGTCACTGGAATGGAAACAAAACTACTATATATGTATTGTTGAAATAAAACAGAATAATAAAACACTATTGGGAAACCCATTCCAGCAGCCAGTAGGAAAAAGAATATATGCAATTACACTTTCAGAAAAATAATCTGAAACAACTGTTATTTCAGGTTTAATTTGTTTTACACAATGCAGCCTTTGCCAAAAAGATCAATCTAGTTTATTAAGTGCTTACCAAGAACACATGCACACGCCCATAGTATCTAAACAAGTGTTTCACAAATTAGTGAGGAAAAAAACATTATTACACTGTATGAGACATAACACGATCCTGAATAAAGCAAGCAAAAAAGCTAATCTTAGTATTTCACAGAAAATTAACTCTTCTCTCATGAAGAAGAATGTGTTCTGTTTTAATCACAGACTGTTGTCTGGAAGTGCTTACTCCAGTTCTACAGAACTGGAGAAAATATTGCAAGCCCTGAATATAAAATTCCTCTTCAGCCATTAAGGAATGTTGTTTGGAAACAGAGATGCAAAGAATCTAGTCCTGTACTCCAAGAGAATGGAGGACAAAGATCTCTAGTGAGAGGAATGTTAAACAGAAAACTTCTTCACTGAACTTGAACAATAGAAGATTTAATTTTTTTGTATGAAATGTGCTTATAGAGACGAATGCAACAACAATATCCTGCTAAATAAACATATATACCTACCCCCGCTCACTTTCCTATTCAACCTCCTTTATAAACATTGCAACTATGGAGTACAGTAAACTTGATAATTACCCTTTAATAAATTCATTTATGTGCTTATTTTGTACAAAATACTGAGGACAGCAATATAAGCAATAGATTGGAGTGCAGAATTTTCAATATCAATTTAGTAACATACATCCCAATCCATGGTCTGCTGAAGTGATAAGACATGGCTTTTATTTAATGTCTCAAGAACGACATGGTCCTGAACTGAACAAGAAAAGATACATATTGAACCATTCATGATTAAGACAATAAAAAGAAAATCAAGCGAGGTAACATAAACTTGCTTCAAGCCTGCCACTTGAGGAACTCATGTTTATTGTTAATATCAATGTCTTCCAGCAAGTAAGGACACAGAAATGCATTGCCTGAAGTATCTGATCTTCAGTTCTTCAGGCTGCCACCAGGTAGCAAGACGCATCCTGTCCTGCCATGCCAGAAATACTTGCAGAGCATCCAGAAGAAAGGTTGCAAATGGAATTTAAAATGACAGAAACTGGCTTCAACTTCACTTCTTCCAAGTGAGCCCAAAAAGCAGACTGAAACAAGTAAGAAGGGACCACTGTGAAGTATGGTGGTGCTTCAGGAAAGACATCAATAGAGCACTGTAGTACCCTAAAAGGTACTATCCCACCACTTACCAGGAATCCTCACACAGGACCCTTCATAGGATTACATACTTTGTAAAATATGGCCTCATACTATAAAAATGAGAAGTTTCCAGCTTGCTCCACCATCTCAAGTAATCTGACTTCATAGCTGCGTTTGTTTTTTTTTTTTAAGCTTATTTAAGGTTTTTTTCTTTTTAAGCTTATAAACCTGTGGCATCCCACTAAGGCAACTTTAGCCTGAGCTCAATCTTTTGTGTCCATCTCATAACTAATTAGGTCAGAATTTTCCATTTTAACGTTTGCCCATAACAGCTGAAACGCTGAAACAGGTATTGTCTCTGCTCTCTTACTGCTTGACCCTTCCCCTCACGCAACCGTCCAAACAGTCTGAACACAGCTATTCTGTAGCTACTGGAAATGACACGAGCCAATCTCAGACTGGCCATACAACTACATACATATAGTGCTTTTAATGCACAGTTTCAATTTAATCGGGTGCAGTAAGTCCCCTATTTATTTACACCACAAGTTCACACTCTGTTTCTCAAAAGTTGAAGGAATTGTAATCAAAGAGAAATACTGCTGATCAGTAGTTTCAATCTGTAAATCATAAAGAACCAACGAAAAGTGAGAGTCAAAACCCGTTCTCAGTAGACTTATCATTACTTTGGGATGTCCTTAGCTGCACAGGAAAAATATTAAGGAGCCAGCTTTTTAGCAAAAGGCTGAATGCCTCTACCAGGTTAACCCAGACAAAACCATGCTTTTAAAACTTATACAAACAGCACTCAGGAAAGGGGACTCCGATGCTCTTTTCAAATATTAACACAAAGGAAACACTAAAATCATTTTCCCTCCACAAAATAGTTAGAGCTGGTTCAAGTGCCCAGCTCTCACTCCTGATCCCCACCAACACTTGCCCTTCATTTGCAAGTAGACAAAAAGAAGAAAGAAAACATTCAGTAGACCCAATAGACCCCCATTATCCGACCTCCACTCTCCAGTTGCAGTGCTTATTCTGGAGCAGTATGGTCACTACGTCATCACTAAGAAGCTGATCAAGCCTTAGAACTATGAAGATTGTGCCAGACTTCCACTTACGAAGACAAGGTCGTACTAGTCCAGTCCCCAGTCCTGACCACCAACTCCATGCAACCACTGTCAACACACTTCTGCTTTCCTCAAAAAAAAAAAAAAAGTTTCTCCAGCAAACATTGTGCTGCTCCAGGTTTAAATGAAATATAAAAAGTTGACCAATAAACTTACAAAAAGGGCAAAAAAAGGCAAGAAGTCTCCACTAAAAAATATAAAAATAAAGTACCATAACATTGAACTTGGTTTTTCTCTTTCAAACTCATCTGGAGATCAGGAACCAGCCTTTCTGCATCAGGAATATGGTTACTACCTGTTTTGCACTTCTGGTTGCCTTTGCTACCTCATCCTTGCAGATCATGGATGTTGGAGCCCAGAGCCCGGTCAGTTAATTTATAATTACGTTTATGTTTGCTTCTAAACATAAATATAGTATATTTTTTGCTTGTTATTTATTAATTTTAATAAAAATAGGATATTTTCATTTATAATAAATACTAGGGTAATCAGCACTAGGATAAATACTAGGAATCAGCACACTAATCTGTGCAGTGGATTTGTTAGATGACAAGAATTCCAACACTGTTAGAACACTGTCTTGTTTCACCTCCAATCCTTCATCTCTTCTTCCTACCCAGAGCTTTCACACCATGTGTTGGATAGTTATCATTTAGTTAAGAAATTCAGAAAAAAAAAAAAAGTTTACTTAATGAAAAGTAGTCTATGCAAAGGAAACAAAATTTTAACTCATTTTCCACTGCACCTTCCTGTTGTATTATGAAAATGAGCAATACTTAGATGTAATTTCCGTACATTAAGGTAACAAACTTTAGTATTGGACATAATTTAGTAGATAAAAATCTTACCCTTCTTAAGCCGGTACACAAAATCATTTAATTATGCCCCCCAAGGAGATGAAAGAATAGTGCAGTGGATTTTAAAGCAATGCTGTAATCAAACATCCACTTTTGATCCTTGCAATAACACAAATCCAAATAAAGCATGTTATCATCTAAATTTTTTAACCCTGTAGAAGTATGATACCTGTTAAATCTTTCTAAAGATAAATAAATATATCTTCCATTGTATCCCTTGGAGGCATTTTATCAAGTTCCTTCTTCTGGAATCAAGCGATTATCTCAGAATCTGATTACATTTAAGATATCTATCTCCCTTTCCCACCTATAGAAAACTTTATTTTAATCAACACTCAATAGACAAATGAAAGTTATATAAAATGCTAAGGGTGTGTTGTAGAGCAGAAGGGTTTTTTTACTCTGAACTTAATTGGAAACGTCAACTTCAGGTGCCAACTCTTGATTTCATCATGTTTTGAGATGACAAGACAGTATCACATTTCTAATGAAGTTATCAGCCATGAACCTCAATGCCATGGCACCCTGCAGACAGGCAAGCTAGGATGTACTGCCACCAGCCCTGCTGCTCAGGGCTTTCACCACCCCACCCCATCCACATTGGCACAGCCAGCAGGATCCCAATTCCTCTTCTCTAGGGCAGGCGGCCCACAGCGTAGGTGGGACAGCATCGTGGAGCCGGTACACTGAGCAGATTCACACAGCAGTGAAACACTGAATGTTCCAGCAGTTCACACATCTCTGCCGCCACTCAGACAACACAGCTTTGTACCCACTTTTTTTTTTTTTTTTTAAGTAAAACATGGTGCCACCATTAGCGTAACAGGAAGGGATTCTTGCTGCAGAAAAATGCTGCTTTTCTGCAATCAACAACGAAGTAACAGTCTGTAGCCCTGACTCCTAAAGAGGAAAAAATATTTATATGAATTGTCATGGCTCATAATTTCAATCACTGCGGACCATAACTACCTCTGCTGACAACTCTATTCAGCATTTCTGCAACTGGAGTTCCCTGCAGCACTAACCAGTTTTCTCTTAAGTGGAGGAGGACTAGAAAAGAACAGGTAATTTTATCCTTCAAAATGTGAATATCTAAGTGGTAGTTTCGCTAGTGAAGTATATCTAAAATAATCAGGCAGTTTACAATACACCTTTTAACCTTCTAGGAGGATACATTTGCAAAGCAAATGTTAAGATACTTGTAAGACATGAATGCTTAATACATCCAGGAAATTTGCTTGTCCAAGACAGCTGGATACACTAAGTACATCTTCATATTCAATTCATTTGAATGGCATTTCCCCAGTAAAACTCCCGCCAGGACAGACTCTGAGTCAAGCAACACTAAATTAAATTTATCTTGAAATTAAATCACCATTATAGAAGTTTTCAAATACTTTTTGTCCATGAAGGATTTCAACTTAACATAACTTTTTAAAGGAACACAAAATTTAAGAAAATGCTGTAAAAAGCAGAACAGGAGGTAAGAAGCAAAGGAGAATTCTCTGGTGCAGAAACGTAGGTTCCAGGAAACCCCTTCCAGTGCTGTAACTCCCTGTGAGATCACACTCTACGTGAAGAGTTCCTATGAACTACATTAATTTCAGACAAATACTGAAGATGTGCCATATGTTAAATGTGCTCATCATTCTGCATACAGTGACTTTAATAAAAACAACTATAACATGGAAAATAGGTCAAAAGCAAGCATATCAAAGGGTAAATGATCAATTCTATCAACAGATTAACCATGTGATAACCACATGAACACACTTCTCTTTAGAACGTGTTCTCATCATCACTTTTGGATTCCTCCACAAAGTTAGACCAATTCAGCACCCATGACGCCACTGTAAAGACAGCTGGGTCAGAAACATGGGCAGCACTCTCACCAGTTATATTCTGCTTGTTTTCTAGATAGAAGGCTTTCGCTGTGGTTTTCACATGAACTGCTGTAAAAACAGGCACCAAAATGTGCCACTGCTCCTCTAATCCAGCTGTTCCTGTTCAACCCACCCTTGTGCTGCTAGCCTTTTCATGGGTATGTGGTGAACCAAACCAGGAACTTATCCAAGTTAAAGCTAACCCAAAATTCCTTTTTTTTTTTAAAAAAAAAAAAAATGCAAATCCCATTCCCAGACCCAGTTTACCCTAGGGTTAACCCAAAGAAGAAGATACAAAGGCAAATACTGGATCACCCCCTTCATTATCAATGCCATTTGTTGCCAGCTTCAAGCACACAGAAAACTGCAGTCTCAGACACCCAAAGCCTCTATGCTGAGACTTCTTGTGAGTGCTCAACACCTTCCTCCTTTAAGTCAGAAAACAAGAACACAGTTAAAAGAGCAAACCACACCGCAGCACTCTTGGCAAGCTGCTCTCGTCTTGTGACATATACCGATACTCCTCTCAGCATGGGAAGGCACTCTGTTTCACTTCCTCCACTATGCTGCAACCAAGAAATGTTCCTATCAACCACACAACAACCTTTTCACCTCTCGGGTTAGCATCATGATCTGTTTCAGCTTCAAGTTTCAACTAGTCTTTGCAGCCACCTCTTAGATCATCTGGTAAACCAAATCACCCAAGCACAATTGTGCAGTGAATTCAGAAATAATAACTACTTACTGGTGAAAATGAGTGGTGGACTACTAGCCTGGCAGTGGTCAGATTAAGTAATGAAATGTTGTGGTCAAAACTGTGAAAGAAAACGACTCAAAACAATGTATGTTTTTCAGTTATAGCAGACAGCATGACAGACAGCAAAACCACATTTCCGTATGTCCCTCCCCCTCTTTTTTTTTTTAATGGATATGTGGCTTTTTGCCACGGAGTAATTCTATGGTTTACCAAAATGCAGTCTCTGGGCTTGTTAATTTCATATTTAGTTAGCTAGGTCTGTAGTCTCTCCACCCTTTTAATCAAAAAGGTTTCAGGCAAGTGTTTATATGAAAAGCACTTATTCAAATCCTAATATTTTCACCCACAAAAACAGACAAAGGTTGTATCTATTCTGTTTTATGAGAGTCTGTTTTGCACAAACTATTATAATTATTCCCTTTCATAACAGTAGTTTCCCATGACAATTAGAGACTTAGTTGTGCGATTCTGTTTGCTTTAGAAATTTGCCAGAATACAAGGAAACCTTAAAATCACTAAACTACCTACAGTTTGTTTGCAAACCTGTTCGTGAATAATCACTGTCTGTTTTTCACAAAGACAATGGAAAGAGCCAGGGGGATGAGGAAGGGAAATAGGTTTGATGACTAGTGGATAGCTATACAAAATCTCTCCATATCTGCTGCAAAACCTTTGTAGAGCCCATATGATCTAGTTGTAAATTAGGCTTTCTCCACCTCTACAGACCAAAGTAGACTATGCACGAACAGCTGTTACAGTCCTCCTAACTTCACAGCGGCTCTGCACCCAAAATTAGTTACCAAGAAAGGTAGTAGCAACGTGATGCTCACATAGTGACCTGCTTTTTCTAAGTCCCACTGCTTCAACAACGTAGAAAAGCGCAACAGTATTTCAGTGGAAAACATCAGATATGAAACCCTTCTTCCATTTTGTATTGAAAACAGCTTTCTGACTAGTATTTTTGTCCAATGCCCAACTTCCTTTTACAGTCAAAACTACATTTACAGTTTTTCATGCATGGGGTATTGACATGCTGAGAAAACTCAAGCAAAGCTGTGATCCTCTCTATTTAATACTAAGAGAGTTTGCCTAATCTTTTGACAACTCATATTGCCACTATCTTCTTCCGACCTCTGCAACCAATTAATGAAAGCAGACCCTGCCAAAAAATGGGCAAGTAGTAATTCCAATGAAGTTAAGGAGACTGGGAATCAAGGTACCTGATATCTAGACCAAAAGTCTACCCCAGACTAATTCTGCCTGGAACCAGGAGGTATGAAAGACTTCATCAACACCTGCATTTTCTTCAGCTTGACAATATAATTACTTGCACGAGAGAACCAAGATCCCACTGTGCTGCAGACAGTGGGTGTATAGGAATAAGCCCCACCTCTGGCATTTGCTAAGGGTTGGGTGGACCCCTGGTTCTGGGCAGGGGGTATGCAGAAAGAAGTTAGGGACACACTACACAAGGTGAGAAAGCTCTTTGTGTAGTTTTGTCTTTCCTCCCAGATCCTCCCCCGCCCCCCCCCCCCCACAAAAAAAAAGTAATAGTAGTATTATCCTGTTTTCCAGATGGAGAAGACAGATTACCAAGGGACAAGCCTCCTTAATACAAATTAAATCATTGACTGCATTGCTGCCGAAAGGCACATCACTGGAGCATGCTAATTGCAGCTGGGATGGAAAAGACAGCAGAACTCACATGGGAGGCAAAATGAGGACAAAACTGTCTTGGGAAATAACACCCTGCCCCAAGCATCTTACAGTCTAGAGAGATAAACACAGGCACTTCTAAGTGACTCCCATGTAATAATATCCCACCTCTTATTACTTAACATATCGGTCTCCAGAAATTCCACTGTGGTTATGCTTCAGCAATGGTATTACTTCCACTTCCCAGACAGAGAACTCAGGCAGCAAAGGCCACATGTGAAGTCTCAAGAAGGTATGTAATGGGATTTTTAATAACGCCTAAACCTGCTAATTTGGACAGAAAGCAGATAAGTGCTCAAGATGATTTTTCAAGACTTCCTAAGCATCTAAACATACCTACAGGGGTGTGTTCTGGGAACACGCAATGCTTAAGTCACCAGAAGCACACAGGAGAGTCTGTCTCCAGCACTGAAGCTCCCCAGTAAGCACTTCTAAGTCCCTTTCCCAGACATGTTCAGAAGTGTCCTTGGCATCCAACCCAGATCACAACTAAGCCCTGGCAAACACCCCCCTCCAACTCAGTGCTTCTCCACCCATGTCCCCAAGGGAGCTGGGAACTCCTGCCAGAACAATTCCCACATGAAACACAGCAGCAGTCACGTTTGAAAAAAACACAAAGGGGTGGAGAACAGAGAAACTTCTATGTAACAGCTTCGTGATTAAAGAATTTAATCAGAGCATTACATACATTACTTTAAATCTTTCTTTACTTCTCCTTCCTACCTCCTAGCACACCCTACCTAATAAGCTTCTGTGAGCTCTGGGAAGGAAATACTCCCAGTTCTTCCACTGCAGAAGACAAGTCCTTTTTCCAGATCCTGCTTGCAATCACTGCATGTGAAAAAAACACCGTGGGCCAAAATATAAATGGGCCTGGGACAGGAACCCAGCACAACCCCTTCCAGCTGGCCGCAGTCTTTCCAGGGCAACAGCACAACATCCCTCCTTTTTCAGCTCTACTAAACCATTACCTCACAAAAACCAGCTTTCTGCTGGACAGCCCAGTCTCTACTCACTCTCCTGGGAGAGATGAAAATCGGGAATCACTTTCTAAAGGTAATTCTGGTCTGAGAATAACAAGTGAAGGCAGCATGTCCTGGCAGCACCACCTCAGGTGTCTCAGCCTTCAAGCAGTGCCAGATGTAGGGCACACCCATGACCTCAACATTTCCCTATGAGCTACCCGCTGTACGTGCTGGATTTCTTTGGTTCCACGATGAATCACTTGGCTTGCCCCGCACACTGCAAGCTTCCCTCTGCCTTCACTCTGCTGTCCTTACATCTCACCAGTGGTGCAAGAGCATCTGCTGCAATGCACTGGCCTCTCAGCTGGGAGCGGGCGCAATGGATGGCCTGAGGTCTCAGGAAGCCTCTGATAGCACAGACTAGACACTTGCACCTGGTCTCCAAAATCCCCAGATGCTGTATTTCATCTACCTGGGAGCTTTGTGCTTTGCTTCATATTAATACTGAGAGGTATTCCCTGTGTCTACAGATTTTCAGGCTCTCCAGGTTCTGTTGCAGGCTTAAACAAACCTCGTGACCCTTAATACAGTGCATACTTACAGCGGCATTTTTCTTTGAAAATGTGTAAACTAAGATTATCCCAGGATTCTTCTCACCCGCACAAAAGACTTGGTAAAAATCAATGCTTTAAAAGAAATACTCACCTGAGTTCCAGGCAGAAAACAGAGCTAAGTAACCTGCATCTAATTAAAGGACAAAATATTTCATACATTCGCAAAGCATATAAGCCTATTTGGCCAAAGGTGTATTTCAAAAAGACATTGCATACATAAAGAAGCTGGACATTTTTACATTCAAAGGAAGGTCTTACATAACAGAGATAGGAGTTTGAAAGTGAGTAATAATGATGCTTCTAAGGCTAGTCTGAAAAGTGTCTCATAAACATTTTTGAAAGCTCATCTTCAGCGGAAATCCACAACCTCAGGAAAAAAACCACCCCCACATGTATGCTCATGTGGACTAGTACAGTTCTGTGGCGCTCCTGATTTTTACATATCTATCTACATAAACAAACCTGAGAACAAGAACAATTGTCATCCCCAGTTAAATGTGGTTTTAGAAAGAATGTCAGAAACAAACCATTCCCCAGAAATTTCCAGGATGCCACAGGCACAGAATTGTAAGACTTTCCTTATACTGCCAACAACTGAAACATCATGCATATTTTGGCGTCACCAGTCTGCAGAGATAAACCACGGAGAGTGGTGAGGAGGCGAGCGCTAAATGTCTTCTAGTAATGCATGGAAAATGCCCTTCTCCTCATGTTACCCATGTTAAAGACACATTATTAGCCTTGTTTAACAGCCATCTCTAGAAAAACATGGAAGCAAACAGCTGCAAAGGAAACAGGACATCACTCTTGATCGCATTAACCAAGAACCTATATGTAACTTACTTCCAAACAGTAACATCTCCATGTTTATTTATGGACAAATACACAGCAAACGACTGACATAAAAAAGTCCTTTGAAGCTCAGAGAAATCAGTGTCTCCCCTACAGTTACTGTTTTAGAGCAACAAAGAAGAGACCCTCATCGATGCTTGCATTTTTTCTGTTTGTTTAGAAGACTAAGGAAAAAACACAGTTTCTCCCCAGAAATTAAGAAACACTGATAGGAACTGCAAATAAGCAATCTGTTCAGATGGTAACAATTTTCTGCAGTTAGGACAGAAGGCCTACTGGCTAAACTACATATAAGAATGTCCTATCTATTCTTTATTGACACACCGATGCAAACATACAGAGTGTATTTTACATACAAAGTCTTTCCAACCTTCTTGTGTTATTCAAACATGAGATATTTTAAGGGGTATCTACATGCTTTATGTAGTCACATGCTTTATGAAATTACAAAGGGCAGACAGTAGTGGCATTCTAGTTGACTCTCTTGCACATCACCACAGTGCTGTCTTTCCAAGGGGTCACTGGGAAGTTGGGTGGCTGTCATACAGAGTGAATGGTACTGCAGGGACATATGAGATGTGAGAAGAAAACCAATTAACTAGCTTCCTCTAATCATTCCTTGTTCTTTGGCTTCTCCCTCAAACCAAAAATCTGGCATAAGGGTTTTGGTCAGCTTTGGCCTTACACACTTTGCTATCCTTCTCCAAATGTTATCACAGGACCAGGCCCCCGTTTCCAACTTTCATCTCCAAATACAAAATTAACAGAGGAGCAAGCAGGAGGACACCTCTTGTATCTCTACTGTTATTTCCTGGGGCATAAGAATAAAGAAAAACACACAGCAGTAAAGGCATTGCCAGACCTTGTTACAAAGCTGACACGAGTTTGGAAGGAGTACTCTTCCCTCCATAAAAAATATATATCCATTCAATATCCTATGATTCTCTAGAGTCTCTCATCTAATAATGTAAGTTAACAAATTAAATCTTACATCATTCTTGTCATGTAAATATCATCACCATTTCAGAGATGGAGACAGAGGCACAGAAATGTTCAGAGAGTTTCACAAAGTGCTACAAAGTGCGAGCCCACAGTCAGAGAAAACACAAATACCAAACTGCCACACCAATTAAATGGTCTCCTCTCCAGACCTAAGATAGCCAAGCACATAGTAAGCTTCTACAAGTATCTACAGCAGGAAACAGGTCACATATCACCAGTGGCTTTTCTCTCCAGACCCACAGTACTCCACAGAGGATGAATACTGAATTCACATCTCCTCATCCTGCAGATACCACAGAAGCCCAGCAGAGCCCTTCACCTCTCTTAATGCCAAAACCACAACACAACTTCATTCAGCTATTGGAGTTAAATGACCTTGCAGAGTCCAAAATGCCACTGGCTTCTTGGCTGTCAACCAGCTGGATGAGGACCTGACCACCTCAAACCCAGGTGAGCAAGGAGGACAGTCAGAGACACCCAGCCCTGAACAGTCACTGGTGAAGTGGTTTTCATAAAAATGTGCGGATAAACATTGCAAAGTCCATATTTGACTCTTCCCCAAGGCTTGGCTGGGCTGCACTGCAGTTATTTTGGCTCTCTTTCCTATATGAATAGGAAAGAGAACACTGCTGTGTTTTCAAAATTAGGTCCAGAAGTGTTTTGGCCATGAAGCACAGCTGCAAATTCCTTATTCATCCCCGAGAAAGCTGAGAAATGGCAAAAAGTGGTTGCCCAACATAAATGTAAGGATTGCTCCACTTTCTCCAGGGTTTTAGAAGCTAAAATTTGAATCAAGTAATAAATAGGAGTAATTCATGCATAAACTGGATATCCAAATGCATAAAACTAGAAGCCCTGTTAGCTATCTGCATCATAAGAAACGAACAAAATGAAGTTTCATCTCTGCTGCTGAGCAGAGGGACACAATAAAAAAAACATGCTACCAAAATGCCCTCTTCCCCCTTGACTCCAGGTGAAAAACTCACTATGCTTTGCGTTATGATTAAATAATGCTATCAAATGACAGCTTCAGCCATTGAACTGCTGTTGGTAAGAGCACTCTGTCAGCCAGACTTTCCAAACATGCAGGTAACTGAAGCCCATCAGATGGGCCAGCAGCAGCCTTACCATGCTTTCTAGACACAGGCTACCTACTACAAGAGGTAGCCATCTATTATTACAAGCTAGCCAGCCCCAGGGCAGCCACTGCTCCTTCAGGGCTAAGCCACGGATGCAGGCTTAGGGGTTTCTGCACTGGCATATTCCCCAAACCACCAAGACACCAAGAGTAGCCAGGCACATAAAGAAATGGGAGCAAATACATGAGAAGTTTATGGCATTTAAGATGGAGGAAAGAACAGCATTTTTAAAAATTTAAAGTGCTTTCAGTGATCATCCACAACATACATACAGCTCTCAACACGAGCCAAACAATATCTAGTGGTGGGACCTATTATTATGCAGACTCTTTATAGCATGAAAGGGACAGATTTTGATTTTTGCTCAACTGTGAGATGCTCTGCTGAGGTTTTTAAGCAAACACAAGAAAAAGAAAAGCACACATTCTCATTGCCAATGTTCCACATCCCAAACATAATAGCGAGAGGTTTTTTCCTCCTTTGAAGAAGTTGAATCTCATCCAGGAAATGTCAGAAACCTCTGGCAGTATAAGATCCTGTGGGGAAACCATTTAAGCAGACCAAAAGAAAGAGGCCAAGTTAGAAGACCACTCAAAACTACATCCTGTGTTCCTTCTCCTCCTGGTGCAGAAGGGGAAATCACCACCAGCAAGTCTGTGGCATCATGGTATATAATGCTTGAAAACTTAACAAGCTATTCTAAACTGAGTATGTACATAGTTTTAACTTGGTATTATTTTTTCTCAGTAGAGTACACCTCACGCATTTTCCAAGAACAGGAAATCATGACAAAATTTGCCAGCTGCATCACATATCCAGCTCCCTTGACTTTGTTGTGAAACTTAGGATGTTTTACACTTTACTAGCAAAAAACAATTATAGAAGATTTCTGGAGAAAAACCTAAGAAGCATGAGCCAAGTGTAGTTTGGTGGCTTAAAATTAGAAGGGAAATAAAAAGAACCCCAAATATATTATTTTTATCCCATGCTTAATTTTAAGCCAATCTCATGATTTTCTGGGGACTGGCATGATTTAACATTTAGAGTTGGCAATACAGTGTACCATACAAATACATAACCATAAAGAGACCAATTCAAGTTTACTGTAGGGACTATAACTTTGACTGGCCTGACATCTGTGCATTTAAACATCTCAGCCATAACGCCACAGTGTTCAATGCCAGAACATTACATACCTGTCCTGGGCTAGTAAAGATGATTCCGTAAGTCTAAATCCTATCCCTACTGGCAAGAAAATACTGTGTAGACTTCAATGTATTACTTCTGATATATTTTGATTATATTTTAAAGAAAAAAAATTAAAAGTTAGACACCTGCTCTTGACATTGTGCCAATTTGCTTCCCACTACACTTAACTACTACAACATTTGTGTCACTGCAAAGATAAACAATATCAAGGGGAAATTTTTACATAAGAAGTACTTCAAGGTAACAGTGGAACATAAAAATCTCATCTTGAACCAAAGACAAACTTGTAAGAACATACAGATAAACAGAGCACAAACAGGTATTCTTAAAGACACCTCGTATTTTTACATTTTAAAATAAAATTACTTTTTCATTCAAACATTCAATTTCTTCCTTAGAATCAGATTTCTTGAGTATGGATAGGTTTAGCTTCAAGTGTATTGTCATCTGTTAGTTAATGCAAGCATCATTTTATACTTCCTGTGTTTCACATTATCATCTTTGCTCTGCTCCCTCTGTGCCTTGTGGCTAAATAGGTTTTCTGAAAGTCAGTGGCAACAGATGTGCTCAATCTGCAGACAGCAGCAGAAGTGACTTCTGTAACAATTACAATCACTCTGTTCACTAGCAGGCACATGTTTCTGAAAAACCCAGTTCTCCATCAACTCCACAAGTAATATGCTGTATCTTCTCATTAAAATAAAAATAAAATAAAAGTAAGACCAAACTGATAGCTCTGAATTCTTAGTGTTTGCCGGCCTTGGTATTAGTGTCAAAAAAAAAAAAACAAAAAACCTTCTGTTGCCATGCTTTAGCACAACACCTCCATGGCATACACTGATTGACCTGTGAGGACATCCCCTTCACTGCTACACAAAAACAGAATTCCTGCCTTGAGGAGCTTCCAATCACTATTATTTCACATCCCTAAATCCTTATGTTAAAAGTTATTTATTTCGGTTGCAGAGCTGAGCAGTCAAACATTTTCAAGCCAGATTTACAGTCAACTCTGCAACCTTAATTCTACTTTCCTAATGTCTATTTTGTGCAGTGAAAGAGGTCCTTTATGAAAACTGGTAATGAGATTGGCGAGTATGTAACTAAAAATTGCACCACAATGCGCATACACAATAGGGCAGAACCAAACTAACATGCACGCTGTAAAACTTGGGCATCCTAGCACCCAAGTACCTGTCCACCAGTGCTTTATTCCTGTGTTTAACAACCTCGGTACTTCTTTTTTGCCTCTGAACAGGATGTAACCTCATCGCAGAAAATGATGCAAACATAAATAAATATGAAACGGTGACATGGCTTCCCTCTCCTCCTCTGTCAGATGCATCGCAGGCAGTGAGCTCCAGTGGCTCAGCACGAGCCTCACGCTGGAGCTGTACTTCCAGCCGTGCCAGCCGGCCGCACCAGGCAGGAGCTGCAGACCACCTCCTTCTGCCTCCTGTCTTTCCTCTCCCCTGCTGCTGAAAAAGAACACGGGGCTCCTGCCACAACAAGGTCCCTCACTGCAAGTAGTAAAGGAGTAGTAAAGGTGACAGTTTCACGCAAGGGAAAAAAAAAAAAAAAAAAGTACCGACCACATACGCATTTTTCCAAGATTTTTTAACACTAGAAAGCATTAGGCGACCCCAGCCATAGGATCACCACTGGCCCCCTCAGTAATTACAAGCATGCCCATAAACTAACACAACCGTGAGGCAGCATCGCAGCAATTAGCATCTTTCAAAGGCAGAAAAATACTGTTATGTTTAAGCACTGTCAAGTACAGCCTTTTGCCAGTAAAAACAGAATGTATGTCTTAATTTAAAAGTTTGCTCAGCATGTTTTGTGCTGCTTCCTGTGTCTTAGGCATCTGCCAGAGTTGCCAAAATAAGTGGGAGAAAATGACATTTTCCCTTGCTTATGAATGGCAAAACCAGGATGAAATAGAAGCTCTTGTCCTAATACATGTTATTCTGTGGTTTGTGGGGGAAGGTTCAACAGCAACTGGCAGAGAAGCTGAAAGAACAAACTTCTAAGTAATTAACAGGAAGACTGTCTAACAACTGTATCAAGAGAAAAAAAAAAAAAAAAGCACAGAATCTTGTTTAAGAACTCAGCAGTTATTACAAAGTAAAAGATTTTTGGTTTAACTGCAGAATAACATGTTTTCTAACTTTTCATAAGCTTCTAAGCTATTCTACTGGCTTCAGAGGCTAAATAATCTAAAACTGGGACAAACAAGACTCAGTTGTCAAACTGATTTGACAACCTATTTTTTATATTTTGCGACTTTGATGGAAAAAACACTTGTTTTTCCCTTCCTCCCTAAGAGTCCTGTGTGAGTCTTCAGTCTTCAAGATTTCACGTCTAATGCCTCACATTTTGGAGTTTTCTAGCTCGGTTCTGACTACCCACTGCCTGTATCTCTATTAAATCTTTCCTACTGTTCATAATGGAGAACAAACTCAGCCAGTATAATTACAACTGGCTCTACAGCTATTCTTCAAACGGAAAACAATATACATTCAGCTGCAGACCGTGTTAAAAAAACAAGGTGTGCACACACATGTATGCACACGCATTCACGCCAAGTCTAGCCCATTGTTAATGAAACAAAAAGTACTTTTCTGTTACGTATATGGCACACATACAAACCAGTTCTCTGTGATAAACGCATTTTATGGCCATGAAGATGAAAAATGGTCAAAACTCAGCCCTGTATTAAACAAATTGATTCCCATCTTTACCCTTTTACCAAAATAATTTACTAAGGCTTAAGAAGCAAGCAGGCTCAAGGCTGGGATGCCGTACAACCCATGTATTAACTCAGTCAGCAATAAATCTCCCCTTACTCTCCAAGCTCCATACTACTTTCTTAAATAGCTCACTATAAAGCCCCAACCTAATTAAAAACAGCTTTCTCGGCAACAGTGGCCTTGATTTCACTTATTTACACATTAACTGCAGCCTCCGTTTGGCCAATCCAGCCTATTCCCCATACCACGCAGGGCCTTTTATCTGCCCTGGACAGCATTTTCTCCAGCAGATGAAGTAGATGCCGATTGATTTGCTGTCGAGCACGGTAAATTAATAGCAACAAATTGCTGAGGGCCCCATCTCGCTGCTCCACCATGCTTCGGCAGTTTTGCTTTATTTGCTCCATGATGGGCAGCAGTCAGGCCTCTTCAAGTCAATTTCTTCTTAACAACCTGCAATACTTTTCAATGGTGAAAATAGAGCCGTTCCTTGTAAGTCAGAAATCAATATCCTATTGCCCTTAGAAAATGCTAAACAAGCAGTATTGGCAATCCACTTGGTACTAGAGGGTATCAGATATAATGCAAATCCATACTGCTTCCCTCCTCGTAGTTATTACAGTTTGCTAAAAGGTTCCTAATGCCATTTATCATCATTTACCATTGACTACTGCAGCTATGATTATGATATCCTATCAGCTAGTAGAGCCCTTTCATTTCTATCCCATTAATATTTTAGCAGCACTCAAATGGTTGTTGCCCAAGTCTCGTAATAAAATTTACATGGATTGGACTGTTACGGTGGTGTTTTTGTTTTTTTCTTTACTGTGATCTTAAGAAATCATCTATTTTTTAACACCCAGCTTCTTAACAGATCTGAATTTTCCTTCAAAAATGCTGAAATCCAACATGCCAGCACGTGAATTAGTTCAAAGACAGAAGCCTAACTAGGAAGAAAGAATCAGTGTTTATGTACTGCCACCCCCAAAACCATAATTGAAATAAGAAGTGAATGCTGTATCCTATTTATGCTTTCCATCAGTCCCATTCACAAATATCTGTTGTCTGTAGCAAAATACAGGCACTTATTTTAAGTGATAATTACAATTCTCAATTAAAACCTTCAGAAAGCTTGTTTGATTACAGCAATTTAAATAAACTGTTTACCATAATGTTAAAACAGCCTAATTTCAGAAATTAAACCAAATGACCACCAACAAGAACTAGCAACACTGAATTAAAAACATAGAGCAGCACATTAACTATTCATTCATAAACTATCCACTGAGCCTCTTTTAAAAAAAAAAAAAAAAATCAGTAAGAAATGGACATCTTCGGACCACATTCTAACATTTCCATTTGTTCTAATGCTGAAATTAAAAACTGAAGTATCTGTTCATACTGCAACACAAAATCCCCAACTTGATGGCTTTTTTTCTTTTTTGGGGGGGGCGGGGGGGAATTTGTCTATTTTGAAGCTCTATTGATCCTAGTGGTACAGAATATCAAAAATTAGCTTACTGTTTTAGGCTATAACACCACATGTCACAACACACCCCACACTTGTCTTTTTAAAAAAAATACAAATGACTAATTCTACTAGTCTAATGCTATTTACTCAGTTACCAAAATTTAAATTAATTATGTTCTCAAACATAATTGTTAAAAATTGGCAACATTATGCAGGCTTAATTAAGATTAAATCCAATTTACTAAATGTACTTTAATTGGTACTAATTACATTAGCTTTCCTTTCAGAATGACAAATTCCCCATAGGTTTCACTTTAATAGTCTTCTGTCAAAATCAACACAGGATGACTGATGATGAGCATCACATGAGGGGTGGGAAAAGCAATGCTCTCCCCCCGCTCCCCCGCCCGCCGTGCACACACACTATCGCTGCGCTCCACGTTTATCCTTTTATCAATTTGCTAAGTCACAGAGTCATGACTCCATCACAGCCATCATTTTCTGTTCCAGTGAAAAATTTCTCTAAAAATAAATACTCTGTGGCTGGGAGCAGCCAAGAAGAACAGAAGCTTTAACAGAAAAATACACAAAGGTTTCAAATATCAGGGCCACCAATTACTAGGGTACTTCCAAGGACTCCAGGGAGTCCTGCTCTTGAACCCTATGAGACGCAAATCTAATAAGTGAATAAGCCTAACCTGATCTCGAGAACTAGGCCCAATTACGCCGAAGGGCAACTTCACTGCATTATTGCCTGCTTTCCATTACCAGGGCATCCAGCGAGTACATCTGGAAAAGAACCTAAGAGGAACCAAGGCTGTCTGCCCAGAAAAACAAATAAAGACAGATATGCCTCTGTGCTAAAGTGAAAAAAAGAAAGAAAATATAATAAGTAGGTGGTTTGCAGGGCTGTCTGTATTTCATAATGTGATAAACTGCCCTCAGGATTTTTGATATGATTGAATTTAGAAAGCTAGGGGAAAAAAAAGGGGGAGAGGGGGAGGAGGGTGAATCGCTCAATTTTCGCTCAATTTCAGCCAAGTAAAATTCAAAGATCTGAGTGGAAGAAAAGGGGATTTAAGGTGGAAGACTAAAAAAGATTTGTGCATGTCAAATGAAACAATCAGCTCCCTATATGTACAAAATTGGACCCCCACACTGCCATCATAAAGCAAGATGCAAAATATTTTGTGGTCGCTGAAGCAAGAGGAGGAAGGATAAAAATGCTGTGGGAATAGAAGGGGAGGCATGAAAGATACAGAACTAGCGTCAGATTTAGGAATGATAGCGAACAAGTTTCTTAGCCGCAGTTGATTTGAATCAACGTCTGACAAAATATTTAAGTGTTTTGCATGAGAGCAGAATACTTAAACTACTAATTTGAACAGACTGAGCAGTAATGGAAAAAGGTGTTTAATTAAAACCGCCCTTTGTAATCCCCACATTTAGTTGTAACTAGGTGTTTAATTTTTCCAGAATATCACTGATGTCTCCATTGCCATAATTGTATACAATTTCTGAAGTAAAACATTTAGAAATTAAAAAGGTTTTGGTTTTAAGCGTGTTTCCCCTGCTTAAAACAATCTAATTACACATTTCACTTGCAAGCCAACATTGTCCCACATAATTTTGCACAGTCAGTTTAAGTCCACATACAGATAACTGCTGTAAAAACAGAGCACCTAGAAACATAAACAAGTTTGACTGCAATGGCTGCTTTCAAGCACATGTAAGCATTTGCTACATAGGTGGCCTGCAAGGAGGAATCCGGAATTGGTGGATTGCTTTCACACTCCCTACGCTGGCACTGTTTTTTCAGACAGGACCTAGGACAACCTGGGCGTTCATTCACCAGCTCCAGCACTTCTGAGAGGCTGCCATCAGCCTGTACAGCAGCACCCGAGACCTGCATCACCCCGCTCAGCATGAGCTGTCCCGCTGCAGGCACCGCTGCCTCCCACCAGCAGTTCACCCACCACTCCCCTCGAGCCTTCACATGCACGTTTTTGCACCTATACTTCTGCAGGTCTGGGCCCTGCAGGGAAAACTCGCCGCCCTCGTGAACGCATGCCACCCAACACAAATGTCCCCAGTCATTTGGGTTGGCATGCTTACGGCATACAAAATACAATAAATAATAAACAAGAGGAAAAAACGTTTGACTTCTATGTCTGCTCTCAACAAGATAAAGAAATCCTATTTCCGCAACCTGGGGAAGTTCCAAATCCCTTACTTTGAACAGGAGCGCACACAAACCAATTTTCAGATGGTCTTTCTTCTCCCATTTGACCATTTCTTTATTTCTGCAGTTTACGCTCCCCGGCAACACTGCCGAATTGCTCAAGCGTTTGCTAAAATGAGTTGTCAGTATTAAATTCCACCATATTAAAAGTTCCCTCACTGGAAAAGAGGTCAGATGTTTAATTCATTCTCCTCTGGAGAAGGTTAAAAACACACATTACTGAATAAGAAATTCTGATTTACGCTACCACACCCCATTCGAGTAATCTAATGCTAATCTCGGCCTAAGTGCTAGACTTCAAGGCACAAAACTGAGCAAGCTAATGTCCTCGTGGAAAGCTCATTTACCCTTTCTGTGGCTGAGAAGCTGAGACTCTGCTTTTGGACACAGGTCCAAGTAAGTGACCTGAGGGAGACAGGAACATGGCTGAGCATCAATAGCTATTGTAGTTCCAGCTTAAATCCGTCCAGGTTAACCAAAGGGAATTCTTTCCCACACACAAACACATGTCCATTTGCACCCAACGCATATTTACGACGTTGCTATCACTCCAGAAAGTGAACCCCAACAGCGCGAGGTCAAGCAGATCTGAAGCCACCACCCAAGACCCCGTCCATCCCTGCTCGCCTCATTCCTACCCGCATGCATGGGGTTTGCACGTGGAGAAGTCAACACAGCCAACACACACCTGGTGAACAACACCGCTGCCTCCACAGAACCACGCAATGCACACAAGGTGCAAGTTTCAGAGTAACGTGCAGCGCAAAAAAATTCCAATGCACTTAAGCATGCAATTAAAGCGGTTCACACGTAATAGACATCTGTTTTAAGACTGATGGGAGAAATTACAGGGAATGCTCTTACACAAAGCAAAATATTTACCTACCTGTTTATGCATTTCTATATTCAGCCCATAGGACATCTCGTAATACTATGAGAGAAGAAAATGACTCTGTTAGACTCTGCAATTGTGAAAACCATTCCCAAATTCACTTTGACTCTAACATCATCTGTACAAAGACACAGAGACCTAAAAACGTTTACTAGCTAGAAGAGCTCCTGGAATTTGAGACAGCATTTCACAGTAAACTGTTTTTTTCTTTTTTTTTTTTTTCTTTATCTACATTGCTTCTTGATAAACCTACAAAAGATGGCCATAAACCAAGCAAAAAAACCCAACCCAGACAACAACAAAAAAATCACAAGTAGTAATCACAACCAGAGTTAAAGATTAGAAGCAGGGAAAAAAAATGCTCAAGATTGTATTCTCTAGCACACATAAAAGATGCCAAAAAATGCCTGAAGTGCTTGAAGCCAGACACATATATAAATCAGCAACGACTAACAGACCGGTTATTCAGTATTTCAAATTAAAAACACAAAAAAGATACAATTAAATTGCAGAGATGCGAACAATGAAAGAGCATGTAAATTCAGAGCCAAAGCAGACACACCACCCTACATATCCCCTGATGTGCTTGAGCATCTCAGGGAACTCAGGTCAGCGTGTGATGTTAGTACCACACAATCTCTGAGACTTAAGCAAATCAGGCATGAAAAAGACAAATGCAAGCCTTAACATATGTTTGTGCTCTTGGTTAAGAATTTTTCCAGGTTACTTGCTCTTTTATATATATATATATGAATACTTGTGTGTTATTTGTCACATACAAATGGAAAATGGTTAATCCTTCGTAGATGCACAAGGGAGAGGATAGCAAGAGCTACTCTGGAGTTATCACGATCCATCATGCAATTATGTATTTACGGATGTCTTCCTATGCACGTTATTTAACCAGGGAGACCACAACCATCGAGGAAATCCCTTTCACAGCTCAGATCCCTGCCGTTCTGAATTCAGTAAAACAATGAACCAGCAGCCCAGAAGCAACAGTTCTTCTAAGGAGGGGGGCTTCAGGTTTATAGACACACATGTGCAATTTTGGCTTACTGCCATCACAGAAAAAAAAAAAAAATGTGACTCCAAACCACTTTACAGATGCACGGTAGCTGGGAGAAGTCGATGTAAGTGAAAAAAACATCATGCCCAGGAATACTGCTAAAGTTGCACACGCCTTAAAAAGGCTGACAAGTAACCTGCTATCACTTTGAAGAAATATCCCCAGTTACTTAACACATTGAAGAGCGGATTTCACATAGAAACTAACCGCTACAAACAAGTTACAAACCCCTGAAACCAAGGATGGGTAATGGCAGCATGGATGCAACCTCCACAGCAGCAGCACCAACTATAATCTTTCTGTTTGCCTCCAGCAATCCGAACGTATTTCAGTCTCAGCACACCAAGCTAATAGACATTTTGAATTTGTTATGCAGCTTGCTTACCATGACATAATGTCGCTGCATCTCTGTCTTCTCACTGGCCAGTTTTTCACATTCTAGCTTTAAGCTGTTCGAGACAAAAAAAAAAAAGCACTGGTACTTCATAACGCAAAACTGACATTCTTCTGAGCACAGGGTACTCCCCTTTTTAAACATTTCCCCCAGACACAAACAGAAATGCACATTCCAGCTCCTGCCTGGGTGTTCAGGGTGGGGTTTATACTTTTCATCTTTCGAGAGAGGTTGTGCAACATCCTCACCTCTTAAGTGAACTGCATACAGTACGCAGGAGAGCATTTTTCACTGACAAAAAAATAAAACAAAACAGTGGCTCACAGAAGACTGGCACACATGTTCTCACCTATAACACTTTAGCTTGAGAAGCCACTCAGAAATCCATGCTTTGGTTTTCCCAGCTTTTATTTAAATGAGTTTTGGAAACACCTCTTGCTTTCACCCAGCCCACGGAAAAATCAAACGTGTATCACTGCTTCGAGAAGAAAAAAGTTGCTGGGATTTTGTTTGATGTTTCGTTTTGGAGGAGTGAGGGGGGACTGTTAGTGATGACAGGGAAAATACTGCAGGTGATTTAGGGAATACTGCAGTAAACACGCACATGTCCGTCACTTTGATTTTTTTCTTTTTTTTTTCCTGTTTGTTTGCTTTCAGAGGCGCGCTAAGCAGTCCTGCCAGAAGTCACTTGTCACTTGGAGCACACGGCGCTCCTCCGGCTCAGGATAATGAAATAGCTCGCCGCCCCGCTCCCAGGTTATCAGCACTTGACATGTCAATGAAAGGCGCGAGGGGGCCGAGCCAAGACGAGATGCGTGTCCTGAGCGGCATTTCCAAGAAAAAGCGGGTGATGCGCCCGACCGGACGCCCTTTCTTCCTACACCCCCCACCCCAAACGGCAAAAAAAATGGGGGGAAAACAAGGGGAAAAAAAATAAAATAAGCCCAACAGCCCCCCCGCCCATGGGCTCGCTCGGCTGAGCAGCGTCCCCGCCGCCCTCCGCGGCTCTGGATCCGGGTGCGGGACCGGTGCCGGGGGGCTCCGGTCCGGGGTGTCCCCGCAGGGTCCCGGTAGGTTCGGCGGGACGTTGTTACCTGTGGTACTGCGCCTGCAAAAACTGAAACTCCTCCTTGATCCGATCGCAGGACTCGGAGATGGTGAATTTAAAGGGCTGCGCTGGCTGGTGCGGAGCCTGCAAGCGGCGGAGAGAAAGAGGAGAGAGAGCGGGTCGTTCCGGCGCCCCGAGCCGCGGCTCCCCGCGCCCCCGCCCGCCGCCCGCGGGGGCTCCCCGCGCTCCCGCCCCCACGGGGCCGCCGCGGGGGGAGGCGGCGTCGGCAGCCGGGAGCCGCCGGGAGCCCCCGGCACGGCGCC
>CM021763.1:41893720-41921805 GCA_011075105.1 Heteronetta atricapilla | reverse complement strand
CAACAAAAATCCATTGTTTATTTAAAGTAATAAAAATTTATCCCCAACCACCCCCCCCCCCCCCCCCCCCCAATAAAGGACACCAATGAGCCCAATTTTGAGAATGATATTATTCTGAATTAGAGGGCAGTGTTCATGGATCCATTGTAACAATTTTATAGGGGCTGCTAACGATAACCCTCAAATTACAGACCACAGTTGTAGGAGGTCAAATACCATGTTGCTAATTAATTCATAAAGGAGTGCTTTGGATTCTAATGTTTAGACTGCATTTTTAACAATAAAAAATGTTAGGGCTTGCAACTTGTGTTCTGAGAAAAATGTCAGTACTCATGATGACACAGGACTAGCAGCGCCTTGAGCAGGCAGAGATCAGGAAGGGCATGCAGTTCTGGTAATGGAGAAAAAATAGGGGCATACTTGAAACAAGAGACATTCTCCCCACTCTCCTCAAACAAGATGTTCTTGTTCTCTGGATCCGGGAGGGAGGACTTTGTGCTCACAAACTGTCTCTAACCCGTTCTTTCACCTTTATGGAATTCTCCAGCTGTAAATTTGCACCAAGTATGTTTTAAATCAATCAGAAGTACATCACCTACCTCTCTCCCTTGAAAGTAAAGACCCAGAAAGAATAGAAATGAATTTTACATCTGCTCCACCTAGAACTGATTAGCTAAAATGCAGTAACATCAGCCCAAAGTCTGATTTGTCGAACAGAGTGTTTAGATCTTTGAGTCAAATATCAAATCAAAGTAGGGAGCAAATAAATGCATGCTAGAAGTGTGTTATCTGCTCCACCACTCACTGCTTGGCTTTAGACAAGTTAGTTTCAGTTTTGCTATAAGGAAGAGTGATAAGACTTGCTGTAATTAATATTTGTACAGGGCTGTGGAATCTGTAAATTATTTATTATATTTCAGTAAGAAGCTCTAAGGTTAGTACATGTAAATCCAGGAACCCCTGCACAGACATATAATTCATGTGCCCCTTGGCTTTTACAGAGTTGCTGAGGTTTTCTCAACATCAACACCAGTTCTAGTTTCAAAGTAACTACAGATTTGGCAGTGTCTGAGAAGCAGGCCCACAAAGCCCTGGCCTAATAGTTGTAACTGAGTCAGTAAAATACTTTAAGCATTTGCTTGACTTCAGGCTCATGAGTTGTGCTATCTACTCAGTGGAGCTAGTCACTAGGTTAAAATTAAGCTTATACCTAAATGACTTGCTGGACTTGTACCAGACTATTAGGCTTATGATTTAGGTATCTTTCTTAAACTTGCTGAGATCGTCTCCTGATACAAGAATTTATGTTGAAGCTGAAAGTGGTGGTAGACTTTGATATCAATTTGGGGCAAAAGATCTAACAATATTCACATGTACTTTACTTATTTAAACACTGATGAATTTTTGTTTAGTTATCTAGGCATTCCAAATGTGAGCATGTGTGACTCTTGTAGTTCATATTTAGCCATTTTATATCTCCCGGTAACGCCAGGCTAAATCCTATAGTGCTATAAACCATTGTGCCTCAGTCAACTGCAATAAGGCTACTGTGATTTACGTGTCTGAAGGTCTGGCTCCTGCTCTACACTACTTTGTAAAGTCAGTGTTAGCATTTGTAGTACAGTAGATAAGTAATGGCTATAGAAATATACATCACATCTTCCTCTTAGAGAGTTGTCTTGACTAATTGTAAAGAGCTTATTGCAGACAGCAGGCACTACTGAACAGTGCACATTGCCTTGCAATACCATTCTTGTAATCTGTATTTTAAAGCTGAAAAATAAGGCTTTTACTTTAAAGTAGGTGTTTGGGGCCTTATCTTCATAAAAGCAAATCTCTGCACAGCTGTAAGATTCAAAGGTGTAATTTAAAATGATATAAAGTAATATATAGCAAGAAGTTTATTTGTTTGTTTGTTTATAAAAACAATCCTCTGGTGTTTTACCCAGCCACCATTCTAAGCAGTGCTTTGAAATTTATTGTCACAGGTCAGTATTCTAAAGATGTGTGATTCATTTGCGCTGTGGGTTGCTTTGTCTATTATTTAGTAGTTAAAGGTGTAGAACAGTGAACATCTATGATACAGTAATATTTGTACTTAAAAGGTGCTGTTCCTTTTAATTACCACATTAAAATATCTATCACTCAGTGTGCTGTAGGCAATTTCTACTTCTTTCTGATTAGCTTATGGGAATACGTTATTTACATTTCATATGACAATTTTGTTTTAAGAAATGTGCAATATTGCAACAATGAATAAAAATTTGTTTCATTCTTCTGGGATGACAGGTTTTATTATTACCCTAAACATAGAACTTCAGTTAAAAACAGAATAGATTTTTTTTTTCCAATAGTAATCTCATTTGAATGTTTTGATTTATCAAGGCATTCCATGTTTACTTAAAGAACACATTTTCTGCTCCCTAGAGAAGTCCATAATGCACTCAGTAAAAACTAAGCATCAGGAAAAATGTACTCAAATGACAGAGTAAAATTCAGGGAAAACTCTTCAGATTTGCTTTGGTACATATGCTTGTTGTTGAACATTGATGATATATGTTTTATGTGTATGTTGCATAAACATATATGTGTTATCCTTCTGTGGGGATCAGAATAATGTAAATTGTTTTGTTCAAAATACAGCATGTATACTCTTTCATTCAGTTAAAATACTGCTGTGTATTAAAATATTAATACTTTACAGATTTCATCTGTAAAAAAAGTAGAAGTTGAGCTTTAGAGAACCACAATTCTTTTTATTAGTGAAACTACCTGAAAGTTACATATGACTAAATTGAAATTAAGGTATTTTCTTTAATTTGGTAAAATCCAGATAGTTCATGTATGACTTAAGCTTCACCTTACTAGTAATGGCATTGTTCATTAATGAATAACAAGCTACACAACAGCTTAGGACAGGAAGTTAAGAAATCTCTACCTGTATGAAATCAGAGAGGGAATTTAGAGAGCAAAAAGGCAATTATTAGTACTGCAACGTGGCCAAGATCCTTAGGTTAACTTCTGTGTTCTTATTGGAAGCTATATATTAAACCCCATTTCTTGTCCCTCTCTGCTGTACATTTTTTATATATAATAGAAAATTCTGAAGCAGTTTATTTCTGTTTCAGTTTAAACAAGTCTCAGTGATCAGACATAAATGTTATAAAATACTTAAGTATCCTTACTCTTAACAGATAAGCAACCTTAGCTTAATTGCTTAACTGTTAACAATTTAAAAAGTGGTGCCAGGTTGAAAAAAGTACTGCTGAGAAATTTCCGGGGCTCCGGTAGATATGGTCAAGCCTTATATAGTCCTATATTCCCTCTAAAAAGAAAGTGTGAAATCATAGAATCGTAGAATCATAGAATGATTTAGGTTGGAAGGGACCTTAAAGATCACTCATTTCCAACCTCCCTGCCAAGGGCAGGTACATTTCCCACTAGACCAGGTTGCTCAAAGCCCCATCCAGCCTGTCACTTCCAGGGATGGAGAATCCATGGCTTCTATGGGCAACCTGTTCCAGTGCCTTATCACCTTCTGAGTGAAGAACTTCTTCCTTACAGCTAATATAAATCTCCCCTCTTTTAGTTTAAAATTGTTTCCCCTTGTTCTATCTGTATCTGCCTATGTAAAAAGTCACTCTCCAGTCTTTAGCCCATCTGGGCCTCACTGACCATACTAGCTATCATGAACATCATCATGGCTGAAACAAATGTGTATTGTAGGGACAAAAACAGTCACCTTGTGAAGCAAGAACTAGAAATATAAGGAAACATTATGCAAATATATCTCAGAATAATTTTCAAAAGTGCTGAACTGTGCTGGGTCTCATGCTCCCTTTCTGTAAGGTTCTCCACATCCTGTAGAGTAAGGAATGGATCCTAGAGCTGTGGATTTGCTCATGTGCCTCCATGTTTTTAATGGAGTGAATGAGAGAATAATGAGAGAATCAGCTTGATTCTCTAGCTGAGGGGAAAAACTTAAAATTTGCATGCCATCTCTTCAGGAAGAAGCTCAATGAACAAACGAAAGGAACGAACCTAAATTTTACATTTTAAAAAAATATATCTTTTTTTAAAAAGATACTGATTAGTTTAAACATGATTAAATAATTTTTTTGGACCAGGTCACAATTTTTCAGTGCTTAGCACTCAAAATATGTAAGATGGATGGTCAGCTCCATGATGCTGTTCCCTCCCCCTAAGTAGAAGGCAGATGTATTCTGTGCTCATTGGCTATAATGAGTATCATTGGCAGTAAGAAACCTTAAAACATTTTCTGTGTTAGTGCAAACTGTTTTAGGATATTTAACAGGACCAGGAAATGTTTGTACAATGTAACTGGTTTCTCTATATTACTACTTCAAACTCTACTTTTAGCACTTGTAGACTCTAGGAGATTTTACATCATTACAATAAATGGAAGTTCCTTTCATCTTGATGGACTATCATGTAGCCCAGCCATACAGCAGAAGAGCCCAAGCCTATCTATATATCTAGCCATTAATGAAATCTCAGAATATGTGTATGAATTATATTGCAGGCATTGTTCATTTGGCCAGAATTAGTTCTTTCCATTTAATCCAATTTTCTGTATATGTATTTTTCCTGCACTTGTCACTAGAGTTCTGAGCGTTTCTGTGATAACTGAGAGTATTTCCCCTGAGTGCAATCAGGTTCCTACCGTTGATATGCATATCCAAAAGGTCCTAAAGTTTTTAGCTTTCCTGTAGTAAACAGTTCACTTTTAATTGACACACATCCTTGCCATGAGAACATTCAAGGTTTCTTATTTAGAGAACAGGCAAAAATGAAGGACTGAAAACTAAAGAAAAACAGAAGAACAGATTTCTTTATACCTTATTTGAGTGAATGTGTGTGGTTCTTTGATCATATCAAAAGAAAACTGTTGATGACATGCTGAAAAAATAAAACAACATAACATATGGCTGAAAGCATATCAGCATAGTACTTCTGTTTTTACACCACTTTCTACTGAATTTTCCTGAACTATATTTGCTAATATTTTACAAAATATATTGAACTGTTCTGATTTTTGCTGTTCACCACTATGACAGCTTTGAGAAGAACTAATTCATTAAAGTAGTCTACTGTTGTCATATAATTTCTTAAACTTCTTTAACACTGAACTGCTTGCTCGGGTAATTGTGAAAAGTATTAATTACAAGCTAACATTTGTAAAATACAGCATATGAGTTTTTAATGAGGTATGTGTCCTATACCATATTTCTATATGTGTCTGACTGCAAAAGCACAAGATAAATGCAGACACACTGACATTCCTTTTCATGCAATCTTTAGAAAACATTGTGTGATAAACCTCATATGAGTTTATGAGTGCTTTACTCTCTGACTCTGGAGGTACTAATTCCTATGGAAGCAAGTAAAAGTTGACTGCAATCAGTCTCTATGATTAAGCACATCTTTAACTGTTCCAGTTGAAAGTTATAGCAGGAACCTCTAAACTGCGTGTATAGAAGTCTGATCTATGACTCTTTTCAAGGCTATATTCTTTTTCATTTTCAGATTGTTTTCCCTAGTCCAAAGACTTTATTAAATAATTATGTGCAAGGTGAAGATCACAAATGTATTATATTAAAAGGTACTTTTTAACATTTGTCATCACACTAGCAGAATTTCAAAGATGTAGCTTTCAGTAAAAGGAAAAAGTTTATTTGATCAGTTCATTTAGATTTACTGTTACATTTAAATATTTTTTTTATAGTATAAGGTTTTTATATACTTAAAATGAAGGGGTGATCTGAATAACTTGATTATCTGTACTTAAATTATTGCTAGCAGTAATATTAATAGTTGTGAATTAACTTCCAGTGAAAGTAGTCTTACGGATTTTTACGGATTTCAGTCTTGAACTTCAGAATCAGTTTGTTTATAACAAGTAAATCTGAGTTTATTTCCTCTGAAGATTTTATGACATGGACAAGTGGTGTTGTTACTATTTGCATAGCAGGGAACTAGCAGTAGCCAAATGGAATGACCTGCTTGTGGCAACACAGGGAGCTAATGGCATAGCCTGGAAAAGAAATAGAGCATCCCAAAGAACCATATCCCACCTTGTGGACTCTGCTGCCTTTCATTATTATAGTTTTCATCTTTTTTTGTTGTTGTTGTTTGTTTTTTCCCCTGGGTTAAGTAGGAGCTGGGAGTTCCTGAAGAAACTGGAAGATTAAAAAAAAAAAAAAAAAAAAAAAAAAAAGAGTTTAAAATTTTGCAATACTTATGGTTAAGGCTGTATGTGGAGGAAACACATCTATTTCTCTGCATTTTAAAAAGCCATTGTACAGTGACAGCTTGTACCTTTGTGCAATGCAAGAAAACTAATAATTGAAAACCTCTGAAGGGCTCATGTCATGTTTTTAATGTATTCCTGTTCAGCATTCTGAGTAGAAGTTTTGTTGTTGCTATGGGTAGGGGATAGATTGAACTGATTACATACTGTGTTATAAATAAGTGTATTTTGTTCCCTGAGAAATGATTCTTCCTTCAGTAATAGGAAAAATAAACAAGGAGAAAAAGGTACATTTAATGTAGCTTTCAAGTCTTAGCTATGCCTAGACTTTCAGAATTCTGTTCTCAGCTACAATGTTCTAACTAAAATATATTTTCCTCTTAGATTAAATTCCAGTTTCTGCATGGTTTAAGAAGTCACTTCTCCTTGTTAACAATTACCTGCAGCTATAAAATTACTGCATAAACCCTTTGTCTGCTTGAATTGCAATGGAGGGTGATTAAAATGTGTCTTTTAATCTTTGTTTGCACTCTTGTGATTTTGGGACTGGCAGAAGCCAAATTTGGGCATAAATTAGAGCCATCTAAAACTGCTCTGTCATTGCTGACTACCTGAGACTCTGTGGGATCATTCATGACAGAAGATCGGTTATAGTGGGAAATGCCCTCTGTAAAGATTCTCTAACAAATGGAGAATTCTCTACAAACCAGCTAGATCAGTCTTCCAGATGCTTAGGAGAGACAAAAACTGCCACACTCCAGGAGTGACAACAGCTTTTGGAGCAATGCATGGTTCTGCTTTGAATGAGCTTGCTTGGGCACAAATAGTATTGCAGTGGCCCTCTGCATTTCAAAGTAAAGTGCAAACCATAGGCAAATGGGTCGGGTTAATGGCTTTAACTTGTTGAAATTCACATTGCTGCTACACTGATGTCAAGATCAGGAGTTAATTTAAATCTAGCTTAACCACATTGACACAAATTGCAGTGGCATCTTGTACTGTGATGCAGAGTCAACACTAATCATGCAATATCCACTGTCCCTTTTTCTTCCTTCCTTCCTTCCTTCCTTCCTTCCTTCCTTCCTTCCTTCCTTTCTTCCTTCCTTCTTTCTTTCCTTCCTCTCTCTCTCTCTTTCTCTCTTTCTCTCTCTCTCTCTCATTCTCTCTTCTTCTCTTTCTCCCTTCCTTCCCTTGTTCTTTCCCTCATTCTCTCTTTCTCTTCCTTTCTCCTCTTCCTCCTCCTCATTCTCCTTCTCTTCTTTCTCTTTCTTTCTCCTTTTCTCTCTTTCTTTCTCCCTTTCTTTCTTCCTTTCTTAGTTCTTCCTTTTCACTAGACAACTCTTGTCCCTTGAGTTCAAATGAGCAACTAATCTTGTCTATTCTGCCAGTAAGAGATGCATCACTACTTACATAGTAGCTGGTAATGCCCGTATCGATTCATGTGACAAACTTACAGTTCAAATCTTAGCTATAGTCATCACTGATTAGCTTGGGATATTCTTGGTTTCTTTTCTCTTATACAAAGTTTTTAGCCTTGCTTTCTGTGTAAACAGCATCTTCCTGTTGCCAACAGTGATGATGAGTAAGAGAAACTTGAATTTTTACAGCCCCATTCATTCAGAAATCTCAGTGGACTTTTAAAAGTGTACAGTGATACAGGGAAAAAAATGGAGGGGTACTATTAATCTTTAATTTCTCCCCTGAAAAGTCACAATTTAATAATTATTAGGCTACACAGAGCTGCACTAGACAGTTGTCCAGGAGAGAAAAGGAAGCAGAGAACAGCATCAGGCAAACCACATGAGGAAGTTTAGGTAGACCTCGATACCCAAACTGCAATTTAGCTGTAATGCTGACTTTCACTAACATCTCCTTGGAAAGTACAGTATTGTCACTGATGACCACAAATATATACACAAATACATTTTTTCTCAACTAAAAGGCAGTGCACTGAAAACAACTGTAAGAAGTTGAACAAAAGAACTGTTTATGTGATCAATGGTAGCATTTCCTGCAGCATTTCCATTTCTAGTGATATCTCCTTAAAGGATTAAGCTTAAAAAGATGGAAAAAATAGTTACATTATTTCATTATAATGATGTAAGCCTCTGTATCTGAGCTCATATGAACCTGTTACTGAAAGAAGAAGAAGCCATACCATTTATTCTTCAGTGTGTGTTTGTTACATATACTGTAACATATACAGTGGAGATGCACAATACATCGAGTTTGGACATAAAGAAAGCTTGTTCAATATTCACAGACACCTTGAAACTAAATGCCGTTTTTCAGTCAATTAGGTATTTCCTTCACAGTATTTTCCTCAGTGAATCTTATGTGGCATTAACACTGTGTGTTCTCCACCCATGTCTTTGTCCCTCTTTTGAACACTGTGATTTTCTTATGTGCACTGCCAAAATTGCCTAGTTCTAATGCAGAATCATACTTTGCTTCCACACTTGCCCATTTGCCCACTTTGGGCTAATGTTAGCAAACATCCCTTAAAGACAATTGCTTTTAATCTTGTCAGAGATGCCTGTGTTGTGAGGGTGGAAATTAGTTATTGGTTTAGTCTTTCATCCATGCATAATAGGATGTTAAAGTCAGAGATGTTTGCTTGGGGCCATGAGAAGCATCCCACTCTGAGCTTACAAGTCCTGAATTTATAAAATACAACATATTTAAAATAAACAAGCAGCAGGCAAATGACAGTTTAAAATGACAAAAAGTCTGTTTTGTATATATTAGTCTTTGTGTAAGGAGTATAAGGCATTTTCTTGACTGCAGTAAAATAAAATTTTTTTAAAAAAAAAAAAAAGAAAAATATGCTGAATTTTTGCTGATTCTCCTCTCATCATTCTCACCCCCTTTTTATAACAGCTGATAAAAAAAAAAAAAAAAAAAAAATAAAAAAAAAAAAAGCTATGCCATGTGCCATGATCTTATAGTCGTGACTTTGGTAACCTTTTCCTGATTGAGGTTGCCATCAGCTTGGTCCCTGCAGCATCAAATATCAGGCCCCATGCAGTACCTAAATTTCCAGAAACAAACAAAACCAAGGCAATGTCAGTATGGAATAAAAAGAATCTCTTTCTTACAAAATAGTGGGAAATCCTCTCTTCACACCTGTATTACAAAGTAAAGTTGATGTCATTTAGAGAGCTTATAATGCAAAAGGTCCTCCCTTCTTTCTGCTCTGGCACATCTGTGGTAGGATGCCAGGATCTCTGTCTACAAGGCAGTGACAACTTTCAATTTTCCTCCACTCTTTTTCCACTTTAGTTAAATCAGCCACAGCAAAGGATACACAGTAGGTTATAATTCCCTTGGAATTATGTATTTTAGAATAGTGGTAATTGGCAATGAAAGCAATCAGAGAGTTCAGACACACTTTCAGAGAGACCTCTGAATGTTTCAGTGCTATCCTTTGTGCTCCCCAGTACATGCACACTTAAAATGGCTCCTGAAGAAACACAGGTAGGTAGCCATCCTGGCTTTAAATGTGTATGTAATATAAAATGCAGAGTTGTACACCAGTCTGTTGGATGACAGCCTTGAGTATTTGGATTGCCTACCAAGTGTTGATGAAAAGCCATACAGATTCTTAATTCAGAAACTCCAATTTTTCCTCTGTTCCTGTGTTCATTTTCTTTATCAGCAGGGGATGACTTACACTTTCAAAACTGATTAACATTTTAAAACTGTGGGAGCACTTTGTGTGGCATTTCAAATGATTTTAACCCTTCAGCTCTTTGCTAGAGCTTCTTTCTCTCCCACACCTTTTTTCCTGTCTTTGGAATGCAGGTTCTAGCATGTCAGCACTTCCAGAAAGTAAGCATTTTTCACTATACAGAAGACACTGGAGACATCAAATATGATAACTAAATTTTGGCAGTAGAAACAAGTGAGGATTTACCAGCTCTCACCTTGTTTTCTTACCTACGTACATCGCTGAAGGAGACAGCCTTTCCTTATAACTATGAGAAACCCAAAGTTTTCTTAATCCTTTCTCATGTCTTATTTGTCTTCAAAATTATATCTTTGAATCTTTGGTATGTCTCTGTTTAAAGTCAGCAGGACTTATCCTTCTCTGTACATTCTCTGCTCAATCTCTTTTTTTTTTTTTTTATTTTTCTGTTAGGCCCTCTCTCAATGCATGAGCACACTGATGTATGGGCAGAGCAGTGACTCTCCAGTTCCCCAAATCCATTTTCTAACTGTGCTCAGCTTTGTTCTCAGACAGTCAAAGCTTACCCTAAAGAACAGCTAAGGAATACTATTCATTTAAAAATAAATACAGTAACTGAAGGCATTTTTCCATATCCATAGTCAAGCATGCAGCTGCAGTGTATACAATCATTTCCAGCAGAGGAAAAATATTAAGCAATGTCTGCAGATAAATCTTCAGTCCACTTAGAAGTTCTGCCACCTGTGAATTAAAAAGATCAGCATTTATTCAAGTCCACTAATGGGCCTGATAACACAGCTAAAGTTACATAGAAAGGATCCAGTTGCAACACGGTGTCAGTGAGGAAAATCCCCACTGACCTTTCTAGGACTCACATTTGAGGACCCACTTTGTCCCATGCTACCAAACATGAATAAGGATCCTACTCAGTGGCTACTGTTCTGCAGTTCTTGGGATTAACACTTAATACTCTTAATATTAGTTTATTTTGGTTCTTACTGTTTTTCAACAAGCTGAAGTCCAGTAACAGGAGAGTTTTTCTACTCTCTTATAGCTAAGAACACAAGCATGAAACTACATTTCTGGTTTTCTACAGAATATTGTGATAAGATTCTGAAAGTGGGGCATTGGTCACTTCTAGCTTATCAGTTTCAGAAAGTCAGAAAAGTTGTGCATGGTCCAGTAGTCAAGGACAGGGAAGGAGAAAAGACAAATGCACATTTTGCCTGCATCTGAAGGCAAAATGTCCATTTCTCTACTTAAATGTCTTTCAACCTGTGTCTAAATATTTTCCCTCTTTCACTTTCCAACACTGCTTTAGCTGAACTTCACTTTCCAATGCTATGATTCTTCCTCACAATTTCCTCCTTTGCAGATCCCTTTTAGTCCCTGCATTCTGTGATGGGGATGTTGATTTTCATATGCATTTTAGTAACTCATTTTGTAATGACCTCCTACCATTCTACATGTGCTACTGCACATGTTAATTCCTATATATGCTAAAACTGAAATTCTTTGCAATCATAGCAACTGAACTAAGAAAAGTGGAAAATGCAAAACACTGAGCAGAACCAAACAAAAATGTGCTTAGTATCCTCAAAATTCACATTTAATTTCTGAAAACATAACTATTTTAACTACTATTAATTTAATGAGCTTCTTTGGCAATTTATTATTTTATTTTATTTTTTTACTTGGACATATATACAGCATGTGATATTTCATTCAGTTTATTTTTGTTTAATTAAATAGGGTCAGGTAGAAATGAGAGGAAGTCAAAAATCTTGCTTGTAAGATTGTAAGAATAACCCAAGGCCTTAAAAATATTCCAAAATATGAAATATGAAAAGGCTATTTATTATTTTATCACATAACTAGCTTTCTGAAATATTAGTAGCTTTGTATAAATTAATTGTTTGTTTGTTTGTTGACATTTGATTAACTGTTGCTAGCAGCATTTTTTCAGGTTTGGAAGTAGGCAATTTGCAACTTACTGTATAGGAACAAGAGGCAAGAAAAAGATGAATGTTTCATCTACATTTCTTCCCCCCTTCTTTGAAAAGTTTCATGTTAATATTCAGGAACAATTTCCCTTTTCTAATGTTCTTTAACTAATTGTGTTTTAGTTAACTATCTTGGTTATCCATTGTAAATAAAAAGTAGGTAATCTGCCAGTTTTTCTCTTTTCCTTTAAAGGAGAAAAAAACATCCCTCATTAGGAAGAGCAGATGCATCCCATGCATCCCAGCTAAGAGGTTTGGGTTTGAGGATTATAGATTCATTCAAGAATTTTCCTTTTTTTTTTTTTTTTTCCCCAGGTATGAATCAATAATTCCCAAGCATTATTAGTGTTGTATGTGTTAATATATACAGAATACAGTGTCTTTGGAAGCTCAAGGAAAGTTATGTGTAAGAATAAAAAGCATGTGTTAGAATAAAAAAGCATAAACGTTAATGAGGGCATAGTGCAAAGACTTCTAGTAAACTTTGCACGGCCTGACTTATAGGAGTTAGGCTAAAGTAGTCACCTCAGAAAAGCAGGCATATTGCAGGTGCTAGTATTCTCTTATCACCTCTGCTTAAATAGCAGAGAAAAGGAATACGATAGCTAACAAAAATTCTTCCTGTGCCTTTTGTATAATTAAATCTATTTGAAAGATGATATAAACCTGTATTCCTTTTCACACTCACTCTATTTTAAAAGTTTGTTCTAAAGTGCTTTTTCTCTTAAATTAAACACATTTACTGGGGACACACATATCAGTTATTTTGTAATGCTTAAAAGTCAACAGTAGAAATATTGCAGGCAATATTTCAGGCAATAAACACAGGGATGAAACAATGTAGTGAAATTATTCATCACTGGCACAACTTGTAATAAAAGAACGTGAAACACAGAAAAAGTTATGTTCAATTCAGAAAATATTCTCTTCGAGTTTGCATATATCCCCTTTTATTTCCTTGTGAAGTTTTTAAAGTTCCCCCTACACATACACTTGCTTGGAGCCTTATGAAACTGAAATGTCAAGTGAGAGTTGCTTTATATCATGTTCTGTCAATCAAAGTAAGCGAGGCTTTATGCATCTGTTGCTAGTATATTGGCACTTTTTGAAGAGTGTTTCGGAGGGAGCAAGAATAAATAAAGATCCTTCAGGCACTTTCTCATTTATGGATGAGGAATCAAAGCTGTCTGAAACTTCATTTTCAGCCTGATACCCTGAAGATTGTTGGCTGATAATTCTGGATGGAACAGCTTATCTGAGAGGATTAGGGAGAACATGGGCTTCCTATTACTGCTGGCTTCAGCCTATTCAGCTGGGCAGAATCTGTCACACATTATCTGTGCCTTTACATATGTCACTAATCTTATCTATATCTTTTCAGCTCCTTCTGTTGGAGCTGTGGTTTCCTGTACCTATACCTCCCATTTCTTTATTACACCTGCTGTATAGACATTAGCCTTCCCTAACAGCCTTCCTGCACTGTGTCATTCAGTAATGGCTAGTAATGCAAAGGTATGAGAAGGTAATGGTAGTGCTTTATCTCAGATCTTACAGGCCTCACATCAGTATATTAAATGCGTACCTCCCTTCCCAGCAGCCTCCTCAGTCTTCCCCCCACCATTTTTGACCAAATCCACTTAACAAAATAAAATCACCTCAACAATACAGGATCTCTACAATCATTAAAAATAATGGAAGCAGATGATTTGAGAGCAGGTATATACTCTGAAAGGGTCAAAGTAGTTTGTAGCCAGCAGAACAAAAACATCAGTACCAGAATGAATACAGAGTGTCTACCATTCTCTCTTAGATGGCTAATAGGTGTTACGAATTTAGTGTTGTTGGTCACTGGGATGAAGTACCTGAGGAGAAAGATTAAACAACCTGAGAGTTCCTACTCATTTTAAATTTTAGAGGGAAGCCCCTTTTCCACACCTGCTCTCAAATACTTTCTTCCCCAGATCCAACTGGCTTTCTGCCTGCCAAGCTCTGCTCCACCCTTCTCTTCTATTCTGTATTTGCCTTTAAGTTTTCCTGTCACACAACCACTTGCACATCTTCTTTCCTTCCATATTAATTTGTGCTTCTTCATTTCCTCCTGCCATTTTCAACTTCCCCCATTCCCTGTTACTGCAATAAAAATGACAATAAATGAATTTTTAAAAGTAAAGGAAATGGAAATAATGAGATATTACTTTACAATTTATTTTGTCTCTTTTTTAAAACAGTGTTTTTGACTGTAAGCAATTTTGAGCTGTGGCTTCACTTCTTGTGTGTTTTCCTTGTGCTGAGTACAATATTCATGAGAAAAAAAAAAAAAATCACTCGGTCTTTGTCTTCATGACTCTTTTGGGTACAAATGGCGTACAAACTAGAAAAATATGTATCACTGATTTCTGACTAATAACTCACTAAACAGCACTATCTGGCACTTTATCTAAAATTGGTAATTCAGCCAGTTCTATGTATGATTAATTTTAAATACATAATGGGAATATTCCTTCATATTTTTACTGATTTTGTATTTCGTTTTACTTTAAATTGCCAAGTTATTAGGAATCTGTATCATGTCTGTTCTCTCAAGGCTGAAACAATAAGCTTTTTCTTCTGAACCTGACAAACATAATTCCTCTTCTTCATAAATGAATGCCTTGAATGTCATGGTTTTCCCACTCTGCAACCACACGCCCAGTCAGGGCCATGTCATTTAACACAAGCCCATTTTTTATTCTGTGACAAGCAGGAGCAACAAGGAGTGTAACCTATATCCCAAAGCTATACAAATGTTGCTGAATTATATAGTAGAGACAGCCACAGAGTGTTGTATCTGCCCCAGCAGTGCTAGCAAATGCAGGTAATAATATGCTGCAGCAATGGAAGATTTTCATGACCATGTGCAGTCTTTCAGAGGTTTTGAAAACTTCATGCTGCAGACCCTGCAAGACTTGTTCTTTTTTCAGCATAAATAGGTCATTCCTGGTCACTCAAGGACATAAAGCAGAACTTAATTTTACTCCCAGGGAAATTTTTTCATGTTTCTGACTCAGTTGATTTGTTCTTCCCTAGGCCCTCACACACAAACTTTTTCAATGAACATTAGGATAAATGAAACATTTGCTATGGAGTTCACTTTGCTCACTCAGTTTGGCCAACTATGCATCTCAACAACTGAAAAGCACAGACTTAAAGAGGACAACACTAATTCTGTACACTAGAGCAGGATCCAGTGTTTCATCATGTGCACCTGATCTCCTTTATGTTGCACATATTATGACGAGATACATAAAGAATCTCTTAAATACTTAATTTATAGTCAGCCCTTGTCTGAGTATGTGTCGTTTATGAAAGGATAACACGTGGCATGTGGACTCATCATTAGCCCAAGGTAACAAAGGCTGTGACTTCCAATTCTGTTCTCAGCCCTGCTACAGAGTTACTACATGACCTTGCACAAATCACTTAACCTTTATGTGACTAATTTTATCCATCTATAAAATGGGGATAATAAAAATTTTAGCTACACACAGCAGGATGATGAGAATTAATTAATGCTGTAAAAGTCCCTGAGAATATACAGGTCCTAATTCCACTAGAATTCACTCTCTGGCTCTGTCTTGTGTAGTTACTTCTAGCTGAACAAAATTAATGTTAAAAAAAAAATGTAAGCACCATCACTAAATAGGCTATCCAACATACTAGTTGGATTTGCTAGAATTATTTAGATCCACTTCAGTGATGGAGCTTACACAAAATACACCAGAAAATCAACCCAAGATAAAGCATGCTATTCATTACTAATATTAGTTGCATATCCACATACACAGAGTTCAACTAATAATGCTTGATCGTGGGCTCTGAGTTAGCATATGTAAAAATACATATCTTGATTGCATGTGTCTTTGCTATTGAAGCTGCAAGCACCCATCTGTTGGCCAAATGCCCATGTACATATATGAGAAATAGTGTGCATTGCTCATGTGGTTCCTAAACTTCATTTTTTAAAACTTGACCCTCAAGCTTCACTTCTTCTTAAGTGGACTATAGAGCAATTTGCTAAAATAAAAGCAATATAATTTCCATTAGAAAACTCAAGTTGGAAATGTCACCTACTAACATACTGAAATTTTATGGGATATGACCTCATTCTGCATAAAGTTATAAAATGCACAGCACAAAGAACTAGATAACTATATCCAGTAGCTGGAGTGGTGGGGAAATAGTAGACCAAAGATGACCATTCTCTCTTCATTCTGGTTCTGGTGTGCTGTTTCACAGTAGGCAGTCCAACTTAATCCTAATCCAACTTCCAGTCACATACATTGAGACATGTGAAGAAATCCCTATATGGTACAGAAAAATCATTCTTCATTCTCCTAATTTGTCATTTTACCTAAAGTATGCATGGATTTATAATTGAAACAGTCACTTTATTTCTTTACAGCACTAAGGGAGAGTATTCAAGTTACTGAGATTATTGCAAACTCCATCAAATTAACTGCACATGCACATTCAAACCAGAAGATCAGCCTGAAGTTATAGAAGTGCCAAGAAAGCAGAAATCACCAATCTTGTCTGTAGGTATCAGTAATACAGTTGCCTCATCCTCCACTAGCAGAAAACCAGCTGATTAATGGTTCAAGTTCATGCCTAGTGTAACTGGAAATACTACATTGCAGACCCTAACTCAAGTGCCCTTTCAAATTAACCTTAGAAGATTCTTCATCATAAAGAAAAAATAATTCTTTATGCAATGGAATTGATTAACCTTGAACCTTCAAAGACGTGATTATTGGAAGGGAGGGGGGAGGGAGATTCTGCAATCTCCAAGATATTTACAAATGGATACATAAAGAAGAAAGAAAGCACAACAAATACACGGCTCCCTTTCATTTCCTTTGCAAACTAATCCAGAATATTTTGTTGTATAATTGTTTTCACTTTTAAATGATCAAAGCAGCATGTGATCCAATCGGATCAGCAACTGCAACAAGTCAGTACAACACAAATATACTTAAACGTCCTGTTTGTGGAAGATGTTCATTGAAATTACTTTCAATGATGTGCAGGTCCCAAGACATTTGGAAAAAAACAAGTAAACAGTAAGTACAGCCAGCCTGATGGTTTCTGCAACAAGATGGGGAGTGTTGGGGGTAGGGGAGATTTAGATATCTTTTTCTTTCTTTCTTTTATTTTTTTCATGTTTCTTTCATTTATTTTTTTTTTCTACTAAAATCCTTTTGCAGCTCACATACTTATATTAATATTAACACAACAGAACAGTACAGCAGAAAGGGCTAATTGTTGTCAAAATAGCTTAGCTCTAAGCATATACTCCCTTGGGTCAGAGAAAATAAATGTACTGTTCCCGGAAAAATAAAATAATAATAAACTTGTAGTAATAATAATGCAGCACAGACTATAAGAAACAAGCAAAGCTAAGCCACAGAGATTTAAACATAAGGCTTTTTAGGGTGTTTTGGGGTTGTGTGTTTGTTTTTTTTTATTATTAAATAAGTAAGCATATACTTGCATTGCTAATAATTACTTCCCTGGCTTCTCCATTTATTCTTTCTGTGGCCTCTTTTATTCCTCATGTTCCTTGACCCATTTAAAGAGAGCATTCAGAGAGGTGCTGATTATTAAAGCAGATGAATCTTCCCATTTACTAACATTAAACATATACATAAAAGCTTTTCTGATCCAGGATGTCATCTGTGAGGCCACAACAAGGAAGCACTCACCTGTTAACCTTACATTAGGTTCTCCTGCTCCCTCTCTACTGTACCCCAGCCTGAGCCAGTCATCTCAGGTGTTCATAATAATTCACTGAAGCTTAATGAAGCAGCTGACTTTAGGTCTTTTTTTTCTGATATTGTCTCTGAGTTGTACTGCCTCCAAACAATATCCTGTAGTTCTAGAAATTCCCCCTTTCTCCAAAAGCCAGGTAAAACAGCCCATTGCTTCTTACCTTTCCCTTGCTCAGGATGGCTTGCAGCCTTTTATAGTCCCATACACTGCATTAAACAGACTTATACAATGTGGCCTTTAAATCGACGGGGAACTCAACTGCTTTATTCATGCAGGTAGTGATCAAGAGACTTACCACATCATGCAGCCAAGAGAAAGAGAGAAGAGGCTTACATATATATTTGTATGCCTCTCTACATACACCTTAGCCATAGTCCTTGGGATAGATTCACTTTTAGAACTTTATTTTTAAATCTCTGACTATGGTAAGGGTATTCCCCCATTTTCTTTGGTAATAACATATTCTTGACAGTATACACACTACTTTATGGGGTGTGGTAGAGAGTGCATGTGGTGCTGACATCTAGTTTTGTTGTTGTTGTTGTTGTTTGTTTGTTTGTTTGTTTTATCTTAAGATAGTATTTTCCTAAATTTTTACCAGTCAGCCTTCATGAAAATGACTCTCATCATTCACGTACATACAAGTGTCTGAAATCCACAATTAACAAACAAGGCATGTTTCTGTATCATAAGATGCCTGTTTCCAATTGCCTCATCTTGACGGTTGGATCTTATTTTTATTACCAGGAGTCAAATATGAATCTTAGAAGGTGGAACAATGTAAAGGTGACTCACCCTACCTGAGGCCTCCACACGAAGGTAAACACTTGGATTTTATAGCTGATGATAATGAAATCAATACATCCACATACTTGGGAGAATAAGAGACCAAGCTATTACATGCTCAAGTACCCAGAAACACTGGGCCTAGCACTGATACCTAGCTGTGGTGGCTAGGAAAGATGTCATTTCAGAGCTTCAATCATAGCTCCTGGATGTGTCTAGGAATGTGTTCTGCATCTATGCTAGTAGATGCATGCATTGCTGAGTGATCCCACATGCCAAGATGCTATTGTTTTTGTCAGCAGAATGCTAGAACATGTAGAGAATATGCAAGTGAAGTTGATGACAAAAGACCCAATACAGTAGATCAAGTGAGCCTTATGATCCCTATTATAATATCCCCATCTGGTATGTTACTTTCTGGGGGCTTTAGGTTTTTTGTACACCATATCACTATCTTTCTAAATATTTAGGTAGAGATTTTTATTTTTTTTATTTATTTTACTGCCATGTAAATTTCTGTCATTTCTGTGACAACTTCTATGCCACATTTCTGAAGATTATTTTTTTTAAATGATTGTTCAAAACAGATTGTTTTAAAAAATATTTTCATATTCTTAGCACGTTTTATTTACTGTTTCCTATGGTAAATTATTTACTATCTGAGGACAAACATTACAAATATATACATATTTTCAAAAAAAAAAAGGATAAAAGAATGATGTTATTATTTGGTTATATTCATGCTATCAGTGTTTCACCATATGCAGAATTTCTTATTAAAAAGGTAATCTTTAAAAGAATCTACTGGACTTCATCTATAAAGAAGCCCACCTAAGAAGCCTATCTGACCTCCATAAACCCTTTTCTAGCGTATCATAAATTACAATCACTTCCTGTAAAGAGATCAGGAAATTATGTAGCTAGAACTTTTGTGCTGAAACTTTTGTTGCAGGAAAACAAAACAAAACAAAACAAAACCACTAATTGAATGCTGTCTTAGATCGGAAATATCAACAATTGCATATTCCACTATACATATATATATAATCACCAAAATAGTTTCTGCCTGAAGCAGAGTATTCTGTGAGAGTATAGAGTATTCATAAGTATTCTGTGAGAACACAATGCATGCTCTCAAGTTAGGACTTGGAATTAACAATACTTCCATGTATGTCTTGGAAAGAAGAAAAGGAAAAAAAGGACAAAAGAAAAACAGAAATGGAAAGAAAAAGTGAAAAAGAAAGAGTGAAAGAGTGAAAAAGGAATAAGAGGAAAAGGAGAATGAGAAAGAGGGAAAGAGAGAAAGAGAGAGACAAAGAAAGAGAGAAAGAGAAAAGAAAGAAAGGAAAGAGAAGAAAAAAAAAAGAAGGAAAGGAAAAAGGGAAATGGAAAAAAAAAAGAAAAAAAAAAGAAAAAGGTAAATCTACACTAAAAAGTTAAAAACTAAACTAAATTAATACTCGTAAGATACTTCCTTCTACTTGCATTTATTTACTGAATGTCAGAAAAGCTGTATAGGTTTCTTCTTTGTTATTGGAATGGTACATATTGGGGAGAAATTAAGCCATGTGTTCTAGGAAGTATTAATATATGTGCAACACTAACATGCCTTTGAAGTGAAGCAATAAAACAGAAGAGCACAGATCTATTGGTAATATAGATTTATTTTCACTACTGAATAATTGTTAATTCAGAAAGTAAACATAAAGTGTACAGAATCTTTCAAATTCATGAATATATTTTCATAAGTAGAAATGACATGACCGAAAAAAAATATAGCAGGCTTGGTGAATTTTGTTGAATGCTTGATGAGTTTACAAATCTTTTATCTTAACACTTACTACAGTTTGAGACTGGTGAATAATTCACAATGAATATTTCATCAGACACATGTTGCCTTCTTTTTGCAAACAGAATATCTGCAAACAGATCATGGTTTTTCAGATTCATTTTTTATTCAAAATTATTTTTAAAATGTAACCACATAGATTAATACAAACCCATTATCAGCAAATATTTGACAACTCAGTTGGGCTGGTTAGTTGTGATGAGCCAGATAAGTCACAAGGTATTCTTTCTATTCATGCATTATAACAACAAGTATATACTCTGGAAGAAATATTTACACATGCGAATATGACATTTAGTTTCATTGAATATCCCTGCATGTGATAGGGGAGCATGTGTTCTGTGACCATTTGTACCAGTAAAAAGCAATCATTCAAATGCCTGTAGAAAGCAAACACAAAAGGGGATTGTGATTATCACGTAGCCAACACAAAATACAATCCCATTTTTAAACAGGGGAATGAATTAACAATATGCTGTTGGCAGGGAAGATAAGTGACACTGAGGATACAAAGACAATCCCATTGTCAGTTTTTTGCATACTATTTGTCTGTCTCCCCTTTTTGTAATTGTTTGATGTTCTTGGGTACCTTTTGTTAAGGGAAAAAAAAAAAAAAAAAAAAAAAAAAAAAAATTTCCTAGGCAGTTAGAAACCAGACCAATGACAGTAGCAACAGATATCCAATAGATGTCCTCAAAATTGATTTTGTTCCACGCTGTGCTGGCTAACCATTGTCCTCAGGGTTGCAAGAGAAAGCGGAAATCACTTCTCACTTTGTAATATACTTCTATGACAATAGCTAAAAGGAACTGGGTCAGAGATGCTGTTATGGGGGTCTTAAATAAGTGGAGGATCTGTCAAACCAAGGAAATCTCCCATAACTGTATCTAATCAGTTTATAACCATTTAACCTGTTAGGTGCAAAATGACTCTAATCCAGCTTAGGAACCGACATCTATTTTTGTAGAACAATAACACACTGAAAACTGTACAAGATTAGAAAATTCTCCCAGCCACATGTACTCTTTCCAGGTAACTGATCCAAAATGGGCAATCCTGGTAATTGTCATCTCTATGTGGACTGCTTCTCACTCAGACAGTCATGTCTACCACCCAACAGCTCACAAGTTTCCTCTGTGACAGAAAGGATGAAACCCCAGAGAGTATCCTGTAATGCACCAGCTGCGCAGAAACAGAGATTGGGAAGACAGTAGTCAGCTGTGCCTGAATTTTATCTAAACACTGATCAAAACTGTTTTTTTCTGGTGCATCTTTCCTGCCCATTAGACTAAAAAGCTATGACCATTGCTTAAGTTTAATCTAGACAGAGAGTAAAGGTATGATAACAACAGGTGTAGGTATTAACAAATTTCAGAAGTCCACTGTAGACAGAAGTACAAGCATCTTGACTTACAGAGGTAACTGAAGTACTGTTATGTGTTTTCAGTGGGAATTAAGTATCTGACCTGTTTAGACATTTAGGTAAATCTTACTAAACACCCATCTTCATCTCTAGGCAGCTAAATACCTGAGTGTGTCAGATTTATAGCATTTAAAAGAGATTGGTGAGTCTTTAACTCAACTCTGCCAGCATTTTAAAGACAGAGATCCTAGTCTGCATAAGACTGCAAAATAATTAGCTAGGAAGTATTAACTGACACATGCTATTACTTTTAATCTTTAACTCCATAGGTTTCTATAAGCAAAAGGAATCTGCCCCCTCAATAATAGTTGCAAAAACTCATTTATGTTGTCCAGAAAAAAGAAACTGAAACCACAAAATTGTTTCTCAGCCACAATAAAACCAGTGATTCTCTTGCCCATAACTGAAATCCACTCTAAAGCATGTGATTGAATAAACGTCAGCCAAACATGAGCATATTATGCTTATTTGGGGATTTCTTGTTAATGACTATTGTGCAGACCACCCAGCTGCACAGACAAAGTGTGCAGATCTGAAAATATTCCTGTATATAGTGAAATAGCAGTCATTAGGACCACTAGAGAATACCATTTCCCTTGCACTGATGACATTCCCAGTGAGTACCTCATTGCTCCAGTAAAAAGAATGGTTTTCAATGAAATCCTTAAAAGGGAAAAAAAAAAAAAAAAAAAAAAAGAAAAAAAAAAAAAGAAAAAAAAAAAAAGAAAATTAAAAAAGCAGCTGCAGTGCACACATGGCATAAGCAGTTTAGTAAGGCATTACAGTATAGTGTCATGCAGGCTGTTAAAGAAAATCTGGTACTCTGGTGATAATGTGTATATTCATTCAGTATAAATGACTAAGTTCAAAAAACCATACAATGAATCATGGTTGCAAGGCCAGACTTGCTTTGATTAACTACACTGGTATAATGAAATCCAACAGAGCAATCACTGAAACATTTAGCTCCAAATGTAAATCTTCTTGAACTCTGAAAAAAAGCATGTTAGGCAATGAGAGGTGGTGTATAATACAGCCATATTTCATATAATGAAAGTGGAGGCAGTTGTAAAGAAAAGGGAATGTTAAAAAGTTGTTATGCTGTGTTTGGCAAGAATGAGTCATTTTAAATGTGTCAATCATGATAATCCAACATATTTTTAATCTAAAGGTCAATAGAAGCAGTTTCTATAGTGGTACAATAGTTATGCCAAATATGAAAACAAGCGTTTATAAGATGATTTCAATATGGTACCATAATGTGTCTTGGAGAATTAATCTCAGCTTCAAATTGAAGGGCATAGATTGATCAAGGTAAGAGAATTTTATTAAAAATGTACTGATATAACCCATAACACTTTCATTTCAGAAAGACTGCTGTGTTGAATTCCCATATCTCAGGCATGTCTTAACTGTATAGATAAAAGATGTCTTTTCTACCAAGATGCAGAATTTGCTCTTCTGTAGCGTAGGGGAAACCTGGGATCTACTGTTAAACCACAGAGCATGAAGATTTCCTTGGATGGTTACTGGTCATGCATCTAAACACAAAGGTACGTATTTCTTCCTAGGAAGTACATGTGCCTAAGTGCCATTAAAGCTAACAGAAGGCTACCTGTGCCAAGGGAAATCTAGTTCTGAGGAATTCTTTTCAGTACAGACTTCTACTCAAACATTAAAGATTTTCCTTCTGTAATAATTTCTTTGCTATTCTGTCCCTTTTGTTGCTGAGGTTGTCTGCTGTCCTAGAGGACGGTTCTTTCATCCATTGGTAGAATTGTTATGAACTCAAAATGCAAAGCTTAGACATAAAGCCAAGATAAGAAGCTCTTGACTTAGGGTTGTCCCTGCAACACAACACCTTGAAATTCTTTCCCTTTCACTGATGCTTGGGAAGAGGACAAAGCCAATAAGTGAGATAAAGCAGCCTGTCATAGCGAAGGAAGAAGGTAAAGTTGATGGCATCACTGGTGGGTATTCTCTCCACAAAGTTTTGTATAACCATTGGGAGGGAGAACCTGTAGGACAGGCTACAGAAATGCAAAAGCCAGGAGATATCTCAGTGGTTGTCTGGTACTCATTTCCATCTTAAGTGGGGAAAAGGATAGCGTTCCTCTATCCCTCTGTTTCAGCCTGTCAACTACCAAGAAAAATGTTAGGTTTGATAGAGAATACATGTACTCTATTACACATAAATTTTATATAGATCTTTACTTATATCATATAGAGAGGTTTGGTCTTACTTCTGTAGATCCATGATCAGATTTGGTGTAGGCAGAAGCAATTTCCTCAACATCAGTTAGACTCTGCCCACATAAGATGTATCTGAATGGGAACCTACAATATTCGTCACTTCAGTATTTAAACTAATGTTGAGCTTGATAGACTGAAACTGCTTACAAAAGCAATCACACAGAACATTACAACAGTCACTGCAAAATCTATACCATAAACCTTAGTGTTTCAGATTACTTTTGTAGGATATTACAGCACTTCTTTTAAAACAGGCCTCATAATCTACGTAAGAATGCTTCCTCAAAATTGTTCAGTTTGAAGGAGTAAAATCCTGAATAATTTTTTTTTCATCAATAAAATAAAGCATTTCATGTCACAAAACATAACTGTCACAGCTGTTGTGAATACTACAAGTGAGTCAATTAATTTGAAAGCAGATGTGCACACTAACTTGTAAGACTCAATAGGCTTTGTGTTGGCCCAAAGTCCTTGATGTAATGTCAGCAGGAGGCCTCACACACTTAGTAGAATATGAGTTGGGACAGAGTCAAAATTGTTAACACCCTGCAGTGCTTAAGAGGGGATGAGACTTTACAGCACCAATGAAAGGAACAGAATTTTCTTTTTTTGGCTGAATGTTCTCCTAACACTATATCTTCTTTTTACAATTAAAGATCATAGTCAACTCAAGACACAAAGAGTATATTTTAACCTGTTTGCAAATCACAGTCAACTTTGAAGCCTCAGCATCCACAGTCACTAAAATCCACATCTGAACACCTATATAAGTTTCCAGATCAAAGTTTCTCATTCACTGTTGCCATCAATTTCTTTCAAAGCTCTGAGTAATAAATAGAAAACATGCTGCTTAGTGCTGCTAAAATATTTTCTATTATGCTTATAAACTTTTCATTGGGTTTTTCTTCTCATCAATTCTCCTAGTCAACAGGGAGTTTGAAACTGAAGAGAACTAAACAGCTTTTTGATTTCCTCATCTCTTCTTCCAAGCCTCTGCAGAGAGTTGTACAACTTTGTGATTTGAAAAGAGAAAAATTAAGTTCCTTTGGAAATACCCTTAACTTAAACAAATTTTGTAAAATGACACTGGCTACAGAATGGCCTGCATCTATATGCAAAATTCCATCCCCCTCTCTGATTGCAAAATATTTCAAAAAATGAAAGTAAATAGGTTTGTTGCATATTTTGAAGGCCAGCTATTGAGATCATATGGACTTTGCAGCTTTCTAGGGTACACACTCTGGAACTCTGCTGAATGGGTGAAGTCTTTAACATAATGATAAATGTGTTGAGGAACCAAAACTTTTCCTTCTGATTCTTAAAAAGTTCCTAAGTACACAGAAGATGTAAAAAAGATACAGTAGACTTTCTTGAGCTGAAGTTCTGACTTGTGGTTGAGAAGGCTCAGCAGCCAGCTGATCGTGGAGGTGCCTCTACTCACAAGCTTCCCCTTCAGATTCCCCCTGACTGGTGGGACTGTTGGGTGCATGCTGAGCTTTCCCATAAGCAAGAAGCAGTGGCAGCAGGCCCTCAGGGCTCAGAAAATAAGGCAATCACAGGATCCTCCTTGCTGATGCTGAGTGAAACCCATCTCTGCTCAATAAAATATTTAAGCATGTGTATATGTAAAAGATTAAAGCACAGACATAAGTGCCCTACATGATTAGGAAACACTACAAATGAAAACACTACGAAGATCTTCTTCTTCCATTTCACTCAACTTTTTCTTGGGGCACATGATTTTTGTCTGTTAAAAATGAAGCAAACCAACTCAGCCAGTCTGTCTTAACAACTTGATTAGTCTGTTTCTAAACACTAAAGGATTTCTTCATCTGCCTCTAATTTGTATAAATGGTAGCATGTGAGGAAACTGAGCTGCCTACAAGCTACAGATAAAGTTTATTTGGAACATACATAATTAGCCTGCTGTGCTTTTCCCCTCTGGCATAGCTACAGAGGGGAAAAACTGGGACCATATGATGGGGAGCTACCCTGCAACTCCTCCAGTAGTGAGTCCTGCAGAGACCTCTCCTGGCAGAGCTCAGAAAGTTATCTCTACCTCATTCCTCTCCTTGGCCACCACAAGCCTTCACAGAATAATCCTTATGCTTCCTGAAAGACAGACGAATCAGAAACCTTCTTTTCCATTATTTATTTATTTTCCCCTATATCTATTGTGCATCTTTTTCTTCAAAATGCTAATGGTTGATTTAGTTGTGATGGTAGTTGCTGATAATGGACAACTCAAGACTACAAATTTCCATAAATCACACACTGTGATGTAGGGTAGATAGATTACAGCTATTATACATTCTTTGACATGTACCCTGACCAGTGAACACCGAAAATATGTCGTCAACAGTGGAAAATTAAAAGATATATATTAAGTTTAGATCAGAGTATTGCAATAGTATTGAGATACAGCACAGTCAAATGACTTACTGCATTCCTGTTTTATACTGACAGCAGATTAAAGCAGTGAAAAAAAAAAAAAAAAAAAAAAATCCGAACAGAATAACATATCTGTGATAAACCTCCAAAAACCCCAGTGGTAAAAAAACTCAGATCAGGCCTCAGTTTATGGGGTAAATTTGAGAAGCCTTAGAATCTGTAATAGGGAAAAAAAAATCAGCATGAGAAAGATTTAAGTAGGTAACACTGTCTTCTGCCAGTATTACTGTTGTGTGTATGTCCCTCAGGTCCCTTGAGTGATTATGCCAATATCTGCAGCATTAGGATTGGACACCTATTAATCAGGATGAGCAAACCTTCACATCTCTGCTGCAAAGAATCATGAACTGGGGGACTAAATACAGGCAAACAGATCCAATAATTTTATCCTTACAGCAGAGTGACATAAGTAAATATAAATCCCACTAGTGTTATTATAATGCCTGCCAAGCTAATTGAAAACATATTCGTTTCTTCAGCTAAATAAATTACTGTTACAATTATATGACCCTGAGGTCATCTCCTTTAGGAGATGCCTAGCACTTGAATTAACTATTCAGCTCTTCACAGTAAGTGGCCTTAGTCAATCAATGCCAAATAAATACTGCTGAAATATGCATTTAATTATCTTAAATTTATTAAGATTAAATTTATTATTAATTATCTTAAATATATCTATTTAGCTGTTAAAACCTTTTCATTGCCAGCATTTTTTGTTTGTTTGTTTGGTAATTTATTCTGGATGCGTGAGAGATTTCTGAGTTTAGTCAGAGTCTAGTCTTTGTAGACTCTGGTCCCAAAAGAGATCACAGTCAACCCTCTTGGAGAGAACTAGTTGCAAACAAGCCATTTCTTTGATATGATGGAGCAGTATTTGTTTTGTTGATTGCAAGGAACAAACACAGCCAGCTAACTTTTATGCAGTTTCAAAAGTATGGACTTCCAACCTGCTTTGCCAGGTTAAATAAGGAAAAAAATGACTTCTCTAATGAAGAATCCATGTTTTGCCAAACTCAGAGTTACAACTACTGAATTAAAACTGACATGCAAAATGGCAGTAAGCTCACTACAAACTGCTTTATTTTAGAAATGATGACATTCAATTTGCACATCAACTAAAACCTACTACTACAAAAAATAAAAAATAAATAAAATATAAGTTCCTCTGAAAGCTAAAAGCTGTTTTCCATCCTCCTGGCTTGCTAAAATTCATCCTAATGAATTTAGGTGTTGTACAGCTCATACTTATAAACCCATCTTAATCCCTATGTATAGGCGTTGCATGGGACTCCTGCGCCGGAGTGCATCTTCCTTTGAGGAGCACACAGTAAGTTACAATTTAGTCTACATGCAATGAATATTACTCCCTAGAAGTAGAAAAGCTCCTAACCAATCTGCTGCAAATTGGAGTAGTATTAGATTTACCATTCAGTTACACCAGTATAAATAAAATTTCAACTTGGTTATGTGTACAAAATAATTCCTGCCTTTTTTTTTTCCCCATTTTGGGTGGTTTTCCATTTAAATAAACAAACACATATCTAAATTGCAGT
>CM021763.1:41868307-41893620 GCA_011075105.1 Heteronetta atricapilla | reverse complement strand
ATTGCAATTATTTGGAATCTAATTTTCATGAATATTAATTATTTTAAAGAGGAGAATAAAAGTGATGATACCCTACAGACTAGTAGACTTCATACCTTTAGAAAAAAAAAATGGTTCATTAATTTTTAAACAAGAGACATTCATTATTATGCTTTCTGTGACAAGACTGATTTTTTTTTTTTTTTTTTTTTTGTAAATGATGACCATAATTAAGCCTCTCATAATGAACATTGCTATTACTAAACAGTACAATTTATATAATGTCTCCACTCTAGGAGACTTTGCTTTTTTATTGAGCAAAGAAAAATCAGATAATGATGGATATTATAGTATAATACTATTATTTTTAAGGATATTGCACAATACATATATAGGCTATATTAATCTTCAAGCAAACTTAATGAGACTGTGGTTGTTTAGCTAGAAAAAGAACTGAAGGATTTGTCATGACTCTAATACAATGTTGATGTTATTTTCAGTTCTAGAGAAATGTAAAATTAAGTTATACCCAAGTGACATATTTACACAGCATAAAACATTTCCACTTTGTTCATGTTCTTTATCTAGTGCCAACAGAACTCTGTACAGATAAAAGTTTCTTATGTGTCTCAGGATCAGTTCTTGAATCTGTAACTAGCCAAATAAGGAATGCAATCACAATTAATTGTGGTAATTTGAAACTTTTTATTCAATTGCAAATACAGGCTATTTTCAGCTGCATCTGAGCACATCTTTTGGTATGGTTTGGCCTGGCAGTGAAATACATACTTATTATCAAAGACAGGTATTTAATCAATATAAGCTCAAGTTTTTCCAGGCACAGAAGAAAAATACGAACGTGTGACAGAGGTGACCATATTCAAAACTTGAATACTAAACACCAACGCATGAGAATTCGTGGGAGAAGGCACCTACAGAATGCTGATATTTTCCTTATAATATTTCTGAAATATTTTCAGCTGGGTTCAGAAGTGTTTCACTTCTGAAAAACAAAAAGAGAGACAAATTTTGCTGACTTTAAATACTGCTCAGCCAACAAGAGTTCCTAGGAAAATGCTGATTTAGCCACAATTCACACATGTAGCACATTTCCTTGTTATTTATCTCATTAAATATGTGGAAGAATATTCCTATTTATATTGTAAAATATGTTACAGAATCACAATTTATTTATTTATTTATTTTACTTTGGAACAGGAGTGTTTCTCATCCTGGAAGAAATCCATCCTCCTAAGTTATCTTAAGGATAAGGATTTGGAAATCCTGCTCAAGGCATTTGTACTACGGCTCTATGATTTTTTTTTTCTACTGCAATTCTAGCAAAGAGCAACACTATTATTAAACTTGCTTTGAAGAACAAACCAGTATGGTTTAGAGAGGACTGTCTTGTACATAGATTTGATTCAAAGTGACATTTTAAAGTTATACCCCAGGCCTGTTGAGATTTTGGTCAAGCTGTGTAAGTCAAGTTGTGTTCTGTGGCATCAGAAAGTTGAAGAGGTCTTTCCATCATTTCCAGAGGGCTTTCCATCATTAGCAATCTAAACATATGTTTTATCACAGTGCTGTTAGGACTTTTCTACAAATAAAATGCTACACATAGCCAAGAATTTTCTATCTAGCTGGCTTTTTGAGGTGGTAGAAAACAGAAATAAAAATAAAGGTTTGTAATAAAAACAAACAAGCAAACAAAAGAAAATATCATGGAAGGAGGAGAGATCTATTTATTTATTTATTTATTATTTTTTTCTCAAATGAGGAAAATTTGAACAGAAAGTTTTTTATTTCAGGCCAGTTCAGCCCAGATCATAAAGTCATGTTCTGACAAACTGAAAAGTAGCTTTTCATTTCACATCAGTTTGACATTAATCGATGCCTGTCTGAAGTGATGTTACATGCCATGAGGTTTGTAGTGCTTTGTGCTGGGGACCTGAAAATATGCTTCAGCAGCCAAGTCCAAGTGTATTTCTTTCCCATGTCCTGACAACACCTGAGTACATCATACACAACTGTCTCTTTTCCCTTCTTCTTTGCCATGTTTTATCTAGGAAAGATGTTGAACTCACAGGGAGATAACCATGACCCAAAACTATTATTGCTCTAGCTTGGCAGCTATGGGAACAGAACTGCAAGTTGTGCTGTGGAGAAAGCGTACATTGGGATGTGAGAACACAATCTTACCAACTGAGCACTTTCAACTGAGCAACTTTGCCCTTTCAATGTACCAGAATATGGCCTAATTGTTTATAACAGTTCATATTCTGATATTTATTTATTAACCTGATATTTATGTAAATACCTTTAAATGTGTTTCTGGGGCTACTGTGTGACAGGAGGTTCATGAACTGTGTAATGACAGAAAAATAGGCTTCATCATCTGCTAATCATAGAATCATAGAATTAGAGAATATCCCAAATTGGAAGGGACCCATAAAGATCATCAAGTCTAACTCCTCGCACCACACAGGTGTACCCAAAAGTTTAGACCATGTGACTAAGTGCACAGTCCAATCTCTTCTTAAATTCAGACAGGCTTGGTGCAGTGACTATTTCACTGGGGAGCCTGTTCCAGTGCACAACCACCCTCTCGGACAAGAACCTCCTCCTAATGTCCAGTGTAAACTTCCCCTGCCTCAGCTTAATACCATTCCCACGGGTCCCATCACTGGTGTTTATGGAGAATAGGTCACCCACCTCTCCACTGCCCCTTGTGAGGAAGTTGTAGGCCACGATGAGATCCCACCTCAGCCTCCTCTTCTCCAGGCTGAGCAGGCCAAGTGACCTCATCCACTCTTCATACATCATCCCCTCCAGGCTCTTCACCATCTTCATCACCCTTCTCTGGACACTCTCCGACAGTTTAATGTCCTTTATATACTGTGGTGCTCGGAACTGCACACAGTACTCGAGGCGAGGCCACACCAGTGCAGAGTAGAGCGAGATGATCACTTCCCTTGACCGACTAGCAATGCCATGCTTGATGCTTCCCAGGACATGGTTGGCCCTCCTGGCTCCCAGGGCACAATGCTGGCTCATATTCAATTTGCTGTCACCCACAACCCCCAGATCCCTCTCTGTGGGGCTGCTCTCCAGCGTCTCGTCACCCAGTCTGTATGTACGGCCAGGGTTGCCTCATCCCAGGTGCGGGACCAGGCACTTGCTTTTGTTAAACTTCATGCAGTTGGTGATCACCCAGCTCTCCAATCTGTCCAGGTCTCTCTGCAGGGCCTTTCCACCCTCATCTGAGTCCACAACTCCTCCAAGTTTGGTGTCATCAGCAAATTTGCTCAAAACACCTTCTAGTCCTACATCCAAATCATTTATAAAAATATTGAAGAGGACTGGCCCTAAAATGGAGCCTTGAGGGACCCCACTAATGACCATCTGCCAGCCTGGTGTGGCCCCATTTAGCACAATCCTTTGAGCCCTGCCCGTCAGCCAATTGCTCGCCCATCGTATGATGTTTTTGTTAAGTTGTATGCTGGACATTTTGTGCAGTAGGATCCTATGGGAAACTGTGTCAAAAGCCTTGCTGAAGTCCAAAAAGATCACATCAGCTGACTTCCCTTGGTCGACTAGATGGGTGATCTTATCATAAAAGGAAATCAAATTTGTTAGGCAGGACCTACCCCTTATGAACCCATGTTGGCTGGGACCAATGACTGCATTGTCCCCCAGGTGCCCTTCAATAACTTCAAGAATCATCTTCTCCATGATTTTACCAGGCACTGACGTGAGACTGACAGGCCTGTAATTGCTAGGGTCTTCTTTCTTACCCTTCTTGAAAATTGGTGCACCATTTGCCAGCTTCCAGTCTACCGGGACCTCTCCAGTTTTCCAAGATCATTAGAAAATCTAACTAATCTAACTGGATGATTTATTCTGCATATTAAACACTAAGTTGATAGTACATCTTTGGCATATCTAAAGCATTTTTGAAGTCTAATCACTAATTAAAAAAAAAAAAATGCTTTTCTAAAACTATAAAAATAGTTACTGCTACAAACTATTTGGCTAGGTAATACTAAGTGTTAAAGACTAAATCTAAAAAGAGATGAACTGGCATTATTGGCAATACATATCTGCATTATATGCATTTGCACAGGAATGCACATTCAGCTAGAAAGAAACATTATTCTTGGAAAATATTTTCTAGTGTGTTTTACATGCTGTATAACAGGCACAATTTTACAGGGAGTCTAAGACGGATGTAGACTTCCTGTCAGTATTTTCCCTTGTTATGAAGCATACAGTCCAAGTTACTTGAATGAAAATGAATGCTCATCCTCACAGCCCCCCAAACCTGCTTGTGGCTTTATCTTTGTACATGCTTCCTGTGATAAATGTTTGAGTCCCAAATATGATTAAAATTAAAGTTTGTAATTTATTAAGCAAATAGAGGCAAGCAAACAGCGCTGGGTGCACCGGGAGTCTCTGCTCCACCAAGATGCACACCTGTTACATCAGGAGGCTGATTTTTATGCTCCTAGACTAATACATATTCATCACCATTCCTAGAAAAGGCAGGGTTATTATAATTAGTTCCCAGAATCCAAACCCTCTCCGGACACATGCGTATCAGTCTCTGGTGGTCTTTCTGGGGGTCTCTTGTGCTGAAGGCTCATAGTCTTCCTCCCAGGCTTTGTCCTTTGGTCGTCCTTCAACTCCCCCTTTCTCCTTATTTGGTGGATCCTTTTGCCAAACATCAGAAGCTTGGGCAGCATCTCATGCAGAAGTCAGTAGTTTCCAAAAAAAACCCTCCTTGGTCCTCTTATCTCCCAGACTCAAGTCTCAGTGTTCGTCCTTCAAGCCCTCTATTTACACGAATTGCTAGACTCTTATTTTGCACAGTACAAGAACTATGTACACTAATCACTCTGTTTTTCTTAGATAGAAAGTTCCATTTCATCATGCTGCCCTAGCATTGTTTCATACACGACACGAATCATATTAACACTTTTCACATTCCTGATCAACCTTAGTTCAACTCAACAGACCTGGCTTATCTCCTGCAGAATAAAACAAGTTAAACATCTTTTATTATCACCTAGACATATCCAAAATATACTCCTGTGTGTCTTAGAAAATTATGAGAGTGTGTGATAGTATTTTAGGTGAAAAAAAAAAAAAAATACTCTAACTTTCATTGTATATTGTACTGAATACTTTCTGCTCCTTGCCAATGAAATATGAGCACGCTTTGCAGTAGCTGTCCTCTGCCAGGATTTAAAGCCAGGCAGAGAGCTAGAGCCAGGGACAGGCTGTAGACTATTTGTTTCCTGATAGGAAACAAGCTGGTGCCATAATGAGGTAGAGCACTTGCTGAGTGCTGTAGTGCGCACAGCTTATGGAGTTAGTGACCAGCAGGCAACTGCAGCCACCAGTTAGAAACATAGCAAATGCTGTCAGGAGGGTTGTTTATGGGTGCCATGTATCTTTGACTCAAGCCATGTATTTGTGGGCTGAGACACAGCTTTCACAGGAAAGTAGGGTGGCCTAAGAAGTCCTATTCTTCCGCTAGCAATTAGGAAGAAGGAGAATGAAAAAGAGTCCTTCTAGGTTTACCTTTATCCCACAGGATGGGAAGAGAAAGTTGATAGAGCTTCCTACAGCAGCAAGAGCTCCAGCTGCTCCAGGCTGCAAGAGCTGTGTGCTTAACACATCTTGCTGGGGAGAAACAACTGAACACACAGTGACTCCTGTCTGCACTGGCCTTTTCTTCAAGCTGATGGCAAAGTTGCACTTTTCTCCTTTAGGCTATGGAGCACTGCACAAACTGCTGCTTCATAATCATTCTGCCTAAGAAACTGGGGGGTAGTTTATTTGAAAAGGTTTATTTGAAGGAAGAATAAGCAGTTGGAGTCAGACAAGGACCCCTTGGCGATGTTTTTTTCAGTGGGAAGATGGGAGCCTTTGTAATTTGCAGAACATGATGTCCTGGAGGTAGCTGAGAGTGAAGGGAAAAAAAAAAATGAAAGAGAAAAGATTTTTAAATTTGGGCCCACTGATTAAAGACTTTAAAAAAAGATAAGACAGATATAAGGAGCAAAAGCAAAAGAATATCTTCCTTGTATTCAACCAGAAGAGCTCAGCAACCTTTTTACACTTGCTGGACATGATTGCCACACTAGCAACAGCTCAAGTGAAATGTTTAGAATGGAATAAAAGACAAGCAAAACCATCCTTTTATAGTCTTATTATGGATAGTACACTCAGGAACAGTGTCAGAGACCATGCTTGTTCATGGCTTGAAAACCTGGACACATATGCTTGCAGCGCTCACTCTATTTTTATGGAACAAAGCCCTAGATAAAAGTTCTCATTCTGAAAATCTTTTGCTGGATTCTTTCTGGTGATATCACAATTATTCAATCTACAGCACTAACTCTGCTTGGATAGTAGCTGTCGCTGGAATTCAAAAATCTGGGGGATTCTGGAAGATATTTCTTTGGTCATGAAATAACAGTGAGATTTTACTTGCATGTCAAACCCAACTGTTTTTGTTGTTGTTGTTGTTTTGTTTTAGCTTTTTTTTTTTTGATTCTTTGTTTGTTTTCAAAAATCATTAATAAGAAAAACATCCACTAGTGTTCTGCTATCCTGGTATGGAAATCTACTATCCCAAAAGACTGTGTGAACCTCTTCCAACAGACATGCACATGAAGTTCAATGTTGAAATAACAAAGTTATGTCTGATGCCACAATGATGGAAAGGACAAAAAGAAGCCATCCTAAAGGGAATGAAAGCACTGTTGGTCAAGAAACGGAAAATACTATTTATCATATTATGATAAATAGTGGTGATCTGACCTGAATTATATTACTTTTTTAAAACTTCACAGACTCAATTATATTTTTCAGTTGATAATATTGACATTGTGACAGACCATGCTGAACAGAACTACAAATTAGTAACAGAAAGCAGAAAGTTCTAGGAGAGCATACTAAATGTAATATTCAGACTACTTTTGTAAGGAGGAAATAAACTATTCTTTCTTCATGCCACCAACTAGCTGGGCTTTGCTCTGTGGTACTAACTGTTAAGATGAAAACTGTAATCCCAAAAGTTATAAGGTTCTGCATAGTTTCTCCAAATAGCTCCAAACAATTAATTTCAGACTTAGGGTACAGTGACAAAAACCTAATGTCCTCCTTACCTCCTATTCTTTCCTGGTAACTTCAACTCCCCCCACAAAACTGTGTCTGAGTGCAGTGACCCAGCATAAATTCACCAATTGTGATGAAACACTCTATTAGCAAAATAGGTTTTCAATGCAAATACACCTAACACTCGCAAGAAGATCTTTCTGAAGAGTAAAGTGGTTTCAGCTCTACTTTCCACCAGTTAAGTTGCTCAGGTTTGGTATTAAATTTCTGGAAGGAAAAACAAACAAACAAACAAACAAACAAAGTCAGCCCTGATTTAATCTCCAAATCAAAAATCAAATGGCAAAGGGATTTAGAGCTACTCATATACACCCCAACAGCTAGTGAGATAGTTCTGGGTACCACCATGCCCTGCATGCCCTGTATTTACTTGGCCACACTGTATGCATTCCACAGAGCAGAATTAAGGAAAATCTGGGAGAAAAAAGGGCATAAACATCAGTCCTGTGAGTTCAAAAAATTCTTTCTGACTTTGGGTGTATTTCCCTGAAATAAACATACCTCTTGCCAAATATTTTATATTACATGGACACAGAAGATACTGCTATGGTCTCCATAAGACACATGGGATGGAAATTTGTTTTCTGTTCAGTTTTCATGCAATATTTTCAATAGATTTCAGGCTTCTTATTTTCTTAGATATTCAGGCTTACACCTTAGCTGTGTGAAAGCTTTGTGAAGGAAGCAGAGTTGATAGCTAAACAGAAGGAAGATGAACAGTATAATACTAATACTGGAAAAATAGCCAAGAACCATCCAGCAGAAAATCCACACCACTAGACAAAAGTAATTAGAAAATCTGACCTTTCACATAACAGAAAATAAATCAAATGATGTGGATTTACCTTTTGCCTCTATTTCTGCTGAGAAGGTGCAAAATGCCAAGTGTCAAAATTTACTTAGAATTCCTACAACACAGAGGGAGGTTAAGTAGCTTTTAAAACCCATGCTTTCCAAAAATGGGATTTCATTTCAAATGCTTATGTTGCTATACAGGCTACAAAGTGCACTTTGTTGAATATCAAGATTATTATCTTGTGTCAGGTTGGAAAGTTCCTCACATAGAACATACGTATTTAAGCTGTGGTATGAGAAGACCCTGAACAACTCCTAATATCCAAAGACAAGACAAAAAATGTACCAGATGATTTTTTGACTGCATAGAGGGATTGTTTTGGGAAGTAACAATTATTGATAGCCACAGATCTGGACACCTCACTGGTGCAGCACCCTCAACAGACTCTTCCCAGGGATTATTCAGTAGCTCAAATGGGAACAAATACTAGAGGTAATGGCCAGAGGAAGGAACATAGAAAATTAAAGCACTGCAAGGTATGCTATAGAGCAAAATATCTTATTCTGTCTCACAGACTGTAAGTACCTCTTCTTCATCTCTAAATTTTCTCTACCAGTTTCTCAATGATCTAATAATTAAAAAAAAAAAAAAAAAATCTGGCTTGAAGGTCATTGCAAAACCTTTTCCTGACAATTCCCACCATTTTTTTTTTCCTCTGCATTTCTCTTTTCTCACTCTTTTCTCAATCTTTTACTTATGCTTACTGGAAGGAGAAGAAGGTGGGAAAGAAAGGAGGAAGGGGATGGGAAATTACCTTGATGGAGGCAAGGAAGTGCTGTCCCCTCCCACAGGAGTCCCTATCCATGTCAGAGGAGCCACTGAAGATTAGGAGAGTGGGAAAGGTTGGGGCTTGGGAGGGCTGTAGAAAAACCGGGACCTGGAGCAAAGGGTAGTAAAGGGCTTTCTGGCAAAAAGGTCCAAGAGATCAGGGGGCAGTGGGGGGTTTAGGACATGCATTCTGGAAGTCAGGTAAAGGATTTGCAAAGGGAGAAGCTGAGATCACCTTTACTAGAGACAGATTTATTCCAACTTGAAATAGGTATATCAAGGAGGGTATGGCTGCTGAAGAAGAGATATTCTCAGAAAAAAAATCTGGTAGTTTGAGAACTAGAATGACTGCCTAATTCTTGGGGGAAGAAAGTATGAACAGGCTGCTAGCAGCAAGAGTAAGTTTGTATCTCTCTTCTTGACCCTTACAAAAAAATTTGTTGGAGGTCAAGAGGAATAATAAAGACCATCTTGTACTGAATAACTTCAGACACTTCTTTTGCTGTTTTTTATCCCTCAAAGTATAAAAAGGAGAAAGGATAGACCAAATAATCATTTAATACTTGCCAATGAAGCTTGAGATACCCTAGCCTGGTGGTGATCATAAACACAACTCTCCACTTTCCAAGGTCCAAATGAGAAAAAGAAAATGTGTTTGATGGAAACAAGATTGGAAGACTTTGCACTAAGAATTGTGAAGTTAGGGGTGAAAACATCAGAGTGCTCATCCTTGTAGAGGCTAGAAGCTATACATTGCTTTCTTTAGAAGGTTCTGTTTGTTTTTGTGTTACAATGTACATAATAATTAAATTATTTAGACATTAAATACAAGCTTCTCTGTACTTAAATAAACAAACAATGACAACAACAAAAAAAAAAACCACCACCACCACCAAAAGATAATAATAATAAATAAATAAATAAATAAACACACACACACACACACACAAAAAAAAAAAAAAAAAAAGGCAGGAAACTTACAATATCATAAAAATGATGGCTTTAGTTCAAAGTGCTCTTCAAAAGTAATCTAACATTTAATTACTTTTAATATATTAAAAAAAAAAAAGAAAAAAAGGAGAGGAAGAGGGACTATAAAACTTGAATGTGAATGGTCTATATAATAGCATTCCCCACCACCTGCATTTTTCGGTCAGTGCTATTTTTAAGGTTATTTTTATAAATACCTTGTTGACACCACAGTCAAGCCCATAGACACCATAGTCAAGCACATCTTTCAGGAGAATGCCCACTTACTTTGTAAGATAAGTTAACTATGAGGAGAATCCAATGCTGATGTTAAATTAAGGCTTCATTCACTGAGTGTTCAATTACTAAGTAAATATGCACTAGGAATCTGCTTTGAATACTGAAGCAGTGAATTGCTTCCGAAGGTGAGATACTTCTGTGTTCTTTCTATTAGCATATTGTCACTTGGTTTTGTATATTCTGCTACCTCGAGCTCTTTTTCAAAGTACGTTATAAAAAGCTCAAAAGACCTAGGTAGTATATAGAATCTTTTAATGAAGAAATAACTTTAAACTCTCTTGACATATATTTCTGAAAATACTTTTGGAAAAGTCCTCTGAGATAAAATATGCTAAAGCCACTATCCAGAATTGGAGAAACTTCAATGGAAGAAGAAATAGCTCACAGTCTGCAATTTTCAGTGTACCAGACAGAAAATTACAGAGGCCTGCAGATACATCCCAGTGCAGCACTAAGGAAGGTCCATGTGACAATCATTAGTCTATACTCCAGCAAAACTTACTGCCTGAGTAAAAAGGACATTGTAGGGTCAGATCCTATGATGAGGAAAAAGAAACATTTTATTGTCTATGGGTTAGAATAATGCTTTAGTTGGTTCTCAGACAGTGATACCTACATTGCTCATGATTCACAAGCACTTCTTTGTTACTCCCCAGAATGAAATATTTAGTGAAAATAAGCAGCAGATAACTTGGCTTTAGGAAGTAAGACATTTTAGTAACTTTCTTAGAATTTTGTTAGACTAAATGAAAAATTGTTGATTAGACAAAAAAAAAAAAAAATAGAAACAGTATTGAATCTGGTGCTGAATATTAATTTAAAGAGGCAACTAATGTATGTGCAGTGTTTATTATATTAAAATTAGACATGCTGTATTGGTTAATTTTTTGTTATTCAATATACAGCAATATAGTAGATAGTGAAAACTAATACTCTGTGGTGCATGACATTCTGAACCAATTGCAACTTTCAAGTGTCAGTCTGAACCTGTTTAAAAGCTTGCACCAAGATCATTACTTAGTCAGAAACTCTCAATCAGAACCTGTCCTTTTTAGAAATTTCTGAACCTTTGAGAGTCACATACCATTCTACCCCCTCAAACAGTCATACCACAGAGGAATGACAAAAGATGAAACAGCTGATAGAAGAAGGTATTCCAAATATTTGAATATCTTTGTCATATATATATTGACAACTATTCCTTCCCTCCTTCATTCCTTCCTCCATTCCTTCCTTCCTTCCCTCCTTCCTTCCTTCCCTCTTTCCTTCCATCCTTCTCTCCTTCCTTCCCTCCTTCCGTCTTGCTCAAAACTTCTGTGAAAATGTAATCTCATTCTTCTGGCTTCTGTCTTCTAATATTTATATAGGTAAAGAACTATGCTGTTAGAGAATCTGAGTCAATATGAAACTTGTACAGAGAGAATGAGGCTGGCTTACTGCTCTTTTATAACAAGATAGACAATTTTATTAATAGTATCTCTTTTTTTTTTTTTTTTTTTTTTCTGTTGCTACACATCAGATTCTGCCCCTAGTTGCACAGACAGATTTACACTACTGTCATTCAGCTTATCTAGTGACAGAATTTGACCCTATGCTTTTGGTTCTGTTTTCACTTATTTTAGAGAGAAGAAAATCCTTCTGAATTGTATGAGTAACTGTTCATTCATTTCTTTCTGCTCTTGAGATAACTTGTTAAATTAATTCTGTCTTCATTTATTTTATGGTGTCTTCATGTTTAAATGCTGATTTTGTGAACATCTGTTTCAATCACAATTGTAAACCCATTACTTTTATGAGTCTTACATATTTTAGATAGATTTACTGTTGACCTTTGTTGGGAAATTGAATGTCTTTGTTGTTTGTAACATTTCTATAATTGATACTGCTGTTAGTGCCACTAGGGTACTTCTTTTAAATGAAATACTGTGTCTTGGCTGATCATCTTGCTTAACGATACAAAATCAGATAAATATTATTTAACTTGTCTTGGCTTAGAAATAAAAAGTATCACTAAACCCTTCAGTACTAGACAACTATAAATTGCCACTCAATTCATATACACCACTAGCATAGTTTCTAAATTTCTCATTTCCTTGTTTCCTTTTGTTTGTTCATTTTTTCTCACATTAAATAATAAGAAACAGAGAATTAAGTTGTTAAAGTAACTGCTATGTGACTAGTGAGAAATCCAACACTTATTATAAAATGAATGAGGAACTATTTTCTGCCCCTTGAAAAACAACTGCTCTCTGGTACAGAAGAATAATGTGGATGAATTTGATTTCCAGTGTGTGGAGAAATTACCTATATCAGAATGTCTGTTAGAAAGATTTCCTCGTTGGCATATATGGTTTGCCATGTATCCAGGTGGGGGTCTGTTATAGACTGCCAAACCAGGATGAAGAGACAGATGTGGCGTTCTACAGCCAGCAGAAGTTGCTCAGTTGCCTGTACTTGTCCTCATGAGGGACTTTAACTTGCTGGACGTATGCTAGAAATACAATACAGCCCTGAGAAAACAATCCAGGAGGTTCCTCGAGTGTGTGGAAGAGAGCTGCCTGACTTAGCTGGTTTGTGAGACTATGAGAGGGGGTGCCCTACTAGACTTGCTGTTCACAAAGACAGAAGGACTGGTGGGAGATGTGGTGGTAGGGAGTTGTTTTGGGCAGACTGACTGTGACATGGTAGAGTTCTCTATTCTTGGTGAAGTCAGGAGTGGCATCAGTAAAATTGCTACTTTGGACTTCCGGAAGGCAGACTTTGAATTGTTCAGGACACTGTTGGGGAGGGTCCCTTGGGAGCAAGTCCTGAAGGGCAGAGGGGTCCAGGAAGGCTGGATGTTCCTCAGGAAGGAAGTTTTAAAGGCATGGGAGCAGGCTGTCCTTGTGTGCCGTAGGATGGGCTGGTGGGGAAGACCAGTGTGGCTGAACAGGGAGCTGTGCAGAGAACAAAATCAGGAAAGCCAAAGCCCAGCACAGGTTCAACCTGGCCACTATGGTCAAGGATAACAAAAAATATTTTTATAAATATATTAATGGCAAGAGGAGAGCCAAAGAGAATCTCCATTCTTTACTGGGCACTGGGAAGAACATGACTACTGGGGATAAAGAAAAGCCTGAAGTTCTTAATGCCTTCTTTACATCTCTCTTTACCAGTCAGACCACTTATCCTCAGGGCATTCAGCCTCCCAACCTGGAAGTCTGGGATGGTAAAATGGGGGTTTATGAAAGGCTTCATGAAAGGCCTGAACAACCTCATCTTCTATGACAAGGTGACCCACCTGATGGATGAGGGAAAGCCTGTTGATGTAGTCTACCTAAACTTTAGCAAAGCCTTTGACATGGTCTACCACAGTATCCTCCTGAAGAAGCTGGTGGGCCACAGCTTGGACAGGTACAGGCTTTGCTGGTTTAACACGGCCAGGCTCAGAGAGTTATGGTGAATGGAGTGAAATCTAGCTGCTGTCTGGTCACCAGTGGTCAGTGTTGGTGCCCACCCTCTTTAATATCTTTATTAACTTGGATGAGGGAATTGAGTACAGTCTCAGTAAGTTTGCAGATAACAAACAAATTGGGGGGAAGTGTTCATAGAATCACAGAATCATCGATTAACCTGAGTTGGAAGGGACCCATAAGGACCATCAAGTCCAACTCCTGGCACCGCACGGGTCTACCCAGAAATTCGGACCATGTGATTAAGAGCACAGTCCAAATGCTACTTAAACTCCGATAGCTTTGGAACAGTGACTGCTTTCCTGGGTAGCCTGTTACAGTGCACGACAACCCTCTCATGAAGAACCTCTTCCTGATATCCATCCTGAACCTCACCTGCCACAGCCTGACACCATTCCCATGGGTCCTATCACTGGTCACTAAAGAGAATAGGTCCTCGCCTTTCCCTCTGCTCCCCCTCATAAGGAAGTTGTACACCACAGTGAGGTCTCCACTCAGCCTCCTCTTTTCCAGGCTGAACAGGCCAAGTGACTTCAGCCGTTCCTCATATGTCTTCCCCACTAGCGCTGATCTGCCAGAGGGTAGGAAGGCCCTGCTGTCGGAGAAGATAAGGTTCAAGACCAGATAAGGAACCTGAAGATGCATGAGTCCTTTGGACTTGATGAGATATATCTACAGGTTCTGAGGGAACTGGACAGTGTAGTTTCTAAGCCATTATCCATCCTATTTGGGAAGTTGTGGAACTCTGGTGAAGTTCCCACTGACTGGAAGAGGAGTAACATAACCCCCATTTTTAAAAAGGGAAAAAAGTAAGATTTTTTTATGGGGAACTGCAGGCCAGTCAGTCTCAGCTCTGTGCCTGCAAAGATCATGGAAGAGATCCTCCTGGAAAGTCTGCTAAAGCATGTGGAAAATGAGGAAGTGATTGTTGACAGCCAACACAGCTTCACTAAGGGCAGCATGCCTGACAAATCAGGTGGCCTACAACAGAGTTAGGTCATGGATTCAGAGGGGAAGAGCAACTGACATCATCTACGTGGACACATGCAAAGCATTTGATACTGTCCAATATGATATCCTTGTTTATAAATTGGAGAAGCATGGATTTGATGGACAGACCAACAAATCAATGCCCAGATGGAGGCCAGTGACCAGAGGTATTGTTCCCCAGTGGTCATTGTTTGGACTAGCACTATCTAAAGTCTTTGTAGGTGACATGGACAGTGAGATACTGAGATTGAGTGCATGGTCAAAAAGTCTGCCAATGTCACCAAGCTGTGTAGTGCAGTTAACATGCTGGAGGGAAGGGATGCCATCCAGAGGGACATCAACAAGCTTGAGAGGTGGCCCTATGCGAACTTCATGAAGTTCAACAAGGCCAAATGTAAGTTTCTGCACATAGGTAAGGGTAATGCCAAGCACAAATATAGGCTGGGCAGAGAATGGATTGAGAGCAGCACTGAGGAGAAGGACGTGGGGGAGTTGGTTGGTGAGAAGCTCAGCATGAGCTGGCAATGTGCACTTGAAACCCAGGAAACCAAATGTATCCCGGGCTGCATCAAAAAAGGGTGGCCAGCAGGTAAAAGGAGATGATTGTCCCCCTCTACTCTGCTCTCATGAGACTCCACTTGGAGTTCTGCATCCACCTCCAGGATCCCCAGCACAAGAAGGACATGAACCTGTTAGAGTGGTCCAGAAGAGGGCCACAAGGATGCTCATTGGGCTGGAGCATTTTTGATGCAAAGACAGGCTGAGGTTGTAGGGGTTGTTCAGCTTGCAGAAGAGAAGGCTCCAGGGAGACCTTACAGCAGCCTTGCCATATCTAAATGGGGCCTACACAAAAGCTGGAGGAGGACTCTTTACAGGGGCATGCAGTGGTAGGACAAGAGGTAAGAACTTTAAACTGTAAGAGGGTTGACTTAGATGAGATATTGAGAATAAATTCTTCACTGTGAGGGCAGCGAGGCACTGGACCAGGCTACCCAGAGAAGCCATGGATGCCCCATCCCTGGAAGCATTCAAGGCCAGGATGGATGGGGCTTTGAGCAACCTGGTCTAGTGGGAGGTGTCCCTGTCCATGGCAGGGGGTTGGAATCAGGTGACCTTTAAGATTCCTTCCGAACCAAACTGTTGTATGATATTTTGTGTGTTTTTGCATTCAGATTTTCTGAGTTTAACTTAAGAGGAGTTATCTTTGCCTTTGTTACAGAGCATCCTGGGACCAATGAGAGGTGCTTTATTTTGTCAGTGTTCAAATTTAGCTCTATTAAAATGACAGTAGTAGAATTGCTTTAATTATAAGATGAAACTGTTATCAATAGATTTTTTTTAGAAAATCCAGCATTCTGATATTGTCAGTAGCTGGCCACAGAGATGTCATCCTGAAGCTGAAGAAAAGGGCTGAACACCAGCTCTGAGTGGTTCAGCTGAAAGAAGTTAATTCCCAGAGACTGAAGTGCAAAAGAAAGCCTTGCTGACAGCATATGCAACAGATGTCTATTAATGCAATGAAGGCTATTACTGCCTCTTTGCTCCAGCAGTGTAGGTCTAGGAAGGCAATTCCCTTCATGCCTTGCTTTGATGGCATGTGATTTTTAGGGAGTGAAAGGACAGTGAAGTCAATGCTCTAGGATGCTTTTTAGAACTTCAGAAAATTGCATATAAAGTACTCTTTTAAAGAAAAAATGATGGGACTGTGAGCACTCAGAAGTAAATGATTAACAACATTAATGTTACCGGAGTAATTTCAATTTAGCTCACTCAAGCATAGTTATTAAATGATCATACATTTATTTTCACCTGACCTTGGTCTCATTCAGTATAAAGAAAAGGCTCAATATGGGAATATTTCTCAAGTTGCTGGGTAATGGAAGGGATGGTGATCAGATCTCTATTTCACCTGTTCCAAGAGTTTTAATGTGTCACCAAATGGGGTACATGGTTAGCAGAAGACAAAGACAACTCTAGCTATGAAATCAGTGCTTTAGCAGTATCTATATTTCCAGTATCTCCTGTCACTGCTGCAGTGTCTTTGTCATTCCAGACAAGTTGCAAACCAAAGTTTTCATTGACAGTCACTAATTATGTATGGTTATTTTATGGTGACTGTACTGAATAAACTGCAAAGAGATGAGCACTCACAGCTGTGAGGTCAATGACAGTCCTCTCAATAAATTAAATTATAGAAAATGCTAACTATGCTGAAAAGAAAAATGAAAAATAAAATAAAATAAAATAAAATAAAATAAAATAAAAACTAGCCAGATAGCTTTAAACAGGATACCCAAAGTAGTATACATTTTACAATAGGATTCCCATTCCTCCATTGGACCTCATAAAGCAGGGTTGCTATTATTTCCAAATGAAGAAGTCAGAAATGAAACCTGGATGCCCATAGCCTTCAGGTTATTTTGGAGTGATCAACATATAAATGGATTACCTGGTGGCATATGAAAGTTTTGTTGTGGCTGTCTCAAAAGGTAAGTATTTAATAGTACACACACAAAAATCAGAAGTGCCCCAACTGATGTCTGCAGTATTCTTGTCTGTAAAGCCAAAATCTGTCCAGATCTGTCTTCTCTCTCTAGTAAGCCAATGGTTTTTTTGTTTGTTTGTTTGTTTGTTTTACAAAAAGCTTTGAAATCATTTATTCCTCTAGGCTCAAGCCTGAGAAACATTAAACATACACAGATGTAGAATAGCAGTAGAATAGCATGTAATTCAAAGTCTACATTTCACTTTGCATCCTTAACATGAAATACATATCCTGAAAGAATTTTCTTTTTCTTCTAGATTTTGTATAAGAATTTATTCGTGAAACATATAGACGAAATGAAAACCACCATGCTACCAACAGCTTTTTGTGGACAGGGAAGGAACTAGAAATGTGGCAGAGCCCTACTAGTCTGGAGTGTTTTACTCTGTCTGAATATATTGGTACATCATAAAGTTTTCTGCCAATTAATTCAGCCAACAAGCAGGATTTTTTTTTTTAAGCTACCTTCTAATGTCTTATTTCTTCAATTAGTTTTCCTGTTAGGAAGAGAAAGCAAAAATTTTGTATCATATGCATCAATCTGAACTTTACTGCTTTAGTTTTATTAAGTCAATAATATATTCAATATATAGTCAATAATATATTCATTAAGTCAAATATATTACTGTTATAATTCCTTTATACTTTTTAGTAATGTCTGAGCTGCATACTTACAATAATATTAATATTAGAGAGGAAACATTTTCAGGCATCCTATAGTTAATACTGCAGTTCTGGAACATATACATGGTATATCTTTTTGACAAAGTGGCTTTTGTTTGTTTTGTTTGTTTGTTTTTGTTTTACAGAAATCTCTTGCTAGCTTTAAGTATAAATGTTACTGCAGCTCTTCAATTAAACAAAGGTATAATTCTTCATTATTTTTCTTTCCCTTGAACTTTGGAAACAGTAGACCATAGCCCAAAAGAGACGTTTTCTCTTAAGTGCCTTTCTGAAATTCAAGAGACATTCTCTTGTATTCATTACATTATTGCCTGTAGTTAAATAGCTAGACAGAGCTGTAGGAAGAGGTGGTAAGAAAGTCTCCCAAAGGGGGACAACTATATCTGTGAAACCTTAACACAGCTGTTTCCACAGAGGATAAAAAGATAAACACAGCATAAATGAAAGGAGAAAGAATGCTTATACCCTGATATGTTTACAACCCCACCTACAAGAGGAAAGGAAATGATGCCCTAGGGATCAGAATATCTTGCTGTGGCTTTGCTTAGATATTTATTGTGATTCAAGGTCCAATTTATTCTATTGATGCCTTAAAGTCCAAATATATGAGCCCTCCAAGATACATTTAAAATATTTTCAGTTTCAGCACAGTCCAGTCATTGATTTTAATGACCTACTGTAGCAAGAACGGTGGTTAAGGTGTTAACTGTCTGACACAGAGCTGAAAGAAAGTTCAATATGGATTTATCATTACTGTGAATAAAATAGCATCAAAAAAGAATAATAAATTACTTTTTGCATATTTTATTATCAAAGAAATTGACAACATTAATACAAAATTACAACTCATTATTTGAAAGAACACCCAGATTTTTTCTGTACTTAATGTAGGAAGGATCCTTGTGGTATATTTTTTAGTATTTTGTCCTAAATAGTTTTTAAAATCTCATTATAAATAGCTAAAGCTCCACTGGCAACAGTAATGAAGTTTTATGGCTGAACTATATTTCATTGTTTAAATAAAAAATAATAACGAACAAATTTACTTTTCTGTTTTGAATATCATCATCCTAATTGTTGTTATGGTTTTAGTCCATCTTGATATTTCTATGTAGTATTTCATAGAATCATAGAATATTCCGAGTTGGAAGGGACCCATAAGGATCATCAAGTACTATTCCTGGCACCGCACAGGTCTACCCAAAAGTTTAGACCATATGACTTAGTGCACAGTCCAAACATTTCTTAAATTCATACAGGCTTGGTGCAGTGTCTAATTCACTGGGGAGCCTGTTCCAGTGTGCAACCACCCTCTCAGTGAAAAATCTCCTCCTGATATCTAGTCTGAACTTCCCCTGCCTCAGCTTCACCCTGTTCCCATGGGTCCTATCACTGTTGTTTATGGAGAATAGGTCACCCGCCTCTCCAACCTCTCTTTAGTCTTATATATGAGAACATAGGCTATTTTTATATCTTATTTTTTGTCATCATTTATCCAACCTACTTCAGAAAATTAGGCTAAGATTGTCAAACACTGCAAGGGCCTTTAAGCACCATTAAAACTATTTCTGAATTCATTTTTTAAACCCACAGTACTCCTTTGAGAATTTCAGTGTTAATTATTATCTATTTTAGTGACTTGACTAGTTTTCCTACACTTCTTTGTGTTCTCTGTAATGCTTCAATACATATTGATGTTCAACACTAAACAAGATTTTCCAGATATATTTCCAGAACTCCTGATATTGCCACCTAGCTCTTCCCTCCATGCCATCAGGCTTTTTCATACACATTAGAGCTTCATGACACTTTGGACTTTTAATTTCCATTAAATTGAAATTTGCTGTTAAATAACTCATATGACTGATCAAGTCAACTCTCATATAACTACTGTCTTCCCCCATGATGGTCTTCAAAGTTGATTAAAAAAGGGATCAGATCATCACATAATGTCTAATTTACTATAGAGCTGGGATGATTTGCACTACATGAAGATCTGGTGCTAGAAGACATGCTGAATTTTTCATCTTCACGTTTGTTTTTATTACCTTCTGAAGCGTATGCAAGAACAAAAACATATATTAGTCAAGCTGTATATATTGATTTAAAATATTTATATTTTCTAAAGACATTGGTTATTGATTTCATAATTAAATAAACACTTTAAAACAAACAGACAAACAACAACAAAAAACATTTAGAGCACATAAGACTATGTTCTTGACTTCCTGATTAAATAAGTTAAAATTTTGTGGCATCGTTTGCTCAGCTGAATCTTGTGGAAAACCTGTCAAGATTCTACCATACAGCATCTGGAAAGTTAAAAAATATATAAATCATATAATTTGAAAAAGTCCTATTCACAAATGGTTCGGTACCTTTTGAAAGGGATAAAAGCAACATAAAAATGAATAAAAATATTACATATGTGTAATGCAGAATCTTCATCTGACAGAGTGTTTTCAAGGAGTTATACTTCATCATAATTTCACTAGCAATAACATGTATCTGCCAATAGCTTTTAAAAAATTGTAGAAAAAAAATCTAGTTGCATTTCAGAACATATACACATCACTGTGAGTGGGGCTTGTATGGTCATAGGAATGTCTTAACAGTTTACAAAACAGTCCAGACTATATTTTGAATCAGCAGGGGAGGTAGAACTGGGTGGGAGGAAGAATCAGGACCTTATAAATCCCTGTTGAGACTGTTCCCTGTTCTCAAGAATGGAGAACCATCAGAGTTTTTAACTAAGATGAACTTCAGACCATTTGAATTCATCCCCTGGCAGAGATTGCAGTATGGCACAGAAGGGAAAGTGTTATCAACAGAATTACAAAAATATAGGAATGTTTGTTTGTAGTTTCCACATAACCCAATCCTAAAGAAAGGAAGAAAGACACAATTCTAAAAGACATGAAGGACTTGCAGAGAAGTACTAACTCCTTTCACTACACTTACACATACACCTCCATTCACTTCTCAACTTTAAAAAGAAAAGAAAAACAGAAGAACAAACAAACAAATCCTGCATTTTTCAGGTGTGTCTCTTTCTAAGGGAGGTACAAAGGACAAGAGTTGAAACAGTATACATTGCCTGACAAAAACAAGCTGAAAACCCCACTATGAATCTTAGTTCTCAATATTAAACCTCATGTGTTTAATCTTGGTATACTGCAAAGGCACACGCTCCTCCTACCACTCCCAGTAAATGAATGTCCAGCTCTAAATCTCACCCCAATTTCTGCTGCACCAGAAGTAGTGGGAGAAGTTTTGAATAATCATGGTGATAAAACAATACTTGGTCATAATGACCTGATATAACCATGGTAGATTAACACTGAAATACTGGAAATAGCTCTCTAGTTCAGAGAAACTCCATTTCCCATTTAATAGCTTACCAATTACTTCAAGCCAGCAGGGACAGAGGGAAAACTAATGATAGAGGTTCTTTTTTTTTTTTTTTTTTTCTTTTTTTCCTTTTTTTTTTTAACGTAAAGTACATTATAAGATCACACAATCAATAATACTCAGCTCCCTGAGCAGGATCCAATGGATGTGCATTAAAATTTAAAGAGGGCAGTGAAGGAGCACACTTACAAAGATCAAGTCATCCCCATGGCCTTAAACACTCTGACCAAAGGGCATAAGGGTAAGTGAGGAAAATCCATTAGAAAATGTGTTGAATGAGTGATGATAAAGAGGTGATAAAGACTCCAAGAACATCAGGCATAAAGATTGACCCTACCCAGGCACCCGAAGGAGAGAAAATGGAAAGCATCCAGAATTAGATAAGAACATCTGTGGCTGAACCCATAAGAAAACAAGACAGGTATTTTTAGAGCTGCTCTGAAAGATATAAATGACTTATTCCCATTCAGTTTAATTAGGCGGCTGACTCCCTCACTGCTGCTTGAAAATCCCAGCCTCTGAACATATTCACTGCTGATTGCTTCCATCCCTGAAGTGTTGGCAGTTGATTAGAAGGTTTCCAGGAGTATTTTTTGTTAAGTATCAGTGAATTACATAACAATTACAGCTAATAAATGTCCAGGTTAAAAAAGCCAGAATGTGTGAGGCACACAAGACAGTTTCTAAAATAGAGTGTGTCCCCGCAAGGAAGCAAACTGCACCCTCATCACTGTGATTTTAGTTTACAGGTGCTTCAGGATGTTTCAAGATTACCTTGAAATGAAATATTCATATTCATGATATTTCTCTACAAAATAACCACCGATATAGGTTAAATTCAAATGGAGAACACGAAGTCTGGCTCCACATTAACTTCACGGAGCCAGTCACGGGCCAGTTACATGCCATGCAAGTCTTCACCAGGAAGAAGCCATCTTCAGACAGGGGTGCAGAACTAATCATTCAAAAAAAGATAACAAAAAAATGAAATGGAAATAATCAATTCAGGAGCCCCTGGACAGCTGTAGCATCTTAACAACAGTGCAACGTACTTCTCTTAGGTAACAGGCCATGGCACTACTTTACCCGGGCTAATTTTGTGATTAGCTTGCCTTCTAACCAGTCATTTGGGGTAAGAGGTATTTAGGACTGAGAAGAAAAAAGCTGTGAGTACCTTTATTTCCACCAAACCAGATCAGAGCAGGAAGTGGAGAAAGACAGCTTTTCAAAGAGGCTTTGCTTTCCAGTTGAGGGCATGCTGATCCAATCCCCCTGTAATCAGTGGGGGGAAGGGGTAGTAGGAAATTCAGCCACCACACTCTGCAGATGCTCATCTTTTCCCACTGACTGCTGAAGACCTCCAGAGCACAAAGGCTTGTATATGGAGCATTCATCTCAAGTGTCTAAAATTAAGCCACGGTTCACTCAGATTCATTCACCCCTTCTCAGTCTTCAAGCTATTCTTTCACTGGTAGCTGTCTGCTAAAAATAAAACGATGGTCTACTTCAGTGTATTAGCTAAGTCAGCTGTCATTCTGCTGTGAGCTTCACCATTGTGAGGTTCACATTGCTCTCTGACAAGATTCTTTTAAGTGTATTCACTCAACATTGAGGACTTCCTCTTATCCATCCAATTCCCTCATCCATTTTGTCTATTAAAATGTTATTAAGTGGTAGAAATCAAAAACAAACTAGGATACAAAAGCTTTGTTTTTTATTCTGCTTGGAACCTGTCTCATTTAAATAAATCTGGTCCCATTCTAAAATTATAGTTTGGAAAGCTGAGGTAAATTTCCTATTCTCTTAGCAAGTACATCATTATCAGTAATTGATAAGTAAATACTAATCCTTTACTTGGCACCACTCTACCTCAGCATGCCAGGTGGTGAGCAACAGTAGAAATTGCATCTTTCACAACAAGAACATACTCAAAGTATAATTGCATTGTAAGAAAAATAATTAATTAAATAAAAAAAAAAAAATCAAACGTTACAAAAACAAAACCAGTGAATTTCTAGAGTACTTCAGGGTCTTTGAAGGAACTACCAAGGAAACAGCAAGGAATTACATAACAACAATTTGAGCTCTGATATCAGACAATCCATTTTTTTATTACTTAAACTCTTCCCAATTCCTTGATTTCATCATGATTTTGTTCAGCAACATGTCCTGAGATAACAAAGCAGTCTCTGTAGATATATCTCATGAGGTCCAAAGGACTCGTGCATCTTCAGGTTCCTTACCTGGTCCTGAACCTTATCTTCTCCTACAGTGGGTGGTCCTTTATTCTCCCAGTCCCTGCCTTTGCTTTCTGTGATCTAGGTGGCTAGAGCACATTTCAGTGAAAAATGAAGCAAAAAAGTCATTGAATACCTCAGTCTTCTCCATACACCAGATAACCAGGTCTCTGTTTCCTTCCAGAGACTACCCACATTTTCTCTAGTCTTCCTTTTATCACTGACATACTTTTAGAAACTTTTTGCATTGCCCTTCATGACCTTGGCCAGATACAATTCTATCAGGGCTTTGGCTTTCATAACCTGGTCTTTGACTGTTTGTTTCTCCCAGGCTACCTGTCCTTGCTTCCACCTTCTGTATGCTTCCCTTTTGTGTTTGAGTTTTTCCAGGAGATCTTTGCCCATCCACGCAGTTATCCTGCTGTTTTTGCCTGACTGACCTCCTCTTCGGGATGCATCACTCCTCAGTTTGGAGGAGGTGATCCTTGGATACTAATCAGTGTTCTTGGGCCCCTCTTCTCTCCAGGACTTTGTCCCATGGTGCTCTACCAAGCAGATACCTCAAGAGGCCAAAGTCTGCTCTGTTGAAATCCAGGATACTGAGATTTCTGTGCTCCCTCCTGTCTTCCCTCAGGACCCTAAACTGCACCATTTCATGGTCTCTGCAGGCAAGGCTACTCTTGAGCTTCTCATTCCCCACCAGCCCCTCCTTGTTGGTGAGAACAAGGTCCAGCATAGCACCTCTCCTTGATGGCACCATTCCAAAAGACAGCTGAATATGATAGTGTAGAAGTTACCTATACCCCTTACAAGTAAAGAGAAAAATAATTATAAAGAAATTAAAGCTTTAAAATAGGATTCAGTGGATTCCTGAACTGCTGCCATTTTTGAAGAAGGAAAGAAACAGTTTCTCTTCTCATCATTCATCTGTCACATCTATTTAGTTTGTAGGGTTTTGAGAAGAGGGATTCTATACATAGAATAGGACAGTGATATTGTAAAGTCTTTTGTCACTCCTCTGCTATATAAATATTTAGTCCATTTGCACTAGCTTAAACTGAATTGGTAATTTTTATTTTTCTTAGACATATCACAGAATTTGCAGTTGTCAGAATATGGAGTTTCTCAGTCTGCCAGTGTTTACAGATTAAGTGTGTGCATGTGTGTGTATTTTTCATATTAAAGTTGGATAATCAAATAGTCAAAATAGTCAAAAGTGATAAAATGCCAGAATTAAGGTTTCCTCATCTTTCATCTCATATTCATTTGCATGACAGTATTTATGTGATCCTTACATAGTTTTCTAAACTCCAGTAATGCTACTTTTTAATAAAACGCTGCTAGTTTTAAATCACATAGAAGGAGTAAAAATAGTCCTATTGAAATAAAAGCAGAGAGAGAAAAAGCAAACCTAAAAGAAGGAACAGATTTCTATTGCTTGAATGCTCACAGATCTCCTCTGGGACATGGAAAGCAGGGTAAGAAGTCTCAAGAAAGTATATAGGCAACATCAGCCCTGTCTGTAATAAATAGGACATAACAACAGAGATGTGTGTTACAGAAGAAGGAAAAAGGTTCTTGGCAGACACTTGCCTCCAGCCATCATTTGCTCCTGCTGGACAGCTGCATCCTGCTATGGCTACACCACATTTAGTGTTGCCTAACAAATAAACTGGTGCCCACTCCAGAGCAGGTCCGCCTCTATGGGTTTATCACTCTACAGCTTAGCTTGTGACAATAAATTCTCTGCTGGGGCCCAGAATTTGCTTCATCAAAAATTTCATTCAGGTGAATGTGTTTCCATTAAAAGTTGCAGTTTTGAGAAACTGGTATTTTCTGATAAAGCAAATAAATAAACAAAAAGGTTTTGGAAAAAAAAAAAAAGAAAGAAAGAAAGACAGGAAGAAAGAAGGACGGGAAGAAAGGGAGGATTC
>CM021763.1:41852458-41867078 GCA_011075105.1 Heteronetta atricapilla | reverse complement strand
CTAGAAAGTTCTGAAAACAAATGTTTTTATTTGGGTCTACTTAACATATGGAAAGTACGAATTAAAGTAGGCAAAGTTTAGCAAAGTTTTAAATCAATGTTGATAGGCTGTTGAAATGGGAAGTACCATGGAGTTAATAGCTATGCCTGTAACAAAGAGGACTTGAGAGTAGAAGTATGTGGGGCAGAAGGTAAGAGTACTGTCACCCAAACATCACTGATTTGTTACATCAGTTCCTTTTGTGTACACCTATTAAGCAGCTGCACTCCTGTGCTACTGCTGTGATGTGCTTACAGAGTGGTACCAGCTAATCATAATTACGCAATGTAATTTCCCCCACTTCTCTCACCTTGTTGAGGCTCTAAGCACGGAGAATATTCCCTTTACCAGTCACAGTGAACCCCAAAATCAGATCTTCACCTGTCTTTTGTATCTGGCATCTAGAACACTCAATGGGTCTCCTCTGTGCACCTGTAATTACACTTTCTGTATCAACAACATGTCTTTCAGACATAGAAGGATGGATGTGTAGGTAGAAGACACATTGGCCTCCCTACCTTTTAACACTAACTATCTTGCTAAATTGTTTCTGCAATTTTGATTTATCTGTGGGCCGCACAACAGTTGTATGCCTTGCAAGATAACAAACTTATCTCTCTTATAGATAAGAATAACATAGATGTTAAGACCCTCTTGACTGCATTTATAATGTTGAATAGTTTCTCCTTTTGAGACATGGATAACCTTTTCTGCTTCCTGTTAGCAATTTCTTCTCCTCCCCCCCCCCCTTATCCTTTAAATGGAAACACAAGTCTGCCATTTAATAAAACCCCAATAATGATCCTGCTTTAAAGGACAAGGGCTAATCACTTGCTGCTTAACATTCCAGCCACATGACAGTGGAGGAGAATAAATCAGTTAAACAGCAAGATGCAGCACAACTAATTTTCATGTAAAAGGGGGTGATTGCTTTTTTTTTTTAACCATTGTGATTTTTTTTAAAGCTGTTAAAGCCCAAACATTCTCGTCTATCAGTTTATGAATTATTAATAAAAAAGACAGAAAAGAGGCTTGCTTTTTCTAAATATCATCTGCTAAACCACCACAGACTGAAGTGCCTCACACTGATTCCTGATTTACATAGTCCCAGTTGGAAGTTAATGAAGACTGCTGAGCCACCTTTCAACATGCAGATAAACCTTCATGTATTTAAAAGCAGGGAATATGTGCTTATTGCTGGCAAATTATTCATCTAAGATCTGAAGTTTCTGACACCGCCTGCGTCAGATAAACTGTCACCCAAATTGCAAACTAATTAGTGATTCAAACATTTTCGAGCTGATTGATGACAGAATAATTTACGCTTGTTTCTCAGTTTCCAGCTGGCATAGGCTGCTGACTGGAGCCCTAATTAACGCTAGTACATCAGTCATGTTCTGCCAAGGCAGCACATACAATTAAAAGGCAGTTTAAATGGAATATCACATTAAAAAGGCTGGTAGATGCAAATGTGAGGAAACAGCACTTTAGGATAAAATGACAACAGAACCCCACAAACCAAAACACAATGGAACAGTTTTTTTTTTTTTTTTTTTTTTTTTTTTTATGAAGAAGTAGATTGTACTCTGCATAGGCTATTTAACAAAATAAAACAACTGTGGAGACAAAAAAAAATGCATGCTAAATTCTTCATTATTTTTATTATTATAAGGAGTCTTAACTCAATGCTTTTTATATGCTTTTATGTTTTTAATAATTGTTAGACAATTGGTGCACAGTTGTATTCCGGATTTCATCTGTTTAAAAAATGAAATAGAGGACATCAGTGATAGCATGAAGTTATTTACAGTGATAGCAAAGGGCATAATAGAAATAAAAATGTGTGTACTTTTGAGAGGTGTTTACTGCAGCAGCCTTCAAAAACAGTTCTAAATAACAAAAGATCTAAGTTAAAAATCACAGAAATCAAGGGGAAACTGGTCATGGGGTGTATAAGGGAGTACTGCAAATATCCATAGAACTCCAATTCCTACTTTCAGAAGAAACCACAAAATTTTGAAAACAGTACCATACCATATGGTAAATGTGCAACTGTTTCCAGCAGCAATCCTCTGATCAAGTCAGAAAATACTTAGGGAAAGTATAGTTATTGTGTGGGTTTTGTAAATGGCTGCTGTTGCAGTGGGTATAAACACAACCTATGGCCTGATTCTTTACAAAACATATATTGCAACCTGCATCTATGAGATGCCAATCCTCTGTGGCTCTGCTGTCAGGAGGATCTTTTATTTTATTAGGCCTATTTTATTATATTCACATTAGAACCATGATATCTGTATATCAGTTGCTCTCTCGCTATCAAGAAGTCAGGCAGGAGAAAATGCATTTTGTCACCTCAGTAATGAGAAATAAGGATAGTTGTAACCCATGTTCTCATTTACATTTGAACTACAGGAGTGCTGGCTGTTTGAAGCTGATGATCAAGCTAAGGACAGAACCAGTCCTCTTCCATACAACTCACAAAAGGTGTTAAGCCTGCAGTGCCAGACCCCTGTTGCAATGTACAGTGCATATTTGATGACACTGGTTTATCTTACTCAATGTGACCTCTGAGGGGGGAAAAGTTTTCATGAATATAAACAGCCGTGGGGTTCGTACCTTGTCTGCTAAGGTGTTTTTGAGATTATCTATAGCACATGACAGATGAGCCCTTGACTCTTACAGCACTCAAGCACAGAACAAAGAGAAGTCACTGTAGTAACCGCAAACAGACCGCGAGACGGGAGATGTGCGAAAGCACTCCAATTTGTTTCTGGGAGCACAGCAGACTGAAAGCTCACATCACTCAGTGCAGTCACACTTTGCTGTCAAATGCCATTTTGCAATGCCATATATTTGCACCTTTAAAAATTTTTGATAAGTAATAATTTACATTAGTATAGCAACGGGGGGTTCATATATCGGCTTTGACAGCTGAGCTATTTTAAGGAGCCTTACAAATCAGTGAATTGGAGGCAAGGGGTGAAGCTCACCTTAGGCATAAATAAACCCAGGTTTTCTGACTTTGCAAGCATAGGGATCGATTTTTCTGGGAGGGACCGGGGGATGGCAAAGGCCACGTGTTGCGCTTACCCACTGGTAGTCATGAGGCAAGAGCCAGTAGAAAACCTGGGCTGAGTTTTTGGATGCCACACCACCAAGTGTCCGTGGGCTTGGTTGCTATGCCTGGCCCTCTGAGTGTTCAGGGACAGCTAAAACCCACTGGGCACAGCAGGATGGGTCCCCAGCAGCTGGCAGAAGCTACGGGAGGGGAACTATCTCAAAAAGGCACCTCGGAGTCAGGCAATAGCTGAGCAACAGCTATCAGGACTGTAATGCAGGACGTAAGGATATAAATCTTTACAGCCACACCTGCACTCCAATGTCCCCCTTTCTAATGTGATTTTCACAGCTTCTTATGCAATAAAAAATATGTTCCACTCAGCTGTCAAATATGGTTTGGGACAACGGGATTACCTTTTACTTTTTAAAAAAGTTGTGAAAAGCAGCAATCTATCAGCAAAGGTACCAGGAAGAAAGACAAACATGAAAGGGTTTTATTATTGAAATCTCACATTAAGGAAATTGGGAAAATTAACAGTTTGTGCTTTCAGTAAGAAAGCACATCCTGCACAGCTGAGGGCACACTTTATCTTTTTCTCACAAGGCCTTTCTTACAAATATTGACTGAAGCACCCTATACATATAGGGCAACTGCCATAGAGTCAGAGCTTGTGGTTTAAAGGAGTGAAGAATTTTTCTATTACTTTTTTCTCCTTTTGCTTCTGTGCCATTGCTGATCAAGGTGGTAGTTTTATGTCTCTCCAGAGAGCAGCATTTCCATAAGAGGAGGAATTCTGAATTCCCTATGGAAACTCAAATTTTGAATGTGCAATGTAAATACAGCAAGTGTTAACCAGTTTGTGTTTATAACATATTAACCAAGTGCAATATCACCTCCCCAGTGGGGAACCCAGAAAAGCCTGAATGTTCCAACTCTTAGGAGCTTTCTCTAAAGCTCTCTATCTAATGCTGAACACATGCAAATCTTTCCAATATGCAATGTCTTCTCCCCTTTAAAACATTTTCCCCTCATGTTTCCTAATGTGAAGGTTTGCTCTCTTTGATGAGAATAGAACCTACGCAATTAAACAGGTTTATAGAAGAATTTGCTTCTGTAACTCAAGGGACAGGAAAACATTCAGGAAAACAGGTTGGGAGGGCTATTTAAGAGGTGGTTTTATTTTTGTTTTTAAAGAGGTTTTTTAATATTCTCTAAGTTTAGAAGAAAATTTTAGCCTATGCCACCTGAGATTAAATAAAGGCAATACTACAGGAATGGAAATAAAGACTGTGTCGCACTGTCAAACTGTGCACCTTCGAGAGCCAACTTCAGTTCATAATTTTGCCATAGACTTATGTGACCTTTGGGAAGTTATGTAATCCAACAGCACCTCATTAACCAATTCGGAAAAAAAAAAAAAAAAAAAAAAAAAAAAAAAAAGTAAAAATGACATTTTCTTCTCTCTAAAAATCTTAGCTGTGCTTTTGAACTTGCAAAGTACTACTCATACAAACTGTTCCACTTAAGATGTATGTACTCTTTGGTGCTTAGCTTGTAAACTCTTCTGGATAGTCTCTGAAGACGTGAACACCTACAGACAACCTTATTTGCAATTTTTAGCTGCAGCTACAAAAATGGGAAATAACTAAAATTTCCCACAGTAAAAGCCTCGACCATTACAGTTGTTTCTTGAACACATAATTTATGAGCACTATCTCAAGATTTCTGAATGTTTTTGAACATAATGAGTTTTATTCATAGGAGGTAAAATTAAAAAAAAAAACATTTTACTTAGGCTCATCCACATTTTGTCTATGCATTTCCTTGCCCACATGAAAACTGCACAAATGATACCTACTTCAGAAGCATGTAGGAAGCATACTAGTGGAAAGCAAAACACAAATGGTTCTACATTACTACACATTGTCTATGGTTCTGTCATGACCAACAAAGTCTGAATCATCTCTATTCCCATACAGTCTTAAGGGAGCATCTCAATTTCATCCTCTAGTTTTCCATTAGGCCTTATTTCTTATTCCTTTAAACCCCCAAGAGACAAAATATTTGAAAAGATCTATCAAATCCAGCCTACTCTCTGTGGGGCTTCAGTCCCCAGCTATGTAGCAGGCATGGCATCCAAGAAGTGTTCAATTTTACACCAGGAGCACTTCAACAAGAAGGTGACAGGACAATAGCTGCTGGAAATGAGGAGTCACAAAGGTGAAATCTGGCCCTGAAAAACCTGTCATGAGTAACATGAGAGCAAGTTTGGAGGAGAAGGAAAAGGAAATAAAGGTTGATAAGAAACTATGACACTGAAAAAAAAATAAATAAATCAACATCAAACTTACATTAAGGAGGGATTAAAAAAAATAACCGAGCTATTCTGGAACATATTAGTGAAAAAGCCAAGATATAGAAGTAGTAGTAGTAGCAAGTCAGGCAGAAACACAAAGAGAGAGGTGTTGATTCTGAACTGGAAACAAGATCTCGATATGAATCATTTTTGGTATCACTCTTTGGCTGACTTGGCATCTCTTTTTTCCTTTAGGTTTTAAGGTTCATGCTTCACTTGTAAATTTCAAAATTCTAATGCAACGTGTGGTTCACAGTTGAAAAGACAATACTGTTAGACTGGTGAGATTTCTTACAGCAGGTGCTGCTGATGTGCTGAATCATCTCCTTAAGTGTCACTTATGGTGGTCTGAAGGTACAAAACTTGATTGCATTTCACCAGCTCGTAATGCCAAGACAGAACAAGCTATGCCCAGACTCTGTAACACAGAATCTGAGTGCTAAACAGGAACAAGCATTAGCAATCACAATAGAAGTAACAAGTAGCCTGGAGGCTTAAATAGATAATAGGAAGCTCAAAGAACAACAGATATCCTTCCTTTGCGGGAACAAAGCTGTTTTTGCAAACTAATACTACTATCCAATCCATTCATTGAAACAGAATTATATCTGTTTCATGAAGATGTAGCTGAGAAAATAATTAGACTTGTTGTCCACTTGGGAATAACATACAGTATATTTTTAAGGGATAGCAACAAATGTGAGAAAGATTTGAAAGAAAGGAAAGAAAAAGAGAGAGAGAAAGAAAGAAAGAGGGAAAGAGGGAAAGAGAAAGAGTGAAAGAGGAAGGAAGGAAGGAAGGAAGGAAGGAAGGAAGGAAGGAAGGAAGGAATGTGAGTTTTCCATTCTAACAGAAAAGATTGCTAGCAGAAGAGAACAAATGTGTGTGGTTGCATAGTTATGCACAAGTGATTTCATATCACACACACACACATATACACTACATGTAAATATGTAGTAGTATATGGCCAGAACCCCATCTGCTATAAATAACAGACTTCAATGGAATTGCACTGATTTACATTGTTTACAAATCTGGTCTCCTGTAAGTGTTTGTATATATACTTACATTTCAAAGTGAGAAACATTCTGCACTCTAACAATTATAGAACTGTTGGGTGAAATCCCAGTCCAGAGATAGCCAGTCTCTTTTCAGTTGTGCCAAGTGACAGGAGAGGCAAGGGGCACAAACTGAAGCACAGGAGGTTCCAGCTCAATATGATGGGCCACATCTTTATGCAACAGGTTGCCCAGAGAGGTTGTTGAGTCTCCTTCTCTAGAGATATTCAAAACCCACCTGGAGGCCATCCTGTGCAATGTGGTCTAGGTGATCCTGCTCGGCAGGGGGGTTGGACGAGGTGATCTTCAGAGGTCCCTTCCAATCCCACGCTTCCTGTGACTGTGATAACAAGAATTTTGTTGTGGGTTTAATACATAATGTTATCAGCTCTATTTTTTTTTTCTGTAAATTACTTAATCTAAGAAAGTAGTTATATTACTGCAACATTTTAAAAAAAATTTAAAAAAAAATAAAAAAAAAAAGAGAAAAATAATTTTTCCAAAGTTATTTTCCAAATGACAAGCAGTACTTGTCTATTAAACATGATCTTATACTCAGGTAAGTCAATCAGTCTTCATGCCACAGAACTAATTAGAGCTGAAAAAATCTGGGCAACTATTTTCAGCAAATGTTAAGTGAGACGTTATAAAAAGTACTATGTCTTTGTTGTTTACCTTTGTTGTTGCTCAGTTCAGAAACAAATGTAGGAATGTGGGAAAGTTGGAGGAAAACAGGGAATCAAATGAAAACTGGAGAATGTCTATGGAAAAAGTATTGTGAGTGTGTTTGAAGTAGAAGTCTGATTTTAAGTCTGTAGTTCAATTCATCCTCCAAACAAAGAAGTTTATGTCTTTCTTACTCCCCCTCTACATTTCAGCAGCCCCCTTGTTGAAGGAGCAGCTCTCTTTCTTTTCTTATTCAGCACCTCCCTTGCTCTTCTTTTACCAATCCCTACACTGTACTGATAACATAATTTGCAAAGTAACCAGGTTGGGAATCTGATCTAACTAAAACCATAACTGAACAGAGGGGGTACAAGGCATACCTAGGTGGATCAGTTTCTCAGTGTTATTTGCTACGTGCCTGTGATGATTGTACAGTACAGAAACAGGGCACAAGATCAACAAGTAGTAGAGAGAAGGTTTGGTTTGGGGCTGCTGTTTGATGTTAATGCTGATTTAAACAAATAACAAGTAATGACTACTGAGTTGTTCTCATTCTATCCACAAAAATACATGAAGCTAAAATTCAATATAACTAATTTCACAACTAGCTAACTAATCACAGTTGAAAATTGAAACGCCATTTATAGAAATCTTGTTGAGATCACACTATTCATAGTAATAACCAAAACGTGATCTATGCATCTGAGACAGAAACAGAGAAACGCCTTATGATTTGCAGAGAATACATTTCAAATGCATTTTTTTTTCCCATAATGCATCTGGCACTCATAAAAAGATCTCAGGACATTGATGGTGTTCATCTTGTAATACTGTCAGACACTTCTGCTTTCATATGCAGGAGAAAGAGTACAATATGTGCTTGTAGCAAAGCTACTGATGCTCCAGATCCAGTGTATTAACTTCAAATGGACTGCTAACTTCAGGTTGTACTATCACTATCAGCAAGTACACACATCTATTATTTTAATGATAATATGCACTGGAGGTCTGACAACCCTCAGCAAAGGAACAGGTTAGACTGCTGCTGCAAGTGTTGTCTTGAATGTGACAATGTTATCTATCCAATACCTGTGGCAGTAACTGTAACATGAAAAAGAGATACACTCAAAAAAAAAAAAAAAAAAAAAAAGTTATTCAGAGAAATGGCAACAAAAGAAATCTGTCACTTTCTCACTACCAATTATATATGATTATTTGTATGAATAGTCCCATTGCAATGCAAGTTAGTGCTTGGGTATTTAATCACTCATAAAGGAACAGGCACAAATCAAATAATTTCAAACTACAAGAGCTTTTAAGAGAAATCAGGATTTGCTCAAACAACTCTCATATTCACAAAAATTCTCAAGTAAAACTCAGTGGTTTTGTTTGTTAATTTGTTTGTTTTCTCCAAGTGCTGTCAATGTTATTTTTTCCTAGTTGTGGGAGTTATTTCACTTCAAATTTACATTGTTAATTTAGTTTTTATAAAATTCCTCTTTTTCCTCCTCCAATTCATTAACATTTCCCCCAAGGTTTAGGACATTCTCATTTTTATCTCATAAAATAGGCCTTTTTATAAAGCAAAACTGTGTTTAATTCTTGTAATTGTGTTGCCATGTTTCATTAAAAAAAAAAAAAAAAAAAAAAAAAAATGTAAAGGATGTGTTCCTGGAAGAAACAATTCATTCTTGATTCTCAGTCAATCCATACCTTTGCAGAAAACTGAGGAACATCTTTTCTGAAAAAAAAAAAAAAAGATGTTTTCTTTTTCAAAGAGCTTCCATACTACTATCATTGATTATTTTAGATTCAACAGGTCAACTCCTCCCCCTAGCTTTCCCCCATCTCCAAGTCTCATCCAGCATGCTAGGTTAAAATAAACAAACAAACAAACAAATAATCAGAGCAAGCCTATATAAGCTTATTTCCCTTTTCCTAAGTAAGATGACACAGCAAATTATTTGCAAAAGAGACATGAAAATGTATTAGACATATTCTACTGAGTTTGGCCTGCTCAGTTATTTAAACCAACTCAGACTACAATGAAAATTTAGAAATTTCAGTTTAAAGCATGTTGTCAAAAATGCAGTTCACTACGATTGTTTGTCTGACACAAAATAATAACTACTGTGGTCTGAATAAGTCCAATATTAAATGGACAGTGCTTCAAAGGTGAGAAAACATTCTTAAAATATAAAATTATATGATAACCTGTCCACAGGAAGTTTCTTCTTTATGGCTGGCATAGGCCCTGAAGCTTACAAGTTTTTCTCTTGTTCAAGACTTGTATGTGTATGTGTGCACATGTATTTTGGAAAGAAAGACTCTGGAAAAAGCCTCAGCTATTGGTTGTGACAGCAAGCCTCCCACACTAATAAGCCCCCACACATTACTTTTCTTCTGAATTTCATTCTGTTCGTCTGTTGATATCCACTCTTTTTTTCCCTCTTCTACATACCTTCCCATTTACCTCATTTTAATGGTAAATAGGCCTAATTTTTTCAGTCCCTTTTCATATGCTGTTTTCTTCAGGCTGATCACTTGGTTCTCTTTAGCAGCCTCTGAAGTCCTTCTCTTTGACAGGCCATTTCTGAGGTACAACGACTCACATTAGTTACTGCACCCCAGCAATTTGCATCCTGCCATTGTGGTATTTTCTACATTATTCTCCACCCCATTCTTCCCTTGCCAGAAAAGGTTGGTACCACCTACTCAAACGAGGCACTGTGACAGAATACTGCTGGTATAATGAAAAACACCATGACAAAACTAAGGAGAAGACAGAAAAGTATATTAAAGCCACAGCCCATATGTCAAATATGAATATGCTCACTCCTAGATGCAAGCAGTATAGATTATTTTAGTCCAGCTGGCTGCAGGACCAACATCTAGACATGGACAGAAAAATCTCATCTACAAATGCATCAATAGAATTGAAGTGATAACAATGGGTATGCTGAACCTAAGCCAAATCTGTGTTACAAGAGCCTATGTCTTCTCTTTTTGCTGCTAGATTCTTATGATGTGACAGCTGATAGCAATGCAGTCAAGAAAATAGGAATTCAATGACTACAGATTATCATCTAAAAAGAAAAGAAAAAAAAAAAAAAATGAAAAAAAAAAAGGCCCTTTTCACCTGCAAAGTATGAATACCCCAAAGTCACATTATACTTCAGGTTTTCCAAAGTGAGAAATGCCAACGTTATTGTCACTGACAGAGCCTCATTGAGGAAGAGAATTTTTGGTAGGGAACAAGATGTTGCCTCCTATTTCCACTGCTCAGAGCAGTGGCATCAATATTTAAAGAACCAATGTCCATCAAAGAAAAAAAAAATCCATTGTAAAATAAAAGCATTGATCTAGGAGTCTGTAAAGGTAGAAGTAAACAATGAAGCTATCAATAAAAGATTCTGACCTGAAAGGTGTATTTAACCTGGAGGTAAATGATATTGTTTTTCCATTGTGTAAGGACAATACTAGAATGGTTAGCTTTTCCAGGAAGGTTCCAAGCTTTATTTCATGTTTGCATAGCACTTTGCTCAATGTGAGCACTTCTAAGCTGCAGAAATAACAGTGTATCTAGAGTACAGAGCAAATGCAGCATCTCACAGGGATCTCTTTATGTACTACAGTCGTCTCAGTCTCTCTTGAACTGCCTTCTTAAACCATTTCTCAAAAGGCACTGTTCTTTTTCTAGTGCAGTTGTCAATAGCATTTACTTGGCACTTCCAGGACATTGGGATTTCCAGAGCTGCATTCCCAGGAGGTCTCTGCTCTTCACTATGCTGAACTGAGTTGAAGCCTGGTGTGCAGGAGCCAGATTCATAGGTATCCAAGCCTGGCTCAGTCACCCTGTAGACAAATCAGCTGTCTTCTGGATATAGACATACTGACAAAGAATAATCAACATCCTCAAAATCTTCTATCCACTCTAAAATTTCAAGTCTTCATTATCTCTGAAGTCCCCTGTTTGCATTCCCATTTCTATCCCAGCTGAGAGATCTGGGGCAAAAGTCATGAAAACTCCTGTCTGCAAATCAGTCCAGAAGAAAAAATCTCTTCCTCATTGGATGCAGTTACTGCACCAGGGCCAAGCCTGCTGCCACCATTCCCACAGCCAGGTCTTTCACCACGTCAGGCCAGGGAAAAAGAGAGATAGCATTGGTGGTACTGGGAAAAGAGTGGATTTCAGCTTTTATGTTGAACAGGAGGTAGCATGAAACTCAGATGGCATTTAGCCCAAGTGAAGGTAATGGCAGAGGCATCACAGGGTCCCTGGAGAGCTCTGGTTATTGCCCCAGAGGGCTTTCAGTGGGAAGCAGCTTGTTCTGTTCACCATGAAGCACTGAGGCATAAGCAGTAAACATCAGACCAGTATTTTAGCCTCTTTGAGGGAACAAGTCAAAACCCCTGAGACTGGAGGTTTGGCAGCTTTTTCTGAGACAGCATGCCCAGATGATGCAGTGATATTTGCCCAGCTGATGGTCCAGCTCTAAAGAACTGCTGAATTTATCCAAAATGTAAATCTCCAAGCTGGACAAAAAGATGTCAGCTTCAAATATCTCACAGGGATAGCAGCAAGTTTTCAGGTAATGCCTAACCTCTGGAGGGTGAGGGACAGCAGGGACATGGAAGACAATAAAAGGTTTAGATAAAATAAGAGCATTGATGGAAAAAGGGGCAAAATGAAGAAGAATTAGGTAAAAGCAGTGGGATAGAATGAGGAAGATGCTGAGTAAATGGGAAAAATAATGAAAAATATGAGCAAGAAAAAACACTAGTAATAAGAAAGAGTGGCAAGGTCAGAAAGGAAGTGGATTTAAGTGATAGATGACAGGCTTTAGAGAGTGATGTAAAGCTTTATATGCTTACATTGTGAAATCACAGCATCTTCCTCAAAGCATACTGAAGAACATAAGACTTACAACAGAGTTAAGAAAAAGGAAAGAAAAACATTAAGGTGGATTTGGAATTATTTTCTTCCAAATTCCTTCATCTATCCAAATGTCACACTTAGTAAGTAGTTCCACAGCATAACTACTAATTATAATTGCATACGTTTTAATTGTATTTTATAAAAATATACTCTTTTTCATAGATGTATGTTTATTGTAAGTATTATCATTAAAGATATCTGTTCATCAGGTTCTCAGCTCACTTGCAGAGTGGTACAACACAGGCAAGCCAGACACAATATAATTGTGCCAGCGAAAAAGACAACAGCATCAGGCCTCTTGTATCACAATTTGACTGTATTGTCTCCACTGTGAGAATGGCTGAGAGTTAACTACAGTTTGAATGCCTGAGTACTTTGCCACAGAGGCAGAAAACATGGCACATGTGGTCTCAACCCCTGGAAAAACCAAGCAGTCTAATGTGGTATCACTCACCTAGCCAAGTCTATGCTCTGCTTCCTACAAATGGACAGTGCTTCAAGCTTGTCTCCTTGTAGATTTATCTCAATAGTCCAATGAGCATAGCTCACGGCAGGATCTTTCTTACACATACTCTGATGTTTTTCTAAGAACCAGTTTCTCAAAACTAAGACTTAGTTTTGAGAAACAGAGTGAAAACATATTGTTCCTCATATCATATATTTCCCATAATTACTGTAAAATTCAGTAGTCTTCTTAAAATATACTTAAAAAATAACATGGTACAGTCCTGAAGCCAGACAAGTAGTACTGCTGTGCACTAGGGATCATAGTGCAAGGAGTAACCTGAAAATGGCCCGATTATACATAAATAAATGAATATTAATTCAGTTCTTTACTTAAACATTTGATTTTTCAGTGGCATACATTTGTTTAAAGGTTAAATCAGAGGTGGGAAGGGGAAGACATGAATCTGATATTGGGCAGAGCTGCCAGAACTGAACTATAGAAGCAAATGCCAGGCCAGGCAGTGGGCCAGTTCACTTATCCTAGCCACCTGCAGGATGTATTACCAAAGCCTCTGAAGTTTATTATTGCAGATTATTATCCCTTAGTTTCGCTATAGAAAAAAAGTCATTGATGTAAAACAAGTTTGATACCAAGTTTCTCCCTGACACTTGGCACCAAAATCCATTCAAGTTTGCACTGGGACAGGTTAAGGGACAATCTTTTCTCTCTGTCAGTGACAAACCAGATGCTCATGCATATATGTAACTTCTCATTGTCACCATGGGAAAAAAAGAAATGTTTTTGCATGAGAAATAGACAAAGCATAAGAAAGAGGCATCTTATCAGATAACATGAAGTAATCACTTCCCAAGGGGGAGAGTATAGCACCATTGATTTCAGTGGAGTTGCTCCGAACAACTCACTTGTGTGCTGGTTCAGCATCTTAGCAGAAGTCTCAGAGGACAATGACATATAGATGACAGTACCAAACTGAATCGTTCATATTAATAGCTTTCAAAATTTGAAACACAACTCAAGATAGTAGTCCTTGACTACAGTCTTCCTTGAGAAAGAATGGTATGCATTGAATTGCATCATATGGCATTGAATAGGCATTTCTGATAATTAGAGACCTTCTGAAAAATAAGATCTTGAAGACTTTACTCAGATTACTACGCTTCCGTTTAACAATGCATGTGAAAGTGTGTCTTTTTTTGTTCTTATTTTAAATACAGGTAATTTTGCTTTATGTCCATTGCATCAGACATCCCATATTTTATGGGATTTTTTTTTTTTTTTTAATCAGATGGGTTGTTACCAACTCTGGAAGTGATTTAGTAATGTTATAGCTGTAAGAATCTGAGAATATTATTATATTATTAGCACAACAAGTATTGTAAGGAAAGATCATATCTGTTATGTAGACTATTTGACATATTTGGGGAAAAAAAAAAAAAAAAGAAAAAGAAAAAAAAAAAAGACCAGCTGCAGATCTGTCTTCCAAAAGGGCTCATCTGTTATTTTTTGACTGCATCAGCTACTCTAATGAAAGAAAAAAAAAGTTCTCCTAGAAACTTTGCCTACTGTAATTTGTAATTTAAACATTGGGCGTCTAAACTTCTTTCCTCTGATAAACAGAGAGAAAAAAAAACAACAACAAAAAAAAAAAAAAAACAGAGCAGGCAGTAAAGGCAAAAATACTTGGAGTGGTACTTACTGACTCCCTGAACTGGGGGATGAGCATCTTCCTCTCCCTTGTACATTTGGGACTACTTAGGATCCAGTCAATAAATGTATTTTCCATTCAGAATCAAGCTTGTCTCAAAACTAGTAAGGACAGGGCCCTAGAGAATACTTAGGACAGCTGGTTCAAACTCTAAGCTCCTGGTAAAAAGAGAAAGAGTGGAGGAGAGCCAGAAGCAGCTCAATATTGATGTTTTCTTTTTCTTTCTTTCTTTCTTTCTTTCTTTCTTTCTTTCTTTCTTTCTTTCTTTCTTTCTTTCTTTTCTTTCTTTCTTTCTTTCTTTCTTTCTTTCTTTCTTTCTTTCTT
>CM021763.1:41837213-41852358 GCA_011075105.1 Heteronetta atricapilla | reverse complement strand
CTTCCTTCCTTCCTTCCTTCCTTCCTTCCTTCCTTTTCCTTTTCCTTGTACCACTCTTCATTGTTTTCTAGGCTGCTATACTCAGATATTTTACATAATGACTGTAGCTAAGAAAAACAAAATTATGAATGTAAATAGTTGTTTTCCAGGTATGTTACTAGGTCAAGAAGCCACTTATACCAAATGTTCTGTCCCCTACTAGCATCTCCTCCAGTCTGAAGAACATTGTTAGCACCTGCATTTCAATACTGAGGACATAACATTATAAATATCTTTCCCAAGTAGCTAAGTTTTTATTACCTTGAAAACCTAGGTTTTCAAGGTAATAAAAAAAGTTTGCTTAGCCTAAGGTTTACTAGCCTATTACTAAGGGTGCATGAAGTATTTGCCAAAATTGGACAATTCTAACTCAATTTTTGTGGCTTTATTGTGTTATTTTTCATAGCAGAAAGCCAGAACAAAACTCTTAAAAACAAACAAGACCTTCAAAGCTTCTCTACACCTAATTACAAGATTAATAGTGAAATTTTAGGGAAATAAAAGTGTTTTTCATGGAACAAACAGCACAGTCCAAGTTAATCTCTGTAACCCACTGTAAAGTAACACAGTTCCATCAGCCTCAACAGTGTTACCTGACATTAGACCACAGCTGATTTTTTCCTCACATCTCATTTGACAAAAATGCAGTTATACTTCAAATTTTACTTGTGTGGTTCTGCCAGGAGAGACCAAAATAAATAAGTGATATATATATATGTATATATATATAATCCACAAAGTCCTCTTCTTGTTAATTTTGTCATCCCAGACACTACTTAAAGCTGATTGTCACAGGGATGTGTGTGTTTGCAGGTCAGGTTCATCAAACATTCATTGCTCAATACTGTGACAGCTAGTAGCGGGCTTACATACTCTTCCCTTGTTTGGTTTTCTGATAGAACCTATCAAGTACTGGTTGTCTGTAACTGAATTTGTCACCCACTCAGCAAGGTTATATGTTTTCTTACTATCAAATAAAACAATAAAGAAAAAGCATACAAACTCTAATGCTACTTTTAAGCCTCAACTAGCAATATAAAAAACATAGGTTTTACCCTGAGAGTCACTAAGAAATAACCATGGTTCATTTTGGTTATTAAATCTCATAGATTTTAAAATAAGAAAGTTGCATGTGAGAATGCTTATGCACAGCATTTAAGGAACAAGATGATGGAATAAGGAAAACAAACAAACAAACAAGCCAAAACTTTCTGTATTCATGCAAAACTCTGAACAAGAGTTTGCAGAAATCTATCAAACTTACCAGCTGTTAAGAGGATAGAAAATGCTTGAAAATCTGTTTGTTTTTTTTTTTTTTTCTTCAGATGAATTGAACTTTCTGGGCAGAAAGCAGTTAAATAAACAAAACAAAACAAAACAAATACATGTGTTCCTCTTTAGCCTTCCCAATGAAGACATGCATTGACATCTGATTATATTAACAATTTATACTTAGAAAAGATATCTGGGCAAAAAAAGGTATCTAACTAAGATTACCAAACCTAATTGCATTAACTAAATTAAGCACATTCAAAAATTTCTAAAATCTCTGACCTCTTCACCAAATCAGTTGAACATATTTCAAGCAGCAGTAGAGCCATACTAAACCAGTGGTGGCTGGATTAGGGCCATGCAGGGTGAATGATGAAGCTGTTTCTGACCTAATCACTCCTGATAAAGTGACCACTCACCAGAACAGGTATTACATCCTCAGGTATGCTAGCACTGTCAGGGCAAGATTAAATATTTCTGCCCTGTCAAGTGTACCATTACAGTGGGACCAGTCAGTGGGTACTGCTAAAATGAGCAGCAACAATTCAGTGCAGACAGGATCAGTGCTCACAAAGATTTGGAGGCTCTGCCTCTATTTCAGTTCCAGGTACAAAGTACGTTAATTTTTTGTTATGAAAAACATTCACTGAGCTAAATACAAAAGTGTACAGACCTGCACAGGACAAGCCATTCTGCATTGACAGAGTCCACAACTGTCCAATGTGACTCAGATGTGATGAGGATGACACCAATACAAGTGAACTTGCCAAGGGAGATATGCATTTCTGAGCACAGTGTAAACTCACAATTTGATCTGTGGTTTAACTCTACACATGTTATAGAGATAGCAGCTGTTATAAAGGTGGTCTAAAGTACTGAAAACAAAACAAAACAGTATAACAAGATTAAAAGACTAAACTTAAAAGAAGTTTAAGTCCTTACAGCTCAAACAAGTGTCTGAAGAAATTCAACAAGTGCTGAATTTCCACTGGAATCACAGAGAAGTATGTGTATCTAGACAGTCTACATGCTTGTGTAAATTCCATATGCTTACATACATTTTTCCATTTTGAAGACTACTCTGCAGAACCTCTCTCAGTTCCATTGTTAGCACCCCAGCATAAGCTTACAAAAGCAAAACCAAAGACAGAATAAACAAAGCACCAAGAAAACAAGCATACTGTGGTTGAGGCAAGCTTAAACTAGTTTCTTCTGGGCGATGACATAAATACTAGTCAATGTACATTTAAATCCATGTTTAGTGGAGGGAAAAAAAAAAAAAAAAAAAAAAAGTAGTTGCATTAGTTACGTCATAATCAATATGTAAATAAGAAAAGCAAACTGTATAGTAGTACCAGAAACTAAGAGGTCAACAATCCATTTTAGGTACAAGATAAGTAATTCTTTCTCATTCATGTCATTTGAGAAAGAAAAGAACCACACAGTTCTGATATACATGTATAATTTGTGCAAAGTCTGACTGCAGAGAAGTCCTTCACTGCACTATCCTAGTTCTGCTACATATTTAAAGCACAGAACTAAAAAATTTCTTGTAAACTCAAAGCTAGACACAGGCTTAAGTACCTTGTTAAACCGAGACATCTGTTTTCCTTAATATAAGACTACAAAAAGAACTTTCCTCTTTGTTTTCTGAAATGACCCGGATACAAGAGAAAAAGCTACTGCTTCTAGAAGTCCCATAGTTTCACTGTTTTCAGACACTTTGACAACTTCCTTGAAAAGTCTTTTAGTTTTCTTTCTTGATCTTGAACAGCTACAGGTCACATACTGCTTTCAATTACTCCATCACTATTGTCTTCTTGAACTACTTGAACAATTATTCTCCTAAGCTTTACTCCAAAACTTCTGGAGACTCCGCAGAAAAATAAGAAAAGAAAGGTAGTCTACACTTTGAATTCTCCACAAAGTACAAGTATCATCACAGTCTTGTTCAGAATCAAGTTTCAAAACCTAAATGTAATGCTGCCACTGAATGTCTACAAAATCCTAGTTACTGCCTCAGGTTTGAATAGCAGCTTTGTTGTGAGTATTGTTGCAAGTACCTCTGTTGCACCCTGAGAATCAAGAATGACTTTCATGATACCAACGTATGTGCCATAAAACCACTCTCCCATGTATTGTGTTTTATGCACAGAAACAAATATGTTTGTGTTATCTCTTCAAGAACGAGTTTTGTCTCTGCAGAGAAAGAAAAGGATTTCACTTCTTGTGAGAGAGACATGAAAGCAGAACAGGTGGGTTTTACGAGGTCTGAACTGCATTTTATTTTTGAGCATTCCCTGCTCCAGCTTGAGTTAGATTATGATAAGAACTGACTGTGCCACCAAAGCATTTTCATGACCTACAAATTACCCCGGGTTTAAGAGCTGGTGTATCCTACACTGCAAGAGATTCTGAGGGGAAGTGTGCCTACAAGAGACATCCAGGCTTTTTTATAAACTCTTTAGGCTTCTGGTGTCTTGTGGTATCATATGTGAACAATCAAATCAGTTCTGATTTGAACGCTGTCACTTGGATTAGGGTTTATCTATTGCATGGTAGCACTGAGTTAGCAGGCCGAGGAGATGAATAGAAGTACTGATTGCTGAACTGACAGCCTTGAAGATGAGTAGCATTATTTTATCACATCCTTCTTTGCAGCATGTGCCAGTGGGTTTTAGCTGTCACATTTTTTAAAATTATCAAGCCTTAGAGTAAGTAACAGGGTTGGTTGCTTAGTGTGTAAGAGTCCCCTTCTCTCCTGATCCTACCAAAGCTGCTGGCTTTTATTTTGTGAAATTGTATATTTGCAGGTTATTTTAAATAAACAAAAGGCTTTGTTCTGAAAAACACAACACGGCTACTAATTTAGTGGCTGCTAAGCGCCCTGCTTTCCGGTGCATCTCTTGTTACCATTATGCCTTTACAAAAGGAATAAATCACAGCAGAGACATTTAAACTCATTTGTGAAGCTAAAAGCCCTATGTATTTTTAAGCCACCTTCCTCTTAACACCTATTAAGATTCATTAACCGGGGACACATTCAGATTACAACATGGTTTCACACATACCATCGTGCAGCCTGCCACAGAAGCCTTTCTCATTCAGCTTTCCGTGACGCACCTAACTGCCCTCTGACCCCATACCTGTGCTTCTGAAGACTACTTGCAACCGGGTTATCAACAGCTACAAAGAAGTCACCAGAAAACCAAGTGCTGATTGCATGGCCACTGCCTGCTGGCTGCTGCAGAGCCTGGTTGGTATGCAAGAGGTCAAGGCTGCCGTGGCAAGTGGTTAGACTCAATGACATAAAGGGTCCATTCCATCCCATGAAGCCATCTTTTTCCCATGGTGGATTTTACCTTTATTGCAACCCAAATAACTCCAAGTCCCTGTAGCCTGTGTGGCTGGTGTGGTGGCACATGGGGGCCGTGGGAACGGTCACACTCCTGTGACCTCCAGCTGGATGTGTGACCCGTCAGGTTGGCTCCCCAGGCACAGCATGACAAGACGTGGAGATACAGCACTGGAAACCCCTCATACGCATCAGCCCAGCACTCTGCCCTGCCTAATTAGTCAGCCTGACAGCATATCAAAACTGCAAGCATCAGACTGCAGAGAAAGGAGCGGTTTAATGAGTCAGGCGGCTTTCATGGATATGTAATGCACTGCCACTCATTTTCACTTTACCCAGCTCATAGCTACGCACCCCAAACCTGTCTATCTGCAAACACACACCACCGCCAAAGCAACTAATTTGTCTGGACATCTAAATCCCATTTCCTACTAAAGTTATATCACAAGTGACAATACTGCATTATTAAGAAACAAGACAATTCTGTTTTCCAAAAAGTCTGTGAATATACCCCTCCTGCAACTACTGCTTTACAATGACAAAAGTCCACCCTCAAGACCATGGAATTAGAGATGCACCCAAAAAGCCAAAAACCAAGGAAGTCAAGATCATTGAGCCTCCCTGCAGGATCAGACCTTAGGAGATCTTTCCTTCCACCAGTTCTTATGAACACTACCCAAATACTCAACACCCCAAAACATAAAAGCTGAGAGGCTAATTACTTCATTTATCATTATTTCATTTTCTGTAGAAAGCAATTTAATTCTTATCCCTCCTAATAAAAGAAGTATTTTATCACCTTTCTCACCCATCCTGAATTAGGCTGCACAGATGACTCCATGACAGTAGATCAAATGTCATGATATTTCTTACCTAAAAGGGCACTGCAGCTGAGGATATCAGGAACTGCACTCACATTAAAATAGATTCTTTTAACATTTGTGCTCAAAAAGACAGCATTTAAAAAGATTCTGTCATTTTTGGAAGCTTCTTACAATTAGATCTTAGAATATGTGTAATGATTGATACAAAACACTTGAGAAGAAGATCCCTCTGATGGGGAAAGGAAAAGAAAAAAATGGTATGAGGCCACTTACCTTTTAAGGAGTGAAGAATCCCCTAGACAAGGGATTTAACAAGCTTTCACAAAGAAGAAGTCTCCTCGCAAAGAGGAAGGAATTTAGCCAAGGTAAGAAAAGTAATTTTTAGATTTGCTGTCATAATTCTTCACTGCAGAGCTTCACTTTTTACAGTGGGACAAAAGGAAGCACTATCTTTGCGGGGCTGATGTTGAATGGAAGTTTAAAATAGTCTCATGGTCTGATAGACCATGAGAGCGGGCTGGAAGGTCCAGATACAGTGAGACCCAATTTTATTGCAAGTTAATTTGGGGGATTGCCATCAACCACTTCCTTTCAAATTAAAAATAGTAGCAGTAGTATTTAAACCTATTTCTTAAAGTCTGGGACATATTTTAACATAAAGGAAGACTTAGCTGCTGAACAGAGGGCAAACATTTGACAAACTAATATTCTTGTGGGGCTATGATTCAATGGAATTTATACATTTTTTACCTTATAAAATATTCTATAACATAATTTGACAAAATAAAACAAACAAATAATAATTAAAAAAGGAACAATTTTTAGAGGTGGAATAATATAAGGACAAACATCGATCAGAATTTCAAATGTCAGGAAGCAGTTTAAATGCTTTTTTTAAGGTCAGCCTACGGAACCAGAGAGAGATGCAAGAGATTGGGCCAGAATGGTTACTTTGGTACTGCAGAATGATGTGATACTATGAAGGACTTAACATCCAAATAAACAAAGCCACTCAAGGTCAAGATTGAGGAAACACAGGGGCTGGCAATAAAGGACAAAAAGAGAAACAAGAAAGAGAAGGCCTTTGCAGACTGAGGTCTCCAAAGGTAGGTGTGCACATGCACAAGTCACCTCCCCTGTACACGAAGCATAAGGGAGCAGGGAGGGGAACAGCAGCATCTCCCACACCAGGATTCAAAGCAAGAAGTCTACTGCTTTAGCTCTTTCTTCAAAGACAAACGATTTGGTGAAGTTTGGTTTTGCCACTTACATGTGAATTTCTCTTGAGAGAGCAGCAGGTAAGAAAGTCAAGTGGGAAAAAAAAATGAAGGAGATGTACCACATGTTCCTGCTCCTTACGGCCACCACTCCATTGTGGTTACAAGTCTTTTAAATAGGGAGTATGGCATAAGAGATGAGCTAAAACTGTGGGAAGAAAAAAGCCAATTAATCTACCTGAATTCTTAATGAAGAAACATGGCTTAGCACGTGTCATGAGAAGACAGCTTCAGGGACCATTTTAAACCCATAGAGTCTAAACAGGTATGAAGTGTGGTTCTGACGGGAAGACGCTAACACAGCTGGGGAGCTATGCTACACACAACTATGAGTCTGTGTGTCTGGCCAGGCTCTGCAGTGATAGCAGGGATACTTTTTGGAAGTCCTCACAAGTCATCTGACCCCAGAGCTGGGGTTAGGGTGAGCCACGCGCCTGGGGAGGCAAGAATTTCCCTAATGCACTGTAAAAGATGAAGAAGCCCTTCCTGTGCATAGCACTCACTTGCAGCCAATACCAGCCTCTGCCCTGGCTGCAGGGGCCATTCCTAGAAAAGTCCAGCTGCTTACGGCTTTTGGGAGGAAGATGATACTTATCATGTAGAACTGCAGTGTTTTTGCCATAATCATATATCATCATTTCTTGATGTACAATTAATTTTTCAACCAAGGAAAGAGGAATTACTTGTTTAAGACCTGTGTTACTCCTGTAAGAATAAGATCTGTACATGACACTTGTATGTGGACACACAAGTACTTCAGACCTTGTAAAACTTGGAAGTGTTTATTTCAGTGACATTTTTCTTTATTTTTCAGGCTCTTGAAATCACCTTGGCTCTCTTTTTTCTCCATCTCACTTTATAAAGCGGACTTCTTATCAACTGTGTTTTGACTGTGTATGTTTACAAGACAGCATAAATTTTAAGCAACCCAGGACTGGAAGTGTAGCTACAGCCAGCTTTTTTCTTCTTCTTCTTCTTCTTTTTTTTATCCCACAAACAAAAATAAAAAATAAAATTCATATCCAGACTAACACTCAGTGTAGAAAATATTAACCTGGAGCAAATTCTTATGCAGGCAAGTTATAAATCCCTGGAAATATTACAGTAGCAAACCACACTGACCTTTAACTCTAGGATTGCAAATGGTAATGCTATAATAATTGTGTATGTCCTTTTATTGTGTGACTCCCCTCTCCCCCAGCCCCCTAGGAAATGGAAAATGATGGCCTTTAGCAGTCCTTTAAATTGAAGGTATAGGGATGCCTTAAGTTTATTCCTAGTTATATATAACCATGTAGTATTATTATTATTTATATTTTGCTAGCGGCACTTGGAATGCAGCTGCTCCTATGGGTAGCCTTGTAAAGGAAGGTGCTATGTGTTTTGAACAAGTATTAAATGTGTATGGGAGATGATGCTATATAAACACTTTCTTTTCATATTTTTGTGAACTAACACTGCAGCCTCCGAGGAGAGAAGGATTCCACAGAGCAGTCAGCAATCTAAGGAAGGGGTGGACATTTACATAGATAAAAATAACCAGCATTGTAATAGTTACTGCAAGCTGAGAAACTACTAATCAGGAAATAAAGTTGGATGTTTCATATTTAAAACATTTAAAACACACTTCAATTAAAGTGTTTCAACAAGATCTTGATTGCCTCAGATCAGCTCAGTGTGGGGATCTCTTTCAGCCTTCCCTGGAGATAGTGGAACAACAGCTCTTGGCAAGGTGTGCAGGAAGGCTGACCAGCACAACTAATTCTCCTGTTTGTATGATTTTGCAGAGACTGGCACTGCTAAAGATCAGAAGTGCAATACAAGTTTGCCAAAGCTGACAAAGAGAAAATGACAAGAGTCCAAGATATGCTTTGTTTGTTTTTGAAAATAACATCTTATATATCTTTTTAAAATGTTTCTTCCAAGTTTTAACCAGAAAGATACCAAATTCAATAGCCTTCCCTCCTTCTCTTGAGGAGCATGTATCCAAGAGACAGTCTTTTTTAACCGTTTTCCTTATGCAGGGGTAAGATTAACACACATATAAAATAAAACTATTGAGCTATTTTAATACTTTTTCTGTCATGCATTCAGGACTCTCTAAAGTTGTCACCAGCTACTGTCTCATTTAATTCCCTGGCCTTCAGGGTAATGTAAGAAAATGGAAGAGATTAGGAGTTCTCCCTTTCCTGTTCAATGCATTTGTGTTGCAGTAAACTGGTACCAACCTTCAATCTCATGGTCAGGGCTCTTGAGGGTCCTTCCACTGATATGACAGAGCAGTCAGCATGATAAATGGTGCACACCCCCTCGAGCACAATGGAGAATGCTTTCGTCCCTGACTCTGCAATTGTCTCTCCCACACTAGTAAAGAGAAAACACTTGGCTGTCTTATTGCACCATGGAACTCCACTATTCAGTTTTTGTCATCTGTATTAAGAGATACTCCACCCTCACCCCACCCAAATAATTTTATCATGGACAATAGCAAACAGGATATGGCCTTGCTGTGAACTAGACATAAAGAAAAGTCTTCAATTTGGAAAATGAATTTTAATGTAGCCCAAATTAAAACTCTAGATAACTTTAAATAAAGCATATTCTCTAAAGAGCCAGCTCAGTAATGTAGTTAAACTTCAAGTTTAGGAGCTACTCTAATGAAGTAGTGAGACAGTGCACAATGTTACTTTATACCCTTGATCACCTTTACAGAATCACAGAATCACAGAATGTGAGGGATTGGAAGGAACCTTGAAAGATCATCTATGTCAATCCTCCTGCCAGAGCAGAAACACCTAGATCAGGTCGCACAGGAATGTGTCCAGAAGGGTTTTGAATGTCTCCGGAGAAGGAGACTCCACAACTCCCCTGGGCAGCCTGTTCCAGTGCTCTGTCCCCCTCACTGTAAAAAAGTTTCTTCTCATATTTAACTGGAACCTCCTACATTCCAGCTTGCACCCATTGCCCTTTGTCCTATGGTTAGATGTCACAGAGAAGAGCCTGATTCTGTTCCTCCTGACTCTCACCCTTTAGATATTTAGAACCATTAATACGGTCACCCCTCAATCTCCTCCAAGCTAAAGACACCCAGCTCCCTCAGCCTTTCCTTGAAAGGGAGATGCTCTACTCCCTTAATTGTTCTCGTGGCTCTGTGCTGGACTCTCAAACTGAGTGGCCCAGAACTGGATGCAGTATTCTAGATGTGGTCTCACCAGGGCAGAATAGAGGGGGAGGAAAACCCCTCTTGACCTACTAACCACAGCCCTGTTAGTACACCCCAGGATTCCACTTGGCCACAAGGGCACAGTGCTGGCTCATGGTCATCCCGCTGCCCACCAGGACCCCCAGGTCCCTCTCCTCTTCACTGCTCTTCAGCAGGGCAGTCCTCAGCTTATACTGGTACTTGGAGTTATTCTTGCCCAGATGTAGGACTCTACATTTGCCTTTGTTTACTTCATTAAATTTCTCTCCACTAATTTAATAATATAAGCTGCATTAAAGTGTATTTAGCACATTTAAGAAAATATTTTGGTACATTCTGCCTCAGCAGTGCTTTGGCTTTTGCTTCCCTGAACCAGCACTGGGAATCCTTAGGCACTGAGGAGCGATCATCTCGGTCTTTTTCACTGTGTGCAAAAATATAACGGGAAGATGGAAGGTAATGAAAACGCTTTAAAAGTCAGATTTACAAACTCTTCTTTTCCTACAGGCTTGGCCTTGAACAGCAAGACATGTGGATGTTTTTGTGCCCACCCGTATATTTCAAATTTCCTCATAAAGATGGCCCATCTTAAAGGACATGGAGTGAAATTTATAACAGAGGATTGGCTAAAGGACTTAAATAAACAAGACTGAAATACTATTGACATCAGATAAATTCATGGACTATCTGTTTGCAGTGGGACAAAAAAATAAGGTTCCACTAAATTATGTATTCATTAATATCAGCTCACACCTGATGAAGATCAGGTGGTGTGTGTCTTAACTGAGTTTTAAGGTAGTTCACTATTAGTAAGCCTATAATAGCTTTGCACTAAATAACCAACACTACTGAATGTACTAAAATCAGTCATTTGCTCAACAATAGTCCATAGAAAATGATGGAAGAATGTTGGCAGGTCTGAAATTAAGGGGTTAATATAAGCCTCACTTCTCAAATGAACTGCACTGCAGATTTCCAAACACCTCACATACTGCACAGCAAAGACAGGTTTTCTGCTCTGGCCTATTCTAAGCCCACAGAAGAACAGACCTGCCATTTTCCTTCGAACTGTGGGTTGATTGCCTTTCCCTTTCTGGTCCTATTGTGCCTCTGGTGTTGCACAGGTCTGAGAGAACAGTATGTGATATAGGCCATGCCATGATTAATAGTTGCTTGTAAATCCAAGGGGGTGAATTAAGGACAAAAGGAACAATCTTCTCTCTGAAATTCCTTGCCTTCATGAATTTGCCAGAGCCTTAAGGCTAGATAATGAAAACAGTGTGTGCTGAGTCCATTGCCTGTAGCCACTCTTAAGGAATACAAGCTGATTTTCAAATTGCTGGGAATAGATTATAGGTGCAAAACACAAACCATATAGGAATATAAATAAATAAATAAATAAATAAATAAATAAATAAATAAAATAAAAGCTGGAGAAATCATAGGGCTCTGGATAGTATTATAATTTGATTTTCTAAAAAGGCATGTTATCTGTCCCAAGCTTATAAGGAAAATGTGGTAGGTTGGCCTTGGCCAGCAGCCAAGTGCCCACACAGTCACTTGCTCATTCCCTTGTCCCATGGGATGGAGAGAAAATAGAAGGAATGCAAGAAGAATTGTGGGTTGAGATAAAACAGTTTAATAGGTGAAGTAAAAGCTGTGTGTGCAAGCAAAGCAAAATAAAAAAAATTATTCACTACATCCCAGGCAGACAGACAGTCACTCCCTAGAAAGCAGGGCCTTAGCATGCCTCAATTAGTTGCAAAGACAGCACCATTGGATGTCCCTCCTTTTCTGCTTTTATCACTTGTCATGATGCTATATGGGATATCCATATAACTTCAGTCCATTTGGGTCAGCTGTCCTAGTAATGTGTCCTTTCAGTCCTTTCCTCCAGCACAGGTCCCCCATGGGCGGCAGCTCCCCCCAGACCCCTGCTCCTGCGTGGGCTCCTCTCCACAGGCTGGAGCTCCGGCCCCGGGGCCTGCTCCTGCGGGGGCTCTCCATGGGCCGAAGCCTCCTCCAGGCCACATCCACCTGCTCCACCGGGGGCTCCTCCACGGGCTGCAGCGTGGAGATCTGCTCTACGTGGGACCCATGGGCTGCAGGGGAAATGCTGCTGCCTGACTGGAGCACCTCCTGTTGCACTCACCCTGGGGGCTGCAGAGAATTATGAGAATGGACACCCACTCGCTGTTGATCCTGTGAGCAGCTCCTGCAAAAACTGGAGCAGCTCCTGCAAAAATATTAATAGATGGAGTAAAGCATCCAGAATTGTGAGCTAGTACAATCTATTTTCATTCACCAGTGTCAGGTCACCATGGATGCCTTATTCAAACAGAGGGAAATTTTACATGCAGAACAGTTGCTGCAGTTTTATACTACCTGTGTAATAATTCATGACCTGAGTAATAAAGAACTCATTAAACCTACTCCCTGCTTTTCCTTTACACATAGACCTCCCAGCAGTTTAAGCCATGCATAATGAGTCCATATATTTTAAGGGATAGTGTTAAAATTATCAACTGTTCTTTTATATTTGAAATCATTCTTTATTTACCTCCACTACACTGCTAGCATAACTAGGAAACAATATATTACCCTAATTACATGTTATTTATTAGGCAGGAAGCAAATAAGTCATTCAAAGGCAAATCCCTGTAGTTATTCATGGAACTGCTTTAGATGACAAAGATATAGTAAACCAAGCAATCTTTCATTATATTTATTACACACTCTTTGTACTAATGAACAATAACAGGCTTTGCTGAAATAATGGCTTCTGTTCTGAGTTGTGGTAAATGTTATACCAGCCATATTCATCAAAAGCATGTCATAGCCATTGATGGCCTTTATTTTTTGTGCTCACACTTGAGGAAATTGGGTAGCTGGTGAGCAACAATGACTTGGAGGGCTTAATAAACATTACATAAATTAATTAGTGGCTTTAAAAAAACGTGTAATATTCTAGTGGCAGCTCGATCTCTGTGAAACACAGTGGTGAAGATGCTGACAATTTATTTTCATAATCAGTGCATTTTGAAGAGCCTGTGCATTCTTTTTGCTGTTGAGAAGAGAGACCCTTTCTCTGTCTTGTTAAGGAAGCATTAAATCAGTACCATAGTGGAATGAAATTTCTTGTTAAGCTCACTTATCACTTGGAATTAATGAATTGAGTAAAGAAAGAGAAGTAAATTTGAATATAAAATCACAGAAACAAAGACATATAGAAAATTAAGACAAGATGAGGGCTCTGGACTTTTAAGTACTCTGGGTTAGGTTTTTAGTGTTCTTTAGAGAAGAGCCTGTGCTAAAAAAAAAAAAAAAAAAAAAAAAAAGTGGAATCCCTATCTTCTTTTTCCCAAACAGAAGTCCCATACAAAAAGCTATGAAAATTCATTCTGGTGAATAGTTGTTTACACAAAAGAAGCTGACCCACGCAGGACAACATAAGAATATCCCTGTGACTAGGGTTATCTCTCAGGAACTGCACTCATAGCCCCTTTTATCATCCAGGTATTTAAGAACCCAATCTCCAACACTCTTGGTAGAAGGTACCACTCTTCTGGGGCATTGCATCAGAGCTCTAGCAACCTTTATGTTGCTGTAGGCCTGTCCTGTTGAAAAATACTAGGAATATATTTTGAATAAGGCCTTTCAGGTCAGATAGGTAAGACACTACTGTGAAATATCCACTTGGGTGCTTAGTATTATCAAGATCTCAGAAGTTCATGGCAGCCACAGGATAAACATTTAGGAACCTTCACAGGTAATTCCTAAGGGGAATTTACACTGTTCAGGCTCAGACTACAGAAACATTTGGGAACTAGATGCTGAAGTGAGGTACACCAAAGACAATTAGCCAAAGTTCAGGTTCTTTTTGAAATGAAATACAAGACAGAGTTTGGCATGAAAAGTCTGTGTTAGCATTTGTTACCCCAGGTCAAAATAAAAGCTCTGCCCAGTCTAACACCCAGCTTCTAGGAAAAATATTTCAAATGACTTTGGCTGCATCTAATTCCCTATATGCATTCTTAATGCTGCAAAGGTTCAGTGGAAAATGAAAAATCTGGTTGACCCTTTCAGAAGTCTTCCATAAAAATTAGTCTGACTCATACAAAATAATATTGTATGTATTTTTCTGGAAAAGTTGGGTGAGAAGAAGGACAAACTGCTTGCTAACATTGAAAAAAAATAAAAATAAAAATAGAAAGAGAGGCTCAATCTGCAATGCAGTCCAATAAATTCAGTCCAATATTTATTTTTTTATCCTTCCCATCTTTTAAAATTTAAATTGAGCAAATCAAATTAATTTAGAATAATAATTAAAAATTTGTTTCTCTAATTGCTTTAGAAAATTTTTAAAATTGCTTTCAATGTTTATTCTTAACAAAAATATCTGAGTCTATTTTAAGAGAAGACTCGTGGTGTTTGGATGGGATTTGAAGACTTCTTATTGGGATCTAGCTGATGGATTTTTGTTGTTGTTTTTTTTAATAGAAATACAAGGCCACATAGGACTGGATATCTATATCCAAAGGCAAAAACAGTTCATATTTGTAACTGGAAACTGTGCACTGTATTGGATTTGGTGCCTATGTACAGTACTGTTTGTGTGTAGGAAAACCATGCAAACTTAATAGCTTCAAGATTATGAATGAGTAATTCTCTTTAACCTAGGCAGCACTACTGTTTAATGCAAAGACTGGAGAGAAAGAAGAGAAAAAGAAAAGGTTTTTAATACAGTGTAACTGATTTTACAGTTTTGCAGTTAAGTTTGGGCTCTGATGTACTTTCAGCTTTTTGATAGTTACTGTGGGAAATATTTCACTGATGAAGACCAAGCTGCCAGAAATGCTGATATAAAGTGTAATTACTCGATACAATGATCGCATTAACATGATAAGCTGGTCATCTCTAAGCAACCCATAATACCCTCTATAATAGCTGGTGTCACCTTAGTTTGCATTTACAGAGGAATTCATCTTGACTTTGTCTGAAAATACTTTCTAAGTCTGTATAAATCACTCTGTGAATGTTATAAACTCTGTGAACCTCAGCCTGCCATATCAAAAGACAGTAGTTCCATTCTGACAGTCCCAATGCAAAACCAAGATATAACTATTAATGAAGTGAAAAAAAAAAAAAAAAAAAAAAAAAAAAAAAAAAAAAAAAA
>CM021763.1:41768114-41837113 GCA_011075105.1 Heteronetta atricapilla | reverse complement strand
AAACCAGGTAGAGGCAGAGACAGAAAGTGCTATCTGGACTAATAGCAGTACATCAGTTAGCTGGACTGTAACATGTACTGTGTATTTACCAAATTTGTTTCACTGCTCAGTTCTCCAAGTCAGTTTGGAAGCTAGGCAGCTGCCATATAAACTCTCTTCATAAACAGGACCAATGGATCATCATTAGAGGAAAACACTGAAAAACCTCAGAGCTGAGCAATGGCTCTGTCATTTCTCACCCTGTACAAGGGGTGTGCTCACAAGGGTAAGGGTGAGCACATTTTTGGGACACAAAGGAAGCCTACTCAATGGGAAATGGTAGTGAAGACAGGGCCTTTGGTATCCAATACCAAGAGATGATTAATGCTTATAAACACAAAGAGTTTGGTCCCAAACATAATAAAAAAAAAAAAAAAAAAAAAAGAAAAAAAAGAAAAACACCTTGCACTGTTTCAATGTGTGACAAAGCATACAACTGCATTCACTTACTCAAAATCCACACAGAGACACTTGTATTGCCTAAACCCATATGGAGGTTTTTAGGACTGTAAAAATCCAGAAAAGGCTCTGCTTATGAGCTAAGGAATATAGTAAGTGCATGATTATTAACTTATTCCTTGCTGTGTAACATATAAGACAACTGCATCATCATGTACCTAGTAATTCTTCTTTGAAGTAATGAACAAATAACACTGACAAATGCTGCCATCATGTAATTGGTATAATGAGCTTCAATGGAGATGAGATTCTGATTGTGATTTCTATTTCCTTAGAGCTAGTGTAGACTAAGAATAAATCATGGAAGTTACTACAGTTTAACCCTTGTGTCACCAAAAAGAAGTCTGAGCTGCATTTTGTAGACTTTTTTTAGAATAAAACAGTTGAAAATATAAAATGCAAACTAAGCTTGGCCAAGAGACATATAAAAGCTTTTAGATCAGATGCTAAGCATCTTGCAGAGTGTTTATAAATAATAAAAGTGCAAACTGCCACCTGGAATTAGAACTACGAAAAGGTCCTGTTAGTTATGAGTTTCATTTGGTCTGCTAAGCCATAAAGAATGCTCTGAATTACATCGCTAGGGGAAAGCTTGGACTCTCAGGACAAGGACAGGACAGGTTCTCCTTTCTAGGTCCATCTCTGTTGTGACATATTTTGGTTTTAAGGAACTTTGAGCCAAAGAACTGCCATTCTCCTACTCTATGGATCAGTTTCCCTCCTGACTGCATTTTTGTCCATTTGATTGGATTACAAAACAAATGATGTTTCTGTAGATTTAATCAAGCAAATGTCAAGTAAAATAATCTCAAGGTTCCTTCCATCACAAAGCAAGACCTGACAATAAGCCACAAACATTATAACTCTACTTTAAGTTGAATATGGTACTGAACATATTTGTGAAATACTAGAGATTCTCATCTGTTGCATTTGTTACTTTTTACTCAGCAAAACATGGTGAAAGTTCTTAGCAGTTTCAACAAAGAAGCAGTGGTTTTTATAGTGACTTGGCTTCCAAAAGTAATACTAGACTTGAGTCCAGATCTTTATTCCAGGTCTTTTTGCCTTATGTTTACTTTTTATTTCCCCTCTCTTTACTGAGGTGCTTTTAACAAATATTTCTTACTCAAGGTTACAGTACCCAAACATATGGAGATGCCCATTACAAGGCAGAGATTCCCCCAGAGGGAGATAAATGTACATGAAAGACGATGGAATGCTGGGGAGTAAGTGACACCTAATTGGGATACAGTCCTCTTCAGTAGTGCTGCTGAGGCAAGGACATGAGACATCCAGTAGTGACAACAGAAAGTTACAGTACTCAGGACAGAGATGCTATGGGCTGTATTTTCCTTTTTTTTTTTTTTTTTTTTAAAAAAAAAAAAAAAAAAAAAAAAGAAAATTTTTCCACTTTATAAATATTGTAAAAATAGATCCTTCTGAAAAGGGGCAGAGGATAATGGGAAGGTAACTGCAGTATCTGTGATGGTCATATCCCAAGGCAACAATTCAAAATAAAATAGACACTGTTGTATTTAGTCAACTGCTGAGGCCATTTGCCAGATGAATGTGAAAATCATTCTGTGGACAAATTTTTCATCACCCAGGGACAAGGAAACCTTGATTAGGTGAATGAGGAGAAGCGACAGACACAAGAGGTTTTTCACCTCCATATTGCCAATTATCTGTTATCCTGAATAAGCAGCCAGACAGAAGGTTGAGAAGTGTCTGGATAAAACAGAAATATTTCAAGAAAAAATGCTGAAATTCTTTACTTATCCCAGTGCTTATCTTTACACAAATTATTATTATATTGAGCAAGCCAGTAAGCCTTCATATCTTTTTTACCTACGATACACAGTTTAAGGATATCACCACACCTCTCCATGACAGTCCAGAGGTATTTGAGAGTTAATTCAGGCTGACAATCAGCTCATGAAGAATTTGAAAAACAGCAAATGCAATAAAACAGCAAATATGCGTTGGATAGTTATACTTAACAAATCAGCACATCTTGGTTTTGATATTTGGATCAACTTTCTTCTCTTCACAAAGATGAAAAAAGAAAATCCACCATAACATTTTCTGTCAACCAAGGTTATTTTTATATGCAAAATTAACTTTGGTAAGATGAGAAACTTTTACAACAAATTCTCATTTCAATGGGCAGTTGTTGCAATTTCATTCTGATCAGAAAGCCTCAAGACCATTTATTTTTGTGTCTGTTATTTCATAGCAAGCATTTTGAGCCTTTCTTTTAAAAGAAATCACAGAAAGTCCAAATAAGGTTGTTTTATTGAAAAATGGATAAATAATTTCTAGACTAAACCCTATAATTAAATGAGAACTATGAGAAAAGATTGTGAGTAGATGATAGAAAGGCATCCTACATAGAATTTCTCTCTTCTCCCTGTTTTATCTGAAACCGTAATGATTATTCCAAAAGCATAGCTTCAGAAAGCCTACTATAACTTTGAGCTTTTGAGATACAGAATTCCAGACATTATTCTGGACCCTGCCTCCCTCATGAGACTAGAGTATTTCAGAGATCAGTAGATAAGCATTGTTAAGAAAATTGGCATCCATATAAACCCCAAATTAACAATATTGAGCAAAGTGTACCCATACCCATTCTGTCAATAACTAGACTAACCCAAGCTCAGATGGTCATGTGCTAACAGGTCTTCCTCTGAAAATCAGTTTTCATCCTAAGTGATCATGCTTAAAAACCACAAGATAAAGAAGTGACAAATATAAGTAGTTTGAGGTTCTCCACTTTGAATCTCAGAAAAATCTGAAAGCTTTCTTGTACCTACACTAGAAACACCATCTTTGTTAAACAAGTCAAGAAATATATGAAATAATGCTAACACTTTTCACTGTTCAGAAGTGTGTTTCAAGCTCTTGTATACCTAGGGATAAATAAAATCCTTGACCTGTAGTTCTGTTCTCAGTTACTCAGTCCCAGTCAGTGAGGCTTATCTTATTCATGAGGTGTACATGAGGTTTGTTTAGCATTCTCTTACCCCTTAAACAATGCTGCTATCTTTCAGTTTCTTATTTCTTCTTGGTGTTCATCATTTAATTTCCCCAATGTCTGCTGTATGAACTCAGAGAGCTATTCATAGATGTAATTGAAGTATGGCCTGACATTCTTAGAGTGTTTGCACCAACACAACTGCCAGTAATATGAATACAATTGTTTGGGTTTAAATTATAGTTTATGTAAATGAGGAATAATAAGCTTATCCTATAATGATGTAAGCAACTACAACTGTATGAGCAGCATGAAAGTAAGATGGAATTGCACTATCCATCTAACTGGGAAGAGCCGTGACCAACAAGTGACTCAGGCAGTTTCCAAAACTTTCTTTGATCATGTCTTTGTCCCCCTTTAGGATCCTCCCCTAAATTTCCCACAACCAGATGAAAACTATTCACTGGGAAATTAATCCTTTGCATGTTGGCTAGGATATAGTGGTTTGGAGAAGTTGGTGAATGAAGATAGGGCTAAGGTATTGAGCTGCATATAGCAAGAAACTTCTAACCAGTGAAGGGACTGCCAGAGAGCCTGTTGTTGCTGAGAGCTACACTGCAATCTCTACAGCATTCACCATTGTTATCGTCTACGCACCAAGAGGAGGTAATACAGCTCCTACCAACATCAGGACCCTGTCCAGTGGCCACCCATCTGGAATTCTTGCCCTTCAGCTTTGTTCTAGCACAGCCGCATCTCAGCAGAACTCTCATGTTTAGATCAACTGTACTCAAACAATATTTTCCCACTATCTCAAGACCTTCAGTATCAGTCTTTTCAATAAGAACCAGAAAGTGGAAGTGAGGCTGGCAACAGTTCTGAAAAACCCTGAAAATGGGATGGAAACATGGCATTGTTCTGAATTTCTCCTGGAAAATTCAGACCAGCTCTGAGGTTTGAAGTAACAGAGCTGCATTCAACTGTTGTGCAACTGGGAGAGATGAGTGAGAGACATTAAGAAAATGTGAAGAGGGTGCCACACAGGCTGAGAAACAAGATATCTGGAGAGCTTTGTTTTTGAAACATCTTTGGAGGGCCAGAAAGAATGGGACTGGGGAAAGAAAGAGAATGGTTCAGATCCTTAAACATTACTTTTAAGGGCTTTTAAGCCTCTTAAGTACCTATGAAACTAAGAGAAGAGAGAGCACAAATCAAGCACCAAAAACACTTCAGAGCAGGAGCATTTTTATTATCATTCTTATTAATGCCAACCATTGAGAAAAGGAGAAGGAAGCGGTTGCAGTGATTTAAAGCCAGTTCAACCCAATTGTTCTCTCCTGCCCCCACTCTCATCACTGCAAAAGGAAAAGGCTTGATTGGATAGACCCTCCAAGCCCTCTTTCTGCTCGACATGCAGCTTAACCTTTCCTGGGGGTAGAAACAGGGTAGGAAGGACAAGCAGGGACAGGATCTGAAACTTAGCTTGCTGCTGCTCTCTCTGCCTGTGCTGAAGGCCCCTCATTTCAATACTGGGATACTTCCAATTCGGGGTAAAGATCTGTGCTTTTCAAAAGAAAACTCTTTGTCTTCTCCTCCCTGCCCTTTCTACCTCCGCCTACCCATTTCTCTGTGATCAGTCAAGGGAAGAAGATACAGACTTTGCATTTTGAGCACAAGGATGAGAGAAAAAGAAAGAGATTATTTTGCCCTCTTTTCTAAGTGCTTATCCCACCCCCAGAAGTCCTTATTTTACTCTGTCCTAAATGAAAAGCTAAGCTCTTGTGAGACTAAACCTTATGGTTAAGAGCACTTCTAAGTGCTATTCCATTTAATTGAAGGTAAACTTTGTCTTACTTATGTGTGAAGACATACAGAAAACAGAAAAACTTGACCCAGAACATGAGAGCAAAATTACATGAGCACTGTAAAAACATCAATACATGAGCTGGGAGAAAAGGAAGACCTTGCAATTTGAGGGAGGGAAAAAAAAAAAAAAAAAAAAAAAAGCATCAGAAACATGTTTGATGTAGAGAAACTACAATACAATTGGAGGAGTGTTCTACTGCAATAGGCATATAGATATATAAACATATATATGCTCATATATATATATATATATATATATATATAGGTATTTGGAAATCCTTAGGATTGACTGGCCACATGAGAAAATTTGAAAACTTTTGGTGAAACTGGTAGAGCTCAGCACCTTTCAGGATCATTCTTATTTGTATGAGGTTGGAAGAGAAACAACCAATGACATTAGATGTGTCAGTTATTAGTTGTGAGTATAGAGTTGTTTGCATATATCTTATCTTCCATGTATTTTCTATCTCTTTGATGCCCTTTACTCCTTAAATTGCTAAAGTTGATTAAAAGTTCCAAAAGAGTAAATCTGAACTCTTTTACTATTTATGTTCATTAAAAAACTTATGACACAGAAAACACTCTTTATATGGTATTAAGTAAAAGTTACAAAGGAATTACTGTAAAAGATGTTTTTAATTTCTTTAGTGCTGTATAAACATTACTGTAGTGCTGCTCATGTTATCAAAACCTGTACTACCTGTCCCCATTACTATATTCCCACATGGCGATAGTACAATAATTTTCAAATGTAGCAAATAATATCATAGTTTTTGAAACATTAAATAGCAAATGAGACTAAGAATCCAAGACTGGCTGTCACTAAGGTCAATATAGACAGTCCTACTCAGCTGTAGATGAAACCCTTGGGAGAGATCAGTATATTAATTTCTATTCACAGTCTAGCCTAAGGAAAGAATCCAAATCCACAGAGAAAAAAAATGCTAAATGCATTCATCTTTGCGTAATTATTCCCAAGGATTTTCAATCCATGTTTTTACAAAATGTTTCTAACTATATCTCTTCATTCTTGAAGCCATTGATTCTTGGTTTGTCTGTCTTCACTGAACTGTGCTGGAGAAGTATTAGAGACGATAGGTAAGCAGGGGGGAATTAAATCTGTTCAGCAAGCCAGTTTTCTCAAGTTCACGCAGATCTACACAGACGTGATTCTTAGGTTCATGACAGATGCTTTTGAAGAATGTGTCATTGCAGGCTCTCCATACATTGTTCCTCCCTTCCTGTCACACTGAGTACTCTCTGAAGAACTCTTAGAATATTTGTTCTGTACAACGCTTAATAGCATTCCCAGACAGCCTTTACAGAGCTACAGGGCCACCCATCTTGTTTCAAGTGCTTTAACAATTCCTGAAGATTTTGGTTTCAAAAGTTTTGAACCCATTGATTAAATGTCTCTGTGTTTTTTGCTAAAGAATTATGCAGGGGAAGAAAATATCTTTTGTTCAAATAAACATGAGTATTTTCATTATTTTTTATTTTTTTTAAACAACAACTGCTAGAATAGTGCCATTGTCTCTGACCCTTATAAAACAGTCTGAATGCTGCCAAATACGACTGCTCAGGAAAAAACACTCAATATGACAACTGGAGGCTGAGGAGTGGGGCGTAGGAAGGGTGAACATACCTAATTTGTGGTACTGAGCTGTCAGCAAAGGACTACCAGTAAAAAGTATTCTTTTATAGGCTTTTCTTATTTTGAAGAGTATGCAGGAAGAAGTATGGGGGGAGAATGCTCTTAGCTAGTTTCAGAAGGTTCAGTCAAATGGATGAACGGATCACTAGGATGCTCCAGCTATTATGTGGCAGACTGGTACATTCAATCAGGAAAAACAAGCAAACAAACAAAAAAAACAACAACAATAAAAATTCTTGCCAGTGGCTAAATTCAACATAAAAGTATATACAGATCTCTGTACTGTGCTAATCAGTAGCACTTAGACTATTTGCAGATTTGGAGTTTTGAAGTAATAATGGTAAATCATTAAAATTGCATGTTACTTGACTTTACTTGAATTTGTTATTATTTTAGCCACTTTAAATCAGTAAAAGTTTATCACCTTAAAGAAAGTTCATTTCTTTAGCCCTTTTCTAAATGACATGATAGAAATGGAAAAAAATGCAATCATTTTAGTCTTTTGAAGAATGTGTGAGAGAGCAGTTTAGGCTTATTAAATATGAACCATTTACTTAAAATAAGGCACCATCTGAACAGTGACTTAGGAACACTCTCAACATGCTTTTTCATTCCACGGATTACTAAGGTATGGGTTATCTGAACCAGCCCAGCATTACAACACAGATTGCTCAAATGCCTGACCTCAAGTGGAATATGAAACATAAAATTAATGCACAGTTACCCACCTTTGGAATATCTGTTTTCATACAGACTAAAACAAACAGAATCTGGTAGAGACCATAAAAACGGTCATCTACGCTAACTTGCCAACTCTTTTTGATCAATTTCATATTCAGAAAAACAAATCTGCCAGCCAGTAAATTAACACCACAGGAAATTAGCAACAACAACAACAACATAACGAGGTCTGAAGTTCAAATACAAGTTTAGAAGATAGGAACTTTAAAATTATGCTAGATATGCTAAAAATATGTTAAAAAATTACAAACAATTAAGATAATACAATTTTGAAGAGTATTGTACTCTAACATACACACATTGTGATCAAAGGTCATGTCTATACAACTATAAGAACTGTCTCTATATAACATGAATAAATAATTTACCCTGGCCTCAGGAGACTCAAGGATTAAAGTCAATTATTATAAAGCTTTATTGTTGCTGTTTTTCTGTGCATAGTGATGAAGACGTTACCCTGCTGGATCTTCAGATTAGGTTTTCATTAAGTCTTTATGTCTTTAAACATAGTTTAAATCTATCACCTGGAGCGTGCATCATCTTATCACCTGCAGCAAAGTCCTTCAACATCAGCATTTCACAGACTACTACAATATGTTGTGTAATAATTTTCAGTGTAAACTGTCCCCAGGCTTTCCAGCAGTCAGGTCCCTGATGAAAAGTTCTTGACATGATCAGAAACGATGAAGGAAAAATGTACAGATAGGGAAGGGGTATGCATCCATACAGCCATATTATCTTTTCTAGAAAATGACTGATTAAAGAGTAGCTCAGCTTAAGAACTGAGTCAAAAGGCAGATAGCTGAAATTGTTCTGGATTTCTTTTAAGAAAGCTGCATTTCAGATTCTTGTTCAAAGAATGTGAGCAAAATGAGGAAAACACTTTCAGACTTTGGGATATGACACATCAGAATTCCAAAGCAGACACTGATCAGTATTGAGCAATGAGATTCCATTTGCAGATCTCATGTAAAATTAATTTTCATAATTCTCTTAGTTCCTGTCTACACATACATATTTTTTCTCATTATCTACTTTATTACCATATTTGAATTCTCCTACTCTATGTTTGGGAGACAAAGGTGAGAAGTACTTTACTACTATTCAATGAAAAATGCACTCTTGAGTTGCAAACCACTGGTCCTCAGAAAGGAGGCAGAGTTCCATCTAAAAGTGATACTGTGGCATAAAAAAAGGGGACAAAGTATTAAATATTCAATTGAATAATCAATTCAAATGATATTACTGCTAAAATTATGTTGGGATGCAACATTTAAAATGCTTTTTATGCAATGAGATTTCCTGTTTAAAGTTCACCAATTCAGTTTGACACATTCTTCTAATAGTAAATTTAGAAGCCACAGATTGAGCTAATGCCATCAGCAGTGACCTATTAACTCCATATCAACAAGAAAATTCAGCAGAGTCACTCCTTCCATATACACCTGCGTTCTTCCATTTAAGTATCAGGAAACATCTGACTGCTTAGCTAGCAAGATTTAACAAGATTACAGCCTAAAGATGTATAGCTTCAGGCTGTTGTCACATTCACTCTAACTCATATTCATAATGTCTTCTGATCTATCTGTAGGCTCATGAGGAGAAAAAGGAGAAAAAAAAATGGATTTTACTTTTCTGCCAGCTTTATAGCTAAAGAAGAAGAAACAGGATCTGTAAAAGGAATTTATGCCACTGCTTCATCAGTTTAATAAGGGGGAGAGAAAAAGAAGCTGTGTATAATCTATATAATCTATAGGTTATGTGAGTGAGGCATTTACCTGCAAAGGAATTCAAACATCTATTGCAAATGACCCCCACCCCATTCTCTAAGGCTAGCAATGTTTTAGCACTGGACAAAGGGCCTTCTGAACAAGCTAAATATAGGCAGGAGTGGGCTTCAGTTTGGCAAGTCTTTTTATTTTCGTTTCACCTTGGAAGTTATACATGAAATAGGAACAACTTGGCTTAATGATGCTGTTTACACACATTTTCTGAGAGGCAAATCACAAACAATTTCATAGTATGCTACCAGAGATTTGGCATGGTCCATTGGACAAAATAAAGAAAAAATTATTCCTTGAGCTTATTCAACGGTATGTATTTACAGCTTACTACTATCTGATGAGAAATATTTCTCATAGTATATATGTCCTAAATGGCTGTCAAATGGAAAATATTTCTAGATCAAGAGAAAACTTTTTTTTTTCAGAAAGAGCTAATTTCTGTCCTCCCTACTTATTTCTATGAAGTGAATAAAGTTCCTAGCATATACATAAAACTAATATGACCATCTACAAAGGTTTTTTACTGTTGCTTAATAAAAATAAAATAATAATTTTCCAAACCTCTCTGATCTTTCATCTAAAATATTACAAGTACACATAAAATATTACAAGTATATACATATTTCTATGTGATATTCTGGGTTCAAAAAAGAGGGTTGAGTACAGTTTTGTTTTGTTTTGTGCTTCTTCCTGTGGCCCTCAGTGAGCCCACATGAGAAGCATGAAATACACGGAGGTAGAGTGACAAGATGACAAATCTACTATTTGTATTTCTGAGTGCTAGAATTTTATGCACACGAATTCCTAACACTGGATAAAACCACAAACACAGAACGTTTTGGCAGAACTATTGCTATCTGTAGTGAAGTACTGGTATGGGCATGATGTTTCAAGTAAGTCTGAATAAATTGGATAGGGAAATTCCACTTTCATTGATAAAAATTGTAATTGCTCAATAGTCTTTTTTTTTTTTAAATTCAGTTGAGCCCTATGTGATCATTTAAAAATCTGAAATATCTTGAATGATATAACACTTGTAAAATGTAACTGTGGGGCATATTTCTTCTCAGGAAAGAAAAAGAAAAAGCAGATACAGGAATAACTTATTCCTACGTCCACTCCAGATCATTAAATTAGGGCACAAGATATCAGTTACTCCAGATAACTACAAAATGTCTCTGCCAAGAAGCTGAAGGGTGGCCATTGCAACCTTAGAAACTGGCCAAAGCAGTGCAAGCAGAAAGGAAACAGATTTAGGTATTGATTCAGCAAATTTCCTTGGCAGCATCTGACAGCAGGCATTCCTGTGAACCCCAAATGGATTTTGAAAGCATCCTCCACAGTTGAATGTAAATGTTTCCTCCAGTGTGGCAACACTTGTCGACACAAAACAGTGCCAATTCTACTTTTCTGTAGAAAAAGAATAAATTGCATTGAGTATGTTTGCCTTAGCTCTCCATGGTTATAGTGCAGAGGGCAGCACTGAGGCCATGATCAGATGTCTGATTTCAAGACCATCTAGCATTACCCCTAATTTCTAGAAAACAACCATTCAACCAATCTAAACACAGTTGAAATTTCCAGTCACTAAATATGACCTTTTAGTGATTGAGGAAAAAAACATGCAACTGAATTATTTTCCCAGCTATTTGGGAAAAAAATAAACTTATTGTTCTACCTTTGGCCTATCTTCAAGCTGATCTTCCCTTGAATAAACTCTTAAAAATACTAAGCAGGGTTCCAGAGCTGAAAAGGTTTTCTATATGAGGATAAATCATAGAATCATAGAATATCCCAAGTTGGAAGGGACCCATAAGGATCCAGAAGGTGTCAGTCCAACTCCTGACACCACACAGGTCTACCCATAAATTCCAACCTGAACCTCCCCTGCCACAGCTTGACACCATTCCCATTGGTCCTATCACTGGTCACTAAAGAGGATAGATTGGCGCCTGCCCTTCCACTCCCTCCTTGTGAGGAATCTGTAGACCATGATGAGGTCTCCCCTCAGCCTCCTCTTTTCCAGGCCGAATATACATCTTCATACATCTTCCCCTCTAGGCCCTTCACCCTTTGTAGTCCTTCTCTGGGCACTCTCCAACAGTTCCATGTCCTTTTTGTACTGTGGTGCCCAGAACTGCACACAGTACTCGAGGTGAGGCTGCACCAGCACAGAGTGGGACAATCCCTTCCCTTGACCGACTAGTGATGCCATACTTGATGCACCCCAGGATACAGTTGGCCCTCCTGGCTTCCAGGGCACACTGCTGGCTCATATTCAACCTACTGTCAACGACAACCCCCAGATTCCTCTCTGTGGGGCCAGTCTCCAGCATCTTGCCCCCCAGTCTGGGTTGCCCCTTCCTAGGTACAGGACCCAGATATCACATCTTCATATGCCCTGAGAGCCTTTGGAAGACAATATCCTATATGCAGTGTACAGACCAAGAAAAATTACTCCTACCAGTATATCAGTTGTGTAAATGGCTGAATGTGGAAGCTTTTGTACTCAGGTCTAGAGTACATCAGTTTCTCTTTCTTCATGCAGTGGAAGACTGCTAATTCCCTTCAAAATATAAGCTGCTACTGAGGGCAAAATGTGACAGTGACTGGGAAGGAGGGGTTTGCTGCTGCCTGTAGGTGGATTGCTGCCTTCATCAAGATGGTGTCCTTGCTTTTCAGTGCACGCTCTGCTCCACTGCCATTCAGCAGCTGCAGGAAGAGATAGGTCGTCTGAAGAAGCTGAGACAAATATTTGATTTGGATGATTATCCTGCAGGTGTCTTATCATCACCATGATGCTTAGAATTAGTAATTATTTTCCTTCCATTTGCATGTATTTTTCTGCAAATAGGTATATCGTGGCAGAGATAATTATGATTCTGATCAACGTGACCCTTAACCACTCTTGCAAGGAGAGGCCACTAATGGGGAGCACCCTGTGCCAGAAAGAAGAAACACTAGAGGTGATCCTGACAGAAGGCTTGTTTCACCTCCCTTCCCATCTTTTCTTTCCCTCTAGTGGAATATTGCTTAGCTAATGATAACAAGACACCTATCAGGTTTCCTCAGTCCATTTCAGCAAGGCTTACACTCCCATGCAACTAGCCTCCTTGGCTCCTGTGGTTGTGCAATTTTTATTTTTTCTTTTTAAATCACATGCCAGCACAGACAGTATATTTTAAAGCTTTTAACAATATTTGATATGACCTCCTAAGTATGAAGCATTGTTTAATTGTCTGCATTCCTTGTTTGGATTAGATAGTATCACTCAGATCCTAGCCTGTCCCTTCATAAAGGTCAAAGAGGATGCAATTTTATCTACACATAATGAAAATCATTTTTCCTCACATTTTTCCTTCCCACCAAAACCTACCTTCCTGTTAGGCAGTACTAAAAGAGGTATAGAAACCTTAAAAAATAATAAATTAATGGTCTTCAAACAGCTTACCATGTTCAATCTCTTGGATTGATTTTTACACTACAAAAATAAGAAAACTTTTTTTTTTTTTTAAAAAAAAGGAATGTCTGCATACAAATAGATAAGGAAAATCAAATCTTTAACATCTCCCCTGTTTTTAAAATAAAATGAATTTTCAAATATCAAAATCAACTTTCAAATCAGACACAGAAGTGTCCTTCCCCCCCTTCCCTCTCTCCCTCCCTCACCCACCCCCCCAAGGTTCCTGGCTCTTCTGCTAAACAGTGGTGGAGGAGACAACATTTTGCATTGATTAAAATTAAAACAGCTTATTGCATTAATTGCTGGCCCTTCCTAGATAATATTGCATTCAAGGAAGGTCCTTGATATTTGGTTGCCTTTAGCTCAACTTAGAACAAAGCGACTTTTGAGATATTGGGTAGCCTCCATAGGAAAGAAGCTATGATTTTTCAGCTACTTCTGGAAGTTACATTTGGGAGAAGGCAGTACTGTTCATATTTCTATGTGTTTCTCTCAAACAATTTCTGACACAGCATTATTATTATTATTATTATTTTCAGGATAGTGACACATTATGTGATTACACCTGTATATATAATGAAGTGGTTAGATTAAAGACATACTACCACTATCTCATGTCAGCAACATAAGCCTCTTTAACAGAAACTGAAACTGCTTCACTCTAGCAATTAGAAAAAGTACCTGATATGACTCTCTATTTATATTTTACACATGATCCGATATGGTTACGTGAGAGGTATCCGAGCTACAACATAACCTGCAGTTTCCCAGCAGCCCACTTAATATCCAAAATTATATGCCTAGGCATATAATGTGTGAAAGTTTGTGTTCATTTTGTCAGATAAATACAGATGTGAATACACATCACTTTGGAGGCCTAAGCAGAGGAAGAGGAGGAGGTTTCTTGTTTTCTGAGCAGGCACTGATTGCCTATTGGGATGCTACGTTGCTCGGTGCATTCTTTCCCCTGTTTACCAGCTGTGCTAGGTTTTCCAGATACCACGCCCCCCTGGCCCTCACATTGCTATGAGCCTGCAGCTGTTCCCATGTATGTGTTTGGCACAGCTGTCAGAGGGACCTCTGAAATGCTGCCTATTTGCCTTTCATGCTACAATTCTCATTAACATAGCCAGACAACAGTCAAGTGAAAGTAGAGGAGACAGAACAGCAACAAGACTGAAAGGAAATGGGAAGGAGGTAAAGGGGAAAAAAAAAAAAAAAAAAAAAAAGGAAAAAAGAAGAGAAGAAAAAAAAAAAGGCATTTCTTCCTGTAACAGAGGACAGAGAAAAGCCTAGCTACACAAAACTGCCTCAGGAAAAGGGAACAAGAACACGCGTTGCTGAGCATCATCTCTGGGATTCAGCCTACAGCCTATAATTCCCAGCCTGGATCTCTGATCAAAGATTTTGGGGACCTGGATGGAAGTGGCAACATTATAGCTAGGAAATACAGACTTAATGAGGTAACTTGAAGGCACTCTGCTGTTTTAAAAAAAATGCAGCAACAGTTAACTTTCTATCCAAAGCAGAGTAGGATGCATAGCTGCTTCTGAAGCCTCACAAATTTAGAGGCAGCTGCTGGAAACAGATTAATTTGATGCTAAACAGAAATAATAAGGCTTGCCAGTTGCATAGTTAAAAGGCAGCCAATTCCTTCCTTGAGCATGTTTTCAGATACAACCTAGGTCAATCAGATCTGGTTTGAAAGGCCACCTGGGATGAAAGCATGTTTGCTGACTGAATCACCAAAGGCAATCAATAATAGAAGTCAGTAGTAGGAAAGAAATAGCATATTGCTATTTGGGATAATGACATCTAGCTTTAAAAACAAGATGGATATGAATCAGACCAAATTTCATTATTTTGATTGTAGAAATGTCCAGTTGGCTAGGGGGCTGCTCTTCCTAGACAGCAAAGTAGTAGACATGGGAAGGTAGACATTTACAGCCTCATTAATGTGAACTGCTAATAATTAATCAAACTCATCAGTTTCTGAATAGCTTAAAACTATGTAAATACCACCTCAGTGATCTGAAATACCTTCCTGAACCCTGCTTATGCAACAGGCAAAGTGGGAGCATGATGAGGGGTGTCACAGACAAGTCCTCACTTTCTGGCACTGACAGGTTTCTGTTAGCTTGACCCCTTCCTACCTGCTACCAGGCAGTGCTAAATAACTCTGCAAAGAGCAAAAATGCTGAAGGCATAGTCACCTCAGAACAATCCAAGCTTACCTTCGAGGAGAGGCAAAATAGCACTGTTGCTGGGAATAACTCTGTTGCTGGGAATAAATAATCCACAGCTTCTTCTCCTCACCTCTACCGCAGCTGTTTAATTTCCTCAGACACACACCTGGGTGGTCCCAGTTACACACAGCCCTTCAGGGGCTACCCAGTCACAGCAACCAGACCTTGACCAAATATGATCTCTGCTAAGGATCAACTCATATCTCAAGGGTATGAGGGGCAAGGAATCCCAGGCTTTGGCTGGAGAGGGCTTAAGTAAGTTAGTATTTAGAAAAGGCCAAAGAATGAAATAGGGAGATACAGCAAAATGAGAAAATTTCATTCATCGAGGAGATAAAGTCAGAGGCACATACAACCATGACCTCTGATTTATTCTTCCAAACAGCATAAGAGCACGTGGAAAATGAAAACAACCAAATTTTGGGAAGGACTTCAGTCTATAATTAGTTTGTGGAATACATCATAGCAATAGCTCACCAAAGTAATGAGCTTGGCCATGTATATGGCTAAAAAAAAAAAAAAAAAAAAAAAAAAAATGTAGCCAGGAAGTTTATGGAGTATAAGTGTATTCTTATAAAGAAGCATGTAAATTTCAGGATAACTACAAAATTTTACTTTATATGGGTGTGGTGGTTTCACTCCAGTAGGTAGCTTAGCACCACCAAGCCACTCTCTTACTCCCCTTCTTCAGAAGAATAGAGGGAGAAGATATGGTGAAAAAAGGCTCATGGGCTGAGATAACACCAGGAAGATAACTCTCCAGTTAAAATCATGTGTAAAACATGTAGGGATGTTCATTAATTTATTGCCTATCATTAGCAGACTAGAACAGTGAGAAACTAAATGTGAAGTAAAAACACCTTCCACCATATCCACCCTCTTCTACCACCTCCTCTCTAGAAGTGCAGGGGAACGGGGTCTGTGATTAGGACTTCCACCCTAACACTTTGTCTCCGCCACAATATGGTTCAGTGGGGACTGTTAGTGTTAGGTCAGAGGTTGGACTCGATGATCTTGAGGTCTCTTCCAACCTAGAAATTCTGTGATTCTGTGATTCACAATCACTCTGCCCCTGCTCCCCGTGGGGTCCCTCCCACGGGATGCCGTCCTTCCCAAACTGAGCCTGCGTGGGCTGCCCACAGGCAGCAGCTCTTCAGGAACTGCTCCCACACAGCTCCATACCACGGGGTCCATCCCCCAGGAGCAAACTGCTCCAGCATGGGTCCCCCACGGGCGGCAGCCCCGCCCTCCCCCCCCCCCCCAGACCCCTGCTCCTGCAGGGGCTCTCCATGGGCCGCAGCCTCCTCCAGGCCACATCCACCTGCTCCACCGGGGGCTCCTCCACGGGCTGCAGTGTGGAGATCTGCTCCATGTGGGACCCATGGGTTGCAGGGGGACAGCCTGCTCCACCAGGGGCCTCTCCACAGGCCGCAGGGGAACTGCTGCTGTGTGCCTGGCGCACCTCCTGCCCTCCTGCTGCACTCACCCTGGGGTCTGCAGGGCTGTTTCCCACTCCTCTCTTCCATCTGCTGTAACACAGCAGTTGTTTCTTCCCTTCCTTAAATCTGCTGTCCCAGAGGCCCAACCAGTCTCTCTTACAAGCTCAGCTCTGGCCAGCAGCAGGTCCTTTTTGGAGCTGGCTGGAGCTGGCTCTCATCTGACACAGGGCAGCTGCTGGGCCCTGCGCACAGAGGGCACCCCTGCCCTCCAGCTACCAAAACTTAGCTGCATAATCCCTATGCAGTGTGTTATTGCCAAAGCAAGTGCCAGTTTTCTTTTATTAAAAAAAAAAAAAAAAAAAAAAAAAAAAAGTAGACATGCTATATTTCTTTTATATTTTTTGTTTGAGATCTTAATAAAATTATCTTTGATCTGAAGCAAGACATTTCACATCTTTTCAGTCATTTTTAACAAAGCAATTTAACGCAAATAAAAAGAGAGTTAGTTACCGTTCATGTGAAAGAGCAGAGAGGAGAAAATAATGTTAGTGATGTTTTTTGTTGCACAAAGGATTTTGGCTACCCACCCTTAAAACATGGATGGTAAGTCTACCAGTCAAAGCCAGGTGAAGGCATGATGTTGCTCCTATCTCCCACAGTGAGGAGCCCACACTGCCTGCACCGGAGGGTCTAATTAGGAGCCTGCAGTCCTTCCCAACTCCTGTAAATCTGTTGCTTTTGGACCTACATGCAACTCTCTTGTCCACCCCCTATTTAATTTTACTGTCACAGCCTCATCTACTTATTTCACAGAGATGAATGACAACTTCAATCTACGGTTGTGCTGAGAGTTAAAATATCATGGTGATTGAGATGGTGGCCAGTTAATACACAGCAGTGGATAAGGGGGGGTCCAGCAGGGATAGTACTTTCCCTTTCCTCCCTTATTTTGGCTATGAGGGAGCAACATAACTTCACAACCACAGGTAGGGCTTGTGAGTGGCCAACAATGGCAGGAGAGGGTGAATATCATCAGCCAACAGCAATGGAGGGAAGAAATAAACCTGCCAGGTTTTTCCATTCCACCATAGCAAACTTAAGCCCAAAGCCCAAAGCATTTGGTTTCTAATTTTTCAAACTGCTGAAAAGCCATGGTTCCTTCCAAAGATGAAAACAGCCAGGAGCTTGTGACACACTGAAAAACAAATAAAGTCCTCTGGCTTGTTATTTTTTGTTTGGTTGGGTTTTGTTTGGTTGGTTTTGGTTGGTTGGTTGGTTTTAATTTTGTTTTGTTTTGTTTTGTTTTTCTCCAGTGGTGCCCAATGCCAGAACAAAAGGTAATAGGCATAAACTGGAATACAGTACTCCGTCTGCAAAGCACTTCTTTACTGTGCAGGTGACAGAGCACTGGCACAGGTTGCCCAGAGAGATTGTGGAGTCTTGGACATCTTCAAAAGCTGCCTGGACATGGTCCTGAGCAACCCGCTCTAGGTGGCCCTGCTTGAGCAGAGGCAAAGGACCATATGGCCTCCAGACATCACTTCCAACCTCAAACAGTCTGTGACTGTGTGATTTGCACTTTCTGAAAAGACCTAGCGCCATGCTGCCAGGCAGTCACACACTGGTCTATCCAGCTTTGTATCTGTTTTCTAGACGTGCTTTGGGAGGATGTGTTTCACTCAGTCACCAAGGGTTATTGATTGTCTTTGACTCTCGTCCATCCCCACCACGCCATGCACATGCAGGAAGGAAACTGTGTTGCCACAGTGGCAAGGAAGAGGACAGTTGCTTTTGCCACATGGCCTGGGAGGCTTGGAAGACTGTGGTCTCCTTACCAGCCCGTGCACTTCATTCGAGATCTAGATGTCACACAGAATCACAGAATGGGCAGGGCTGGAAGGGCACTCTGAAGATCATCTAATCCAAACCCCTGCTGAACAGGATCACCTAGAGCATATCACACAGGATGGCAGCCAGGCAAGTTTTGAATATCTCCAGAGAAGGAGACTCTACAACCTCTCTGGGCAACCTGTTCCATTGCTCTGTCACCCACACAGTAAAGAAGTGTCCTCTCATATTCAACCAGAACCTCCTGTGCTCATTGCCTCTTGTCATGCTGCTGGGCACAACTGAAAAGAGACCTTCGCCATCTGCTTGACACCCTCCCCTCAGATATTTATACACATTGATGTGATCTACCCTCAGTCTTCTTTCCAGGCTGAACAGGCCCAGTTCTCTCAGCCTGTCCTTCCTTGTACAACAGGTGCTCCAGTCCCCTCATTATCTTCATAGCCCTCCTCTGGACTCACTACAGTAGCTTCATGTCCCTCTTGTATAGGGGAGCCCAGAACTGGACACAACACTCCAGGTGTGGCCTCACCAGGGCTGAGTAGAGGGGGAGGATCACCTCCCTTGACCTGCTGGCAACACTTCTGAATGCAGCCCAGGATACCGCTGGCCTTCATGGCCACAAGGGCTCATGGCTGGCTCATGGTCAGCCTGCTGTCCAACAGGACTACCAGGTCCCTCTCTGCAGTGCTGCTCTCCAGCAGGTCAGCCCCCAGCCTGTGCTGGTGTTTGGAGTAGTCCTCCCGAGGTGCAGGACCCGGCACTTGCCCTTGTTGAACCACAAGTCCAACAAGTGCTTGTGCTTGTGCTTGTGGAGCAGAGAGTTACTGCTAGTTGTGGTGGTTTTACCGTGGTAGGCAGCTGAACACCACCACAACCGCTCTCTCACTCCCCCTCCCCAGATGAGGAGAGGAAGAAGTAAAGGAAAGAACAACTCACGGGTTGAGATAAGGATAATTTAATTAAAGAGAAAAAATATCATTAAGGAAATATTATTATTAGTTAAACAATTCAACTAAAGGGAAAAAAGGGAATGGGGAATAGGGAAGGGGAAGGGGAATAACAAAACAAAATAAGTAAAGGCCGTGTGGAAGTGCAGAGGAAAGAAATTACTCTCTGCTTCCCACAAATGAGCAATCCTTGACCACGTCTTTGAAGCAGGGCCTCAACGCACGTAGCCAGTGTTCAGGAGGACAGACATTTTAGCAACAAGAGCCCACCCCTCCCCTCTTCTTCCTTTTTTTCCATCATATGGTATGGAATATCCCATTGGTTGGTTTAGGTCAGCTGCTCTGCTGATGTTTCTTTCTCACTTCTTTGCCCACCCCCTTGGAGGGTTAGAGAAAGTCCTGATGCTGTGCCAGCACTGCTCAGCAGCAGACACAACACCGGTGTGATACCACTGCTGTTCTGGCTACAAGTGCAGAGCGCAGTACTGCATGGGCTGCTGCAGGGAAAGTTAACATCCCAGCCAGACTCAGTACACCAGTGAGAAGAGGAGGTGACCATGTTGGGCATACCAACAGTGGAGATAGTCCAGCACAACATGAAATGAAGCTCACAAATGAGTGATGGAGACCGGGGCCCCATCTGGGCTTCCTCTGCTTGTACATCACAAGGTACTCAGGTCAGGATTTCCTTCTCCAGGAGTTGCTCCTAGTGAGGTGCTGAGCCAAGTGTCCCAAAAGTGACCAGAGGAGCAGCAGCAGACAGAAGCATCCGGTATGGGTCTGAAAGCATACTGATAAGAGAGTGTACAGACTGTGGGCGCAACATTTGGCAGAAAGCTGAAATTAAAGGTGAAAACAAAATCACCACAGCAACAGCAACAACCAAACAACAACAACAACCAACCAAACAAAAAGCACAACAAACAGAAGACCTAATTATAGTTTTCTATTGTAAAAAAAGGCAGGGAGGATGGGGTCACATAGGGCCTGGAGTGTTACTGCTCACACCTTGGACAGCTGGCACCAATCTTTTCTCAAGTTTGAGCTCCCCATATCATGATTGCTTTCAGAACAGATAGGAATGGCAGTCTGAGAGTCAGTCTTCCCTCCCTTTCTGTTAATCAACTCCGGCCTCTCTGGCTGCTGAGGAGGAGCGCTGCAAGAGTTAAGGGAGGGGGGAATTGAAATGAAAAGAGAAATGAGAGGAGGGCTGGCAAAGCACACAAATCAAAGCAACTTGTATCACCAAAGGACTGTTTGCAAGGTCCAGCCATGCCAACAATAACCTTCCTTCAAGTTCACCTTGCACCAAGGAGGAAAGAGGTACCCCATGGATCCAGAAGACTGGGGGATGAGCATGGGGGCAGAGGAGGAAGTGGCAGAGAGGCAGACGGAGGGAGGCAGAAGGAAGAGGGAGAAAAAAACAGAGTGCAAATCCAAATGTCGATTTGTAGACACAGTGAGGAGAGCCTGCTGGCTGACAGGCTGATTTATTGGATTCTTCCAGTTAATCACTGCCGGCCTGTGGCCAAACGGATCTCCAGCAAAGCTGAAAGGCAGCCGAGGGAAACAGGCTTATAAGCATAAAGCCGCATAATGGTGTTCAATGAAGTGTGAGACTTTTAGTTCAGTCTCAGTGAGCCGGCCGCATCGCCAGAATGTCAAAGAGGGATTGTGGGTGGAAAAATTATGGATTTAAACTGCTAGCTGTAAATGAGGTCAATATGTCTGGTTCATAAACAGTCCGAGCCTATTCCAAGAATGCACTGAGGGGGAAAATTAGCGTGAAGCCAACACTGTAGACAAACCTCATTGAGATATAATTGCAGCTATAAATACAAGCGAAAAGCTTACCAAGTGCAATAAAATACAGACACGGTTTTTTTTCTCTCCCCCCCCCCCCCCCCCATATTTCCTTCTTTCAGCCTATGCATTTGTTAAGTGTTATGCATCTATAATGTTTCCCCCCTCCTCCCTCTTCTTTTCCCTGTGACACCCAGTGTTGAAATTAATTGAGTGTTCTTGATCTCCCATTCCATTTTATTCAGGCAAGATTGGAAAAAATCAAAAGAGCACATCTAAAGCATTTTCTTCCCTTTTGCTTTTCTATTTGAATCAGGTTGAAATGTGTTAAAAAAAAAAAAAAAAAAAAAAAAAAAAAAAAAAGAGGCATTGCGACTTTTTTATATCTTAAAAAATGCAGTAAAATGCCTTTTTAAACTAATACATCTGTTAGATCATTTGAATCTCAATTTAATGAGGTGACATCAAAGGCAAGTATTGGATCCTATGGTGAGTCTCTTTCACAAGGTACCTGGTCTTTGCTCATGAAACATTGACTCAAAATTAATGTGACGTTTCAGATTTTCTTTTCTTTTTATTTTTTAATTTTCTTTCAGGGTTTTTATAACTGTATGGGCTGAGGGGTGGGAGTGGTGGGCAGCACCAAAGGACAGGAGACATACTGTAAGCAGTATGTCTTACCCACTTTAAAAACTGATACAGTAATAAATTGAAGTCTAATAGCTATGGTCAAGTTGTTTTTTTCCCCTAAGCCAATTGATTTAAATGGCAATAATTTGGCTAGCAAGGCTAGTCCTGTTTAAATTAAAGCCATTAATATAATAGCACCAGTCTTGAATGAAATCCTTCTGTAGCAGAGCTTCCACCGGTCAGTGGTTTAATAACTGTCCAGGGATGTCCTAAAAACATCCACAGCCATACAAACAGGAATAACAGATTAAAATCAGGATGCAGAAAACCTACTGTTTCACTAGGGAAAAGGCAGAAGGAGAGACATTGTCAAAGAAAGATAGAAAATAATATTTTGCTTTTCAGGAGGACAGGCAGGTAAGAAGCAGAGGTCTGTTATTATCAGTTTCAGGGGGAAAAAAAAAATCACAGACCTTTCTTCTTTACCTAGAACAACAATATACAACTTCTTTCTCTTGTCTTTACGTACATGTATTCACAACCCACTGCCCATTCCACTGTCTTTCCCCACCATGGTAATTACGCTTAAATTTGTAGTTGATGATCTATACAAATTATGACCAATGTAAAAAGTCTGTTTCAGAAAAGCTATACATAGCATCCGGCCCAAAAAGGACATGAAATATATCTGAGGATTAACTTCCAATTTAGAAAGTTTATTCTTAGCAGAGGACTTTACAGTGCAGTTAGGATTGATTTTAACTTCTTCCCCCTTGTTCCTGATTCCCATTGTGGCAGGCTGCTTTATATTATAAAGCAACTTTTTCCCCATTGCAAGCTATGCAGGATTTTCCTCAGATGTACTTAATGTCAAGCATTGCCTGTGGGAAGTTGAGGACACAACTCTTCCATTTTGAAGAAAGCATCTCTGTGCTTCAGTCTCATCTTTGTAAGATCAATAGCACCTTCAATGTATTCTTCTTTTGAAAACCACCTCACAGTTTTCCTCTTTAGCCAGCAACTCCACTGTATTGAAAAGGCTGAGGTTTTTTTATATTTTTCTTGGTTGTGTCCCACTGACTTACATTTGAGTGTTTAAAGTTATGATTCATTGTGCTGGACAGTAGTCAGCTTCAGGTGAGGTTGTTTGCTCCACTGGACAGGAGATTAGTGTTGAGATTTATGTATAATAAGTATCATATTTTTGTTTGAAATTAGTTTTGTGCTTTGCAGAAGAGAGAAAAATGTTGTTATGAATGAAATAACATCAGATGTATTCTGTATCCCTTTGTACATATAAAGAATCCAGACTTCAGAATGCACTTAGGGTTTTAATTTGCCACAATCCCTTGCCTCAGCCTTGCTGTACAGACAGAAAACAAACAAGCAAAAACAACAAACAAACAAACAAAACCAACAATACAACTATTTCACTACCGTCTAAGCAAAACAATCCTTCAGTAATTCTACCCCATGACTGAGTGGTCCTATGAAATAAAAAGAATGAACAACACATCCTTAGCTTGAGGATGATATGAGTATCCTACACAGGTTTGGTCAAGCTTTCCTATTCATACTCCCCCACATTTTTAGGAGCTGTGTTCTCTAACTAAAAAAAAAAAAAAAAAAAAAAAAAAAAAATGGAAACATTAGTTATATAGTGACTCCCTTGTGATTAAATTATTAAAGTAAATTTAGACTTGAGTTTTGCTTGTGTACAATGTTACCAGAAACAGCATTTTTGACTAAGCACTGTGACCAAGAGGGACAGAGTTTAAAGTGTTTAGCAAGTTTGGTCTACCTAAGCTCTCCTTTACCTCAAATAAACAATGTGAACTTTTGCAACACTGCAAAAAGTCCAGTCTAATATGCAGGACACAGAGGAAGGTCTTACTAGCTTTGGGTTAGTTCTGAGATAACCTATTCACAGTTTCCAGTCAATCCAGAGCTTGTGCAGAGCAAGCCTGTATCCTCCAAAAACAGACAGTGTGGACCTGTCTTTAGAGGACCTTAAAGGAAGAAACAACATTAATTAGATCAAGGGAAAAAAAAAAAAAAAAAAAAAAAAAAAAAAAGTAGAAGTAGTCTTGTCCTAAAATGGATATACAACTAAATGTTTTCCCAATGCAAAGCACCTCTCCCACAGCAAAGCACCTCAAACAACATCCAGGCAAATATTTCTGGTCACATTTCATTTGAAAAGTCAGTGGGGCAGAGGAGATTACTTTCTAGATCTTGGAAAAGGGCATTGTATCTGGGTGTATTCTGGAAACAAAAATGATAACAACAGGCTGTAGGTTGTGAACTTTGGCAGTTAACTTTTAAATGACTGGCTCATCAGCTTCAGTGGCAAGAGCAGAACTGAGAAACGGAGATTTAACAGCCCTTTTTAACATACTTAGCAAGTCACATATACACATATACCTCTGTAGCTGCCCAATAATGTTTTAGGGCAAAGAAGCTGGACAGCTTTTAGATGGAACTAGAAAATATATCTGAATGATCATATACTCTTGCTATGCCCCATAGCTTCACTTAAGTTATCACAGAAACATTGAAAGTGAACAAATTAAAACAGTTTACACCAATTGATATCAATATCTGACCAATCATTTTCAAAAGCAATACATGAGAATGCAAGCTTCTGAGGCATTTTTCCTGTTTCTACTAGAGATCTGTGATTTTATAGGCCTATATGCAAACAAAAATTGGTTGATGTTGGTGAGTTGTCATTTATACCCATTTTGAAGGTTTTCCATATATTATACTTTTAGAGAGTTAATAAGGTTATCTGAAGAAGATGCAAATTTTTACAATGGATCAATACAAGTTAAGTTGCAATAGACCTTTTTCTGTAAATTTTCCTTTTATTTTTATCAGTATATGTTGAGGTTGGAGGAGGAGCTTTAGTGTTGACAACCCCTTACATTCAAAAATCTTTAAAATACTTGCAGTCATATAAAGTTCAAAGCATTCTCTTCTTACAGACAATTTGAGTTTTTCAGTAGTATTTTCTCAATTTCAGTCAATTTTGTTTTGAAAACCTAATTTTAGAGAAAGACTATGGTGGTTTAAAGCACTGTTATTGAAACACAAAAACATCTAATACAAAAAGAATTTAGTCCAACCAATGAAGAGAAGAAAATGATTAGGCTTCACACTACAACATCCAGGGCAAAATGAAGTAAGACATACTCTTTTATTTGAGCCCATTCCTCTTCCCAACTTGCCAAAAACTGACACTGGAGAGCCATACTGTATTGTCTAGAGGAATCTTTTGTATGCCAAGGTACAGTCATTTCCCCTTGAATGAAAAAGACATCCCTTTTTTGCCTTTTCCCTGAAATCCCGTCACAACATCTGCATCTGTACTACTGTTGTCACTATGAACAGAGCAGTCACCACAACATCCTCACTTTCCATCAAATGCTACCAGACATCAATGAATGCTAAGCAAAATGCTGTAGTGAGCCCATTTTAGTATCTTTGGACAAGTTTACCACCTATCTTATCACATAGTTTATCACAAGATATCCAAACATAATAGATCAAAAGATCTATTTACCTCACTGAACAAAGCTGTACCTAAAAGCTAGGATGGTTCTCCTGCTTTCGTTTACAAGCAGTAAAGAATTTGCCAAGGATGTTCACTCCCTTAATTTTTGGTCATGCGATCTGGTCTGTGTGATGGATGTTTCCTAGTTTATGGCAACATATGAAAGGCTTGAGTGTAAACCTTTTGAATAAAAACATGGCTTGCCACAGTATATTTAGGACTTTCACAAAAGGAATCATGCATTTGACTTATAAGAGAGAAGCAGCAATATATTTATTGATGAAAACACTGATTTAACAGGGATTAATTGTGATAAGACAGCAATTTAACAAAGTTGTAATGGTAAATGTGACACTAAATTGGTGACAACAAGGTCACTTTATTATTTATGGCACAGAGGACAGGGTCAGACTGAAAACATCAGGGAGACCCTCATGTTGAGTCACGAAGTTCAGAATGGACTCCCTTTCGCTGTCCAAAGTCTAAGGAGAATAGACTGGAATAGACTGGATCCTATCCCAATGCCAGACCTAATGGCTTATACCTAGATCCTATCCCAATGCCAGACCTAATGGCTTATACCTAAAGGATTAAATGCATAAACAATCCTGTATATAATTTAAGTATGATTAAAAAGTTTCAGCATACTTAGCAAATTATTTACAAAATTTCAATAAGCTAGCTATTAGTCACTTATTAGTCAAGTATTTGTCACACAAAAGGAATCTCTCGACCTTAAGAAGTACCCTTGAGAGGCATCCCTGCTCAAGGGGAAGATCCTGGCATGCAGCCCGTGCTGCAGTACAGGAAAGCTCAATGGGCTCTGGGCTGTTCCCTGTTTACAGGGTAAGATGATTGACTAGTAGTCTTATTTGCATACCAGACATATTTATTTGTTGAATGCTCTGTTAGCCCTTGGATCTATCTTCCTGGATCCACCTTGAGACCAGTTCAACTGTCATGACCAGATACATTCATCACAGCCACCACTGAGAGTTATCATCTGAGCAGGGTTACAAGTGAAAGGTCAGGTTAGGGAGGACCAGGGGGAGTACACTGCCACAAGAACCTTGCCACATTTATGGAAAGCCGTACTGCAGCATTTGTATCCTGTAACAGGATTCTGAAGACTGTCTTATCAAATATGTGTTGTGTTCAAGTGTTATGAAAGAGGTTAATATTTTGTAGATAAATTCAAGAACAGGCACAGCAACTCACCTCAAGAACTCGCATACAATTCCCATGGACTCTTCTCTTTAAGTGAATTTAGTGCATATGAAAAGTACTAGATTGACAAGGAACAAGCACCTTACAGAGAACAATTTTATTTCTATTCAAACAGTTTGTTTTTGGTGTTAAAAAATCTCCTGTCACACAATGTTTCAATTCACAAGAAATTACCAAGTGAAGAAATGATGAATTCTTTCATACGTTAGCCAAGATTCTACTTACCAAAAAAAATTCAGAGGGGGGGAGAAAGAGAGATTCACGATGCTATTGTCATTTTGCTTTCAATTTATCAGTGATTGTGTCATGAAATGAAGTAATATAAATGATAATAATGTGTTGTTATGACTCTGTGTGTCATTTGCATTATGTGACATTCCAAATTTTTCAATTTAAGTGTTTAGAAGAGAAAGTGTTGTCTTTGTTCATGTATTGGCAAGTACCTTCTGGCTGTGTTCCCTGTAAAAACACATCTTTTGGCATATATTCAGTTTAAGTTATTCATTCATATTCTAGAAATGGTGCCCTCAAGCCTGTATAATTATGGCTGCATAGACACACCTTAAGACCTATTCATGTGCATATTGTATAGGTTCACACGCATATATGCATATGTAACTGAAGACCCACAGATAAGCCAAAACCATACACATTAATATATTCTGCACTGTGTGTGTTCATAAATACAGGGTTTGTGATGATGGGAAGGACAGCACACTTCATTTTCATGAGTTAGGAATGACTGCATAACTCACAGGTAGCAGAGCAAAGCAAAGCCACTAATGGATTCTGTACAGTCACCCCTACTGGATGAAAATAAAATTCCATTACACTGTCCACCATCACATATTATATTTATACTATATCAGAGACTTATGTCTACAGAATAACTAAACTTTTTGTTACCCTTTGCTGAAGAAATTAATACCATTGAAGAAATAAAAAGATACATTGCCGGGTTTATTTCCCACTGGCAAGGTCTAAATATGTATTTCATACAAGCAAACACACACATACACACACATTAATAATGTGGTGTTTTTCCTAGTCCATTTCTGAGAGCTACTGGAATGAGTTCATCTGTCCCATGGATATGATGGAATTTTGTGCCTTAGATTTATACATCTGGGGTTTTACATCTTTTCATTTTCTGAATGTGATTCTGGACTTGCTGTGGTGTAAGACTAACTCCCTTAAAAGCAACACATAAAATCATCTTACAATGAAACAGAATTAGGCTATTGTCCCTGATTTAGAAGTAGAGCCTTAGCTGCCACCATTTCAACTTAAAGGACAGAAAAATGGAATTGCAATAATTAAGCCAAATATCAGACAAACACATCTGCAGGAAATAGGTCTGCATGTAATTGCTGGCAACAACAGTACCAATCATTACAGGTGAGAAAAAAAGTCTTCTCTACACATTGTTGAGTAGCAAAATACAGTAAGTTGCATATAGGGACACAGAAAGAAATTAAGCTGCATCACTAAAAATCTTCACTATCTCTACTCTTTTGCAGTTCTACTACCCACAGCTGCAACAATGCAAAAGAGAGACTGCTTTTCCCTTTCTAAAACCTACACACTTGACTGATCATATTGTTCCAATCCTGATTTTCTTAGTTTAAGCACAGGGCTCAATTTCCTTTAGAACTAGTGCCATAAGGAAATGCCATAAAGTGTGATTAGATTGGCTAAGCAGATTTTCCTTTGGATGATGTGAGTAATATCTCAATCTTTTTTGTCAATTTTCACATTTGAAAAGGAGCCTGATAATAAGTAATCAGGTGGGACAGAATCCCCAGTTCATTTCAAAGAAGCCAAACTGAAATTTTTACCATGTTACTACATTCTGTTAAAACATGATCAAAACAGTAAAGAAGCCAACTCCCTGAAATATATATTTCTGTTCTGTCTTCACATTTTTTTTTTCTAGTTTAAACATCATGCTAGATTTGGAAATATAAGTACTTATATCCATAAAGTGCACGAGTCCTGACCAGACAGCATTATATAGCAGGATGCACATCCAGAATATCAAATTCTTACTGGGAAAGGTGTCTCACAATAACTAACATGTTATCACAGATCTTCTCAGATCAAACAGTTGTTTTGATGAAACAACCTTTAAATTGCTGCCTGCTTGTATTGGATGGATGTTAGAGAGAGCATTCATCCACTAGCTCTCTAGCTAAAACACTGGCTGTACACCCATTTCAGTTTGTCACTTGATGTACCCTGCTCCATTGTGGGCTCATCCATTGGACACAGGGGAACTTCTGCTCTGGTGCCTGGAGCCTTCTATCCTTCTGCACTGACCTTGGGGGCTGCAGGGCTGGTTTGCACTCCTCTCTCCCAGCTGATGTTTCACAGCAGGTTCTTTTTCCCTTTCTTCAGTCTGCTCTCCCAACCAGACCAATCAGGGTTGCTCACTGGCTTGGCTCCAGCCAGCAGCAGGTCCCTTTTGGAGCTGGCTGGAGCTGGCTCTGACCTGACATGGGGCAGATGCTGGGCTCTGCTCACAGAGGCCACCCCTGCAGCCCCTCTGCTACCAAACCTTTGTCACATAAACCCAATATAGATGCTCACAAATATACTCACTTCAGTGGGTTGCTCATTATTTACGTCAACATAAATGAGAGTAAAACGTTATTTGCTCTACACAGAATAACTGGACAATATGAAGAAAATCTTTTTAGCCTGCAAAGGGGAATAAGAATGCACACAATATGAGCATTAGTTGGTTTATCAGTGTGGGGAAAAAAAAAAAAAAAAAAAAAAAAAAAAAAGTATGAAAGAGTCATTTTGTATCACATGCAGGTAAGAAACATCATTTTCAATTTTGCTAGCTTATATATTGTAAAAACAAACCACAACAACAAAAAATGCTAAATGATACACATAAGTATGTACGACATATCTTCTGCACAGCACTGGTATCATACAGTGCAAAAGAAATACTCTAGTAGCTGATACCACATTTTATATCATTGCCTTCTGAGGCAATATTCAGGTAATATTGCATCTACAGAAATTCAAGTACCGGTATTCACCTTGATCTTGGAGAGGTTCAATGACATGAACAGATTGGTTCTCTGCCTTCCAGACTAACAGAGACAGAAAATACCTTTCAGTATTCCAAAATATTCATTTGAAGGAACAAATTTTGGCATAAAAAATTTATCCTTTATCCTACTCCTCTTTGACCTTTCTTTTTTTTCCTTTTTTTTTTCTTTTTTTCCCCCTTTTTTTTTTCAAGAAACAATTTGGTTTGCAGAAATAGACTGGTTTAATAAAACTGGTCTTCTTCCTTCTGCTAAAAGTTTACCTGCGAGAGCCCCGAACATAATAAAATCAGATTATGAAGGCAATCATATTTACTTGTAATAAATCAAATCTTGCAGACATCAGTTAAGTCTCCCTTACTGCACTGGGACAATATCGCACATGCATACATCAGTACCTGAGGTGTCAGAAATATATTTCATAAGTTCAGAAAAATTGCATACACACTTGCAGCACCATTATGAACAGTGAATTTGTAATGTGAACGTTATGATGTATAAAGTGGCTTTGTTCCTACATTTAATAAGCACCACATGTCAAGCCCACAAACATAATGGAATTTGCCGGTGATTTCTTAACATTAGATATAGGTTATTGTTTTCAGGAAGAGAACTTTTCCACACTTTATCAACAGTATCCAATTTTAAGAAGCCATCTTCTTTCTCTCCTCTGAATGCAGCAGATTCTTCAGATTAGTGAAATAAAATAAAATCCCTGCCACTGGGATACTCAGTTAAGTTCAATGGAAGTAAGCACAAGACTATTCCAGTTGCAGGGAAAATGCTTCCTTTGGATTACCCCTGAAGAATATTTGTCTTTATTATTCAAATTCTGGTACAGGTTAGGGTGCTGTAGAATTCTAGAAAATCTTCCGCCAAAAAGGTTGGGTTGCACAAAAATTTTTTACTTGTAGGGTTCTTTAGGCCATACCTAAGGTGCCAGCCTGGCATAACATAAGGGCTGTGGTATCACAGTCACACACCCAAAGAGGTATTTTGTTTTCTCTCCTAGCAAGGTCCATCAGAGGTGTTTTCTGTTTGTTTGTTTGTTTTGTTTGTTTCATTTAGAAATTGATAAAATGAGAGGTTTTAGATGTCTTAGACTTTAGTCTCTGTTGTTGGTGACTTATAGAGTCCTCAGGACTGGAACACCTGCCAGGTTCCTGCAGCTCAGTGACAGCAAAGAGGTCTTTGAAAGCTCCAGGCTCACAACAGGAACAGTGATCCAGGGACTTTGGAAAGGGATAGGACTATCAAAAACATCCCGAGAGATGGCTGATCCAGCAATGCCTTTTGGGACTTTCTGTCATGAAAGCTTGTATGGAAAAAGAAAACCAACAGAAGTGATGTGTCAGATGCTACATTTTCTGTACAGACTTATCTTTCCTGAGTCTCAGGAACTTTTGCTGGCTCAAGTAGGTGTAATTTCTGTACCTGTGCTGCTGGATGTGGCCTAGTTCTTGCAGTAAGGAAAAGGACTAGCCTGCATTGATAGGAATTCTACTTTTCCATGTGTTACTGTTCACACATTCATTAAAAGTTTACTTATTGACCTTTAGAATGAATACACCAGAGTCCAGATTGGAAATTCAGCTGAAGAAACACTTACAATTTGAATTTCTCTCTGACAATTTGTATTAAATGTTATTTCTTTGGATCAGGATAATCTCTGACCATGCTTGTCTGGTGTCGTACATGGAGGGTCATCAAATACAGTAAGTCACCAGCTGCCTTTTGAAATTCTACTAGTAAACAATAGAAAGAGAATAAAGGAACTGTGGCATGCTTAGGTAGGGCTATATCTTCTATGACTTTACATTATCTCATGTAATGCAAATGCATGTAAACTGGGGATATCAAAAGTATGTTACCAAACATAAACTTAGCCACGTTTCTCATAAAATTCACTGTATCTTTTCAACTTACAGACAAGGTTAAGCTACTTTCCAGCTATCCCAGAAGGAGTAAACAACAGAGTCAGGAATTCTCCACTCTTCTGTATGCATATTTTCTGGAAGATGTATTTCTCACTATTGTTATTTTTACACAATGAAATGTTAAATTAAATTAAAGTACCCCAATAGCCTATATATGCTATACTCTATAATATAATATACATATATATATATTAAATACACTATATTTCATCTTTTTCTCACCACAGTCTTTTTTCTTACCCACATATCTTCTTCCTTGTTCTGCCATCAAATACCTTCAGTCAGCTGAGACCATCTGATGCATTAAAACCAGATGTTCCTTGGAATATTTTTTCCTTCTACCAGCTGAAACTTGTCTAGACTGCAGTGGGAGAACATGCCTGTAGCTTATGCATAGATACCTATGGCTAGTTTAGGCACAGTTTGTATGGCAGCAGCAACAGTAAGATAGGTTTCCTACGCAGACTGCACTAACTTTCCTGGAACCTGGACTACAGCTTCAGGAAGCTAATGCACAGCTAAAACTTTATTTGTGTTATCTTGAGTAAAGACGTCAATTGGAGTAAAGCTAGGACTATATCCACAAATTTTACAGTCATGCTGTAGACTGCACTGCAAACTCATCATCTGAGATCAGTCCTCTTATGCAGGCAAACTGCTAATAGGTTTGATTGGAACAGAGGCTGAATAACTCTATTGAAAAAAAGGAAGGAATGTGGGACAACTGGAACTGATGTTTGAAGAGGACCATCTTATTTTAAGAACTACCACATTCTTCTGACATTAGTGTTTGGTACCTCAGACCCCAAACTTGCAATCTAACATCTAGAAGAATCTAGAATGGTCTTTCTTATTCCATAGGAAAGTGATGAATCCCCATAAAATAAACAGTGCTTGAAATGAGTTCCTTTTGTTAATTATGGGTAATACAATGTCATTAGTACATTTTGAAGAAGAGTGATTACCTACTTGCTGTACACTGCAGTACAGCCCATTAGAAATATTTTACTGGGGAGAAGGTAAATTATAATATTAAAATATGCTGATGTACATGTTGAATATTAAACAATATTATTCCACAATTTTGTGGAAGCAACTTTCCTTGGACTATAAGACGTATTTAACATGCAGACAAAACAAATAAATAAATAAATAAAAATCCCTGTAGATTTTAATCCTACCAGGTGACAAGCACCATTCATATTTACTAAAGCAAAGGGAGTCTGAGGGCATTTGGACCCTACATTTTTGCTGGTTTTATAACACATATAGAGTATGTTATTAATGGTCTTTGCAAGTGCTGTTTTACATTATCTTAATAAGAACTTTCATAGTGTTGTAAACTGTATTCAGCACTGCAACTTATTCTCAAGCAAGTTTGCTCTGTAACATTTGTGTGTTTCCCAGCAGAGCTCATAAGATCAAATTTAATCAGTAGAGGTTCATATTGCCAATGACTTCTCGTTTTGTTTTTGTTTCCCTTCTCCATATGAAAATGCTTGAGGGTATTTACAGCTCTGTTCTCTAACAATATTTTTTCTTTTTTGTTTCTTTCTTTTTATTTATTTTTCCTGAGTGACATTAAAGCAATCCATTATTTAAAAGAATTGGTAAGCCTTATTTCTAGAGAAACTCTCTTTCTTGTTCTGTTCTTGTCTCACATGCCTAGGTTACACAGGCATTTGTTTAAGGCAACATTTCTCACCCCATGTTCCCTGTCCAACATCCAGATGATTTTTCCAGCCACCATTCCCTCTCCAGTACCCCTCAGTTACCCCAACAACATGTTTGCACAGCCTAGTACTGGGGAAGAAAACTTGGTTACAAGTGTTCCAAAAAACTGGCTGGTGTTTGGCCGATCATTTTCCCGGTTAGATTCACCATTCATATGGAAAATATATCACCATGAACAATACAGGGAGACAGAGTGGGAGTTGACTAAACTGAACTTGTAATGGACAGGAGCAGCTAGGAAACCTCTCACAAAAAAACAACATCACTATCTAAAACAGTTAAATGTGAAAGAATACACCTCTGTGGTATCTAGAGTCCTTGTTTACGTGGTGAGTTGGGATAAAATACAAATGGCCAAACACATAAGAACATCCCATCCTCTTTTATGAAGCACACAGCACATCACAACCCTACCAATTTAAAAAAAAAAAAAAAAAAAAAAAAAAAAAAGCAAAAAGTAAGAATAACAAAAATAAAATAAAGGCCTAAAAATAAAAACACTCCTAACTTCACAGCATTGCTGTTTGATGTTATAATGCCAGAAATGACTACAATTTTTTAGTCAAAATGTATTTTCTTTGTAAAGGTTCAGATTTTGAAACACAAACATTCCATTGAGAGACATTTAAAAATAAACCATATTAATTATTAAAATCTAACATTTGAATTTGGGGTTTACTAAAAGAAATATTTTCAATGCAAAACATTTTAATGTGGTTTCAAATTATCATAGAATCATAGAAACACAGAATGGTTTGGGTTGGAAGGGACCTTGAAGATTAACTAATCTGAACATAGTGAAGAATTTATTTCTAATATCTTATCTAAACCTCCCCTGTAATCTAGATGTCTCCTCTTTTAGTTTAAGACCACTCCACCCTGTCCTATTACTCCAATTCCTGACTGAGAGTCCCCCCCAGCTCTCCTGAGAGCCTAATACCTAAAGGTGTTGGAAGGTCACTGTAATGTCTCCCTGGAGACTTCTCTTTTGAAGGCTGAAAAAACTATTCCCTCAACCTCTTTTCATGGAGAGGTGCTCCAGCCCCTTGATCATCTTTGTGGCCCTCCCCAGGATACAGTTGGCTTTCTAGGCTGCAAGAACACATTGCTGGCTCATGTTGAGTTTCTTATCCCCAAGTACTTCTCCTCAGGGCTGCTCTCAATCCATTCTCCATCCAGCCTGTATTTGCTCTGGAGATTGCCCCTGCCCAAGTGCAGGACCTTGCACTTGGCCTTTTTGAACCTCATGAGGTTCACCCAGGCCCACCTCTCCAGCCTGTCCCATCCCATCCAGCCTCTCCCATCCCTCCTGTGTGTCAGCTGCACTGCACAGCTTGGTGTCATCAGCAAACTTGCTGAGGGTGCACTCAATCCTACTGTCCATGTCACTGACAAAGATGTTAAATATTGCTGGTCCCAGTACTGAGCCCTGAAGAAGTCTTACTGTAACTGATCTCCACCTCTCCACCACTGACTCTACATTTTAGACACAGGGATATAATGTGGGATAGTGTCAAGTGCTTTGTACAAGTCCAGGTAAATGTCAAGAGTTGCTCTTCCCCTCTTCACCAATGCTGTAACCCCATTGTAGAAGACCACTGAATTTGTCAGGCACAGTCTGCCCTTAGAGAAGCCATGTTAGCTGTCACCAATCATCTAATTATTTTCCATGTGCCTTAGCATAGTTTCCTGTAGGATGTGTTCCAAGATTTTGCAGAGGTGAGACTGTCTTGTAGAATTTGGGTTTCAAATGAAAATATTTGAAAACTCTTATTTAAATTAATTTTATCAACATTTCTTTCAGTATTATAGGGTATTTCTAAAGCTTCAAAATCTACGTGAAACATTTGCAAAAGTCTTTTAAGATATTATTAATATACATTTTTGTGTTTTGACCTTCTTGAAACTGACTTAATTATTTTATTATTTCAAAGAGTACCATAGCTGTTGCTATGATTACCATATGGACTTTACAATGAAAAAGTCAGGATACGTGGACAGTAGAGGCAAAATGATCAAAGTGTCCACCAGTATAGTGTAAGCAACTTGAAACAGAATGTCTTTCTTATTCCACAGTATACAGCTTTTTCAAAACGCAAGTTCTATTGATTTTAGTTGTAGATGTGAGCGTTCAGCATTTCTACAAATCAAGCCCTAGGAATCTTAAATTAGTATCAGAAAATGGGTAACATACTCAATTAACCCCCTGCAGAAACTGATTTAAAAGTCTTGCCCAGGATCACATACAAACTTACAGGGAGAAGCATAGAATAAGACATTCCCTGAAGAACAACCATCTGCCTCAAGAGGACCATCTCTTCTTTTCTTTCAAAATTTTGTTTAATCCATTTTCCAGATGAAGTCAGTAAACCATGCTTTATCCTGAAAAGCACCAACAGATAGAACAGAACAGAACAGAACAAGACAGGTCAGGATAGGATAGCATAGGACAGGATAGGATAGTATATGATACGATACAGTATGGTACAATACAATAAGAATAGTTGAACTGGAAGGGACCTACAAAGATGAAGTTAAAGTGTCTGACCACTTCAGGGCTAACCAAATGTTAAAGCATATTATTGAGGGCATTATGCAAAGGTCTCCTGAATACTGACAGGCATGGGGCATCAATCCCATCTCTTAAGTGTTCTAGGTGTTCTGGGTGTTCTAGCCTGTTCCAGTATTTGACCATCCTCACATAAAGAAATTTTTTCCTAATGTCCAATCCAAACCTCCCCTGGTGCAGCTTTGTGCCCTTCCTATGCATCCTGTCATTGGTTCCCAGGGAGTAGAGACTGACACCTCCCTCTCCACTTCCCCTCCTCAGGAGGTTGTAAAGAGCAAAGAACTTGTGTATCACCATCCTCTTCTCCAAACTGGACAATCCAGGTATCCTCAGCCTCTCCTCAAAAAACATGCCTTATAGCTGTTTTACCAAATTTGTAGACCTCCTCTGGATACTCTCAAGTATCTTAACATCCTTTTTATATTGTGGGACCCAGAACTGCATGCAATATTCAAGGTGATGTTGCGCCAACTTCAAGTATAGCAGGGGAATCACCTCTTTTGACAAGCTGGCTATGCTGTTTAATGCACCCCATAATGAGGTTTGCCCTCTTAGCTGCCAGGGCACACTGCTGGCTCGTGTTGAGCACACTGTCACCAGCACCCCCAGATCCCTTTCTGCTGAGCTGATCTCCAGCACTCATCTCCCAGTATGTACTTGTGGCCAGCATTACTCTGTCCCTAGCATTCCCCTTTGTTGAACTTTGTGCTGATGATGATTGCTCCATGCTCCAATCTACCTAGATCCCTCTGCAAGGCTTCTCATCCCTCCAGGGAGTCAACAGCATGAGATAGGTGTCCTATGAGAGAAAAACTGACTACATTTCTGTGCCTAACTTTTGCTCTGGCAGTTTTTATTCTCTGAACACATGGTCTTAACTTTGGTAGAATATATGGAATGCAAGAAACAACTGAATACATTAGTTCCATCATATGGCAATTCATCTTCACATATGGTCATCCAGAGGACAGAAGTCCTGTGACTTTAAAAGGTTATTTAGTGTTGACATCAGTCCTTTAAATTTCATATATTGACCATGATAGTATGGTCCTTGAGTACCTTTCAGTAGCAAAATATTAAATAATTTATTCTTTCATCATCTCCATAGATATGGAATTACATATACCATAAGAATTTTTGTTCAGTGAGGTTATTTTCTATTACAGATTTTGTACAGGTAAGTCTAGTTTTACCTCCTTTCAGAGGAGAGAACAACATCAGAAGCTGCAGTGATCCTTAGCTTCTGGACAGTGGCTCTAGGGAAAATTATATGATAATGTAATTAGAACCATATCAGAATACATATCCATATAATTATTCCAGAAGCAGAAAAAGTTATCATTTCCAACCCTTTGAAAACTCATTTTTCAATTATGTAGATGTAGTGTTAATTTTAAAAATAATTTTCTGAATGAAACAAAACAAACAAAAAAGAACCCAACACTCAAGTTCTCAAGAATTCTTAATATGGAACCATCATGATCCCTTATTTAAAACATTTAGATCCTCATTATGGATTTATGCTACTTAAAGTAATCAGATAATCAGATGAAGCTGATTATGGAGATTTGGTTGGTTGCTGAAGTTGAGAAAATCAAGCTTGACCTGTGATTAAACAATGTGATACACAGGACATGCAGAAAGTGAACAGACAACAAAGATGATCATTTTGATTAGCCAACTGTATCCTATAAGGAGAAGACTGTAAAAACAGTTAAGGCAAGGAAAAAAAAAAAAAAAAAAGAATGGATGAGAGTCCTTTGAATATTTAAATGTCTATTTTTGCTGTGAAATGGGTGCACAATAAGCTTTTTTGTTTGTTTGTTTGTTAGAAAGAATTCTCCTTTACAGCACTAGCCCAGAAAAAGCTCTTTCTCATCTAATTACATCAAAATTTTCTACTCCAAGTCATTGATATTGCGTCTTCAGACTGGCTGGTTTTAGTAAACTGAGGAAATCTTGAAATCTTGTAATGAGAAAACTAAGAGAAGTGCTTGCCTACTTCACTATTCTAGGAGCTACAATTCCATATGAACCGGTCTTTGAAGTTTGATGCTGGGTGCTGGTGGGATGGTGTTTTTCAGCTGGGTTCTGGGACCAGAGCATGAGCGGGACCATATGTGGGCCATTCAGGTCACACATAAAAGCCCGTCCTTAAAGCTGGTGTCCCAGACAGATTTGATTTCACTCAATTTCTACTGTGTGCAACCCTCACAGTTAAAAATGGTGCAAGTTTTCAAATTTACTTCAGAAAGTTTCAAAATCTCTAATGATTTATCTGCCAATATCTATTTTTATCTGTTGACAGCTATCTATTTAGTCTAATGATTCAAAGAAGGTCCTAAAATATATGTTAACTACTTACAAGGCCTTGTATCCATAGGCAGACCCACATTACTTTGAACAGCTGTTTGTCATTCATTCCTACTGTATTCTATGTAAACCTAAACAGAGAAAGAAAAAGCATTGTCCAAAATTTCCCACTTTGCCCTCTAGAAGCAAAACACCTTTTCCAAATTAATACAGCATGGTCCTTCAAAACCACAAATTCCATCTAGCCAAAAGTAAATCAATCAAACAAACAAAAAGGTAATTGAGCATATTATACAAAGAAAGTGGAGGTCTGGAGGCAATTTATAACAGAGCAGTCTAAAAAGTCTTCAGAATTAATTGTTCAAAAAGATTAAGAAAGCTGACTAATCAAAGGACTACCTAGGCACTTCAAAATATTATTAGGCATATTAGGCAGTGGAAAATAAACTAATCTGGGTGGCCTGAAGCTGCAAAATATCACATAATAGATGCAAAATAAAGCCTGCTTGAAAATTGAAAAGCTGTTTGACATGTATATGTTGACAGTCTCTATGACTGGCAGAGGCAGGGGTGGTTTTTTTATGTGGGTGTTTTACACTGGGGTTAGACATATCAGTAGCTTGGCTTACTTTGAGATTGTTTTGTCTTAGAAATGGCCTAGCATTTTTATCTCAGAGAGCAGTCCAAATATTCTCATGACTTAATTTGCTCTTTACCTCCATAATAGCAAAACCAACCCAATTTGACTATTCAACTGAGGGACATATTTTGTGCATTTCTCTCAATAGTATGCTAATATTTTGCTAGACCATTGTCATAGATTATTTCTGCAGACCAAATAAAGAAAATGAAGTGAACATAATAAGCAGTCATGTCAACATAACAACATAACCTCCTCTTTGGCATCCAGCATGCTTCTTTGTCTAGAGCTCTGTATTAAGAAGACAACGGCTTCTGTGTCATAGTGCCTTCACTGTTCTTGGCATTCTTCTAATTCTTGCTATAATAAAGAGCCATGCAGGGTTTTCTTCTTCCTCTTCTTCTTCTTCTTCTTTTTCTTCTTCTTTCTTCCTCTTTTCCTTTTTTTTTTGTTTTGTTTTGTTTTGCTTTGTTTTGAGAGAGTGGATTTATCAGTGCAGAAACTTGTGTTCACCATAGAACATTAGTTGCCTACCTCTTCTGAAAGAGAACACACAGACGTTCTGTAAAGTGGATATTACCACCTAACCTAAAATTTCTCCAAAATTCCCTCCAATCAAAATTACTCACATTTTTCTTAAGTGGCAAGACATCTGGTCCTGTTTATGATAAAATGTGATGTAGAGAGTACAAGAAATTAAAGCCAGGTGGTAAGGCAGAAAAGAAGTGCAGAAATGCTCCTCAGGACACTGTGTTACTCATGAAGCCAAAAACTGTGTATTTTTTTTAATGGAAAAAACAGCAACAACAACAACAACTAATAGTGAACCAAATATTATTGCCTACTTATGATTGCTATAAAGTGTAAGGACTGAATTCAACAGGAAGCTTGCATGCCTACTGCGCTCTGTTTTTTGTTAAAAACACTTTATCCTAATCTGTTTACCTCCTAATGTCATCATGAACCACAACCAAACTGATTTAGATGTGGTTATGCAGGTTGGGGAGCTCACCAAGATATTGTCACTGATATCAGCACTGGCAGGCTGGAAAGTAACACTGAGAAACAGCAGAAGATTTAGGAGTTCACCAGCACACTTCTTTGGAAAGTGTGTCACACATCACCCTATGCGTCACCACCTCATGCCAGAGAACTGAAGCGTGGTTCCTCTTTCTATCCTATACCTTTGGTACCTTGGATAATCAAACCATCCTGTGATTACTCCAGCAAGAATGAGCAAGGTTTCACATATTCTGTGGGCAAGAACAAAATTGAGGTAGTGTCACATTGGAAGATGAAGAGGGTAGTAGAGATATCATTTTCCTGTCCTTCAGTAGACTTAAAGTACACTGGAAATGAATGTAACTACTTTAGTAGTAGTAGTTATTGACAGTCCTGCTGGAAAATGAGTCACCTGCAGAACACAATATACCAGAAAAGACATATGGTAAAAACAGAGGAAATAGTAAAAACTACGTAGAGACAGAGGTATTTAAAATCTCACAGCCCACCATACCTCATCTCTCTTTTTTTTTTTCTCTCTATAAAGACAAGAGGGCAGCTAGTAAATTTTAGATCGTTCCAATTCATCTTGCATAATATATAAATTGATTTATTAGTACTCCATTTTACATCATCCACTAGATTAGAGTCAATGGCATTAGAGTTGTCTACTCAATAGTTTTTCAGTCATTTCTTTTTACTTTATATTCCTGTCAATAGAAAATAATATCAAAGTTCTGGATGAGAGCAGCTGCTCTTAGTTTCATCCTGGAATCACCACAGAGAAATTACAGCTTCAGCAGTTTAAAATTCTTCATGTCCTGCAGGACAAACTCTGTTGCATAATGCCATTTTCCTATAAAACAAGAAATTTGGTGAAACATTTCCTTCCTTGAGGCATAGATGAATTTTAGAGTAAAAATATTGAGCCTACAGAAGCAAATTTTTATTTAACAGAACTCATACCTTTTCTCCATTAATATAAATTAACACTGCACAGAGTTGGACTATATAAATCTGTATGAACCAGTGGTCTGTGTCATCAAGGCAATCTGGATAAAAATATTGCAAGCAAAGAGACCTGGTGTGTGGACTGACAGTACAAAAGGCATGTGAAAGTGGTTTTGTGAGGTGGAGTTTGTATGTGCTATTGTAACTATTGAATTAAGATGCTGAAACTGTGAAGCGTTATTGAACTGGATGGGGGGAATTTCAGGACAAATGCTTGAGCATGTTTGCTTAGCCACAGTATGCCAGTGAGCTGAAATATAAGGCTTACTACTCTAAGCATCCACATGGCAAATGCTTTTGAAACTAAAATGATAACTGGGAGCTTGAGCACAGGGTAATTACAGTCACCAATGAAGTATACCAGCACTCAGACCTCGAGACTTAAATCAGCTTTCTTGGGAATGACCCAGACCTTTTACCCAGAAGACTTGCATATGGAAACTATTTGGGAAGCTGATCCTTGCCTCCTCTCAGCTGTTACCTAGTAACTGACTGTGCAAGTGCTTCCAGTCCATTTCACAGCTCAGTCACACAGGTTAACTTAAATGGCTGTGCCAGGCAGAGAGAAAGCCCAGGTAAATCAATATCATCAGTGTATTATCAAGGATTTTGTGGGTGCTAAGGAAGAAGGATGCACCCACAAAGCACTGAACTCTATGAAAATTCAGATAAAAGTTTTTGATCCTTACCACCGGTAACAAATTTCTGCTGGTGGGATCAGTGTTGTCTAGCTCAAGGTAGTGACAAATTACTACTTGGAGCAAGCTGTCCCCATCTATCAGCTGTGAGGATGTAGGAGCACCTCTTCATCAGTGGTGATGGTTTATTTACAAAGATAAGCTGTTATTGCTGACCAGCTGCTTCACACTATGGCTGCCTCTGGGAATAAGGAATCACCATGAAAAAACAGATTATTACTGAAGCTGCAAATGTATGGGTATTTACAATGGTGATTTTACCACCCAGCCTCACCTAATGATGATCTGTCAGTGCAACTAGTACATCTGTATTCCTCCCCAAATTTCATTCTTCTCTACTCTATTCTCTTCCCTACCCTCTGTTTAAATGCCCTCTGCCTTTCTTTCTCTAGGGAAGCTGTTTTATCCATCCTTTCCAGGCACCCTCCTGCCCATATCTGCACAAGAGTTCCCAGTGCTTCCATCTTCCTGTGTCCTGCCCATAACATGAGGGGGCAGCACATGAGACAAGCCCCATCATCACATCACAGAGTGGGTCAACTAGATGTCTGGGACCAGGCAACCTCCAGTGGAAGCCCATGTGGGCTGCTGTGTGCTGGGGACATGAGGACTCCAAAGAGTCCTCATGGTCTAAATACTGCCCCAGAGCCCACATAGATCAGACTAAGCAGTGCTACATTAACAGCTGGACATTACAATCTGTCCTGGTTTCAGCTAGGACAGAGTTATTTTTCCTCCTAGTAGCTGGTAGAGTGCTATGTTTTGGATTAGGATGCGAAGAGTGTTGATAACATGCTGATGTTTTAATTGCTGCAGAGCAGTGCTTATACTAAGCCAAGGACTTTTCAGCTCCTCGCTCTGTCCTGCCAGCAGGCAGGCTGGGGGGGCAGCAAGAGCTGGGAGGGGACAGCCCCAGGACAGCTGACCCAAACTGGCCAAAGGGGTATTCCATACCATCTGACGTCATGCTGAACAATATATAGGGGTGGCTAGCCAGGGTGGGGGCCCGGCTTTCGGGGTTGGGCTGGGCGTCGGTCAGCAGGTGGTGAGCAATTGCATTGTGCATCACTTGTTTGTACATATTATTATTACTATTATTATTATTATTATTATTTTCTATCTTAATAAACTGTCTTTATCTCAACCCACAGGCTTCACTTTCCCGTTTCTCTCCCCCATCCCAGAGAGGGAGGGGGGAGGGTGAGCGAATGGCTGTGTGGTGTTTAGCTGCCGGCCGGGTTAAACCACAACAGTCTTTTTGGCGCCCAACGTAGGGCACAAAGGGTTGAGATAACAACAGATCTGACCAGAGTATGTTAAACTAAAATTGGTATAAGTATTAGAGCTGCTTAATAGTTGCTAATCAGAATGTTGATTGCTTTAATCTCAGGTCTGCTGTGGCTGTATTCCAGACTGAATTTTATAGCACATTACTTTCTGTATGTGATCCCTGTTGTGCTGTTTTACTTTTCCAGGCCCTGGTTTAAGATCACTATGTTACTGTGCGGTGTAATAATAGCTTACGAGACGATGAAATATCTGGCCACGACTTTAACTTGGTATTTGTACTCAACACTGTCGTCGACTCTGTACTTTGGAAACTATATCTCGGAAACCATTAGCAATTACACCTGCTGCATTTTTTCATCAGCAAGCCAGTCTGTGGAGGGGACAGGGGAATATATTTTTCCCTACTTGTTCACTCTCCCTCACTCCTTCAGTACCCTCTTATCCCCTGAGCTAGTTATGATAACTCTCCAGGATGTTGAGTATCCTTGGGATACACAGATCAGCGTGTTGTTGTTGTTATGTCTCTTGAATGCGCTTCAGGTTTTGTTTAAGGTTAAACAACTACTTAGGCATCTCATCCAGAGGTCTGCCCTGAGGCAGATCTCTGCTAGAGCTCCTGCTCCAGCCCCTGCAGATGCTCCAGCTCCTGCAGATGCTCCTGCTCCAGCCCCTGCTCCTGCAGCTGCTCCAGACCCTGCTCCTCCAGCCGCTCCAGCAACTGCAGCCACTCCAGCTCCTGCTCCCGCAGCTGCTCCTGCTCCTGCTCCTGCAGCCACTCCAGCTCCTGCTCCTGCAGCCGCTCCAGCTCCTTCTCCTGCAGCCGCTCCAGCTCCTGCTCCTGCAGCCACTCCAGCAACTGCAGCCACTCCAGCTCCTGCTCCCGCAGCCGCTCCAGCCCCTGCTCCCGCAGCCGCTCCAGCTCCCGCAGCCGCTCCAGCTCCTGCTCCTGCAGCAGCTCCAGCCCCTGCTCCTGCAGCCGCTCCAGCCCCTGCAGCTGCTCCAGCCCCTGCAGCCGCTTCAGCTCCAGCCCCTGCAGCCGCTCCAGCTCCTGTGGCTGGGCCAGAGAAACGAACTGTTGCAGTGCAAGTTGGCCCTGCAGAGTGTATTCCAACCCCTGTGGCAGACCCTGTGGCTGGGCCAAAAAAACGATCTGTAGCAGTGCAAGTTGGCCCTGTAGACAAGGTGAAAAAATAGTATAGAGACTCAGGTCGTTTAGAACGCAGAGAAGACGAGGCTGGGCCATCAGGGGTGCAGGACGATGAAGATGGGGATGTTGAAAAAACAACACTAGTTTCCCGAAGCCTATACCAGTGTGAGCTACAAGATATGTGAAAAGATTTTGGTCGCTGCATAGGTGAGCAGCTTGTCACCTGGCTGCTCCGGTGCTGGGATACCGGAGCCAATTATGTGGATATAGATGGCAGGGAAGCCAGTCGGCTGGGATCCCTTGCTAGAGATGCAGGCATTAACAAAGCAATTGGAGAAGGAGTACGATCCTACAGCCTCTGGAGGCATATCCTGTACGCTGTAAGAGAAAGGTATCCCTACAAGGAAGAACTCGTATGTCTGCCAGGCAAGTGGACCGCTATGGAGAAGGGAATCCACTACCTGAGGGAATTAGCCGTACGGGAGGTGATTTATGCCGACCCAGACAATGGACAAGTACCCGTAGATCCAGATGAAGTCAAGTGTACACGACCCATGTGGCAGAAGTTTGTAAGGAGTGCACCATCGTCATATGCCAGCTCATTGGCAATAATGGCCTGGAAAGAGGATGACGAGCCCTCAGTGGGTGATGTGGTTAAACAACTCCGGCAGTACAAAGAAAGTCTCTCCTCTTCCCTACAGGCCTGTGTCTCGGCTGTGGATAAACTTTCTAAAAGCTTCCACCAACTAAAAGAGAATACTTTGGAGAAACTTTCTGAAGAGGTCAAGCAACTAAAAGAGAATACCTTGGAGAAACTGTCTGAAGAGGTCCAGCAACTTAAAAAGAGTGTACATTCCTCCACCCCTGTACAAACCAATGTCTCTGCTATTAGGGGTAAGCGCTCATCCATGCAAGGAAGACGATATGGTGGATACACACCTCATGCTATCCTGTGGTTTTACCTACATGACCATGGAGAGGACATGAGAAAATGGGATGGAAAATCCACTGCGACCCTAGAGGCACGGGTACGTGAGTTGCAAAAGAAAACAAGTGGGGAAAAAAGGGTTCTCTGAAAAGTTTGCTGCTCCAACTTCCAGCAGGCAGTCCTTTAAACACAGGAATGAAGATTCTGACCAGGATTAGAGGGGCCCTGCCTCCAGCCAGGGGGAGGAAAGGGACAAACGAGTTTATTGGACTGTGTGGATTCGATGGCCTGGCACGTCAGACGCACAGAAGTATAAAGCTTTAGTAGATACCGGTGCACAATGTACTCTAATGCCATCAAACTATGAAGGGCCAGAGCCCATCAGTATTCATGGAGTGACAGGGGGGATCCCAGCAGTTGACTGTATTGGAGGCTGAAGTGAGTCTAACTGGGAATGAGTGGCAAAAATACCGTATTGTGACTGGCCCGGATGCTCTGTGCATCCTTGGCATAGACTATCTTAGAAGAGGATATTTCAAGGACCCAAAAGGGTTCCGCTGGGCTTTTGGCATAGCTGCCTTACAGACAGAGGGCATTAAACAGTTGTCTACCTTGCCTGGTCTCTTGGAGGACCCTTTTGTTGTGGGGTTGCTGAGGGTTGAAGAACAACAAGTGCCAATCGCTACTACAGCTGTGCACCGGAGGCAATATCGCACCAACCGAGACTCCCTGATTCCCATCCATGAGCTAATTCGTCAACTGGAGAGCCAAGGAGTGATCAGTAAGACTCATTCACCTTTTAATAGTCCCATATGGCCAGTGCGAAAATCTAATGGTGAATGGAGACTAACGGTGGACTATTGTGGCTTGAACGAAGTCACACCCCCACTGAGTGCTGCAGTGCCGGACATGCTAGAACTCCAGTACGAACCGGAATCAAAGGCAGCCAAGTGGTACGCCACAATTGATATAGCTAATGCATTTTTGTCCATCCCTCTAGCAGCAGAGTGCAGGCCACAGTTTGCCTTTACTTGGAGGGGAGTCCAATATATGTGGAATTGGCTGCCCCAGGGGTGGAAACATAGCCCTACCATTTGCCATGGATTGACCCAGTCTGCGCTGTAGCAGGGGGAAGCTCCTGAACACCTGCAGTACATCGATGACATCATTGTGTGGGGTGGCACAGCAGAGGAAGTTTTTGAGAAAGGGAAGAAAATAATTCAAATCCTTCTGAAGGCTGGGTTTGCCATAAAACAAAATAAAGTTAAAGGACCTGCACGAGAGATCCAGTTTTTAGGAATAAAATGGCAAGATAGACGTCGAATCCCAATGGATGTGATCAACAAAATAACATCTATGTCTCCACCAACTAGTAAAAAGGAAACACAAACTTTCTTAGGTGTCGTGGGGTTTTGGAGAATGCACATTCCAAATTACAGTCTGATTGTAAACCCACTCTACCAAGTAACCCGTAAGAAGAACGATTTTGAATGGGGCCCTGAGCAACGACAAGCCTTTGAACAAATTAAGCAGGAAATAGTTCATGCAGTATCCCTGGGGCCAGTCCGAACAGGACCAGATGTAAAGAATGTGCTCTACACCACAGCCGGGGAGAATGGCCCCACCTGGAGCCTCTGGCAGAAAGAACCTGGGGAAACTCGAGGTCGACCCCTAGGGTTTTGGAGTCGGGGATACAGGGGATCTGAGGCCCGCTACACTCCAACCGAAAAGGAGATATTGGCAGCATATGAAGGAGTTCGATCTGCTTCAGAAGTGGTCGGTACTGAAGCACAGCTCCTCCTGGCACCCCGACTGCCAGTACTGGGCTGGATGTTCAAAGGAAGGGTTCCCTCTACACATCATGCAACCGATGCTACATGGAGCAAGTGGGTTGCACTGATTACCCAGCGGGCTCGAATAGGAAACCCCAGTCGTCCAGGAATCTTGGAAGTGATTATGGACTGGCCAGAAGGCAAATACTTTGGGATGTCATCAGAGGAGGAGGTGATCCGTGCTGAGGAAGCCCCACTGTACAACGAGCTACCAGAAAATGAGAGGAGATATGCCCTGTTCACCGATGGGTCCTGTCACATTGTGGGAAAGCATCGGAGATGGAAAGCTGCTGTATGGAGTCCTACACGGCAAGTTGCAGAAGCTGCTGAGGGAGAAGGTGAATCGAGTCAATTTGCAGAAGTGAAAGCCATCCAGCTGGCTTTAGATATTGCTGAATGAGAAAAGTGGCCAGTTCTCTACCTATACACTGATTCGTGGATGGTAGCAAATGCCCTGTGGGGGTGGTTACAGCAATGGAAACAGAACAACTGGCAGTGCAGGGGCAAACCCATCTGGGCTGCTGCGTTGTGGCAAGATATTGCTGCCCGGGTAGAGAACCTGGTCGTAAAGGTACGCCACGTAGATGCTCATGTGCCCAAGAATCGGGCTACGGAAGAACATCAAAACAACCAGCAGGTGGATCAGGCTGCTAAGATTGAAGTGGCTCAGGTGGACCTGGACTGGCAACATAAGGGTGAATTATTTATAGCCCGATGGGCCCATGATACCTCAGGCCATCAAGGAAGAGATGCAACATACAGATGGGCTCGTGATCGAGGGGTGGACCTGACCATGGACACTATAGCACAGGTTATTCATGATTGTGAAACATATGCTGCAAACAAGCAAGCCAAACGGTCAAAGCCTCTTTGGTATGGAGGACGATGGCTGAAATATAAATATGGAGAGGCCTGGCAGATTGATTACATCACACTCCCTCAAACCCGCAACGGCAAGCGCTACGTACTTACAATGGTGGAAGCAACCACCGGATGGCTGGAAACATATCCTGTGCCCCATGCCACCGCCCGAAATACTATCCTGGGCCTTGAAAAACAAGTTCTATGGCATCATGGCACCCCAGAAAGAATTGAGTCAGACAATGGGACTCATTTCCGAAACAACGTTATAGACACTTGGGCCAAAGAACACGGTATTGAGTGGGTGTATCACATTCCCTATCATGCACCAGCCTCCGATAAAGTTGAGCGATACAATGGACTGTTAAAGACTACACTGAAAGCAATGGGTGCTGGGACATTCAGAAATTGGGATACACATTTGGCAAAGGCCACCTGGTTAGTCAATACTAGGGGATCTGCCAACCGAGCTGGACCAGCCCAATCAAACCTGCTACGCACAGTAGAAGGGGATAAAGTTCCTGTAGTGCATGTAAGAAACATGCTGGGTAAAACAGTCTGGGCTACTCCTGCCCCAGGAAAAGGCAAACCCATCCGTGGGATTGTTTTTGCTCAAGGACCTGGATGCACTTGGTGGGTAATGCAAAAGAATGGGGAGGTCCGTTGTGTACTTCAAGGGGATTTAATACTGGGTGAGAATAGCCCATGAGTTGAGTTGTATTATGTTAATTATTATATAGTACTGTGTGTCATTACTACCATAGATAAAAATAGTGATTAACTAGAATGTATTGGAAAGGGCATGACCTAAGTATGACATAAATGGTATGGAATAAGGGGTGGATATATGTCTTGGTTTCAGTTAGGACAGAGTTATTTTTCCTCCTAGTAGCTGGTAGAGTGCTATGTTTTGGATTAGGATGAGAAGAGTGTTGATAACATGCTGATGTTTTAATTGCTGCAGAGCAGTGCTTATACTAAGCCAAGGACTTTTCAGCTCCTTGCTCTGTCCTGCCAGCGGGCAGGCTGGGGGGGGCAGCAAGAGCTGGGAGGGGACAGCCCCAGGACAGCTGACCCAAACTGGCCAAAGGGGTATTCCATACCATCTGATGTCATGCTGAACAATATATAGGGGTGGCCAGCCAGGGTGGGGGGCCGGCTCTCGGGCTTGGGCTGGGCATCAGTCAGTGGGTGGTGAGCAATTGCATTGTGCATCACTTGTTTGTACATATTATTATTATTATTATTATTATTATTATTATTATTATTATTATTTTCTATCTTAATAAACTGTCTTTATCTCAACCCACAGGCTTCACTTTCCCGTTTCTCTCCCCCATCCCAGAGAGGGAGGGGGGAGGGTGAGCAAACGGCTGTGTGGTGTTTAGCTGCCGGCCGGGTTAAACCACAACACAATCTTAGAGATCTTTTCCAACCTAAATGATTCTATGATTCTACCATTCTATGATCCTGGCTTATATGGCATAGGTATTGAAACAACATCCTCAAAAAACAACACACAAATACAGCTGCCAAATCCAGCACTGTGGGAATCATCAGTGCTGGTGACCTTAAGAAATTTGGAAGACTGTAGTTAGGGCCTGGAACACAAGTCCTACGAGGAGTAGCAGAGGGAACTGAGGTTGTTTAGTCCAGAGGAGGCTCAGGGGAGACATAATTGCTCTCTACAACTATCTGAAAGGAAGATGTTCGGAGCTGGGGGTCAGCCTCTTCTCACAGATGTCTAGCAACAAGAATAGAGGGAATGGCCTCAAGTTGCACCAGGGGATGTTTAGGTTGGAAATGAGGAGACATTTCTTCTCAGAAGGAGAAGTCAGGCATTGGAAAGTGTTGCCCAGGGAGGGGGTAGTGTTGCCATCCCTAGGGGTGTTTAAGGACAGATTGGACATGGTGCTTAGGTATATGATTTAGTAGGTGACAGTAGTGGTAGGGTGATGGTTGGACCAGATAATCTTGGAGGTCTTTTCCAGCCTTAATGATTCTATGATCAGTAAATCATAGAATCACAGAATGGTTTGGATTGGAAGGGACATGAAAGATCATCTGGTTCCAACCCTTCTGACAATGGCAGGGACACCTCCCACCCTCCCACTAGACCAGGTTGCTCAAAGCCCCATTCAACCTGGCTTTGAGCACTTCCAACTATGGGGCAGCCACAACTTTCCTGGGCAATCTGTTCCTGTACCTGACCACCATCATATTGAAGAATTTCTTCCTAATGTCTTATCTAAATCTACCCTAACAGTGTACAACTATTACCCCTTGTCATATCACTACACTCTGTGACTAAGAGTCCCTCCCCAGCTTTCCTGTAGGCCACCTTTAGGTATTGGAAGGATGCTGTAAGGTCTCCCCAAAGACTTCTCTACACTGAACAACCCCTACTCCCTCAGCCTCTTTTCATAGGAGAGGTGTTCCAGCCCCTTGATCACCTCTGTGGCTCTCCTCTAGAATCATTCTACTATGTCCATGCCCTTCTTGTTCTGGAGGCTGCAAGAGTTGAACACACTGTTCCAGGTGGGACTTACGAGAGCAGAGCAGAGGGGGAGAATCACATCCACTGACCTGCTGGCCATGCTTCTTTTGATGCAGCCCAGGTTATGGTTGGCTTTCTGGGCTGTAAGCACAGAAAATTATCAGTCAGCTTGAATGCATTTGTCTAGTATGGTGTACTTATCTGTCTCACATGCTGTGAAAACTTCTACTGAGATAGTCTTTAATATTTGATCCTAATGTTCTCTCATTCTCAAGATGAACTGAGGATTTATTCTACAAATTCTATTTTATAATTAAGAATCTTCTATCTGTAGACCTGACAGATTCATGAAACATTCAGAAGAGGTAAAATTTTGTTCCCATAGCTTCAGAGCTATGTTCAGCTTCCCAAACATTCAGAGTTGAAATCATAATTTACACAAAATCCTGTTAAAAAGCCACTGAGTGTTTATGATCATTATTTTCTCAATTTGTTATTGCTGTGCTATCATTTCCAGTTGTCTCTGCTTTGAAGAAATTAGTAAGTTTTGTCTTTGAAAACCATGAAGATAATTGCCTTGGTCTTTATGATGAGTTCTGCCTATGTGCTTCTCATGTGCTTCTCAGAGATCTTTTGGTTGAACCTGACCACTGCTAAAACTGAAAAAAAGTAGAGTTTTTGGCACTGTCAGATATATTTCATAGTGAGAATCCTTCAGACAGACATTATATAAGCTATGTAGCTGTTCCCTCAGATGTTTGAAATTTTGCCATTGATTTAATTCAGCAAGGAACAAACCTTATTCTTCTATTTGTCTGAGAGTTGTAAAGAACACCAATGATATTTTAAAAATAGTTGTTTAATGATATGTATGCCATCTAATCAAATCCAACTCAGTTTTTGCAACATCTTCTTAGAAGTTTTTTTTGGGGATCTTTCTGTCTTTACTTCTTACTCCAGAATCCAAAAGTCTCTTTTTCTATAAACAGATTTGTTACAGATTCCTTTGTCTTATTGCCCATGTTTCGAATTAACTTGTTTATTCACTCCATTTCTGGAAATGACCATTGCTTCCCTGTTTATCATCTCTGTCTGAACATAGTTACAGTGATTCAAATGGAGACAGAGATACTTTAATGTGGTTCTGACACAGTTTTCTTAGTCAGGAGGTAACACAAACCAGGCTTCTCTATTTGATTCTGCCTCTGTACATAAGTAGAGTATAGCATCTGTGTAGTTGTCTCAAACACAAGTAATAAAAGTGAATGGGTCTATAGTGCAGCATATATTGTTTTCTAAATATTCATACTGAATCACTATAAAAAAAATGGATGGGGTTACTGTGGCTCAATCTGTAGTAAAGAAATAAATAAATGACTAAGCAAATCACAGAATCACAGAACTGTAGGGGTTGGAAGGGACCTCAAAAGATCATTGGGTCCAACCTGCAAAGCAGGTTCCTCAGAGCAGGCTGCACAGGTAGGTGTCCAGGTGGACCTTGAATACCTCCAGGGAAGGAGACTCCACAACCTCTCTAGGCAGCCTGTTCCAGTGCTCCATCACCCTCACTGTGAAGAAGTTCTTTCGCATGTCAGTACGGAAGTTCCTGAGTTCTATCTTGCAGCCATTGCCCCTTGTCCTAATCCCACAAACCACTGAGAAGAGGTTAGCTACATCCTTCTGTCTCCCACCCTTCAGATATTTATAGACATTGATAAGATCCCCTTTCAGTCTTCTTTTCTCCAGGCTGAACAGACCCAGGTTTCTCAGCCTGTCCTCATAGGAAAGATGCTCCAGGCCCTGTATCATCTTTGTGGCCTTCCACTGCACTCTTTCCAGGAGATCCCTGTCTTTTTGTACTGGGGAGCCCAGAACTGGACACAGTACTCCAGGTGAGGCCTGACCAGGGCAGAGTAGAGGGGGAGGATCACATCCCTTGACCTGCTGGCCATGCTCCTTTTAATGCACACCAGGATCCTATTAGCCCTCTTGGCCACCAGGGCACACTGCTGGCTCATGGTCAACTTGTCGTCCACCAGGATCCCCAGGTCCTTCTCTGCAGAGCTCCTCTCCAGCACGTCATCCCCCAGCCTGTACTGATACTTCCGGTTGTTCCTTCCCAGGTGCAGGACTCTACACTTGCTCTTATTAAACCGCATCTGGTTTCTTCCTGCCCATCTCTCCAGCCTGTCCAGGTTTTGCTGAATGGCAGCACAGCCTTCTGGCATGTCAACCACTCCTCCCAGCTTTGTGTCATCAGTGAACTTGCTGAGGGCAGACACTATTCCCCCATCAAGTTCATCAATGAACATGTTGAACAAGACTGGACCCAGCACCGACCCCTGGGGAACATCGCTAGTCACAGGCCTCCAGCCAGACTCTGCTCCACTGATCACCACCATCTGAGCTTGGCCAGTCAGCCAGTCTTCAATCCACTTCACTGTCCACTCATCTATCCCACACTTTCTCAGCTTTGCTAGCAGGATGTCATGGGAGACAGTATCAAAAGCCTTGCTAAAGTCAAGGTAGATGACATCCACCGCTCTCCCCCCATCTACCCAGCTGGTGATGCCATCATAGAAGGAAATGAGGTTGGTTGAGCACGACTTCCCCTTGGTGAGTCCATGCTGACTATTCCTCATAACATTCTTCTCTTCCAATTACTTGGAGATGGCATCCAGAACAAGCTGCTCCAACACCTTCCCAGGGACAGAGGTGAGACTGACTGGCCTGTAGTTTCCCAGATTCTCCTTTCTGCCCTTCTTGAAGATCGGAGTAACATTGGCTATCCTCCAGTCTTCAGGCACCTCATCCATTCTCCAGGACCTTTCAAAGACGATAGAGAGCGGCTCGGCAACCACATCTGCCAGCTCCCTTAGCACACGCAGATGCATCCCATCGGGACCCATGGATTTGTGTGCGTTGAGCCCACTCAAACACTCCCAAACCGCTCTCATGTCTACCATGGGGGAGCCCTTCATTTCCCAGACACTGTGTCCTCTTGCCAGGGGTGAGGAGTCCCAGGGGGGTGACCTTGAAGCAAAGACAGAGGCAAAGAAAGCATTCAGTATCTCTGCCTTCTTGGTGTCTTCCATGACCAGGACCTCCCCCTCATTCATCAAGGACCCACATTATCCCTAGTCTTCCTTTTGCTGTTTACATACTTGAAAAAAAACTTATTATCCTTTATCTCTTTAGCAAGCCTCATCTCTAGGTGGGCTTTAGCCTTCCTCATCACGTCCCTGCAGGCCCTGACATCACATCTATACTCCTCCCAAGAGGACAGGCCCTTTTTCCACATTTCATGGACCTTCCTCTTCCTTTTGATCTTATCGATGAGCTCCTTGCTCATCCATGCAGGTTTCCTGCCCCCCCTTCCCCGATTTCCTATTCTTCGGGATGCATCAAGCCTGAGCATGGAAGAAGTGCTGCTTAAATGTAGCCCAGCTCTCACAAGCACCCTTGCCCTCAAGCAACCTAGCCCATGAGATACTCCCAAGCAGGTCCCCAAAGAGGTCAAAGTTGGCTCTTCAAAAGTCCAGGGTAGCAATCCTGCTTTCAGCCTTACTTCCTCTGCCTAGTTCCATCTGGAACTCCACCATCTTGATGTTATGCAGTGCATTTCACACTAGGCTTGATTTCTAATATTAGAGGGTAAACCACATATCACCAAGTTCATTGATATATTTTGAGCAGCTACAAGGTAGATGTTTCAAACGTTTTCTTGTTCTTCAGCTTGTGTAACTCACACCCTTCAAGGTATGAGAGGAAGTGAATCCACTCATCAACATGTTGCTAAGTACAAAGACTTGAATCCCAGGCTCTGCTCTGCCTTGGATCATCCAAAATCTTCAACCTCAGGCACCCAAATTCAGCTTCATGACCTGGTCATGAGCCTTTTGTCATTAAGGTTATGATATGAAGGAGAAAAATTGTCCTCAGACTTCTCTCTTGAAATTGTTCTAATCTGTATGAATAAGTAACCACAGGACCAAAGAGAAAGGAGAATGAAGACTGATTGTGAAGTCTATTGGTGAAGAAATGACAGCAAACAGAAGTTCCTTCTTCTTTCAGTGCTTAGTTAGGAGAGGGGAATAGCTCCATTATAACAAGCAGAGAATAATATGCTTCAGATGAAGAAACAGCTTAGACTACCTGTCTAGGATATGGGAACTGGTACCAGAATTTTCCATGTTTTAGATGATGTCACTACCAGACATCTTGTGGTATGCTGTTGAAGTATTATCCTGCCAAAATCTATTTCTTACATTTCAAACAGAGTTGGGTTAAAAATGCATGAAAAAATGATAAATCTTCTGTCTGATAATTCTTTTTTCAATTAAAAAAATATTTCAGTAGAACATCCCTGAGCAGCTTTATTTACTATGAACAGATCAGTCCAGACAGTGCCACTGCCAATCTCCTCGACTCTCTGTCTTGTGTTCAAATTACTATGATAAGTTAAAAAGGATATATGACCTTGTAGTCTGTAGAATGCCTGAAATGCATCTAGCTTCTCTATCAAAACAATATGAATTGTTTGCAGACTATGAATATTTTTTATTTCATCATGATTTTTAGCTGATTAAAACAGTCAAGGAATTCCAGCTAAAACTGGACCCTGAGAATTCTTTCTACATTATAACATTATAAAATCTCTTCCTTTTCAAATGTATTTCCAGAAAAAAAAAAAAAAGTCTTTTATTTTTTTCCTTGCCATCCTTATTCTTTCTGCACATGGTCATCCACTGCTTTCACAAAATGAGAAGAGTGAGACACATTTTCTTCGTCTGAAAACATTTAGAAGCTGAGATTACTCATCAAATACAAAAATTCATGACAAAAATGTGGTCATTGCTATAAAAATTTAGAGAATAGAAAATCCATTACTGAGACCTCGTATATTTAGAGCAGAAATACTTAAGTGATTATTAAATCCAATTTTTGTATCTTTTACAATAAAGCCTAACAGTAGAGATATACTTGGATTGTTTCAGTCACTTGTTTTGAGAGATTGTAGTCTCCTTTTACATTCATTGAAATTTCAGAGAAATCGTCTTACACAGAACTCTGTCCACAATGTTTTAACAAAAAGTGATATTGAAAATTATTCCAATACCTAAACTTGGGGGGAAAATGGGTACCCTGAATGAAAAGAATTCCAGTTGCAAACAACAGCAAACCTAGTTCAATAAGATTTTCAAAATGAAGTACTAAAATTGTAAAAAGTTTCTTCTTTTCTTTATGAATCAGTTTCCTTAATTAACTTTCTTTAAAATTCAGTTTGCAGTACTCATTTTTAATGTCTCTGAGAGACAGAAGATTTAACAAAATTTAAAAAGAGGTCTTTTTTTTTTTTTTAACTGTTCCTCATAAGCAGGCCAAGGACATTTCTGTTCTCCTTAGAGAGAAATAGGAAATAGAACATGAACTTACATGTACCCTGTTTTCCTCCCTCCCTCTCTCTTTTCCTCCCTCTCTCCCCCTTCCACTCACCCTCACCCTCCTTCTCTCTTTCCCTTTCCCATTTTCCCTTTGCCCAGTCTCTTCCCTTCCACAGTTCTTATTTCCCACTCCCCACTTCACTATTTCCCCTTTTCCTTTTCCTTTTCTTTTATCCCTTTCCCCTTCCCCTTCTTGGCCTCCTCCCTTACTCACCTCCCCCTCTCTGGAGAAGTCTGGACCAAATCTGGACATCATCTCTACCTAATCTTCTAATCTTCTAATCCAATTATCCCTAATCTGTGGAAAATATTTGAATTTGATACAAACCTATATGATGCCATACACAGTCTTATCCCACATCACAGACACACTTCATCTTGACTGTGTTTCAAGATGTACATTCGTCCTGGAGGAGGCAGTCAAATCGTTGCCAGCAGTTACTATGCAACATACATTTAGCTCCCAAATTTCTACTTATAGAGTGATTTCTGAATGCCTGTTTACTGTATAGTCTGAAAAACAGGATTAAATCTATGTGTTGCTTAATTTTCACTTGTATTTTATTAGTTCTGCTGAGTATATTCTTTATGCTAGGGGTATTTTTCTTTTCCTTGGACAAGCAAAGTTATTTTTATGCGTAATAAATAGAAAACATCAGACATTGTGCACATGTGAATGGAGAAATAATAACAGCCATTCTCCAAATATCTTTGAGAACAAAACATTCATTCACACAGCAAGCAAAGATAATAATGATCTTTTGATGTTTTCTAGGGTTTGACCTGAGAAGGCAAAGTAGATTCACACAATGAGCAAAACAGCTCCAGGGAGACCATCTTGTCAGTCTTGTCAAACACCAAGTTTATGCTTACTCAGCTCTCTACAAGACTTCTCTGCTCATTGCAGTCCGGAAGGCTAATAATAAAAAGGGTAACCTGAACAGTTTCCCCAATATCCTTCTGACCCCTGTACTGAAGTCATGACAACTGCCAGATGGATTTCTTGTATTCACAGATTTTTTCCAGAAATTATTTTTCCTGGCACCTGTATGGGGTGAAGTGGCATAAAGAGGCTGTGGGGGTGGAATTTTTATCTTTAAATTTACTAATTTTGCAAAGTGCCTTCAGATTTCCATAGCTTGAAAATATCCTTAAGCAGAAGTAATTTGTAGGCTCTTATCCTTATTTCAGATGAATATCTTTTCACAACTATTCACATGATTATTCTTAGAGTAATGAGTTAAAAAGAAAGTATTAGCAATTAAAATCACATGCACCATCAAGCTTCTGGTAAAGCGAGTAGCAGAAGTAAATTAGACAACCTATACCTTAATTTGATAATAGTTACACAAGCTAAAGCATTTATTTCTGTCTAAAATTCAAAATCAGCATGATTTTGAGTTTTAGACATAGACAGCTGCATTATGTTTTTTAAAAGATCCCTAAATAAGAGTGAGGTGTGGTTTGGGTTTGTTGTTGTTGTTGTTTGTTTTCCAAATCTAATGATTCACCAACTCCTTCAAGAACATATTATGTAAAAACATTTGGAAATGTGGCAGCTAATTTTAATGCATAACTAATGAAAAACAGAGAAGGAGGTCCTTGCTTTCCTGTCTTCCTCAGAGTCCCACCTCTGAGGCTACCTCTGTTGTCTGCAAATGATTATAGCTAGCAACCACTGGTAATTCTAATTATTTTTTCTCACTGTCCCCACTCTCTAATTTAGTGGTCTTGCTTTGGCTGAAATTGGTCTCCCAAGCCACATCCCCTTTAAGCACTGATTCTCAGCACCTTTATCCCTCACAAAAACTGGGTTGCCATCTCACCACTAGATAAGACAGAGCCAAGCTATCCAAGTGACTTCCCAATTCATCAGTTTTGCTGTCACATTTGCTTCTCTGTAGATCCCTGCCCTCTTTCTCTCAGAGTTTCCCAGCTGCTGAGCGGAGATTCAGTATTTCCCATTCTCTCTCTCACCTCAGCTCCAATTGCAGGGCCAATTACCTCTGCACAATTGTTATTCCAGCTCTCCTCCTGGTTATCTGGTCCAGCAATTTCTTGAACCACATTAGTGATTCCTTTCCAATGCAGGCGGCACTCTATATATTGTGTTTTTTCACACTGAACCCAGTTGTTCTGTATAAAAACTCATAGGCCTGAGATGCTAGGAAATAAAGCTAGTACCTAAGCAGTAGTCCCCTGCTCTGTAAGGGGACCACTACACAGGAATTATACAGGAAAGCCTATTAGCCCAATTAGCAAGTCTGATTTTGGATGCTGTTTGCAGATTATTTAGTGCATACTTAAAGTCTGCTGCAGTAAATGACAGTCACTTCAACCCTGAATATTGAAATAACAATACTTACATGCTGTTTTAGAGTTGTAAGAGTCTGTCTGTCCAAAAAGAGTAGAGAGTGAGCATAAAAATATGTGAAACTAATTTCTTCTGAGGAAAGATAAGATGAAAACTATTCTACAAAACATATTTTCTTTCCTTTCTGCCAACACAAGTTTTTCTCTTAGTCTATAGCCATGTTTTCAGAACAGGTTGAGCCCTATCAACATCTTCTGGGACATCTATCAGTAGGTTTTCAAACAATTAACCTTTTAAATATAGAACACGCTACGATCCCCTTCCCCTTTCCCTCCCTATACCTCTCACAAAACCCCTAGCTTTACATCTAAATACTGCTTCAAAACAATTGGTATGTGGCAAAAAAAGTTCTGCCTTCTACTCACAACTTTTCTGGGTCAAGCTGTGTGGGTACTATATGGTTATGACCCTGTTTCTCCTATTATATAGCCACTGAAGGCTCTATCAAATTTCGTAATTTCTCGCACTTAAAATCTTCAGAAAACTTGACAAACACAGAGGTCTTCCTCCGTCAGCAAATGGATGAGGAAGTACTTCTTTACCAAAAAACTAAGCAACTAAGCATAGCCACTTAAGGCAGCTGCATCCAGCTCTCAGTACTCCTCCCTCCATGCTCAGTAATTGCTATTTTTTATTTCTGTTTCCAAAGTACTTTTGAAATAGAAGTGAAACTTCTGTAGCAACAGGATGTTATCAGTTGTAGTACAAGCACCATATGATGCAATAATATATGTGTGTGTGTCTGTGTGTTGTATAATACATATATTTTTTAATCTTTCAATTTGTTCTCTGCCAAGTCTCCTGACACCATGTTATGCTAGGAAATAAGATTAAAATGTTTAACTTCAGAAATAACCTCCCTTTCTGAAATCTCTTTTAGGAAAGTGCTACAGTGATGCAATGGAACAGCTTTATGTAGAAAAAAAGAGATTTACCCCTAGAAAATATTTTTACTCAGAATAATGCAGAAGAGAATCCCTACAATTTTCAGAACTCCATACGTCTATATATTCTATTGAAACACAGTGCCATCAAATGCAATCAATTATTTGAATCTAACCTTTATATTAAAAAAAAATATAGATTGTAAAATGGAATTTGACTGACTTCTTTGCAAGAAACCCTATGCCATAAAAATGTCCTTTCTCTAATCAAAATATCACCTGAATGAAGTCATCATGTTTGGCCTGATTGCATTTTTTCTCCATATATGTGCAGCTGCATTTGCCTCTCCATAAATGTCATTTGATTATGAGAAAATAAACAGGCAAGGACTCACAGGGAGTCGGTACAGGGCCTGCTTGTTTACCTGCCGCAGCTTTCCGGGCTGAAGAACAAATGTCATGCAAATGGTGCACCAGCAATGAGCTGCCAATCATCCCGCCTTGGCATTCATGGTGATTTGCTAAATCATTTAAAGAGACATGCTTTACTAAATGAAAAAATATCAGCGGCAAGGGCCTGTGTTTAAACATGGGGCTGAGTTATTATCCCAGTAGGCTGGAATGAAATGAAGACATCTTCCAATTAAAGCTTGCAGATGAACCCAGACAAACCCCCCTTTTTTCATAAAGACAGGCAGATTATGATTGGGAGAGAACAGCGACAGAGGCTTTCATTACAAGCTGATTATGGTGATATAATTCCCAGTGCTGTGTGTCTGCAGGCCCAACTTCACATTTGAAGGTTTTTAATATAATTTCCTTAGGGTGAAATGCTGAAGATTTATTAAACTTTATGAAGGGCTTACAGATCCAATTTAAGAGGACATATCATAGGGCAAAACTGACAGACGATAAAATACATTCCCAGAAGAAAGAAAGAAAGAGGGAGAGAAAGAAAGAAAGAAAGAAAGAAAGAAAGAAAGAAAGAAAGAAAGAAAGAAAGAAAGAAAGAAAGAAAGAAAGTGTTTGTGTAGCTAATGTTTGGATACTTTAAAGTTTTAATAGTTTGTCAAAAATGGACAAAGAAATAGTTGAGTATTAGAGAACACTGCCTTTAGATTTTTTTAGTATTAGATATCACTGAGTTTTCTCTTGTACATATTGTTAGGAATAGCTGCATTACTGCATTTAACATGTTCCCTGATACTGCATCTCATTTAGGTGTCACAACGTGACTGTATGCAGGTGCATATCCAGTTACCCATACATCCATTTGGGTGTGAGTAAAAGTGAATAAGTGTAAGTAAATATGCAATAATAACTTGCAAGATCTGCTAAATAATTCTGATGTCTCAACTACACACAGACACACATATGTACAAGCATACACATCCACATAACAGTTAGCAGAGAGCTATCTAAAGCTACACATATGTAGCTGGAATCCTTTGATGTATGAAAGAGTATCACACTGTGGTTATACACAGTTATGGTGGGTTATGGTGGAAAACGTAAGTCAACACATTGGGTTGTTATAAAGGGGAGAGAAATGTAACTGGTCACAAGCTGAATTTTGCTATTGTTTTTATATTTTTTTAAGTTCCAGGTTATTTATTTAGCTTCTGAAAAAAAAAAAAAAAAAAAAAAAAAAAAAGAAAAAAGTGGAAAAGGAAGAAGACGAGGAAGAGGAAAAAAGAGGAGGAAGAGGAGAGACACTTAACGCCTTCTTTGCCTCTGTCTTCAATGCCGATGATGGGCTTTGGGACCCAGGGTGCCCTGAGCTGGAGGACCGGGACGGTGGGGATGACAAACTCCCAACCGACCCTGAACGTGTGCGGGATTTGCTACTCCACCTGGATCCCTACAAGTCCATGGGTCCGGATGGGATTCATCCCCGGGTGCTGAAAGAGCTGGCGGACGTCATTGCGGAACCTCTCTCAATTATTTTTCAACGATCCTGGGAATCTGGAGAGGTCCCGGTAGACTGGAAGCTGGCAAATGTTGTGCCGATTTTCAAAAAGGGTCAGAAAGAAGACCCTAGCAATTACAGGCCTGTCAGTCTCATGTCAGTGCCTGGTAAAATCATGGAGAAGATGGTTCTCGAACTTATTGAGGCGCACCTGGGGGACAAAGCAGTCATTGGTCCCAGCCAGCATGGATTTGTGAAGGGTAGGTCCTGCCTAACTAACCTGGTTTCCTTTTATGATAAGATCACCCGTATGGTGGACCAAGGGAAACCAGCTGATGTGATTTTTTTGGACTTCAGCAAGGCTTTTGACACGGTTTCCCATAGGATCCTACTGGACAAAATGTCCACCATACAGCTAAATAAAAACATCATTCGATGGGTGAGCAATTGGCTAACGGGCAGGGCCCAAAGGGTTATGGTAAATGGGGCTGCGTCAGGCTGGTGGGCGGTCACCGGTGGGGTCCCTCAAGGCTCCATTTTAGGGCCGGTACTTTTCAATATTTTTATAAACGATCTGGATGTAGGAATAGAAGGTATTTTGAGCAAGTTTGCTGATGACACCAAACTTGGAGGAGTTGTGGACTCGAATGAGGGTGGAAAGGCCTTGCAGAGGGATCTGGACAGGTTGGAGAGCTGGGCGATCACCAACCGCATGAAGTTCAATAAGAGCAAGTGCCGGGTCATGCACCTGGGACGAGGAAACCCTGGCTGCACATACAGACTGGGCGATGAGACGCTGGAGAGCAGCCTAGAAGAGAGGGATCTGGGGGTCGTGGTAGACAGCAAGTTGAATATGAGCCAGCAGTGTGCCCTGGCAGCCAGGAGGGCCAACCGTGTCCTGGGGTGCATCAAGCACGGCATCGCTAGTAGGTCAAGGGAGGTGATTGTCCCGCTCTACTCTGCACTGGTGCGGCCTCACCTCGAGTACTGTGTGCAGTTCTGGGCACCACAGTATAAAAAGGACATGAAACTGTTGGAGAGTGTCCAGAGGAGGGCTACGAAGATGGTGAAAGGCCTGGAGGGGAAGACGTATGAAGAACGGCTGAGGTCACTGGGCCTGTTTAGCCTGGAGAAGAGGAGGCTGAGAGGAGACCTCATCACCGTCTACAACTTCCTCGTAAGGGGGTGTCGAGAGGCAGGAGACCTTTTCTCCATTAACACCAGTGACAGGACCCGCGGGAACGGGGTTAAGCTAAGGCAGGGGAAATTTAGGCTTGACATCAGGAGGGGATTCTTCACAGAGAGGGTGGTTGCACACTGGAACAGGCTCCCCAGGGAAGTGGTCACTGCACCGAGCCTGACTGAATTTAAGAAGAGATTGGACTGTGCACTTAGTCACATGGTTTGAACTTTTGGATGGACCTGTGTGGTGTCAAGAGTTGGACTTGATGATCCTTAAGGGTCCCTTCCAACTCAGGATATTCTATGATTCTATGAGGTGAAGACAGAGGAGGAGGAGGAAGAGGAAGAGGAGGAGGAGGTAGAGGAGGAAGAGGAAGAAGAAGAATGGCAGCAGTCCTTCACAGAAATTCAAAAAACTAAGTTCCCAAAGCAAGCACAAGTGTAAGAGATAACCATTAAAAATTCTGTGTCTTCAGGGGTTTCAGTCAGTTTTCTCACCTTCCAAAGTTTAATGGTCACAAAAAGAGAACAGCTCTGATAGCAGCCCCAGTCTGAAATAGGGGTAACAGAAACAGCCAGCTGCATTGTGTCATTCCCCTTTCTGTTTTATCAGCATAAGTTAGGACATGCCAGAAGAAAACCAGAGTATTCAAGGTCCAACTTGTTATGTTTACCAGCACACATAATACATTTTTTGCTGTGATGAACAGGGGTCAAATCCTAAACAAAGATACTCTACTATATCTGCACCTATGATTAGACTATTAAACCACACTTCCAACATATTGAAGGAGATCCAAAAGTCAAAGAAAGTAATCAGTTTCTTTAATAATCAAGTCTTACAAATACAATTTTATACAGTGATGCATTTTGTTGCCTTCTCTGAAATGACCTTGTTAGATCATGCTCAGAACTTTATCACCAAGCCCACTTTTATTTCTGATCTAAATCAGTGTTTGATCTCAAGTTTCCAGGGACAAGCAACAATGATGCTAATTCCAGTGCTTATCTGGTACATAGCAAGCATATGTCACCTTTTCTTCAAAATATAAACTGTTTTCTAAGAGATTATTTTAAGAAACTGTAAAGAAAATGAATGTTAACAAATAGAAACATGTTCATTTAAAGACATTCATTTAAGTTCTTGGTTTGGCTCTTTCTCCTGGAAAGACCACAGGAAGAAAATCAAGCTTTTTGTCACTCAGCCTTCTGCTGGCTTCACATATACATATATTTTGATTGACTGCCTTTTTTTTATTTTTTTGCTTTTCCTTTTTTTTTAAAATACATATGTACATCTTAATCTCATTGGAAATTGTGTTCTCTCAAAATATACATATATACATATGTTTCTGTACACAAGAAAGGAGATGTTTAGTCTAACATCTTGGCTTGGGGAAGACACAGCACAGCTGCCAGCTATTCCTGGTTTTGTTTTATAAATATTAAAAAAAAAAAAAAAAAAAAAAAAAAAAACTAAGGTGTTAAAAGAGAGAAAGTCTCTAACTCTGTGTTTGTATGGCACCCAGAAAAATGGTCATGCTGCAGCAAGTGAATCTAAGGATAAAACAGCAATGATAAAATAAATGTATAGACCCTCAGACAGTATGGTACTAGTTTTGGTTTACCTACAGTTAAAAGCTAAACACAGTTACAGAGAATTGCACAATGAATTAGAAACAATAGCAGGCTCGTCTGATAGTGCATTTCATTACTGTGAAACTGAGATAATAAAAGGGAACTAAATTTATGAACTGCTTAGAGATCAATAAGCAAAGTCTTAATAAAAAGAGCTAGGTAATTTCTTATTATTATTTCCATTCAGCCTAGAAAGAAGGATGGTCCTTACATGGTATTTCGTTACCATTTACTCATCAAGCCAGTCTTTAACAAAAATGTCTTTCAGTGACGTGGCATATTTGCGTTGAGTAATGTTTGGTTATCATACTGCACACCTCCACACTTGGATGAATACGAACACAGGCAGCACTTCACATCCCTGATTATCATGTTGAGGTGCTGACAACTCTGCAAAAATCCTACCAGTCAATTTGTCTAATGTCAGATAAGATTAACCCTGGGCCACACCACCCAAAGACAACTCACAACTCACATTGATAGTGGCCAAAGCATGTTCTCAGCAAAGCAGTGTGTCTATATTGTGGGTTTATCTATAACATCACCTTAATAAACATATATTAAGTAACCCACTTAGACCATGATAATGTAAGTACAAGAAATTTACTTGTTTTATTCTTTAGATCACCTGCTGAGAGTAAGCCACATTCTGTGATATTTCTCTGATGGTTTCCCTACCAAAGACGAATGAGAATCCTGATTTTAGTTCTGGTCTTTCAGAGCTCCTTTGTCCTTCATCCTGATCTGGCTGTGAAAGTGACCTTACTGCTGTTTGTTGATTTTCTTCTGTCTGAATAAAAGCTCTAGTTATTCGTGATGTCTACTGAAGCAAAATCAAATCATTCTGCTATGAACCAAAATCTAGTGCAAGACTTAGCTTACAAATGGTTTCTTAACCAAGACATTATCGTGCTCTGAAGATTCTTTAACCTGAATGTAGGCAAAATTGTACTGACAAAATAGTGGACAGTCATTATCTACCAAGCAAAAAAGTCCAGGCTTGCTACAGCCCCAAATGTCTGAGTCCTAACAGTCATGTGTATGGTCAAAATTAAGCACTCCAGCACCTGCCTAGATCCTCTCACGGTTTAACGAGACATTTTATGAAGGCTGTCCATTTTACTATGAGCCTTAGCTGTTTCTCTTTAAATAGGGTATTTTCACACCTGTGCAAGCAGAAGAAGATGCCTTTAAAAATGGGAATTTCTCTTTGAATTTGTCCTTTCCTTTAGCTATATTTACATAGGACACCCACTATTATGCAACATGAACATCCACCTTAGTTCAAATTTAAAATAGATTTTCTTAATTCATTTAGTTTTGTTCCTGTGAGATTGCACTGATACAAAAGCACATCAGGTACCTTGAGAAAACTTGTTAGTATGCAACAGAAAGATTAAACAGAATTGATTTTGCCAGGTTATGAATATATAAAACTAAAGTTAGCTGTTCACCAAAGATTCAGGCATTGGTAAAGGATCGTGATTTTAATATTTCTACAGTACATCCCCAAGACTTGTCAAGATAAAGATCAAATCAGAAACATCACCTCCAATCCTACAGAAATTTGCTACCAAACTTGCTACCTGCTACTAGATAGGATTTCTCCCTCTTTTAAAGCAGACACATTGTTTATCTGTAGAACTCATGGCTTGTTAATATTTGCGAAGGGATTAATTATTAATAATTATTACTATTAATTATTATTAATCTAAAGAGACTAAAGTGAACACTTCAGAATATTTCTAAATGTTATTAGAAGGTCATATGATAAGAGTAATATCTGCAGGTATGTGTGGTAGATTAAAAAAAAAAAAAAAAAAAATTGAAGAAGTTGCATGTTTTTTATGCATTTCCCTAGTGACTACAGAATTGGCTACTGTTGGAGATTTACACCAGAAGCGAATGAATTATCTATTCAAAGATATTTCTGGCATAGCTGCTCTGAAGGAGTCATCCTCTCTGATGAAACTGTGAGACTGACTCCTGGACTGCACAGTAGGGATACACACCCAAACGCTATAGGTTGATTGCATAAAATGCATGACAGTAATTGCTGTGTATCCAAGAACGACTGTCAAGAGTACTTTGAAGTAATTTTCTTGTAGCATTAGGAAGACTACAGCAGAGAGGTTAAAATCACAAAAACTATTCTTGGGCTTTCTCAGCTCTGTGAAGTATAGCAACTATACTATTTCCCCTAATCTTTGGAAAAGTTAGGAAATATAAACCTTAATAGTTTGACATTTAGCACAGAAATATATACGATGTGCTTTTATAAGTACTGTCTGCTCCCAAAGTTATGAATTTAAAAGCTATAATACTAAGTTCAGACCATGAATAGCTTTGGTTTAAGGGTAAGCTGGGATATGATGATTCTGAGTCATCTGTAAGACTAAATTATTAAGGACTTGCTTTGTGCTCTGGGCAAAGATATAAGAACTGAATAAAACATATGTGCTTCCAACACTAAAAAGAATTGCAAGGCTCATGTTCTGTAGAAAGGTCTATTTGCCAGTCAAGAAAGAGGAAGAAGGAGAACTGCGGATGTCAGCAATAAATAAGTAAGATTGAGGACTTGTTTAATAATTCTACAGGTGAGTGAGAAGTGGTTTTTTCTGCCAAGTCTTGATATCAGAAAGTGTTTCTCCTGCAGGAGTTATGCTTACAGCACCTAAGCACTGAATAAATCCCATCATGTGGGAAAGACTGTTACAGGATCTATGGGTGACCTTACAGAGGACAGTTTCCTCAGATGCAATACCTGATTGCTTCAGTGCTATATCAGTGTCCACCTGTAACAGGTTACAGAACATGGCATTAGGCACAGCTGTTTGTTTAGAGTTAGTATGTGCCTTTTTCTTTCCTGACCAATCAATATGAAGGCAACAGAATAGAACAAAACAAGTGTGTCAGCAGGAATCAAGCACACCTATATTTTATGAGACGCAAATTTTTAAGTGATAGCCACATCCTGCAAAGTGCAAAGAAGTTCTGCCATATTATTAAAGACAAATGAAACCCTGAAATTTGCTGGGGATCAGAAATGGATCCCATGTTGATATTTGGTTTTGATCCCATCTTCAAACGTCACGCCAATGTTATAATTTTGATTTTCTTTTTTTTTTCTGTTTCTCTTTGTTATATCTCTATAAACACCTAATGTACAAAATCACAGAATCACAGGATCACAGAATGGTTTGGATTGGAAGGGACATGAAAGATCATCTGGTTCCAACCCTCCTGACAATGGCAGGGACACCTCCCACTAGACCAGGTTGCTCAAAGCCCCATTCAACCTGGCTTTGAGCACTTCCAACTATGGGGCAGCCACAGCTTCTCCGGGCAGCCTGTTCCTGTACCTGACCACCATCATATTGAAGAATTTCTTCCTAATGTCTTATCTAAATCTACCCTAACAGTGTACAGCTATTACCCCTTGTCATATCACTACACTCTGTGACTAAGAGTCCCTCCCCAGCTTTCCTGTAGGCCACCTTTAGGTATTGGAAGGATGCTGTAAGGTCTCCCCAAAGACTTCTCTACACTGAACAACCCCTACTCCCTCAGCCTCTTTTCATAGGAGAGGTGTTCCAGCCCCTTGATCACCTCTGTGGCTCTCCTCTAGAATCATTCTACTATGTCCATGTCCTTCTTGTTCTGGGGGCCTCAGAGTTGAACACACTGTTCCAGGTGGGACTCATGAGAGCAGAGCAGAGGGGGAGAATCACATCCATTGACCTGCTGGCCATGCTTCTTTTGATGTAGCCCAGGATACAGTTGGCCTTCTCGGCTACATGAACACATTGCTGGCTCATGTTGAGCTTCTCATGAAAAACCATCACTAAGTCTTTCTCCTCAGGCCTATTCTCAAACCATTCTCTGCCCAGCCTGTAGTTGTGCTTGGCCCTTGTACTTGGCTTTGTTGACCTTTGTGCAGTTCACACAGGCCCACCTCTCAAGCCTGTCCATGTCCCTCTGGATGGCATCCCTTCCCTTCAGCATGTCAACCACAACACACAGCTAGGTGTCATTGACATCCTTGCTGAGAGTTCACTCAGTCCCACTGTCCATGTCACTGAAAAAGATGTTAAACAGTGCCAGTCCTAGTACAGACCCTTGAGGAACAGTTCTTGTCATTGTCACTGCAACTCTTTGAATGTGATTATCCAGTCAATTCTTTATACACTCTATGGTACCTCTGTCAAATCAATTTCTCCCCATTTTAGAGACAAGGATTTCATGAGGGACCATGACAAATGCTTTGCAGAAGTCCAGGTAGGTAACATCAGTTGCTCATCCCTTATGCAACAATGCTGTAACCCCATTGCAGAATGCCACCAAATTTGTCAGGCACAATCTTACATGATGAAGCAGTGTTGCCTGTCACCAGTAATCTCTTCGTTTCCCATGTGCTTTAGCATAGCTTCCAGGAGGATCTGCTTCATGATCACAGAATCACAGAATCACAGAATTTCTAGGTTGGAAGAGACCTCAAGATCATCGAGTCCAACCTCTAACCTAACAATAACAGTCCCCACTAAACCATATCCCTAAGCTCTACATCTAAACGTCTTTTAAAGACTTCCAGGGATGGTGACTCCACCACCTCCGTGGGCAGCCTGTTCCAGTGCCTAACAACCCTTTCAGTAAAGAAGTTCTTCCTAACATCTAACCTAAAAATCCCCTGGCGCAACTTAAGCCCATTCCCCCTCATCCTGTCACCAGGCACGTGGGAGAACAGACCAACCCCCACCTCGCTACAGCCTCCTTTGAGGTATCTGTAGAGAGCTATAAGGTCGCCCCTGAGCCTCCTCTTCTCCAGGCTGAACAAGCCCAGCTCCCTCAGCCGCTCCTCATAGGACTTGTTCTCCAGGCCCCTCACCAGCTTCGTCGCCCTTCTCTGGACCCACTCAAGCACCTCCATGTCCTTCTTGTAGCGAGGGGCCCAAAACTGAACACAATACTCGAGGTGCGGCCTCACCAGAGCCGAGTACAGGGGGACGATCACTTCCCTAGCCCTGCTGGTCACACTGTTTCTTATACAGGCCAGGATGCCGTTGGCCTTCTTGGCCACCTGGGCACACTGCTGGCTCATATTCAGCCGACTGTCCACCATCACTCCCAGGTCCTTCTCTGCCTGGCAGCTTTCCAACCACTCATCTCCCAGCCTGTACCTCTGCTTGGGGTTATTGCACCCCAGGTGGAGGACCCGACACTTGGCCTTGTTAAACTTCATGTAGTTGACCTCAGCCCATCGGTGCAGCCTATCCAGATCCTCCTGCAGAGCCTTACTACCCTCGAGCAGATCGACACACGCACCTAACTTGGTGTCATCTGCAAACTTACTGAGGGTGCACTC
>CM021763.1:41710605-41748114 GCA_011075105.1 Heteronetta atricapilla | reverse complement strand
CTGTGTTCCAGGTCCTTCACCAGTTTCGTAGCCCTTCTCTGGACATGTTCCAGAGCCTCAATGTCTTTCTTGTAGTGAGGGTCCCAAAACTAAGCACAGTACTCGAGGTGCGGCCTCACCAGAGCTGAGAACAGAGGAAAACCACCTCCCTGGTCCTGCTGGTTACACTATTCCTGATACAAGCCAGGATGTCATTGGCCTTCTTGGCCACCTGGGCACACTGCCCACTCATGTTCAGGGAAGCATCATCCAACACCTCCAGATCCTTTTCCTCTGCACAGCTTTCAAGCCACTCTGCCCAAGCCTGTAGCATTGCATGGGGTTGTTGTGGCCAAAGTGCAGGTCCCGGCACACAGCCATGTTGAACCTCATCCCACTGGCCTCTGCCTGGCAATCCAACCCATCCAGGTCTCTCTGCAGGGCCTTCTTACCCTCCAGCAAACTTACCCTCCACAACTTGGTGTTATCTGCAGACTTACTGAGGGTACACTCAATCCAAATCATCCAAATCAATAAAGGTATTAAAGAAGATGGGCCTCAACAACAACCCCTGGGGAACACCACTGGTGACTGGTCACCAGCTGGATTTCACTCCTTTCACCGCTACTCTCTGGGCCCGGCCATCCAGCCAGTTTTCAACCCAGCAAAGAGTGTAACAGTCACTGTGAGGTTAAAATAGTTCATCATTTTATCAAGATTATTGAGGTTATGACTGAGGACTTAATAGTCTGGTAGTTCTTTTTGTCACAATTTAATGGTATATTGATCTTCCCAGTGACCAATCATGACCTTCAACTGCTTACAGATACTTTCAAGGGGAAAAGGTTTAAGGAGGTTATTCCCAAGGAACCAGGCACAGTGAGCCGTGACTCACCTAGATGGGTGCAGTGCAGCCATCCTAAACAGCACAGCAATTTGGGAAATGCTTCCCTGTGTAGTGACACCTGAAAGAGATCACAAAAGACTCATGACCAGCCATTATTATCATAAGCAATCAATAAAGCAATCACGAGTATCATTACCAGACAGCACATTCAAATCTTAGGCTGTTTAGCATCTATGTTTAGAGGTGTCTTTGCTCAGAGTGCAGTGAGTGTCAAGGCAGCATTACTAAGTAATCAGGCAAACCTATGGAGTCATATTTCAGTGGCATCACATAAAGACAGCGATTTGGAGGGATGTGATTGTGCTTTAGAAATGCACCAAACTCTTTTAGGGACTGTGCTATCAATGCACTCTCTCATTCTTTGATTGGTAGATTTTTTGTTTCTGATTTTTTTTTCAGCTATTCTTAATATGAATTGAAAATAATGGTAGCCAGAAAGATCAGATAAACATTCAAAGGTTCAGAAACTTCATAAATCCCATCATGGAAAATTTTAGTATTTCCATTGACCTGTTCATACAGACAGAGTGTGGATCTGGATTTAATGGTGAAGATACATATATATATGAAAGTATACCAACCATATCACCTAACTATAATTAATCATTATATATTTTGGGTGAAGAAAACTGTATATTCAGAAAGGGAATGTTACTCTAGTTTCACATTTGTTAGTGCAAAACCCATATTTTCTGTTGTCTCATAATCTAAAAATGTCTAAGTCAAAGCAGTACACTCCATATATTTGCCTCTTAGTGTAGTTTTTAAAATTCTTCTTATGTCATTCTTTGCATTGCCTAACATTACTGCATCAAGCATGCTGAGTGACAGGCCTACTGGAAAGGCACACTTGTCTGTTTTGATAAAGCCACATGCTAGCAGATATTTTGAGTCTGTCAAAAAAAAAATCTTCAAAAAAAAAAGATAATTATTGATATACTTAGACTCTACAATCCCACATCTTATTCTAATACAGTTGATGTGATTTTTACCTTCAGCTTTGCCTTAAGTGAAAATTAGCTCAAATGAGCAAGGCACTATAATGACCTTTAAAATCCCACTGTATAGTTTATTGACTAAAAATGCACAGAAAAACAGGCAGCACAGCAAACCATATTGAATATGCTTTACTTAACCCCCCCCCCCCCCCCCCCCCCCGCGAATATCAATTTGTCTCAAATCCAGTAAATAGCCAATAAAAATTCACCTTGTCTCTATATTGTCCTAGGAAAGGCAATCTCATTTACATTTATTGGAAGAAATGATGTAGTGTCCTGCAGATAATTAACACAATAAAATGCTGCTAATTTCACAGTGTCATTATAAAATTTGCCAGTTTAAATTAGAAAGTGATTAACCCTCTGAGTGAGGCAATGACATTTCCATTCCCAGTCTGCGAATTAAATTTACAAGATTTTTTTTCACTTTGAAAGTTCATCTGTCTCTCCACTGATGTTGTCCTTTACTTTTCTACCCTCCCATTCTGTCCAGTGAGGAAATCTGTTGGCTAAACAATCTGAATTCATGACTATTTCACATCACTAATCAAGATCATACCATAGGCATGGACATGTTAGTTACTAGAGGGTAAATTCTCTCTTAAAAGAAAATAGAACTAATAATCCCTGATAAGCAGAGGTTCACTGAGTAATGAACTTCTTGTTAGTGCAAGTAAAAGAAGAAGGTTTTTCCATTAATGAGGTGTCTCTAGAAAGAGCTTCATTTCATATAATGACAGAAAATCCTTAACCTTTTGCCTGGACACTACTTTATCCATTTACTGTATCTATCACTTCCACAATCTGTTTTAATTAATACCTTAAAAAAGGAATAAACTCATTTAAAGAATAGATTTATTGACCAGTAATTTAAATATTCTGACTCAAGTGAAATCCTCTTAAGAGATTGTTTAATGTGGAAAAAATGAATAAAAATGCAAGTTATGATACAATTGTCCAATCCATTAAAACAACTATTAATTGAAAAAATTCAATGCATGAATTTACAATACTGCTAAAAATATGGTTGGTTAGCTCCACCTCCTCAAAAAATTCAAGCCCCCAAAACAAATCAGCAATGTACAAAGACTATACTTCTAAAATGGAAGATATATTTCCAAGGCATTTAAGTTTAACTGGTACATCCTGCTAATTAATAATGAGTTTTAGGCTTAAGCACCCCTAAATTTGAACATGCAATACATTCTTATATATTAGCCTGTAGATTTACCATATACTCCATATATTCAGAGTTCTTATTGTAAGGAAAACCTCCACTTGAAAACATGGTCCAGCAGACAAGGAAGGAAAAGATCAATACAGTGCAAATCTCCATATCAACCTTGCTGTTTTTTTAAGGTATTCCCAAAATGGGATTCATGCTTGGAGCACAATAGCTGAGCATGAACTATGACAAGGCCAATAATTACTCTTTCACCATTATCCACCAGATCTTGTTCAAGGGCAAGCTTGCACTACCATCAGCACTGAGAGATGAGAAGCTCAGATTAGGTCATCTAAATCAGCATAGAGAAGCTCACGAGTGCAGTTACAACCACCTCCACTAGACTGGAGGAAGTGAACTAGATGGGGAAGCATAACAACATCCTTGCTTTCTTTACAGTGAAAGGGATGCAATATAGCACATTCAAGATAAAGAAGATAATTATTTTGGTTATCATCTAGATTTGTCTCTTTAAATACATATATATATATATATATTAGAAAAGCACTGATGCATTTACTTGATACACCTGTATAAAGCCATTGTACCTATACATAGTTTTGGTGGTTTTACCATGCTAGGCAACCACTCTCTCACTCCCCCTCCTCAGATGAGGAGGGGAAGAAGTAAAGGAAAGAACAACTCACGGGTTGAGATAAGGATCATTTAATTAAGAGAAAAAAAATATTAAGGAAATATTATTATTAATTAAACAATTCAACTAAAGGGGAAAAAAGGGAAAGGGGAAGAGGGAGGGGGAAGGGGAATAACAAAACAAACCAAGTAAAGGCTCTGTGGAAGAGCAGAGGAAAGAAATTACTCTCTGCTTCCCACAAATGAGTGATGCTTGACCACGTCCTTGAAGCAGGGCCTCAACGCATGTAGCTGGTGTTCAGGAGGAGGACAGACATTTTAGCAACGAGAGCCCACTACACCCCCATTCTTCCTTTTTCCTATTGCTGAGTGTGACATCATATGGTATGGAATATCCCATTGGTTGGTTTAGGTCAGCTGCCCTGTTGATGTTTCTTTCTCATTTTTTTTTGCCCACCCCCTAGGAGGGTTAGAGAAAGTCCTGATGCTGTGCCAGCAGTTCTCAGCAGCAGACACAACAGTAGTGTGATATCACTGCTGTTCTAGCTACAAGTGCAAAGAGCAGGACTGCATGGGCTGCTGCAGGGAGAGTTAACATCCCAGCCAGACCCAGTACAATAATAATCATATAAACTTGATTTCTCAAATGCATTTTACTTTTTCATAATACATAGATCTCATTTAATGTCATGATATGAAAGTGTCACATTGATTTAAAGTACTTTGAGAAAATAGTAGCTGTTTCCCTTCACCATGCACAAACACCCGATTCAGGTCTTGCAAAGTCCTGCACTGCAACAAATTCATTCAATGAAGTAGCTCCAGGAACAGATCCAACAGTACAGAACTTGGGAAACCAGACAAAATTTCAGCTTGCACTAGGCCAGAGGAAAATTTGAATGGCTAATATAAAGGGACTGAGTGATTGAATTTTGCTTTGCTATTTAAATAAATAAATAAATAAATAAATAAAGCACTGCACAGATCCATATTAAAGGAAGTATCTAGAACTTAGAACTGCTGTGAGCATTTAAGCACAGCAGCCTCTCTACAGAAGTCTTCTGACCATCCATATAGGGGAAAAGCACAGAAAAGGAAGTAGGCTACTTGGTCCACTGAGATGATCGCTGTCACACTTGGCAACAGTCCTCAGCTTCTTTCTTTAGAGGGGCAGGAATTCTCCTACACCAATTCTTCCCCAGGATTAGATCAACTAGTTCAGCAGAAATGATCATGTAGAGATAGCTTAGTAGAAAAAGCTACTTAATACTCTCTGCCATTGCTTAGACAGAAAATTAGACAGAAAACAAATAAACAAAAGAAAAACAACACCATGTTATTTTGCAAAGTAAAGGAAAAAAAACAACAACAACAACAACAACAACAACAAAATTAAATATCACCACATACAAAAGAAGAAATAGAAAGCTGTCTGGGGCACAAAGACAATAGAAATAAACCTTCCATGGAATTGTCTTGACTGAGCATTCTAGAGCATTACAAACCTGGGAAATATAGGCTTTTTCTTCACAAATATTACGGTCATTGATTGTCTATAAAAGTGTGACATTCTCTTCTTCATGTACTAGTATTTTTATATTACAGAAAGGTTTTGGGTAACACTGGGCTACATTTAATATTGCAAACAGTTTTATTTTATTTACTAGTCTTTGCATATTCATGACTCCCTGGAAAATTCAATTTTGAGGCCTACAATTTTTCATAGTTTTTATCTCTGCCCAAAAGTAAGTATTTCTTAAAGCCCCCTCCAGCTATATTTTTGTTCAACATGGTTGAAAAATAATAATTCACATTCTCATTTAAAAACTTGGATAATCTCTTTTTTAATACAGAGCAAAAAATGCACAGGTCTGATGTCTGAAGTTTGAAATCTGATGTTTGCCTAGAGTTTTAAATACTAATTTCTCTTTTTATAAAATATATATATATGTATAATTGCAAAACTTCTGACATGAGATAAGTTGATATCACTGAGATAAGTAGATGAGTGTTTGGGTTCAGAGTTCCTTCAATGGAGTGGAGAAGAAGCAGACAAAATACCTATTGAAGTACTCTAATTCTGAATCAGTTCAGAGAAAACTGTAGCTATCCCCAAATTTGCTAAGGCCATAGTCAGAAAAAATAATGCAAGTCAGCAAGTAGTCACAAACACTCTCCCTTCTTGGCTGCTCATCTCTTTCTTGCTGAGTAGTGAGACAGATCACTGGTTGAGAAATAATAATTTGTTTTCACTAGGCTAGTTTTCCGCTCAACATCAGGGTAAGAGTAGATGACGTGAGGAGGAAGATGGGATTTTGGAGGCAGCATCAACTAAGCTTGATCAATGCATTCATGAAATTACAACTTAATATCAGAATACCACTTACCCATGAAATGTGAAAACTCAGTTCAATATTTTTAAATTATTTAAAGCACTCTGAACTTCATGGTTTCAACTAAGACTATCTTGCATGCAGCTGTAACTTGGACTGATGCCTTTTAATTTGTATTCTTTCACCCATACAATGGCTTTTAAACTTCTCTTTCTCACCAAAAGTCTTTTTCTTCCTGATTTTTGGAAGAATATTTTATGACTAAATATGAAAAACATTTTTTTTATGTTTCAAATATCTCAAAAAAAAAAAAAAAAAAAAAAAAAGATTTTAAAATTTGGATACCTGACTTCAAAAACCCTGGTTCAGGTACCTCAGTAATTGTTCTGATGTTCAAAAGTGCTACTCAGCAGCACCTCTCAGGGAACTCACAGGAAAAGAGGACAGTGCAGAGTTCTTTCTCTATATTTATTAGTTTTGTCATATGGAGTTTTTATGGATAGAGTGTAATGCGTAGATTTATTAGGTATACTTTTACTCTTTTATAAGAGGATCTAAAGCCTTAGAAAATGAAATTTTATTTTTTACAATGAAACTGTAAAATAGAAAAACTCTTTCTGACATAAATGGTGTAAAATCCAGTCATTGGATGGAATACATAAAGAATTAGAATTTCAGTCTCTATTTAGTTCGTGTGTCCATAAAGCTTACTTATATAGTCAGACTCTCTTTTTGTGTTGAAAAGTTTCAACTTCTGTCCACTGATGCTGACTTTAACTACAGTTGTTGGAATAAAACCTCAGACACTATATTATGGATTTCTATCTGCATGAAGCTCATTTGAAGTGCTTCTACACAAACACAGCAGTATGAAGAATAAAATGGATGAGCTAGAAGTCTTGGCCCAGTCCCACAGCTACAACATCATTGGCATAAGTGAAACCTGGTGGGATGAGTCCTGTGGCTGGTGTGCTACAATAGATGGTTGCAGGCTCTTCAGGAGGGACAGGCAGGGTAGGTGGCAGGGCTGTGATGTATGTGAAGCATGGGCTGGACTGTGTGGAACTTCAGGTTGGTGATGGCAAAGTTGAGAACCTCTGGGTAAGGATTAAGGGATGAACAAATAAAGGGGATGTGGGAGTCTATTACAGACCACCTGGCCAGGACAACAACACCGATGAATTATTCTTTGCAGAACTGAGGGTTGCGTCTAGATCAACTCCCCTTGTCCTTATGGGGGACTTCAACTTGTCAGATGTCAACTGGGATCACCACATGGCTGACATGAGCAAGTCCAGGAGGTTCATAAAACACCTAGACCATAAAAGGATGTGAAGTATGGACTATCAGAGCCTTTCTAAGGGCCTTCACCATGAGCCAGCCATTGCTGCACCTTCTGCACCAGGATGTCACATCCTTGAACTGCCCTATTCAGGGTAGCTGACAAGGATCTAACTGTGTGCTTATCTTTCACTGGAGCTCCTGCAGGTGTGAGGGACATCCCTTGCTCTGGAATATCAGTTGCTTGCTGGCCTTAATAAGTCTGCTCCTATCAGAACAGAGGTCATCCTCTATCCTCCCACATGTATATAACTTTGTACAGAACTATGTATGAACATATCAGATTGGAGAGGGGTCTGCCAGAAGAGCCATTGAGTGGTACCACAAAACAAAATTAGAAATGAAATTGTTTTCAGACTGCCACCTGTGCAGCTATTGGCAGATAGATGAGTAGATATTATCTTAAGAACTAGAAATAAGGCTCTTTTCACTACTTCTGTCAATTAAAACACTATTTGAATTCACAAAATATATTTTTCCATTGAAGGTTTAGTTCTCTTTGTTCTGAGAATTTTTATCACCTGCAATTTTGTATTGTCAATGGGAGGTGCATGCACAACTGAATTTAGGTAGCTACATGACTCAACAATGTAGGGATTAAGAACTATACTACTGGAGGTCATGGACACATCCCACTGAGGCAACTAGTACACTTATACCCATTCTAGAAGTAAAAGACCAGTGTAGACAGAGATCAGAGCTAAAAGACAAAGTTGGCTTTAATGTGTAAATAGAATTTAGGAAAAATAAATAAATAAATAAATGCAAGCCTTTAAACTTATTTCCAAGCTTAAAAAGTTGTGAAATGTGTTAATTTGATTTATGTCAGTATGGAACAATACTAGGGCCGCATGATGAGATATAATCTTCCATTTAAGAAAAACAGAGTGATTAGTGTACATAGTTCTTGTATCATGCAAACAAAGGGTCCAGCAATTTGTGTAAATAGAGGGTTTGAAGGATGAACTTTGAGTCTTGAGTCTGGGAGATAAGAGGACCAAGGAGTTTTTGGGAAACTGCCGACTTTTGCATGGGACACTGCACAAGCCTCTGACATCCAGCAAAGAGATCACCAAATAAGGAGAAAGGGGGAGTTGAAGGACGACCGAAGGACAAAGCCTGGGAGGAAGACTATGAGCCTTCAGCACAAGAGACCCCAGAGAGACCACCAGAAACTGATACGCATGCATCCGGAGAGGGTTCAGATTTCGGGAACTAATTATAATAACCCTGCCTTTTCTAGGAGTAGTGATGAACATGTATTAGTCTAGGCGCATAAAAATAGCCACCTGATGTAACAGGTGTGCATCTTGGTGGAGCAGAGACTCCCGGTGCACCCAGCGCTGTTTGCTTCCTTCTATTCACTTACTAAATTACAAACTTTAGTTAGAATCCTACTTGGGACTCAATCATTTATCACAATGTTAATGTCTACAGGTATTTAAGTCATGAGAAGAAAAATATATGAATGTCCTTCTGTAAACACATGGGACAGTTCTACCCTTGGTATTCAGGACATTTTTTCTCAACTAAAGCTTCTTCAGAATTCTCAAACTGGGCATTCTTCCAAAGGAATGTTTCCAGAAAAGAGAGATTCACAAGGTCTGTTTTTTGCTATTATTTTTTGCTTTTAAAAGAGTGACTCCAGAAATACTGCTGTAGCTACTGTCCTGTTAAATAATACCCACAGGTGAAAGATGCGATACTATTCATCTACACAGAATCATAGAATCATAGTATGGCTTGTGTTGGAAGGGACAAGACTATCTAGTTGGAAGGGAAAGACTATCTAGTTTGATCCCCCCTGTCATGGGCAGGGATGCCACCCACTGATCAGGTTGCCCAGAGACTCATCCAACCCGGTCTTGAACAGCTACAGGAATGAGGCATTCACAGTCTCTCTGGGTAACCTGTGCCAGTGCTTCACCACACCCTGAGTGAAAAATTTCCTCCTAATCTCTAATCTAAATCTCCTTTCTTTTAGTATAAAATCATTCCCGTTTTTTCTATCTCAGGTGCACTTAGACGAGGTTCACTAGGTACATATAGCATGGTGATTAGACTAAGTACCTGTATATATTCAATCAGATGACCTGATCACTCAAACACCTCCTCTTCCTGAAGGCTACAAAATATGGCCAAGGCTGCCATTATTATTATTGTTCTCTTCACACAGCTATAGACATTATGGCATTTTGAAAACAAACAAAAAACAAACAAACAACAACAAAAAAAAACCTCTTCATTTAGGTAAAAGAGAGGAGTCATAGCTCCCTAAGCCAGAAATTATAATACTTACCATTTAAAGAGAAGTCTGCATAAACACTTTGAAACTAGTGCAGTTATGTCTATGGTTTATTATTGTATTGTGACCTGAATCTTTAATGACTTAATCTTGATTTTTTTTTCCAGACCATTAAACATCAGGTAATTTCATCAAATCTTTTAAGTGAAGAAAACCTCCTTTTAACACAGATAGCTCTTTGCAGCAGTTTTTGAAGATGTCATACATTTCCTGCTTTGTTCATTCCAGTTGGTCTTACTGATCCTAATTTTGTAATGAATGTGATGACACTTGGCAAAGATCCATAAAAAGTGTTAGAGGTAACTTTTTAAATATCCTATTCCTTAACACTAATGAAAATATCATTCACCTATGTTGTGAGTGGTACTTTAAATTAGCTGAGAAGATCTTGGCAGTGTGTGCTGAAAAGGGGGAACCCATAGCAAAAAGCCTTAGCTTGTTAATTATATTTCTTCTTCATAATGGACAAGAAATTCATTACTTATATGTAAGCCAGTAAATACTGCATGCCAGTTCTTTCATTAGTGATTTCTGAAGGCTTTGTTCTTTCTTTCTTTCCTCTCTTCTTACATTTACTAACAAAAATGTAAAACGTATAGTTTGACATGCCATAGCTATTATTTTGCTGTCATTGGCAATGAGTTTTTCACATTAAAATGGTGGAGATTTATAACAGTGGATCTAATGCTGGAAGAAAATGAATCCAGTTAAGCAGCCAGAACAAACTGGGGTGCTCAGTAATACTTACAAAATTGGAAGTTAATTTGGAAATTAATGTCAGCTTTCATAAAGATAACTAATTAATATACTGCAAAATGCTATTTTCATATCTTGGTAAAATCCATTCGCCAATGCCCATAATTCCTCATTTTGTGTCATATGTTTCTCCCCAGTCTGAGAAATTTAGGATCCAAATTAGTATCAGATTTTAAGTATGATTTCACACTTTGTCATTCCACTCAATTTCCATTAATCTAACTAAGCACCATGCTTGCAAACAGAGAATAAGCCAGTGAATATGCATGTACTTTGGTACTATCTCATGGATCAGATTACATGATTTGACAGAGTGTGATGTCTCACCACTACCTTATTTTTTCACCACCAGAAGAAAATAAGTTGTTGTGTCTTTTTCTAATTTCGTACCATGCATCCCATATCTAGAATGCCTGGATTCATTTTCAAATCATTCTAACATTAAAATTAAACTTGGCTGTAAGATCTGTTGCAAGAAAATTCACGCTTGCAACAGTATATTTTTTTACAGAATATTTCAAATTCTGCAATTTGTTTACAAATCAGCAAGCTATTATATTGCAGGGGCTGAAATGAATTAGTTAAATAGGAAATTATGTCAGATATCACATTCACATTTACCAGCAGTTCAGTAATTCTTTTAAACGCATTGATTTACTGACTTCTCTTCTCTTCTCTTCTCCTCTATTTTTTTTATTTCTTTTTATCCATGTGTTAGGTATTTCATAGCACCAGGAAGCAAGAGATTATTCCAAAGGAATTCTCATTGGAATAAGCAAAATACTGGTGGTGGGTGGCACACTATGAAGAAGTGAAGTCAATTACTCACTTTTAGTTCACCTGTATTTTCTTTTTTTTTTTTTTTCTTTGGTTAACATTTTTTTTTTTGGTGTACTTCACAAAATATATCAGGGATTGCTATTCTTATTAGAATTTTGAAGGAAAGAAGTTTAAAAGGAGATGAGGATATGGGAAGAGGTGGTGAATAGTACAGACAATACTACAAAACACTTATGGAAAAACTTAATTTAGAGGTTACTTTTGTTTTTTGTTTTGTTGAATAGGACTGCTCATGGGCCTGAAATGGTATTTGCTTCCATGCTTTCCATACTTTACTGGATTAGGAAAGAGCTAAAGCTCTTTAGGAAAGAGTTTGAGCTTAAATTCAGCTATTTAGTGTTTGTGTATTGGGATATTACAGAAAAAAATAAAATTCATTAATTTTTATTCTTATGTAAATCTTTTGTAGCCCCCTAAATGTGCTCAAAACACTAAAAAGTAAGGAACCATAGACTATTAAGTAGCAATAAAATACAAAGGTAGTATGTATCTGCAATATTCAGCACAAATTAGAACTCCAGCATCTACTTTTTCATGGGAACACTACTTTTTCTTCTATATTTGCTCACCTATTAACTCCAAATTACTTAACCCTTTGGTTACTTACCTAGTCACAGAATTGTTATTAAAAATCTGATCCTGCGGTGGAAGTATTTTATTTTTTTTTATTTTTTTTATTTTCCGTGTTTTTATTTTATTTATTTATTTATTTTTTTGCTATCCCTTCAATCTCTGCATGTTCAGGCCTAAAGCAGTAGCAAATTTGAATATTCAGTTCCTTGTGGGAATATTTTTATTAGAGAACAAGATGGAGCGTTTCAATTATTAATATTATTCACTCACTGCATGTTTTGGGATTCATGAACTGTTATGTCTTGCTCTAATGAGCTCCTAAGGATGTCCACATCCAAGGGTAAGCAGATGTACAATATAGTCAGCAGATCAGATGATAATATGGGAAAATCAAAGTACAGGTTACTGTCCTGCTTTCTTATGTATCAGGAAAAAGAAAAAAAACTTCTCTGTGAAGGCAGTGGTGTAATAACCACAAATATCTTTTGAGCACATACAGAAAGAGAGAGATGGGCTGAAAAAAACTCACAGATAAAAAGAAAGTCAGTGAAACCCATTCTATATTTAAGAAAGAGAAACACCTCCATGTATAACCAATCACAATTCAGCAGCAGTGCAGCCAAATTCAATGATAATAAAATAATAATAATAATAAGGAAAACAAATATCGAGAAACATGACAGACTAGAAAGGTCAACCCATAAACATGACTAGCAGACACTAGTTTACAAGGATCTACGAGACAGATGCTCCAGTCTCAGAAAATGAACCACTGAGTGAATAGAACATATGAGGCATTCACAAGCCTATGACAAGTCATGAGTTTCAATATTAACAGTTGGCTCAAGATCTAGAATACTATTTACTATTTACTATTACTATTACTACTAATACTATTTACTGTTCACCAAAAGGAATTTGTGAACCTGTGCTGCTGTGGATGGATGAAGCCATGAGGTCAGTGAGAAGAGTTGCCTTCCTGAGTTAAACATCATAACGTTCAAACTTTTTCAGGATGATACTAGCCTATACCATTTAACCTGCAATATCCTCTTCAGTTACCATTTCAACATCAGTAAAGGCTAGTGCTTTAAATCAAAAGGATCAGAGAAAGAAGAGTTTCATTAATTCCTTGAATGCTCCTTCTGCACAACAAAAATGCATTTCTTCAACATATATTTCAAGAAATGGATTTGACAAGACAGCATTTGCTGCAAAGCTCAACTTGTCATTAAATTTACATTATAAAGGTTGACAATATGATCATTATATTTAAAACCTCTTGAACAAGATCTTTTTCGTACTGATGTCAATGACTTGAATACAAGCAGTGTTATGGCCAATCCTGATGTTCTATAAGGATATTTTCAAAGAAAATCAATCTATTCTGATGTGATTTATTCTCTTGTGGCACTCTCAAAATTTAAATTACAGAAGCTAAGGTTAAAACTTTATTTTTTATTTTACCATATTTTTACAAAAGTTTTCTTATAAACACTGAGAAAATTAAATCAATGCCAGTGATACCAACAGTATTTATTTGCAAATACATTATAAGGCTGGTATAAAGTGCCCTTTCTTCTTACTTTGATTTGTACCAGCTATAGATTTGACCTGTGTGAATAAGAAAAGCACTTTGTCTGCCTATGACACTGACAGAAGTGAACAAATGTAGAAATGATAAAGAATGTAAAATTTGCCCATCATATGTTTCCACAATGTTTCCAAATTTCATCAATTTATTGTCAGTGTTGAAATACTTGATAATTTTCTTAAGATTTCAGGTCTAAAATCATGAGACTGTAAGAGTCCCAAATAACGTTTTATTTTCTATTAAAAGTAATAAAATAATAATAATAATAAAAAGGAATATATTAGCTCTCACAGCACATAGCTATGCTATTTTCAACTGTATTAGATGGCATTCCCTAAAAAGTCAAAAGCAAAATAAATAAAGAATGTACCTCTTTATTTATTTATTTATTTTAATTATTTTTTACAGGTAAAACATTTGGTGTTTTAGGATATATCCATTATTTTTCTTATCAATTAATGAATAAAGAATGGTAGCACTTGGATTTCCACCCAATAAATAAATAAATAAATAAATAAAATAGGCCTGTGGTATTTTAAGCTTAGTAGATACAGCTTTTTGTAACCATTGGCAGGATCTGAAATCAGCTTTGAGAGAATTTTGCCCAAGCAAGACCTGTGCATGCAAGAGAAGGTGCATAGTTAACATAGCCATAACATAACCAATCAGGTGCTTCAAATAAATATAACAATAATAAATAAATAAATAAACTAGTTGTTTTTTAAAGTTTCAGAAATTTTGTTGAGATTTTACATAGAATTCTAATAGAGTTTATGCATTCCTTAACAAGCCAGGAATGTCCAAATAATTGAAATGGTTTATGACTCTTCCAAAATGAAGAGAAAATACATCTCAAAAACGTCATAACCCTAAGTGAAGTTAATCAAATACAAACCTGAAATATAGATGAATATGACAAAATTATTAATACATACTAATACCTGGAACTAATTAAAAAAGTGATATTACATGGGACATAAATCCACCCAAACCAAATGACAAAAGAAACCACACCTCCTGACATCCCTTAACCATTGTAACAAATAAGCTGCTAATTACAAAAGGATGAACATCCCCTGGAGATACCTGTATACATAGACAATCAATAGGATATGATAACATCCAATACAATCAAGAAACATTTAAATTGAGAACAAGATTATGTACGAGGACTGTAGGATTATAAAAATTGTTTCTGAATCAAGTATACAAAAACCACAACATGCCAGCTGAGGAAAGTATAGTGCAAGAAATGAATTAGTGAAGACTTAGTCCTTGTGACAACAGCCTGATAAAAGTCCTCCAGTATCTTGGACTGATTTTTCAGCCCATCTTGAGGTAAAGGGTGTTTCACACAAAAGACTGTTACCTTATTGTTCCTATAACTAACTACTTATTCATTCTAACTGCAACTAGCATCAGGACATAAGAGAAGCTGTTATGCAGATACACCTCACTTTTTTATGAAGTTGTACCACAGTTTTACTAGTCTTCATAAAATAACCCCCATTTTACTCTGATACAGCTCTTCTTGCAATTATTTTACAAATAAACATTTATTTTATTTCTCATCACAGTATGCCTTGTGACATGTACTACCATCATTGTCAGTCCACTTTTATCTTTATCTTTTTTTTTTCCTGTAATTGGTTCTACAACTTATTCCTTGAGACTCCTCTGAAGTCACATCAAACTTTAACACCTACATAGCTGAGCTGAGCTGAGCTGAGCTGAGCTGAGCTGAGAGGCTCACATAGTGGCAATAAACAGATATTCTTTGAAAGATTCCCAGTACTTTAAGGTCCAGGGTAAGCTGATGTTATTCCCTCCCTTTTTATTTATTTTTATTTTAAAATTAAAATTAACTATTCTGTTATTTTATCATGCCCATCTCAAGTAATACAGCAGTACATAAACACATTTCAGATATTAATGAAATGGTAAAATTTACTTTTTCCAACTTCCTTTAATTTTTGTTATGTGAAAACGTGGGGTGGATATTCAGATTCAATGATTAAGACGGGATTTACAGCAGAGTACCTTCCTGCTGACAATTTTTCTCTGTGTTTTTGAGAAAACAGGAAAGAGTTTGAACTCCTTGTTATTCTAGGACCCAGAAATGGGGGATAGGTGGATTACGATTAAGCTCATAAATTTAATTCCCCAGATTCAATCTGCTAATGATAGAGAGATTTTTATCTAAGAGTAATTTGTTATGCTTGTGATGGTTTGGAAATTCCATAATGAAGCATAATCTGTTTCTTAGGAACAAAACAAGAGGAGAGTACATTACTGCTACTACTCATGCTGCCTCATCTATTCCTCATTTCTCAAAGAAAAACAGCAACCACAGTATTTGTTGTCAACTTATTGATTTTTGCCTTGCTTAATTATTTTTATATCCTGAAAATGCATGTGTACTTACAGCAGACGTTGTATCATTCTTTAGGTTTCCACATTTTTCAGTTTTACTCTCTGTCCTCCTGTCTAGTTGCTCTTTCTTAATAACTTTTATATTCTTCTGTCAAATATAATTGAAACTGGTCAACAGCTTTGAGTATCAAAGTACTTGATCTTACAGGTGTCATGAAAATTGGCATCTGGACAGAGAGAAAGATGCTATCATGTCCTGGGGGAAAATCCTTCTCTTTCGATTTGGCCAGCCAGCAGCACACACACATCCTAAACAGACAAAAGCATTTCCTTTTCCAAGTACTGGTTTTGTACTCATCGCAGAGAGCTGGTAGGAATCAAAGTCACACCTAATCAAGATATAGGTTATCACCTTCTACCTCTCAGTTTTCCTGAGTACCACCGAGCTTGTTCATTCAGAGGCACAGAGGCAAGATAGTGCCAACAAGAAGAAACTATTCACTCTAAACAGCAGGAAAGGCAGACACCTGGGATCTTCACCATACAAATTACAAACACCCCTCTCACAAAGAGGTGAGAGTACAACTCCTCATGTGATCAACTATCCTTTTTAGTTTTTTTAAGAGACATGGACCTCTTTCCCATGTGCAAAGGATTAAAAATTGATTTTTTTAAAAAATTATTTTTTTTTCCCCTGTGGTGTTTTGTCTTTTTTTTTCATGCATGGTCTCCAACTCTCATTAGAAACACAATTTTTTAACACACTTTTGGATTTTTAGATATTTAAATCATTAGTAACCACGTTCAGTTGAGTTAACATATAATGTTGCTTGCAGTTTGAATCTGATTTACTATATTTTGACCTGTTGTGTTTATTTAAAAATAAATTAAATAAATAAATAAATGTAATGAGCATTCTGGATTTTGTTTCTGTCTCTCAATATAACTACAAAATAAGCCAGTGGTTCACAAAACACCTGACTCATTTCAGCACTTCCTTCAGCACACTTCATTTTTAATATATTGTTGTTATAAGTGTCTTTTTCTTACCCTGTTCTATACACAATGAGGTCAGGTCAGTGAACAGCTGAAGTCTCTTTTTTTTTGTTTTTTTTTGTTTTCCCCTTGAGTCAGTAATACTGAATGTATTGTTTGTGAAAGGTTTAGAGCTGGTAGTAAAAATACAGGTAGCACTAATCTGGCCTTTTGCTGTCAGAGCAACTTGATTCCGAATTCATTGCATGGGGGTGAGACCACCATCTCCTGGGTAATAAGTCAATCCTATCTTTCTGCTCATTGAGCCCATAGACCTCCTTCACCACATTAATTCCACTTGAACTATAATAACCTCCTGGCTGGCAGCTGCTATTGATAAATCACAAGGGAAACTAGCAAATCGACATTGGAGGTGGACAAGCAAATTTGAACAATAGAAGAAAATCTTATAATGAACTATGATCAATAACAAGGAGTGTCAGAAAAAAATATAATCCAAAAGCATTGCTTTTTATTTCCTGATTTTAGTCAGATAAGGATATTCTAAAGGTAGTCAGAGTACTGGAGATGTTGAATACCTGGTACTATTTTACCTCGGGCATAATTTTTCAATCAACTGTTAGTTAATTAAATATGAAACAATCCAAATTGCATTACCCAATCCCTGCTTTCATTCCAATTTACAGACATCATCATAATACTTTGTTCTTCCTCTTTATCTATCTCTGCAGTTTTATGCTTCACTCATTTAAGTGAATGATACCTCTATTTTTTTTTTTTTTTTTTTTAAACCTACTCAAAAATACCTATTTAATTCAATGAGTTCCTGAATGATAACATCCAGACTGCTAGGAACAAAATCATTGATGGATATTTATTTATTGGAGAAAAATGAAACTTGCAACCTACTTGTCCATAACAACCACATCTATTGTCATCTATTGTCATTACACACTGCCAGCTTTACTTTTGCCTCATTCTACATTTCCAATTGCATTCTATATGCCATGTCTTTTCCCAGTGGTCCTGATCATCAAAAACTTACAATTCTGTGTAACTTCATTTGTGCAAGCAATCTAACTGAAATCAATAAGACTATGTGAAGCTAATGAAAATACACATGGATTTTATGATAGACAAAGGACTTAATGATTAACTTTCATCTTGTAAAATGCTTATGGCTCTCATAGTTCCAGGATATCCTGAATACGGGTGAGGAACTTGTTTGTAATTAGTAAAGCCAATCACAATTTGGGAATTCCTTCTTTGAAATTTTATCTTCTATGATCACATTCCAGTGTTCAAAACAAAACACTAAAAACATGCTTGCAGCTTATAAACACCCTGAATTATTACTAGAAGAGCAGAACATATTTCTGGTACTTTGTGTTTAATTTTAGATGGATGTTTCTCCTTTTTTAAACATATAACTTAACTGGTTTTATTGCGTCAAACATTTTCACTGGGATTGTAAAAAGAGACAAAGTGTTTGAGTGAGTCCCTCTGTAGCTCTTTGTCTCAATTTTTCATGTGCAAAAGGAGAAAAATATTTGTCTTTTACCTCACTGGATACCTTAGATAACACTTTCACTCAGGAATATGAAATATTATAATGGAGGCTCTCTAAATGCCTTAAATAACATCCCAGAGTAGAGCCTAGCTTGTGATAAGAGAAAGATTTGACACCTGAGCAGTCCACCACCTACAGAGACTGATGGTCACATGGACCCACCAGGACATAGAATTCAAAATTTCATGCTGAGTGACCCTTGGAAGTTAGAAAGGTAAAGCAAAGTGTATAGATATCAACAGTGCAGAATAATGGATGATGATGATAATAATAATAATAATAATAAATACTTTCACTCCATTGGGAACATGAGAACTACTTAATATGTTGGTGGGCATTCCTAGAATGAATTTTTAATCAACAACAGTTCTCATTTACTGGAAGAGTGAGCCTATGAATAGACTAATACTACTGAGTGACATTGTGGGCCATTTGTCTGCTTAAATTGTCGGAAAATTTCAGCCACCAGTGAAGGATTATTATTGATTTTCAGGCAGTCTTTGTTAAATACCTGATATACTGTACCACTTTCTTATTCTCCTCTACCTCCATTGCCACTGATATTAAAATGAAACCCACCTATTATCAAATCAATCATGTCTGATAAAACTACTCAGAGTAAGGTGATGTGCATCATATTTACCAACAGAGACTGAAAGTTAGGATTTCAATCATTCAGGAAAAATGCTTTTTATTTATTTATTTAATGTTTTTGGTAAGCTAGGATACTACAATTAATTACTACTCTTTAACAGATGCAATGTGGGACAAGAAGGATTGTCCTGTGGTTGAGACACTGAACAGACTCATGAACTGTCATTTATGTTTCTGGTTTTGTCAAAGGCTTCTTATGTAATCTTAGAAAAAGTAATTTATTTAAGAAATTTTTTTTGCTATGCGCGAAAAAATTTAAAAAAAAAAAAAAAAAAGAAAAAGCCTACAGATTTTCTGCAATTTAAAATTGTAGGCAAAACACTGCTTTTCTGGAATATGTAGTTATACAGACAGGGAAGTTAGAAAAAGCATAATTAAAAAGCATAATTAGAAAGGTTTTTTGCCAGGGAAAATAAAAAGATAAACTATTCTCCCAAAGTCAACTTTTTCTAGGTTATGGTAATAGAATATAAACTATAATTCACACATTCACTCCTGTGAACACTGAAAATAGTTGCATGCTATGGATTTTCATAGATATATATATATTTGCTGTGGGAAAAAAAAAAAAAAAAAAAAAAAAAAAAAAGTTATACTCTATGATCAAAAGATACAAATTTATCTTCTGAATATACAGAATGATAGCTTGCCTTCACATCCATCCAGCTTTCTCCAGGTAGTTTCACTCACCCAGTTCCAAGCTTCCCTTGCTGAGAATATGACAGGGGAGGAATTTGTCTCAGTTATCCCAAATCCCTCACAGCACTGAATACCTGAACAATCCAAAGCTTCAGACACATCTATGAACCCAGACTACAGACAGACATCGTCTTTTCTCTTCCTCTCTCCTAAATCAAAGAGTTCACGTCTCAGTTAGGTAATTTCCTGAAGAATATTATTCTGTATTTGGAATATATATGTATATAGAGAAATTAATTTTTATTAATTTATTTATTTTAATTTACATGCTTTATTTCTCTCTGTCTGCCCAGGTGCATCCCAATCATTGCAGTCAGTAATCCAATAATTATCCAAAAATACTAACTTCGTAGTATTTTTTATCAGTCTGTGACTGGGAGGGTTTAATCTGGTGTGCATGACATAGAAATAAAAACAACTCTATTTCCATGGCTTCAGAAAGCAAACTATTACATAAGACATCTTTTTCACACCATATGTTTCATTTACAAACAGATCTAGCTAGAACTGAATTTATGTTCATATTGAAATACTTTTTTATTCATCTCTATTGCTTTTGTGGTTATCCTGTGTGTTACAGCCTCCTGATGACTGTGCCTACCTTTGGTTTTCTTTACTACAACAAATTTAGGTGCATATGTCCAGAATCCTAAGAGCATCACAGCTACATCATGTGCAATGCAGGGATGCCCTAAGTTTTACAGCTTATGTTGCCTATCAAATTACTTGTCATGGCCTACACTCTCACATGTTTATGCCACATATGTATGTCTCAAAAAAAAAACAACTTCAAAACAAAAAAGATATGCAGATCTCTCATTTACAATGCAGACATTTCTTCTCAGAAAGAGCAGTCAAGCATAGGAACAGGTTGCCCAGGGAAGTCACCATCCCTGAGAGTGTTCAAGGAAATGTTGGAGCTGGCACCTATGGACATGGTTTAGAGGGTGACATTAGTAGTAGGGAAATGGTTAGACCAGATGATTTTGAAGGTCTCTTCAAACCTTAATGATTCTATGATTGTATGATTCTATGACATCCAAGCTTGTCTATGATTTCTGAGTCTGGAGAAAACTTAGAGATGATTAAAACCCTCCACCTCATCAATGGCCAACATAAGACATTTGGTTTGACAATAATTAGATAAGGATGGGCAGAGAAAGAACATCAGGGGATGTACAATACTGTGTTAGGAGTGACAATGGTAGTGACAGGGAATAGCAACTAAGATTCACAATATTTAGGGGAAGGTCTTTTTTCTCCTTTTTCTTTTCTCAGTAAACAAGAAGATGTGAGAAATCACCTCTCATCTTTATTAATTTGAACTTAACTTATCATATGTTACAAATGATGAACACTGGTCAAATTTAAATATAATTTCATGTTTTCTGCTGTTTTAGTAGCCTCCCTAGTACTTTTTTTTGAATGGGATGGATTTCATAACTTACCCATTATCACCAATCTCACTTTTTGCAGTGTGAGATGGTTTGCTTACACTCAATAATAGGAAATATTTTTATGCTTGACTGCAGGAATTTAATTTTGCACAATACAATAGATATTTGTTCTCTAGGCTCAGAGAGGTGAGGGTGTCTGTAGAACAGAATATGTCTGGGCACTGAAACAGGCTGTAGAGTCCCCGACAACTGGGAAGTAGGTGAACAGTGGTCTTGGGGCAGCCCTCATGCGGGGGCAGACACAAGAGGAAATTGTTCTCTTTGTCATACACTATGTGCCAGCCAGGGCCTCTGTTTTCATTGCCCTTAGGACAAATGCCATGGCTGTTGAATGGCTGCTGGAATATACATGGCTGTATATGTGCACACTTGGTAAGGTTTTGGAAGCAAACATGATCTTTCCATCCTTTTAGAGGTTAACCCTACTTAACATTATATTCCAGTATCATTTCTGTCTTTGCGGTTAATTTTATCATTGGAAATTACCAGAATATGAAATTACCATCATACAACCATGAGGTTTTATCTGTTTTATCAGAGAAGAAAATGTCCAGAAGGGTGGAAGCAGAATAGAACAGTCACCTAACCCCTTATGAGGATTCAGCAGAAGACATGCTCAGAAATGCACAACCCAAGACCAGTATCTGCATTTGTGTTCACAATTCACCCTCCAAAAACTGTCCCCAAGAATTATCTAACCAAAAAGGGCAAGCACAACCAGTGAGATGGAGATTTAATTTAGGAATTCTAAAGAGCAACAAAATTCTAGGTCATCAATGTTTGTCTTCAAGATGAATGCAATACTTCGTTGTCTTGGATGCAGTAAAACCTCAGAAAATCATAGATGCTAAAATATTTAGGAGTTTGCACAGGTGTAAAAAGAAAGAAAGCTTTCTTCCTGGGTTTTCAAATTAGCAAAGATATAATCCTGACCAGAAGATAGCTCATAGGCAAATGTAAGAAAATTGAATGAATTAAATAATGTTTCACTGCAGACCTATATTCCCTCTCACAGACTCAAATTTATCAGTCTGTTTCTCATGTTTTGCTATTGAAAGCATAAGCGTTTTGATACAGTTTAGGGAATTTTTGGACATATCCTGAGAGCACACTTTCTACATTGACTGAAGGATAAGTAATCTGAAGGACCCAGCTGGCCACCTTTATATGCCACATAACAAATAGGTCGAGCTTTATTATGGTAAATAAAAAAGATAATGATTGGTACTGATATTATTTTTTTAACTGGTAACAATAACTGATGTAATTTTTTATTTTTATTTTTTGAAAATATTCAGATTATAAGATGACTACTGTAAACTATGCAAAATTCTTTCTCAAGCCTGCAAGTGCCTTTTGGCAGAAAAGGTACCTGTAATTATTTATTTATTAATTTATTTTGTATATTTCTTTTTTTTCCAAGAAATGTTATATTTACCTTGAAATATTTCTGTAAAATTAATCTATTCCATATTCTTTAACATTGTATAAGTCAACTGTGACTCGTCCTGAATTCTGTGATTAAAAATGGAAAGTAATGTTTTCTCTGCAATGGACCTTATACAAACCAAAGTTTTTGTCATTTTGATATGAGTCATTTCTATTAGTTTTCTCCATTAGCAAAGTTACATGTAGTCTAACAGCATAAATAAGCAGTATCTGTACAAAAAGACATATAGTTTTACAGTCTTTGTTTCTCTTACCCTGCAATATTGTCTGACATGCAGAAGGAGATATCCTCTTATGTTAAATTATCTTTTTCCACTTGGATTCACCTAATTTTTCTTCCTATGCTTCTTACTGAAATGAAATACACATGAATATGTTCTGCTCTTTCTCTACAGTGTAGTGATTTGCCCATAGCTGTTTGGAAGAACATATTTCAGCCTTTTACTGAATGAGCCATTTATGAGGTGTTATGGGCTCCTAAATAATAGTTCACTTCAGCTAGCCTGAGAGGAATGAAGGAGGTTGATACCATGACATAGGGGAGGTGTATGAAGTGAAAACATCAGCTCCACCTAACTCAGCTCTCCTTAGGCAATACCATGGCATGAGCACCAGTGCACCAGGGTGCTGGGAGGAAAAAAAAAAAATGTTACTGATTGTTTTTTAAGGTATTTCACAGCAAACTAGACCAATCAGCTAAGTGGAAGGATTCTGTTTTTCTCAGAGAACTCTGAGACCAGAAACATACATACAGGAATTAATACGTTGAGTCCGGGGAATTCATCGTTCAAAACTACAGGTTACCCAAGGAAGCAACATAATTTTGAAGATTTTCAGAACCTGGTTGTTGATACCCTCCTTTCATATAAACTTCAGATTTTCTCTGAAGCTTTTCTCAAGTAGCTTGTTTATAGATTTTAACTTCTTGTTTAAGTCTGTTTCAAAACCATGTCTACTTTTTAAGAAGGTTATACCTCAAAGCTTTCATAAGACAAAGTGAGAAATTAGTGGTGGACATTTAAGATAATATGTTGTATTTAAATGGTATCTATATGTTCACACATTTATGAATACTTTTACTCAGTAAGGAGGGAGATATCGCATGAATTCATTGAAATATATTTTTATCAATAGGTTAAAGTCTTAGAATTTTTCCCACTATATATACTGTCTTGTCATGGCCTCCAAGAGGCAAAGATTAATTTATTTCACACTTTTGCATGAATCAAGCAGGTTGATAGAGACAAAAAATCTCATAATTTTAAGCCTTAATTTTTTCTTGTGCAAAACTCTGATACAATATCTAGTAGTTGAGAGTTTACTTTGCTAAATTGCTAGGTGCTTAATAATACCTTTTCTTTTAGCATGGAAGTTCTGTACTATTATTATCAAAGTGTCTGTAACAGAGTTTCTTTTGGAGCATGAGACACTCTCTGGCAAAGACAGCAAGAAAAACAACAACAGCTCTTTAATGCTCTACTCCAGTTACCTTTATACCTTAAAAACATAGCCAGAGAACCTAGGGATAGCATCATTCATTGCTAATAGGAGCAAATATTTCATTTCTCTATTTCCTTTTTAAACCTGAAGCAATATGTAAACAAGTATTTGTGCACGGTTGTGGTGGCTTTATATATATTGCCCAGCAGTTTTATTAGCAAAGAGACACCATAGAAACAGCAGAAGAGCCACCAGGGAGTTCTTCTGTTGTGGCAGGACAGGAGACAAACCAATTTAAAAAACAAACAAACAAACAAAATGCAAGAACTACAACAAAACAATGCAAACGAGAAGCTTCTACCTAGGTGAAAGCAGCACCTTTTTTTTTTTTTTCACAGGTTCCCTGTGTCTCTTCTGGACAGGCACCCCAACTAACTTTCTCTGCAATAGTGAAAATTGTGAGAGCAAGCATAGGTTCTTAATTTTGCTGGTTGCATGATACTGACCATATTCTTTAACCTTTCTTCTCTCCTGTTCCCTCACTTGTAATGTTCAGATTTGCAAAAACTTTTCAGTGTGTTAATATTACAGGCTTTCTATCTGAGTCTTTATTTAACAATGATCAGAGGTGCCTCAGAGGGAAAAAGACAAATTCTCAGCTGATGTAAATCACTATAGCTCAACTGTTGCTGTTGTGTTGTGCATCTGCTGAGACTAGTGCATAGAGTTCATAAAATACTGATTGTGAAAAGAATGAAGAAGTATGCATTTTGTTATGGCAAAGCATTATCATAGCCAGAGAGAAATTGTGCCTCCAGTAAAAATAGAATGAGATGCAGCTGAATTAATTCAGTTTGCAAGGTAGCAATTCCATCTTCTTCATACAAAATACTCCTTACTCCATAGGCTGAGTGCACATATAGATCCCTTTCTGAACAGATATCCCTAGTTTAAGACTGGATAACTTTAACAGAAACCTTTGACAAATAGATGAATAAAGAAATAAACTTTTTTTTTTTTTTTTTTTTTTTTTTTTTGAGAAAGAGAGAGAGAATTTCTTCCCTGAGTATTTCTATTTAAATATTACAAATATATTGGGAAACCTAACAAGGGCATTAATTACACCAGTCCAGACAGCAGCAGCCATGCCAGCATTATCAAACCATGATATATAAAACACAGCATTGCTCTTTCCATCTCCATGCTGAAAGTTGCTTTCTTCTGTAATGACAGGTTGAGAAGTACTCAGCTATTCTTTGAGTCAGTTGTAGAAACCAGCAGGATAAGACATTAACAAGCTTAAAAGGTATTACCTGTCTAGCCCTACCAGGAGGTTTATGCTGACTGTAGGGGTTTCACATATCTCTTGTACTTTCATGAGGGAATTAGTTAAAATTGCCATAGTGGAAAGTATTTGATTTAGATTAATCTCGCTTTCTCTAGCAGTGGAGGCTCATTACTCTGATTGGCTGTTCTACCCATACTGCCCTTAATGCTCTAACTATATACTCTGGAAAAAAGCCTTCAGTTCAAAGCTCTTGATGGATAAGTAAAATGGATCATTATTATCTTTTCAAGAAACCTTTAAAAGACTTAGATGAATAAACTGAAAAATATATATAAGTGAGAGACGTATCTCCAGAATTCAGTCTGGGCATATGTCTTTTTTTTTTTTTTTTTCTCAGATGACAAAATTTCTCAACCTGAGAGCAAAAGTGTTAAACGTTAATCTTTTAACTTAAGAAATAACCCTGATGATCTTACAGTGCTGATGGGATTTGTCTCCAGTTCTTAGAGTGACTAAACTGCATGCCATCAGTCATCCAGGGAATGGATTGGTTAGTCCATGAAAACACAATGTATTTTAACATTTTTAAAGCATTTTCAGTATGGGTCTTCAGGTCTGCTTATATATACAAACTGCAGATCTTTCCAGGAATGAAACTGCCAGATGCATTAATGGGGACATACAGGAAAATCAGAATATAAGTTCTGAAAGTCATCTGCCACTGTAAGGAGAGGAGGATATCTTCAGTCATTTTTGTTTGGAAGCAGGTGCCAATTATCAAAGCTTCACAACACTTATGCAAGAGTGAAAGCCCAATTGTTTTTTAATGACTAACTTTTTATCCAGGCTGCTAAATCTGAAGTATGCAGTAAAACATTATATGTTCTGTTCCTTTGGACTGTGGTTTGGACTCAGTTTGCAATTATTTTAAAGGAAGAAGCATACAAATGGAATAGGCATTTCATGGTACTAAAGATTTTCAAGTGATCTAAAACACTACGTGTTTATCCTTCTTTATGGCTTAGACACATTTAGAAGTCATAAGACATCCAACTGATCTTGCTGAAATGGTTTTTAACAACTATCAGGATTATTAACAAATCAGTGCAAGCTTGACATCACCAACCAATAATTCTTCCAACTGTATATTTATAAGATTCCCGGTGCTAATTTCTTAATGTCAGAATTACCTCCAGTACAGTGATTCAGAGGCAGATGATCTGACAGAGGAAGCTACATTTTAAAAAGTGCTATCAGAGATAATGTGTGGAGTCTTGACCTGGTTCAATTAGAGCTTTGCCCTTATGTTACCCAAGGGCATATTATCCAGCATTTATAAAGACATTGGCTTGGATAAATGAAAGAGAAAAAAGCACTATTGTTTACTCAGCAGGAGATGGGCTGTGGAAATGGTTAGATTATTCTCTCATACAGACACACAATCTTATAAACACACACACGCACGCACATACACACACACAGGCATGCACATGAATAAAACCCTTACAAAATCTCCTCAAAGTCCTGCTTGTTACCATAATTACATATTTTAAATACAAACAACAAAGTTTGGTGGTTTTGTTTTTTTTTTGTTTTTTTTTTTTTTGTTTGTTTTTTTTTTTTCTTTTGGTGCAACAACTGGGCCCATTTTCGGTGGTTTATATACATGTAATTAGCAGTTTAATTTCCTCTGAGGCTAAATTAGCCCTATGATTTTATTTAATAACAAGGAAAATTTACTGCCACGGTTCAGATTGCAGTGTCAGCCTTAGCTCTGCACTGCCCTCTGCTGCCTCCCGAGCAGTCGCTCCGGCCGGTTCAACCTAGAGCACCACAACTGCAGACTGTTACCTGAGAGCACGGAAATTGTCTAAAGAAACGGGTGAGGGAACACTATCCAACTCACAAACACACTTAATGAAGATTCCTCTCCTCCCTTTTTTTATCCTCCAGCCACCTAAAAGGCAATAAATATACTCATATACTATTTTTTTTTGTAAATTCCTAGATTATACTCATTACCATATTAGCCTTGTAACAAACCCTTTCACATGGTTTAGTTCAATTATAGATTACATTGTGTTCCTGCACACAGTCCATGCAGCTCAAGAAAATAATATTGCACAAAGCAGCATTCATCATGCCTGAAGCAATATGATTACTCATGGTGTGCCTCATTCTTGTAAAATCTAATTCAGGCATTATATTATATTTTACTTAAAAATATCTTTTAATAGGAGGAAACAAATCTATGTGTTGCAAGCGAGGGATATCTTCTTTTGGGACTCACTGTACTGACCACCAGTTCTTGCTGGAGAAGTTAATTTGTCAGCTAACAGACTGCTGGCTACCCTCATCTAAAAGGCTCTTCTAGATGTTTTACACAGCCACCTCCAGAAGCACCTTCTGCAACTAACGACCTTTATACAATACCTCTCATTTAATCTGTCCAAAACATGGGGCAGACCTTATAAATTGATTGTATGTGGATGATAGTAATTCTGGCAAACTTCAAAGGCAAAACTCAAAATGATTTCAAAACCAATTATAAGTCCCCACAAAACAGAGAGCTGACTTTCTTTGTTGCTGAAATGCAGCCAATTCTGGCGTGGAAGATGACACACAGAGCACAGCTATACATAAACCAGTGCAAGGAAGGAAAAAAAAAATAATAATAAAAAATAAAAAATAAAGTCAAATAATGTTATTGAATATAATTGCAGAGGGAATTTTAAAAGAAGCAGAAGGTAATGAGCCTACTGGAATTTAGCCAGAAATAATAGCCCTTTGTTTCTGATGTACTTAAGGAACTACAGCTGGCATCACATTGGCTAATAAGCACAGAAGCCTGGCAGGAAATGAGATCAATTAATTTGAAGAATTGTATTCTGACTAGCTAAAGTCAGGACCAGACTGCATCTTCAGATCTGCATAGAGAAAGACCCTATGGAAACAGAGTCTTGGCAAACAAATGAGCTAGCTCAGTGACATCTAGCACACATGTTCCTTCAGTATTTTCACTGGACTGGAGCCATGTGTAAGAAAAGACAGACTCCATGAGAAACTGGGAACTACCATTCCCTTCTCAGTTTTGACCAGCTTCAGGCAAATATCTGGAAAAAGGTAGATATGAGAGCTCTTTCCTAAACGGAATATGGAGCATTGATAACAATGGCAAAGAGGAAAAAAGATACTTCATAAATATGTCCCTCTACTATTGACAATGTATGAAATATCAATATGGCCAGCAGCTCACACACATATCCTGCCATCTTGATGGAAGGCCTTGCTCCAAAATGTGCACCTCTCAAGCTCTCCTTTCTCTCTTGATTGTTGTGGGAAAAGATTATCTGGCTTTCATTAAGGTGAACTGTAAATCAAACAGCTTTTTGTCTCTCTCAAAATTGCAGACCAAAGAATATGACTTCTGCAAAAACTTAAAGCATCTGGACCAGAAAATCATCAATACCTTCTCTCAAGAATTTCTTTTTGGTTAAGTTGTCTTACTCAATTTGCTCTTCTTATGATCTCATTCTAGTTTGAATCTGAGAGCAGAAGGTAGACAAAGCCCCTAATTCTGAGAGCCATCATGCCTTTGGGCTTTTTCATCAATAAATGAGCTACTTTTTAAAAAATATTTTATTTTTTTATGAGGGTAGATAAATTTTGCCTGCTATTTTCTTGCCTAATACAAAGAAAACTGCAATGCTATACAACCACATTATTTACTCTTCTTTTGCTGGAAATTGACTCCTGGCACCTGAATTTTGTGTCACTTAGACCTGAAAATAATGCAAGCTTTAAACATTGCATGGCACAAGGATCTCAGTCATCTTTGTGGGATTAATGACACATCACAGAGTAATGGGGAGCAGCCAGTAGGTTTCTAGCCACTTATGTCCTAAACTTTCTTGGCTGTGTCTCAGGAAAGAGAGACAATACAATTGCTGAGAGACAATACATTGGTGCTAGAATCTCTGGTTCAGTATTATGAAGAGAAAAAAAAAAAAAAAAGTTCAAGGAAAGAAGCACAAAATTATCTCAGAAGTCATGCCCCAATTGTTAGCTTTATGTCTCTGAAGAAACACAGACAGAAGGAACCACCAGATCATCTCATCTCACCTCACCTCCTGTACATCACACAGTTTAAAATTCCATCTAGTTACTTATGCATTCAGTGCATTAACTTACATCTAACTGAAACATAACTTGTATTTTGGCAAAAATCATTAATCACCCTCATTATTAGAAATGTGCGACTTCTTTCTGGTTTGAAATTGCTATAGGCTGTAGCCATTACTTCTTGTTCTGCATTTCTCCAAGGCCAAACAGGACACTGTCTCACAAACAAAAATAAAGGACCTTTGAGCTCTCTTCAAGCATGGTGGAAGTGGGAACACATGAAGGACAGTCACTGTCCCCCAACATAATCATTAATGCTCATGTCATTTAAACAGCTCTCAACACTTTTACTCAAAGGAAAAATGAAAATATGAGTTTAATATAAAGGTGTAGCCAAGACATTTTCTGAAATCTCTGGAATATTGTCCTGGTTTGGGCTAGGATAGAGTTAATTTTCCTCCTAGTAGCAGGTAGGGTACTGTGTTTGGGATTTAGGATAAGAATTATGTTGATATCACACTGATGTTTTAATTGTTGCAGAGCAATGCTTACACCAAGCTAAGGACTTTTCAGCTTCTCGCTCTGTCCTGCCAGCGGACAGGCTGGGGGTGCAGCAAGAGCTGGGAGGGGACAGACCCAGGACAGCTGACCCAAACTGACCAAAGATGTATTCCATACCATCTGATGTCATGCTAAACAATATATAGGGGTGGCTGGCTGGGGTGGGGGGCCAACTGCTCAGGGATAGGCTGGGCATCAGTCAGTGGGTGGGAGCAATTGCATTGTGCATCACTTGTTTCGTACACATTATTAGTAGTAGTACTATTATCATTACAACTATTATTGTTTTCTATTTTTTTTTTCTGTCCTAATAAACTGTCTTTATCTCAACCCACAGGCTTTCATTTTTTTCTGGATTCCCTCCCCCCTCCCAAAAGGGGAGAGGAAGAGGGAGGGTGTGCGAACGGCTGTGTGATGCTTAGCTGCCAGACAGGTTTAAGTCAGGAAACTTTTCATTTGCCTGGCCTTTCAGTAGGGATTACTTAGGCACACACACTAGTTTAAAATATGGACACACCAGTATAAGAGTTCCTGTTTGTCCTTGATTATTTGTTGTGGTGTTTTTTAAGGGCCACAATGTTTTAGACAGGACGTTAGTGGTGCAAAAATGTTTTCTCCTACTGTTCTCTTATAACAATGTATTTTCAGGACAAGTTTCTTCCACACCATTTCTGTTGACTTTACCTTGAACCTTTCAGCAAACGGTTCTTTCTTCTTGGTGGATACATCTCAGCAATTCCAGATTTTTGTTAAGTGTGTGTTTACGAGATCTGGTTCTCTATATTCATAGAATCATAGAATCATAAAGGTTGGAAAAGACCTCCAAGATCTTCTGGTCCAACCATCACCCTACTACCAATGCCACCCACTAAACCATGTCCCTAAGTAACACATCCAACCTTCCCTTAAACACCCCCACAGACAGTGACTCCACCACTTCCCTGGGCAACCCATGCCAATGCCTGACTACTCTTTCTGAGAAGAAATGTCTCCTCATTTCCAATTTGAACCTCCCTTGGCACAACTTGAGGACATTACCTCTAGTCGTATTGCTAGTTTTCTGTGAGAAGAGGCCAGCCCCCCACTCCCTACAACTTCCTTTCAGGTAGTTGTAGAGATCAATAAAGTCTCCTGTGACCCTCCTCTTCTTCAGACTAAACAACCCCAGTTCCCTCAGCCGTTCTGCATAGGACCTGTGTTCCAGGTCCTTCACCAGTTTCGTAGCCCTTCTCTGGACATGCTCCAGGGCCTCGGTGTCTTTCTTGCACTGAGGGGCCCAAAACTGAACATAATACTAGAGGTGGCCTCACCAGAGCTGAGAACAGAGGAAAACCACCTCCCTGGTTCTGCTGGTTACACTGTTCCTGATACAAGCCAGGATGCCATTGGCCTTCTTGGCCACCTGGACACACAGCCAGCTCATGTTCAGGCAAGCATTGACTAGCACACCCATGTCCTTTTCCTCTGCACAGCTTTTGAGCCACTATCCCCCAAGCTTGTAGTATATCATGGGGTTGTTGTGTCCAAAGTAAAGTACCCAGCACTTAGCAATGTTGAACCTCATCCCACTGTCCTTTGCCCATCCACCCTATCTGTCCACAACACTCTGCAGAGCCTTCCTCCCTCTGGCAGATCAACACTTCCCCCCAGCTTGGTGTCATCTGCAGTCTTACTGGGGGTGCACTCACTTCCTTCATCCAAGTCACCCAGTCATAGAAGTAGATGAGGTTGGTCAGGCAGGACTTGCCTTTTATGAACCCATGCTGATCAGGCCTGATTCCCTGGTTGTCCTGCATGTGCTCTGTAATTGCATTCCACATGACCTGTTCCACCATCTTTCCTGGCACTGATGTCAGGCTGACAAGACTGTAATTCCCCAAGTCCTCCTTATAACCCTTCTTATAGATGAGGATCACATTAGCAAGCCTCCAGTCATATTGGACCTCTGCAGATGACCATGACCACTGATAGATGCTGGTAAGCAGACCAGCAATCACATTCACCAACTCCCTCGGCATCCTTGAGTCCCATGGACTTATGACAGTCCAGTTGGAGCAGCAGGTCTCCAACTGTTACCACATGAACACAAGCAGTTTCTTCTGCTCCCTGTCACAGCCTGACAGGTCGGGAGGCTGAGGATAAGTGATCTGACTATTAAAGACAGATGTAAAGAAGACATTAAGAAACTCAGCCTTTTCCATACTCTTAATAGTCATGTTCTTTCCTGCATCCAGTAAAAGATGGAGATTCTCCTTGGCCCTCCTTTCATAGTCCCGTTAGAAAAGGGGACACATTAAAGGAGCAATTCTTCTAACCTATCTTAGCCTTCATTGAAATGAGATAGTTCTTTTCTGCTGGTTACCAAAGAATGACTCCCTGGGTTGTTGGCATCCAACCTAAGGCCGGATTGCATGAATCACATTGATTTTATCCCACTCAGTATTATTTAAGAATTGCCCTAGGGCTACTAGTGTCTAGTAGCTAATAGGAAACTAGGTCTTTTCAGGCAGCTGTAACTGGTGAAACAGTCAGGGATAAATGATTGGTAGAAGCCTCTCTGTTTCATGAAGTGTCCTATTGCTTATACAGTCATCTGGACTTCTGCTTCTCCCCAAGTTTCTCTATCACCTGCATTTCCACTGCAGCTCCTCATTAGCAAGAGCTGCCCTATGCAGGTTCCAAGATCCTGTAAGATGAGTGGGATGTTCTAGTGCTATCAAGGAGAGTCATTTTGAACCAGAGAGGAAGATTGTGAAGAATGTTTTACAAGGCTGAAATGCATGCACTGATGTTTGGGAAAACCTACTAGGAAAAGAGATCTATTTTTCAGGGTATTTTTCTTCTTCAGGAACTGGATTTGGAGGGAGACAAAAGATCACTGGTTCAGGCAAACCACTTTATGAAAATAACAAAGAGTAGTAAGCCTTGGAGCTGATGCAGGAAGCACTTCATATTATCAGGCTGAAAACATGACAGCCAGATATACCCTTTCAGTGTGTGTCATCCAAAGCTCTTTTGTGTTTATAATCATACAGCAAACTAAGAAGACTCACTGGCAGGCAATAACCTTTAAACTGAAGCTAAATGAGGAAAGAACCTTATTATTTTTTTTTTCAACCTATATGGTAACAACAAAAATAACCTGCTCCATACTGCAGGTCAATAGCAACACTGAATGCAAGGAAATTATTTTGAGTGATTAGAGAAGCATGTCTGCTTCTAACTCCGAAGTTCCTCTCATACAGCATTCTTTCTGATTCATCCACAGGGTTATGTCATATCACGCATATTTATTGGGTTTACATGGCAAGCTTCTGGTAGCAGAGGCTCCAAAAGAGACCCACCACTGGCCATATGACTTCACAACTCATAAGTGAAGCTAGTTGTGCCTCTGGGTAAGCAGATTGAAGAAAGGGAAAAAACCTGCTGCACAACAGCAGCTGGGAGACAGAAGTGGGAAACAACCCTGCAGAAATCAAAGTTAGTACAGATGGAGGGCAGGAGGTGCACCAGGCACACAGCAGCAGTTCCCTGCGGACTGTGGAGAGGCCCCTGGTGGAGCAGGCTGTCTCCCTGCAGCCCATGGGTCCCACATGGAGCAGATCTCCACGCTGCAGCACATGGAGGAGCCCCTTGTGGAGCAGGTGGATGTGGCCTGGAGGAGACTGTGGCCCATGGAGAGCCCTCGCAGGAGCAGGCCCCGGGCTGGAGCTGCAGCCCGTGGAGAGGAGCCCACACAGGAGCAGGGGTCTGGGGGGAGCTGCCGCCCGTGGGGGACCCGTGCTGGAGCAGTTTGCTCCTGGGGGATGGACCCCGTGGTACGGATCCGTGTGGGAGCAGTTCTTGAAGAGCTGCTGCCTGTGGGCAGACCACGCAGGCTCAGTTCGGGAAGGACGGTGTCCCATGGGAAGGACCCCACATGGAGCAGGGACAGAGTGATTGTGAAGGAGCAGCGGAGACAAAGTGTCAGGGTCTGACCACTGCCCCCATTCCTCATATCCCTGCACTGCTTGGGAGGTGGTAGAAGAGGGTGGATGGCGGGAAGGTGTTTTTACCTTGCTTTTAGTTTCTCACTGTCTACTAGTCATCACTACATCACTAGTCTACCAGTAACAGTCAATAAATTACACAGATATCTCTTGCACTGGTTCTGGTTTGGTCACAAAAGTAGCTGGGGAGTGATCTTCCTGTCCATTGTTTACCCATGACCTTTTTTTCATTCTTTTTACCGCATCCTGTTCTGTTGAGGAGGGGGAGCAAGAGATGTGGTGGAGCTGAACTATCTACTGGAATGGAACTATCACAGTCCTTTCCTGTCCTCCCCTTCCCTTTTTCCTTTCCTTTTTCTTTCCTTTTCCTTTTTCTTTTTCTTCTTTTTTTCTTTTTCAATTTTCTTTCCTCTCCTCTTTCTCTTCCTCTCTTTCTCTTTCTCTTTCTTTCTCTTTCTCTCTCTTTTTTTTTTTTCTTTTTTTTTGAGGGGGTTGAGATTAATATAACTTATTGCCCATTAAAACCTATGGAGGCATTTGAACTCATTATGAAAGTGTCTGTCTTGCCAAGCAACTGCTATGCTTATTGAGGCCTTGCTTCCCAGGAGAGGCTGAACATCTATCACTGTTGGGATGTAGAAAACATTATTTTTCCTCCTTTTGCTTCCACATGGCCTTCACTTTTATTTTTGCTTTAATTACACTGCTCCAATCTCAAAATCACAATCTTTTTTTTTTTTTTTTCCTCCATCTTGTTTTCTTTTCCACCTCCACCTCCTGCTGAGGAGGAGGAGGATTGAGAGAGATTGGCTGTGTGGTGCTTTGGTGCATATCTTTGTTAAAACACAATACACACAAAAACAGATTTCATCTGACCTGCCATAAAATACATTATAATCACACACAATCTGTATCTAAAAAAAATAAATCATCATATGTCAACAATACAACACTAGGGATCTCAGCAGCAAAGTACAATTACCCAAATTGTCATTCAGGAAACTAAAATACACGTTGTTGGGTGCTTTTTCATTGTTTTTACAAAATATGTATAGCTTGTTCTTCTTTTCCCAGAAGATAGATCCAGAAAAAAAAAAAAAAAAAAAAAAAAAAAAAAAAAAGGCAGAAAAGAAAATGGCATAACTCTACAGCAAACTCTTATTGTTAAATTTTATTCAGGGATCACCTGCCTCTGCTTCCCATGGTACCTCCAAGGCAGCAATGACTGTATTGCTCTGAAGGAGACCATTACCAACAATGGCTGCATCTCTGGTATGGACGAGAAATGGAATTTCATTATAACTGCATTCAAAGGTATTTCAATCAGCACTGATTGCTGCCTCTTTTTAAAGAAAAAAAATAATTTACTGAGTAGATTCAGTGGTTGTGGGAATCACACCCCATGATTTCCCACTCCCCGGTCTTTTTTCGTCTTACAAAAACAGTGCATGCTCTTTCCTGCTCATCTGCTGGCATTGTCACCATGCAACTTGAAGCATTTGAAAGGCTAGAATTTGTCATGTAGTCTAAAATGGTTAATAATCATATGTTCATTTTTTTCTAAATCAATGTTAAAACAATGTAAATAATTTAAACTGTAGTGACAAGTACCAGTTTGGCAAGTTTGATTTGTGGTTGTCTATCAAATTGATTCATATTTTTTCCTCAGTCCTGATCCACTCATGTGCCTCTATCCCTCTGAGGAACCGTATCATAGACTGAGATATTCATCAGACTACTGCTATCTCTTGTTCTTTAGTCTGTTATTCTAAAGTGAGAACTGCAATGGTTGCATTTTGGAGGAAAGCACTTCCTTTGCTAGCTGGAAAAAAAAATTAAAAAAAAAAAAAAATGTTCCAATGCAAGTGACAGTAGCTGTCATTATTTTGGAATAAATTTAATTAAAATTAATAAAATTAATTAAATAATATGATTCGTGATAAAATGAATTGAAGAAAAAAATACAAAATGAATTCATACATTAATTGTATGAATTAAAACAGCCTTCCTATATAGCTTTTCAACAGCTTCCTACCTTTCCTTACCTAGAGTAAAAAATAATTTTACAGAGCCAGCAAAATTTTTCTGTAACGATGACCTAAGATGTAGCAACTGCAATAAGTCTTTGCTTTTCTTTTTTCTTTTTTGTGCAAAAATTTGTTGAATGCAGTCAAAAATAACATAAATGAGAAACTATGTATATGAAAATGCATATATCTCTCCATGTATATATATATACATGGTTGGATAATTTTCTTTTATGTCTCTCTAAAGGCAATATTTCTGTTTTAGATGAATGTTGGTCCATAACTATTATCCTTGCTCTATGGAAGGCTGAACTCAGACTCTTCTTAAGGTCCAAAGATGAGAAATCATGAGGATTAATTTCAATTACCTTCCTGTGGCAGGTGTGTATTTTCCATGAATGTCTCTGTCTGGACTGCTCAGTCCACACCCCACCCCTGTTCCACAGGGCACAGTCACAGGCTCTTTCTACATGTGAACACACCACTGGCTTCCAGCCTGCTCTCCCCACTACCTTGCTCCCCAAAAGCCAATTACAGCCTCATAGGACCCTTAAAAATCAAAATGCCAGGAATAGGTGGGAGATATATTCCCAGAATTATCTGGAGCCAGGCAAGGCCTGGGAGCTACGCCCTGGCCTGGACTACTGCGGAAGCAGCAGCAAGGTCTGCAGAGATTTAAAAAGAAATTACCCAATTAAGATGTAATGGCCCTACAGCCTTCCCAGGCTGTGAATGAGAGCAGACATATTTACAATTACAGAGTATCATAAAACTATCCAGTTATATCAAATCAGCAGGGTTAAATTAGCCAGCAACATCCTGATTAGGTGCTGTGCCTGTGCGTGTGTGTGTGTGTGTGTGCGCGCGCGCGCACGCGTGCACGCAGGATGATTTATGATAAGCTCATTGGGACCTGTCAAAAAAAAGATTTCAACATGACCTTCCAGGGGAAAAAAGGGTGGAAGACAAGGATATTGAGGTTTAAGGAAGACAATTGTACTACCTCACTGTGAAAGATCATGGTGAATAGAGGTGAAGAAAGATTACATTTGTCAATGTGTTTGTATGATGATTACTTATCCACAGTCACACATCCCCTCCCCCCAGGCACGCACAAAGGAGGTAAAGTTCATTTTCCATTGTGGAGTTTTGTTACAGTAGGGTTCCTAGTTACTATTTAATTATCTTAACAGAGGGATTTCCTTTTTTTTTTTTTTTTTTAAGTGAATCTTACATATGCTTATGAACACTGAAGGACCATGCAAGCACAGCAAAGAGGAGTCCTCTATTTATCCAAAGGTCAGAGATGATTGCAGGCAGGTGGTCCAATTACCCTAGAGAAAAAAGTCTTTCTTCCCTTACCCCTCTACCCCTCTGCCTGCCTCATTCTCTCTATCTAGTCCAGGAAAAAAAAAAAAAAAAAAAAAAAAAAAAAAAAA
>CM021763.1:41696465-41710505 GCA_011075105.1 Heteronetta atricapilla | reverse complement strand
AAAAAAAAAAAAAAAAAAAAAAAAAAAAAAAAAAGATAAATTGAAATCTAACCCAGAGCTGCATAAAGGACAATATCAGCCTATTTCGCTTCTGAAGAGAGCAGCAGTACAATTTCGTATGAGTGTAGTGTGTTCATGAATCCAAAACATATATCACTGCCTTCATAATATGCCTATGAAGGCAGCGAAGAAGCTTCTTTCAGCCAAGAGACCAACAGCAGCAACATCTCAATGGTGAGGGAGATTAGAATGGGTTTTTACTCATCACTGTGCTTCTGCTCTTTCTGCTTCTCCAACCGCTCACAGCATTTCTTTCCCTGATATGTGCCCTACCTCAGGAACTCCTGGCCACCCTAAAATTTCTCAGCTGATCGCCCAAGCCCACAAGGTATGACACGTTCCAGAAAGGGCTTTCCATGCTTGTCAGTTCCTCCTGGAGCTGTAATCCTGCAAAGGAAATATTTTTACAGGGCAGCAATGCGTGGCAGCCTTCACCTTCTCTAAAATATGGATAAGGAGTGGTTTCAATGATTGAGCACAAAATGTAAAAGCTCTTATACCAGTTCCCCCAAAGAGAGAAGATTGTCCTCTAGGCCATCATTACAGCATAGTAAAAATAAACTATAAATGACAGTACTTACAACAAATACAGCTTTTAAGGAGAACAACATGTGCTATGAAGATGAATACCCCATCAGCTCTTGACAACACAGACATTGTGTTATTAGTTCTTAGGAAGCTAGTAGTAATAGCAGTAGTAGTAGTAGTAGCACCAGCAGTAGCAACAGCAGTAGTGTTCTCACCTTGCTAACAAAATGGGAATCTTCATCTGTCCTTCATCTGGAATCTTCTGGGCATCTGAGACTCTGATGAGCTTCTTGCTTATTACCTTTAATAATATGGAAGCATATAGCCGGGGAACGGGTTCAAACCTACAGTCACTGTGCAGGTCTGACTGCTAACCCTGGCCTGAAAACCATTTAACTTCTCAATGTAGAGTCTATTGCTCCTCTTGCACAGCTCTAGTTAGAAGAGGAGGAAAGAAACAGTGTGGCCTGTGAGGACAGAAATCAGTTCTTCAAATTGAGACATTCTTTGTGTAGATTTTTCTGGGCTAGTGTTCCTTGTCAAACACAACTGAATTATGTCAAAACATACAGTGTATGAACCAGTCCTTAGGTATAAAAAGTGGTAGGAATATGTGACAAGGATGTCAAGCAGTTCAGAACATGGAAAAAAAATGCAACTAAACAAAGTCCAGACATCAGATCTTAGCTTTACAGGTGGTGTAGGGGTACAAAGAAAATTTACTAACTCTAGGAGGATATAGTGGAAAATCTCATGTCATTCAGGAAACCCTTAAATGCAGAAGCCCAAACCATCCAGTTCTATATTCATCTCTCTACAAAGGTACTCCAACCCAGTCATACTGAAGCAGCTAGGTGACCATGCAAGGACATTGCAAGCAGCAGCAACCGCAAGAAAGGCAGGAGCTTGAGAAAACATCAAGGCCTGGGTCCTCACTTCCCAAAGCATTAATAGAGTACAGTCCAACTCAAATTAAATGATTAATTTTCTCCTAACTATGAGTTTTGATACCTAAGTACTCACCTGAATATGAATAGGTGAGTTCAACAATTACACAAGCCAAGATGCCTCACTGTTTTTTGAATCATAAGTGATTAACAGACTGTCAGTGCAACTCAAGACTGGAGATCTGCAGCTGTCTTACTTGTAACTACCTTAGCTGAAAATTCAATGGTATCAAGCCTTGTACTCCTTTCCGTACTTACTAGGACATAGGAACAGAACTCTGAAACTTCTAAAAGAAACTATGGGAGCCCTTAAAAGATATCTGTCAGGCAATTTCTCTGCAGGATTTAGCCCCAGGTGAATACAATAAACTAGCTGGAAATAGATCTTCTCAATTTCTACTATTTTAATGTCACGGGCAACCTTTACACACTCACTAAATATTCACCTTCCTCCCTTCCATCTTTTTCTGGATTGTAATTCTAACTGATGTTCCAGAGAACATATACTCTGTGTAAAAATTCAAATACATACACAGGATTAAGCAGGTTTTGTTAAAAATATTGCTTATTTTACAGAAAAAAAAATATCTTTAACACAAAATTTAGACATTAAAAATTTAATTATGGTGTTCTATAGCTTTTAATTAATTACAAAAATGTTACATTGCTGGTAATCCTCATTGTTCTTGTAATCCTCTGCAAGATGCATGAATTAAATATCATTCTCTTTAAGCAATACACATGGTAATATTGCATTTATACCTTAGCAATTCATACAATAATTGCTTATATAACTGAGAAAATTAATTACTGGCCAAAGCTTGCCATACCATAAGGAAATGTTGAAAATGGTCTTATGTACCCTTGAAACTCATGGAATAACACTTTACTTGGTTCTGCAGCTGTCCAGAAAGGCTATCTTTGAACAGGAGTGTGAAAAGGGTGGTATTTTTTCTCAAGGTACACATACACTAAGAGAAAAGGTAACCACTGACCACCTAAAGGTTCTGTATTTGGTTTTCCAGCTGTAAATACAAGTATTTCCAATACTTGTCAGCCACTTGCCCACACTTGCATGCTCTTGGTGCAATACTTCTGTTCATCATTTTCTGCCCTGCTCAGTGGAAAGTCGGAAAGAGTGCAGCTGTATAAAGCAATGGCTAGCACATTTTTTATGAGTAAAATTTATGGAGTAATGTATCTACTTTTAGCATGACTATTGTTAAACCTGGAGATCAAGCAAAGTGACACTGAGTATATTGCTTTATCAATTGGATTCGTTCGAGTGAAAAATGCTGATCATGTCATGTCTATCCCCTGGGTGCAGAAACACTACTTCACTACTTGAGCGGTCGATACATAAAAGTCAAATTCATTATAATTTGTAGCTTTTTTTTTCTTGAAGAAGAACATGGTTCTCAGTACATCAATATCAACTCTTAAATCCACATCGGATGGAGAGGGTACAGCACAGTAATTCAATCTCTTTACACTTAATATGGTCAGGAAGGGAGAATGAAAACAGCCTCTTGTAAAATGATGGAAAAAACAGGATGCAATCATTCTGATGGAGCTTTGCAAAGGAGTCATTTTACACCATTCGTTACCAGGGCAACAAAATATAGTGAGCCCCATACATCTAACAGGTGACATTTTAGCTAAGAAATTGCTTCTTTGGTATTTTTTCTGTCTATGAAAAACAATGTTACCAGCGTTTTCACTTGTCATGTACTATAGGGCAACATATTCCTGCTGACAGGCCCATAATGGAAAAATAGAGCAGTTAAATAGTATTACAGTCTAACTTTTAGGATACATGCTAATCTGCTCTTTAAGGAGACTTCAGACATTTTCAAACACCCTGGAGACTTGAGTGACTGGAAATTTCTGCAAAAGTGTACATAGATGAGCAGACAGATGTGTTTAGTGGAAACAAAAAACCCCTCTTTTCCAATCTTTTCTGATTTAGCTAAAACCTGGAAGTTTCTTTTATAGATAAATACACTTTAGTGTTTGTAAATGGCCACCCACAAATACACCTGTGCCAAATACATCAAATGTGTTAGTTTCCATACCTTTTGTACTGTTGAATGTATCAATTATTGCTGGTCCACACTCACGAAGGTCACATTCTGGTTTCAGATTCCTGTACAACTGTTACAGAATTCAGAGAGAGGAAAGAGTCTCCATTTCCATTCCATCCTTTCCTGTGTCCAGTTCTGGGCTCCCCAGTACAAAAAAGACAGGGATCTCCTGGGAAGAGTGCAGTGGAGGGCCACAAAGATGATACAGGGCCTGAAGCATCTTTCCTATGAGGACAGGCTGAGAGACCTGGGTCTGTTCAGACTGGAGAAAAGAAGACTGAAAGGGGATCTTATCAATGTCTATAAATATCTGAAGGGTGGGAGACAGAAGGATGTAGCTAACCTCTTCTCAGTGGTTTGGGGGATATGACAAGATAGAACACAGGAACTTCCGTACTGACATGCAAAAGAACTTCTTCATGGTGAGGGTGATGGAGCACTGGAACAGGCTGCCTAGAGAGGCTGTGGAGTCTCCTTCTCTGGAGATATTCAAAACCCGCCTGGATGCCATCCAGCGCAAGGTCATCTAGGTGATCCTGCTTGACAAGGGATGATTGGATTAGGTGATCTTCAGAGGTCCCTTCCAACCTTGGCCATTCTGTGATTCTGTGATTCTGTGAATGTCCATCTTGTAAAACCTACATTTTACATGTGAATATAATTTCTCAAAAATACCTTTTCCCATCACAGAAGTAAGCATTGGGATGCAGTGGTGACACCCAACAGAGGGTCACAAATGTGACACTACAGGATGTAAAGAAAATATTAACAAAAAGCTAGGAGAAAAGTAATGTAATACACAAAGAAACTCTTGTCTGAATACTTGAGGGCAGCACATACTAATGAGTAAGAGAAGAAATCCAGATGCATGGAGGAGGCCAGACATAACAGAGAACACTTGGTGTATTGGGTTTATATGGCAAGGGCTTGGTAGCATGGGGTCTGCAGAGGTGGCCTCTATGAGCAAAGTCCAGCAGCTGCCCCATGTCAGGTCAGAGCCAGTTCCAGCCACCTCTAAAAGGAACCAAGGCTGGTTAGGGCCAAGCTAGTGAGCAACCTTGGTTGGGCCTGTGGGAGAGCAGATTGAAGAAAGGATAAAAACTGGTTCACAATAACAGCTTTGAGAGGACTGAGAACCAGCCTGGTAGAAATCAAGGTCAGTGCAGAAGGAGGGCAGGAGGTGCTCCATGCTCTGGAGCAGCAGTTCCCCTGCGGCCTGTGGAGAGGCCCCTGGTAGAGCAGGCTGTCACCCTGGGTCACCTATGAGTCCCACATGGAGCAGATCTCCATGCTGCAGCCTGTGGAGAGAAGCCCACACAGGAGCAGGGGATCTGGGGGGAGCTGCTGCCCATGAGGGACCCATGCTGGAGCAGTTTGCTACTGTGGGAGCAGTTGTTGGAGAGCTGCTGCCTGTTGGCAGCCTCCGCCAGCTCAGTTCAGGAAGGATGGCATGCTGTGGAGTCCGTGGATTGGTGGCAGTGAGTGACCGTGAAGGTGCAGTGGAGATGAAGTGACAGAGACTGACCGCAGCCCTCATTCCCTGTTCCTTTTGCCACTCCGTGTGTGGAAGAAGTACAAAAGCGTGGATGGGGGGGGGGGGGGGGGGGGGGAAGTCAGGGCGGGAAGATGATCTTGGGTTGCTTTTAGTTTCTCACTGTTCTAGTCTACTAGTGATAGGCAATAAATTACATCAATCTCCCTATGCTGAGTTTGTTTTGCCCACAACAATAACTGGTGTGTGACTGAGCCCCTTCCTTCATATTCTAGTCCACTACCCTCACCCCCCTTCCCCCTGTTGAGGAGGGGGAGTGAGAGAGCAGTTGTGGTGGAATTGAGCTGCCCAGCAGGGTAAAAACACTATGCTTGTTTAAATCTGTAGATACAAAAAAAAGCAACATAGGCTGAGTGGCTTTAGACACTGTAGAAAATCATTGATATCAGCTATGAAACATAATGTCAATAGCAAGGACCAGGTAGAGGATTGTGTAAAGGACAACACTGCACAGAATGAGGAAAGGAGAGTCATGCACTTCAGCAGCAAAACAAAAGCAAGATTACACAAGAGCCAGGGAAGAACTAGTCAGTCATAAGGTTAAATATATGCAGAGGTGAGAGGAGGATGAAGACTGACACTGAGTAGGAAATGAGTCACACTTTCACACAATACAAATCAAAACCAGCAGGTCTTCACAAGCCTTGAAACCACTAAATAGGAAGAGATTAGTGTACTTGGAGGTTTGATAATGGAGTGCCTTTGAAAATGCTTCCTCTTCCTATGCAGAATCAGAGGTCAAACATTTATCAGGGTAAGATTAGCCTACTCTGGCCAGGGAGATGAGCCAGCACACACAGCTATGAAGACATCTGTGATGCTGTGACACTGTCCTTGAAAAGTGATGTTACGGCCAATACTTTTAGGGGAAATACTTGTTTTTATTATCTGTTTGCTATGTCACACATAGTGACTAGCCAGGTATAATATGAATTGACAGTTACTGGTTGTTAATTTCTAACTCTAGTTTAGATGAAAAGAATTAATTCCTTCCTTCAGCCCTTAGACCTTACTACTCTTTGTGGTGCAGTGAGGTGTGTACGCCAAGGCTACAAAACAATATTTTTCTGTAAATTCAAAATTCATGATTTCTGAAAGATGCCCATTTTCTTAAGTGCAGTCACAAGCCATCCTCACTGAGTGGATAATGGGATTCCTAAAAGGCCACAGATGGGCAGATATTTGGCTGCATGTGAGAAAAAGGCAGACTTGTGGGATTCCCACCCAATCTGTAAGGCAGTGTTATAAGAACAGCACGGGGCACTCCAATACATTGCAGCTCTTGGTATTCAAAGGTCACAGGGAAAGCACCCAACATCAAAGATGCCTATTTTTCTTTGCTCCCTGGATCTGTTGGGCAAAACATGGCAACAGCACTGGTGGTTTCACTTGCTACTCACATGGCATGGCTGTGCCAAATTGGACAGTTTGGGCTGTGCCCAAGGCTTCCCTGACCTTGGGTAATGAGAATAGAAAGTTTGATTTTGAAAGATGTGTATTTGGAACATTTATTCCCCTGTCACTATGACAGGGCTAATCTGTGTCCTATGGACCTTATGCTCTTGGCACTATTATTTCAACTGTCTCCCTTTGTCCTCTCTTATTTGCTTCTGCACACAGTATTTAATCCTCCAGTACAGGACTCTCACATTTTTCAATGTGTGTGCACTTCCTCACTCAGGCCAAGGTATCCCTAACAACCAGCTGAGAGAGGGCTGCTCAGTAATTACAGGTTGGTTTATTGTCACTTATCTGCCAGGTCTTTTGTGCTTGTCCGAGTGCTCTGAAACAGAGTACAGTCACCTATGTATTCAGGCATATGTTTAGAAGCACATTTCTTTAGGCATCTCCACACCTCCAACCTTTGAACAATTTGTCTATCTCATTTATCTCTTAAACTCTTACACTTACACTACATCAGATTAAAATGTTAAAATGTTAAACACAATGATGCCAGAAATAATGCTGTTGAGCAAAGCAAAGTATTGAGGTCGGCACAGTGTAGGTGTAAAAACAGATTTTCCTTTTCTCTCAGATGTACAGATGCAGCTTCCAGTGATCCCATCCATCCATATTATGTAATTAGGAATTAGTAGAGCTTATCAAGCATATGCATACAGAAGCAGAATTAGGCCTTTAATAGGAAGTCAGTAATGTAACTTGCCTTGATGCCTTTTAAAATCTCCCTATAAAAATAAGTTGATGAAGATGTTGATGGTATTCAGAATTTATGGATTCTTCGGAAAACAGAAATTAATTTCATAGAAAAGTCTAACATTTGTATGTTATGAATTTTCTGAAGTTCTGAATTTAAAAAGATTTTTTTAGGTAGTCAGTATGTATGAATTTCCACAACTGAGGAAAAAATGGTTGTTTGGTTTTCTGTACACTTGGTGACCTGTGCTTTGATCATCAAGTGCAGGAGTGCAACAAAGGCAGAGTATCACCCAGCACAATTAATTAATATCTGTGTTTGTACAGTTCTATAAACCTGTAAAGCCAGAAGGACTAAGAAGATTATAAATGAATATCAAAAAAAAGGATACTCCCACTCTTCAAAAGTGTTATACTCCGTAAAAGAGGTATTAACATATTTTCACTAGGAAATTTCACACCTAAAACTTCTACTTTACTTTATAGATATTCAAAGCAGAAAATATATTTTATCTGCAGGTGTTTCTTTTTTCTTTAATTTGAAAATTGTTTATATAGTATTAATTATCTATCCTGTATTTCATTTAAAATAATATTCTAAAGTGTATATAAACTTTAAACATTTCTAACATTGTTAAGAATAAATCCATACATTCATATAAATGTTATAGGTTCCTACTGATTCATTTTTTTTTCCTTCTCTGAGGCTGGAATAGATGCAAAAAAATGCAAATAAGAATTCATTTCACACCTGTGTTATAGCATAAACATTATTTGCTGATGTGTCTGATGTTCAAAAATCTGAATATTAAGAAAAGAGCAAAGAAAAGAAAGGTGCAGAGTTATTTCAGAGTAGACAGCGTCACTTAGGAAACCCAGTTTCAGAACACTGTATACTGTACTCTAGGTCATTGGAGAGAATGACATGTAAATACATTATAAATAATATCCCAAAAGTGAGAACCCCATATAATCTTACTCTTAAATTGATAGATGCCTGTTATGTTTATACTATGAAGGTGAGATTAACTAAAGTTCTTTTACCATCAGCCTTTTTTTTTTCCTACATTACAAATCTATTCTCTAAGAGTCAGAGCATTAATTTAATTGCTCATTCACTTCAGTAAAACAAACTAAAAGTTGAGTCTAAATATTTTAAGAATATAGCAGCAGCTGAACTCTGGGGATTTTGTTTGTTTGTTTGTTTGTTTGTTTTCCTTCAGTTAATAAATGTTCATTCTACAGAACTTTAGTTTAAATTCAGCACACAAAATTTAGGGTCCACCTTATTCTCTTCCATTTCCCATACTGCCTTCCTCAGAGCCTAAATGGTCAAGGAATCCCTTTAACTAGTCTACGGGTCAACAAGCCAGAAGCAATCACATGCTTTTCATTTCCATTTTCATTTTTTTTTTTCCTCACTGCCTGTTCATTTCTCCCTGGCATTTTCTCATCCCTGATTTGTGGTGCTTTGGTGCCAAGGTAGTCTCCTTTCTATTTGGCTGTCACCCTTATGAATACTGCTGATACCTATTTCCCTAATGCTTTTGAAATGAAGACAGTGTAGTGCATAATAACTAGGCTAAATATGTTGCTGTTTTTTTTTGTTTGTTTGTTTTTTTTTACAAATCAGAAGACTGAAGCCTGTTGTGGGCTCACTTGGGTTACGAAGTAGGATTTTAGAGGCCCACAGGTGCTGGTAGGACTTGAATGACAGGATAAGGTTCTCTCTATGAAACTTTGCACGCTATTTTGAGTGGGCAGGCTTTCTTTCAGCTGAAAAATCTTGGTGTTTTGCCCTGTTTACTCCAGTCATCTAGGATCTCAATACTAATTAAAAAATCTATAGTCCTCTTGAATGTTGGGAATGTGTGAGGTGGCCAATTTGCTGCTAAGTGAGATTACTCTGTGGGAGGTAAGTGCAGGGCAGAACCAATCTGTGCATTAACTTACATGACATAAGAATGGACAATTAAAGATATCTGATGTTGGTTACAGTGGTGCCATGCAGATTGCTTAGGGATGATTAATTGTGCAAACCCTGATGTGGCCATCAGAGTTGACATCCAATCTAGGCAGCCGGAGAGGCAGGAAGGAGGGCACAAAAATGTCCAGTAAATTGGATTTTTTTCCACATGGCTTAACCATTAGTACAAGGCATAGAGAAAATGGATTTGCTTTGGAGAACGATAAACATTTCAAATGAGGGATAATATTCTTTTGATATTTTCAACAACATGTTTCAGTGTGGAAACTGATAAGTGAGAGTGGGAAGGAAATAAAACATCAGGAAAACATGGGAAACTAGTTGAGGAGAAAGTTAAGTGGGAGAAAAATCAAGTGAAAGGTTATTTATGCTGACATCTGTCGCACTGGTTTTATACAGAAGAAAGAACTAGTTAAGGACAAAGACGTCAACCTTGAGTGTCTGAAGTGAAGCACCTAAATCAATATTTAGGCAACCCAGTAAGTGACCTGGATTTCAGAAGTACCAAGTCACTTCAGCTCACGTTGATGTAGTAGTATTCATTACCTGAGAGGGTCAGACATATTTATTGATGGCTGAAAGTGAATTATAAATACATATTCATACAGATAGATGCAAACTCTGAAGCATATCTAGCTTCAGAGTTCAGGTTTCTGGGGTTTTCCTAAGTGCCAATAGAAATCCATCATAACATTAAGAAAAAAAAAAAAAGAGGAAGGAAGGAAGGAAGGAAGGAAGAGAGAAGGATAATATTTTTTAATGTAACATTTTCAGGGGTCATAGTGGTTTTTAAGTGTTATTATTGGCTAAAACTTGCTTTAATATTCTTAATATTCTATATAGTTGTGGTCTTTGAGACACTAAACAAAGGGTAACGCTTCACTGGCAATTATTAAAGATTGTTATAAATACCAGTACACATAGCACAGGTCTCTAGCCTAAGTGAGGCCTGGGCAAATTTCCTCTTGCAACTATGCAGCATAATGGCTGATAAAATAGGTAGAGGTATACAGCCATCCTCAGTTCCTCCACCTCACTTTTTCCTGCTCTAACCCAGCTTAGAAAAAAGTAAGAGTCTGTGCAAAAGCATGGTAGAGAGAGGAAAGGAGACCACTACTTCACCAGATACTACAGATAGAACTGTCTGATGTGGAAACAGGCTTTAAAACATTTCAAAATGAAATCAGAAGAAAAATCTTCAAAACTAATGTAATTTGAGTGTGAAGAACCATCTTATACATGATATGATAGGGAGTAATTATAGTGTGCTTCCAATGCATGATTTTTACAGGAAAATGACAAACATTCCACAAGCAAAGCATATCCAAAAATCTCTGAATGATGACCTCATAGAGAAAAATATCATCTTAGTTCTGAGGAATCTCTTTTAAAAATCTTGACTTTGTTATTTAAGCTGAAGTAGCACAGCGTACATTAAAGCTCATTATGTTGCAGAGTGTTCACTATTTACTTCAGCTTGCTTGTATTCCCTTCTAGAAGTAACGTGCATATCTCTCATGAAAACTACACTAAGATAAGATAGGCTGAGGCACTTTTTCCTTGTTCGTTAATGTTGCACCTTTGTGTTACTAAGCACCCTTTATTAGAAGTGACCTTGTGCTGATATTTCTATGCCTGTAGTTAAAGCATTTGCATGGCATTTATTCCATTTTTACACAGTAGCTGAGGGAAGACAGATCATGCTGAAGTTATCCTAAAGTCTAACAGAAGAAAATTACCCCTTCAAAAGTATTTTGAATGAATTCAGTGTAATGGATGGAGTTTACACTGATTCAGCACTATGTGTGACATGGCTCTGAATTTTTAGCCCAGTATTGAAAACCCTAAGACGGTATCTAAACTCTGTGTGCACTCGCCAGGGTTAGGGTTAAAAATACCTAAGATGAAAAGGCCAAGAGCTTCATCCACAATTAAATTCCTCTGGACTTTTGTATATTAGGTCAAATGCAATTTAAATACTAAATATCTAAGGGGAAAAAAAAAAAAAAAAAAAAAAAAAAAAAAAAAAAAGCATTAAAACGCTGGCATTTGACACTTTTGTTTCATAAGTCAAGGTTATCTTCAATTTTTCTTTGACATGGAAAACTTCAGAGCTCACTGGGTACTAACCAAATAGGTAAATAACACACTGCAGAAATGGACCAAAGGCTGTTTTTTGTATTGCTGCATTGCTAAAAGGATGTGAGGTGTCAGAATGAGCACATAAGAGAACCAGACCGCTACCTTATACACAAGCTAAAGTCATGCAGCATTTTGAGCATGTCCAGGAGAAAACCCTAAGTAGTGTTTACTCATACACATTTCATTAAATGAGTTATGTTGTTCCAGGCACCATGTAAGTTATCTTTGTCCCATTTACCACGCATCAACAGTACTATTATTTTTAAATTAATGTATTTTAAAAGAGTTTTAAAGATACAATATAAAGAATATAAAAAGAATAAGATAACCTAAATTCTTTTCCACAATTGAAGAATTCTTATAACAAAGCACCATTCTTAGAAGTTTCCTTATCACCTGAAGATATTTACTGAGGTACATGCTACAGCAAAATAAGTCCTTATTCCTTCTAACTAAACTTGATCCAATTTGTGATTTTTTGCCAATGTAGTGCTTCAGATGGATAATGGTTTTGAAACAAAAAGTTATGTTCTTATGGGTGTTTTTAATTACCTATGGACTAATCAGAGACATCCAAACATATACTACTTTAACTGCACTAAGGTCAGTGAAAGCAGTAAATAAATTAACACACCTTAGGGAATTGTTGTTCTCTGTTAGTAGGAAGCATTGATTTTGTTTGACTTTTGCATAGCACTAAATGAAATTGACCCCAGAAAGCTGTTCTGGAATAGTTCGTGTCCACTGACAACTGAGAATGCAAAATTTCCCAGTTCTACCTTAGAAGTGAGTTAAAGCCATTCCAGGGATTGATTAGTTTGTCCAAGCAAGTAATCACTGTGATTCCCAGATGAACTTACTGGTTTTCTGTTCTTGAAGGCAAATTCACTGATTCCATATGGTTTGTGCAAGAACTAGTGTATATGATATATAATTCTGTTTACCCTGAGTAAGATATTCTTACTGAGTTCCATCAGGCTATATATACAACCCCAAAATAATTCTGACTCTAACCTCTTGTCTTCAGATGCCAAATTATCTTTTTGGGTTCCTGGGTTGTATGTTTTGTGAAAGTTACACTGATTAATTGAAAATCATCATGGCCCTGTCTCCTTAAACTCTACTGGGCAACACTTACATCCTGAAGAAAATTATGTTAGGTTATGCCTGATTAGATCTTTTTGTTTGATGAAAATTACAAAACAGACAATGGATTAGAATTATTATCATTAGGAAACTGAGGTTTTTGCATTTATGTAGGGTGGACACATTATAAAGAAATGTCAGGCTCTGGGGCTGGGGAATAAAAAATGTCAAAACTTTTAAACTAACCTTGAAAAGAAGAACGCCATGTAACAACAATGCACAAGCAGGAAAATGAATTGATTCTCCCAGCTAGACTAATGTCCTGTCTTACTTAGATGTGCACTGTCAGCTTTGTCAGGTTAGGTAATTATTTGCTCCTGTAGTTCTAAGCAGTTGCCCATGCATGTGGATTGTTAATAAGCAATAGAAATGCTCCTATTGGGAGAGTGTTAGCTGGAGAAAATGGTCTAGTGAACATGTGTATCAGCAGTAATGGTCAGAAATATTTCTGCACACAATTTTTGTTGGTGTAATGGTGTTGTTTTAGGAAGGACAAAACTTTTCAGATAAATGTACTTTTTTTTTTTTTTTTTTAACATTCTCTAGTGCATATTTCAGAAATGCCAGGGGAACAGCTGTTAAGTTAACCAGGGCAATTTTTCCCTCAAGAGACAGCAATCCCTTTCCCAGCAGATCGCAAAGCCCTGGAGACCCAGAAGGAAAGAGACCATATGATCCTATATTTGTTTAGTGTCTTTTTCAAAAAGTATGAAACTAGTGACCCATTCCACTTATGTTTGCACCATAAAAGCTCCTTGACAGCAATGGCTTAGGCAACACTCTGCATTAGTTGTGTCAGTGCTCCTCCATATAGGGCTGAAGGTCTGCTTTTACTTAGCTCCCTGGGCAGAAAAACCTGACAGAAGCTCCTCAGTATTCCACAAAGGATAATCCCAAACATCTGCCTTGACTTTAAAAGATCAAAGAGATCTTACCTTTCACATTCATAATATCATTCCAATCACATTCAGGTCTTGGATTACTCCCTGAGACTGCCAAACTATGACTGCAACAGCAATAGCTGGACACTGGCAATCAGGCTCTGGTCACCTCATCATACACCCACAAAACAGCCACAGAGATACAAGAGTTTTCAGCCACCAGACATGCAAGTCTCATATTCAGCCACCAATCTAGGGTTGAAAGGTCTCCATAATATTGCTACAAAACCTCTGTTCCATAAAGTTCTTTGAAGCCAAACTATTAAAATGTATTCCTAACTGAAATTCTGCCCTACAGATTGCACACATTTCTCCCAACAAGGTGTATCTCCTGCCTTTCCGCCTCCTCAAAGGAGGTGAGCTTTCAGAAACTATTGTGGGAAAACTGCAAGAAAAACAAAACAAAACAAAATTCCTGTAACAGAATTGGAAAGAATGAACTAACACAAACAGTAGACTGAGAAAAAAAAAAAAAAAAAAAAAAAAAAAAAAAAAAAAA
>CM021763.1:41673401-41696365 GCA_011075105.1 Heteronetta atricapilla | reverse complement strand
AAAAAAAAAAAAAAAAAAAAAAAAAAAAAAAAAAAGTCAATGTAATTCACTATATAGCGGAAGAGAGGGGGAGAAGAATACCACTAGCACTAGGCACTAGGTGTACTTTGTATTCTATAAAATACTTGGGCAATGTTAACTGGCAGGTTCAGATGTTGTTCCCATCATCTTTTAGCTTTGCTACCAATTTTACAGTGTGCTTCTGTGTACTGTCAAAAGTCAGCTAAAACATGTGTAAACATATGTCGTGTCAGTCATTAAGGAGAAGGGTATAATTACACTTTTAAATGTGGCAAAGCATTTTGAAAGTAGCGTATAATTTTCCAGAGCAGGAACCTTCATGAAATATACCTTTCCCTGAGTGTTCATACAGCCTGACATCTTCAGGTTTGTTCAGATCAAGAGCCCCACTGTGAACAAGCAGGTTTCATACAAAGGAAGCAATTTGTTCTTTAGGTGTCATTTCAACAAGGGGGAAAGGCAGCAAGAGATTGCGGGGGGGGGGGGCGGGGGGGGAGAATCAGAAGGGCACATCACCTTACTGCACATGGTTCAGTAATATGCAGAATCTCGTATAATTAGCCTGGGAATTAACGTTCAGAGTTTCTTAGTGTCAGGGTGTTGTTTTCAGTGCTGGAAAATGATGATGCCAACTTACTCCTGATAGATTCAATTAAAGGTATGGGCTTTATACTTTTAATTAAATTAAATAGGCTCACAGCTCCCTTGTGAGCATTGGGACTGTGTATTCTTACCAGGAAAGAGAAAGAGCAGAAGTGATATTACAAAATATTCATTTCCTACTTTTGATACATACTAGCCCTACACAAGAGGGATCTGCAAAACCTGTCTAAAATCTGAACACTCTCTCTGCATTAACTCCATAATTTTAAGATAATTTTGGAAAATATGAGCTTAAATAATTCCAAGAAATATTTAATGGCTGCCACATTATTCTGCCTACTAAACTCAGCTAAGCCATTGGGCTATTTTGCCTTGCCAAGCTACTATTCATCAGCTGAGCCACAATAATCACCACTTAACATGTAACATCTTCAACTGCAACAGAGTGAGATCTCAATGAACAGCAATAGAAGAAGAGCAAAGCAACATTTTCTGGTACTTGCAGTGGGCCAAAAACACATATGTGAACTGTCTCAATCAGCTGACGTCCATTCTTTTTGCATGTTTATGTGGCCTTGATACTTATTTTTTTTTTGAGATATGTCTTTTTCCATGGAATATGTCAGTGTGTCTGGCTCAATAAAATGCTGATGTTTGTTAAATGTAAAATCTATATTTTATGTACTTTGCATCTTTACAGCTGTGTCCTGGAAGTCCTTTTTCAACCATGAGGAAAAGTTAGTGGTAACTATTCAGTAACTGGTAAACATCTCAAAGAGATGTGGAGATTATAAAAATAACATCAGTGAACACTGATGCAAGCAATAGTAAGGTGATTCCCAATTCTCCTCTTCCTGATAAATTAAACCAAACAGTTTACTTCTAATGTATAGAAGGAATACAATAATTGTTCAATCTGTGTTATTTTCAAGTCATATGAATATCTCTATTGCTCAGCTCTGTTCCTATCAATTTCAGCTGCATCAGAGACGGAGGATGGGCAGTCTGACAATCCACATCATAATGATAGAACTTTGTATTCCAATATTTATTTATTTTCCCAAATTCTTACAAATATTTTGATTTCATTGTAATATTTTTCCTGTAGTCCTAGAAGAACTTGCCCCAAATTCCCAAGACTGGTTCCTTCATCAGATTCTGGACAGTCAAGCTCACAATTAAATTACTTTGAATACCACATAACAGTACACATTGATGAAATTTGATCTGCCACATTCATGCAGCATAAACTGCTCCGTGTGGGGTCCCTCCCACAGGATGCCGTCCTTCACAAACTGCGCCTGCGGGGGCTGCCCACAGGCAGCAGCTCTCCAAGAACTGCAATAAAAATTAAAACTGCAATATAAATTTAATTTGTATTTCCTTCATATTCTTTTGAATGTACATCATAGTCTCTTTGTAAACATTTATATTTTTAGTTTTGATCTTACAGTATTCTGAAGTCTCATTGGGTATTGCTGAATGTGTGGGATACATAAACAGTCAAATGATTATAAATTTGTGTTGCTTTAAATGGGCCAGTTGACTACTTGATTTGGACTACAAAGCACAGCAACAAGATTGCATGTAGATTTTTTTTCAAAGCAAAATTAATATTTTCAGATTTTAAACATATCTATAGCCTTCTACTAGTAGGAGTACTCCTACTGAGTACTCTCAGCATGCACTTTGTTATTCAACATTGCATTATTTTTGTCTGTGATAGTTATTTTTCTTCATTGAAGCTCACTGGTGCTATGTTTCAGATTTGTGATGAAAATAGTGCTGATAACTCATTGATATTTTAATTGGTGCTGTGGTGATTTTACTTAGCTGGGTAGTCAAGCTTCAACACAACTGCTCACTCACTCCCCCTCCTCAAAGGTAAAGGGAGAGAAAATATTAAAAGGGCTCAAGAGCTGAGAAAAGGACAGAGAGATCACACAACAATTATCATTATGGGCAAAACTGACTCACTGTTGGGAGATTAGAGAAATTTATTACCTATTACTAATAAGCCATAGCAGTGAGAAACAAAGAAAACAAACTAAAAAAAAAAAAAAAAAAAAAAAAAAAAAAACCCCCCTCCCCCCATCCACCCTTTTCCACCTGCTCCTCAGCCTTAGCAGAACAGGGGAATGGAAACAGCAGGCTGTGGTCAGTCCCTCATGCTTTGTCTCCGCAGCTCCCTCACGGTCCCTCTCTGCCCCTGCTCCCCTTGGGGTCCCTCCCACTGATGCCGTCTTTCCTGAACTGAGCCGGCGGGGGCTGCCAACGAGCAGCAGCTCTCCAAGACCTGCTCCCACATGGCTCCATACCACGGGGTCCATCCCCCAGGAGCAAACTGCTCCAGCACGGGTCCCCCACGGGTGGCAACTCCCCCCAGACCCCTGCTCCTGCGTGGGGTCCTCTCCACGGGCTGCAGCTCCAGCCCGGGGCCTGCTCCTGCAGGGGCTCTCCATGGGCCGCAGCCTCCTCCAGGCCACATCCACCTGGTCCACCGGGGGCTCCTCCACGGGCTGCAGTGTGGAGATCTGCTCCATGTGGGACCCATGGGCTGCAGGGGGACAGCCTGCTCCATCCACCAGGGGCCTCTCCACCACAGGCCACAGGGGAACTTGTGCTGTGTGCCTGGAGCACCTCCTGCCCTCCTGCTGCACTCACCTGGGGGTCTGCAGGGCTGGTTCTCACTCCTCACTCTCCCAGCCATTGTTCCACATCAGTTTGTTTTTTTTTTTTGTTTTTTTTTTTTTTTTCCCTTTCTTAAATGTGCTCTCACAGAGGCACGAATGACATTGCTTATTGGCTTGGCAAGACCCTTTGCAGCTGCCTGAAAATGGCCCTTATCTGACATGGGGCAACTCCTGGATTCTTCTCATAGAGGCCACCCCTGCAGCCCCTCTTGCCACATAAGCCCACTACAACTACTGACCAGTGCTTTCAGGTCTTCTGTTTCAAACACTGCTCCACCAGCATACAGTCTTGAGGTACACAGGAAGTTAGGAGGTGACACGTCTAGGATAGATGACCTCAACTTATGAGAGGGATATCCCACACCATATGACATTATTCTCAGCAACAGAAGCTGGACAAAAAAAGGAGGGACATTTAGAGTTACAGTGTCTGTCTTCCCAAGTAATTGTTGCACATAATGAGCCCTAAGTCCTGGAAATGACTGAACCTCTGCCTTCCCATGTGAAGTAGTGAATTAATTGTTTTTCTTTGCTTGAACATGCAACTTTCACTATACTTATTAATCTGTCTTTGTTCATGACCCACGAGTTTTCTCCCTGTTACTCTTCCAGCTCTCCCTCCCTCCCCCCCATTCTACTGGAGGTGAGTGAACAACTGACTATGTAGTGCTCAGCTGCCTACAGGGTTGAAGCCACCAGAAGTATGCAGGCCCAAGTCCAACAAAGACGTTGTGCTTGTTCTGCTGAGCTATAAGTTCTGCTGAGCTATCCCACTGAAATGAACCACATTATACAATATTCCTACAAAATCTGCAGGATTGTGAATTTCTGTCACAGACACAGCCAGAAAGTCCCAGCCAAGGCAGAACAGGACAGTGGAAAAACACAATCATTTGCATGATTTTATTCATCATGTACTGTCAGATAAATAATTCGTTAAGACCAGATGTGGACAATAGATTTCTAAACACATATTGGAGTGGTCTTACATATCACTGTGCTGTATCAGATTCTGCTTAAATTGATGGTTTATCTGTCATTACCAAGTTATGCCTGACATTATTTAACAGTAATATAGGCCCCACCATAGACAAAGACAAAATGAAAATAAATAAATAAATAAATAGATTCCTAAACAGAGATTTTTTAATCTTCGGTAATCACTGACAACATTTAGCACTTTATTTCCACTGTCATGAAATTAAAAAGAAGCTGTGCATAATACAGATTCTAAGCTTGAGAGTTTGTACTTTTTCAGTGTAACTAAGAGCAGTTTGACCATAGAAGAAAAATATATTTCAAGTTGTTTTTAGTAGCAGAAAATCATTTTAAATTTAGAATCTTAATTTTCTAATGACCTTCATTTCAAGTAGTATAAATTAATTTATTTTAAAAATTAAAAAGATTTGCAACCACTTTTATTTTTGTAAGTATTTCCATTTGCAATAAAGAATGGTGTGTATAACGATGAGCTCTCACATAATGTTGGCCTCTGAATTACTTTTAGCACTCAGTGTCATTAATGGGTAATTCTCTGAAAATGTCAATTCAATGATATGCAACAATCAAATAACAAAATAAAACGTTGGAAATACTAGGACAGTAATAGAAATATATATATATATATGTGTATATATAAATATATATATAATAAAAAATCTTTAAAAATCTTTAAAAATCTTTAAAAATGCCAAGTTTACATGTTGATTATAGAGTGGTTCCGGTCCTATATATATTCTCTGAAGCAGACAGCACAAAGAAGAGTACTGAAGGTGATCAGAGATCTGAATTATATTCCCATGAGATTAAATAAATAAATTAGGACATTTTGGAGAAGATGTTGTAGATAAGTCATTATTATAGAGGTTAATAAAATTAATGTGTGATTAATTTAATAAAAGAATGATTATGTGTAGTTTCATGTTATAGAAGAACCAAGAAAACCTTGTGAAATTTTGAAATATGGTTAAAACAAGAAAAGGGAACTGTATTGACATTTTAACCTTTGCTGAGCTCTAGGCATTTTAAAGACATGATAATGTTAATAACTTTTGCTATTGCATGACAATAACTCTACTACACCTAAAATATTTTTACATTCTTTCATTCTAAAAGGTTGCAGTAGCAGTCTCTCTTCCTTAGTTTTCATCACATATACTGGTATATCTCATCTGTCCAGCAGATCTCTCCCATAGCTGCAGTGACTCTATATGCATGTTTGGTTGAGAGGGCTTTTGTTTTAATGAAATGTCAAATGACCTCAGTCAGCACAACACTTGATCACTTACTCATCCTTGAAAGGTAGCTGTGGTAAAAAGAAGTAATCCAATAACAAGGTTACTTATCATTGCCATGACTTTTCAAGTAAACTGTTACTCTATTTAAATCCTTGTGCAGTTTTGCCATGTGCTAAAATAGGTTTTTCCAAGATCAGCATCCATTTTTCACTGGAATAATTTGCTTACAGTACTCAAAAAGATTCAGCCAGAAGAAACCCAAGAAAAAAGTTGATATCTGTATCTCCCGTATACATAAGTGACTTTATGCTCTTATTATGCAACTTGGTAACATGCAATCCTGTAATAGACCCAGTGTTGTTCTTTAATGGTTGGTATAGCTTCTACATAAAACTGACACCTTATGCAATTATGTCATCTTCATTAAGTCTAATATATAGAAGGAATTTACGTACCATAATGATATGGACATTTTAAAAAGACTGTTAGGCCACACAAAATATTTTTCCCAAAGTATTTCGAGTCATATTCAAGAAAGCAGACTGTGCTTAACAGGTCAAAACAGCATTGCTAGCTGTGTTAAATATATTAATTAAATACACATATTTGAAAGATGACTGAATAGAAAAGAGATTCTGAAGAACAGAGAAGCTGTGTATTGCCCAATTTTTCACAACCTTAGATCCTCAGTTGCCATTCCTTTTGGAGGATCCATTTCCTTATACACTTCCATTTTAGAGAAACTTTTACAATGCAAGGCCATTTTTATGAGCACTATTAATGATTACTGCATTGTATTCTGATATCTTCCACACACCAAGATCTTGCACAGGACAATATACAGGTCTCATGACAGTGTAGACGATTTAGTGTAACTAAAAATCAGGCCTTAAGCTTCTACTGCATCGGCTCTAAATGTGTGCAGTCAATGCCATGGTCTTCACTACCTTAAAGGGGAGAAAAAAAATGAATTTCTGAAGTTATCAAATTATATTTTCTTTTGAGTCCTATTTGAAGCTACAGTAGAGGCACCATTTTTCAATTTACAGCATAACAACTTCCCTTACACTAGGGAGTATTAGTGGGCTATACATTAAAGACGGGCTAATGCATCTTCCAAAGCCCACATTAAACAGCACAGATTGTTCCAATTATGCCGCAAGGATTCTGGCAAACCTTCATTTTTGAAGTATTTTTTGAACTTGTCAAGCATGTTTATTTAACAATATATTGTTTCAGTGAAGGAAGAGAAAACAAGGAAAACAAAAATATACAGGTATGACAGAGTTTTCAAAGAGCACCGCTGAAAAAGTTCTTGGTGATAAAAATGTATAAGTAAAAGAATATGATGGAATAGGACACATTTCCATACAGAGACCTATATCATCCAGTAAAAAGATTTAACCCTGTACATGTACAAAACTTGATGTAACTATCTGTAACATTTTATTATTTTATAGAAATAATATTACTTATTTTGTTCAGGCTGTGTTTCACACATCTTTTCCCATGATGTTTTGTTGTTAGGCTTAATAGATCTTTATAGAACGTTTGTCCTGCAGTCAGCTACATGGAAGATGGAATGTGTCCTAAAGACCTTCCAGGACACTAGGATTCCAGCATTTAGCCTTACAACAAGATTGAAGAATAAAGTGTAACTTAAATGTACTACATCTTTTTAGCAATAGCCTATAGATGCTCTAATGGGATCTTCAGCTCTGCAGTATCATAGTGCTTTAATGTAGTGTACACTAAACAATATGAATAACATCTAACGTACGTAGTTCATTATATTTTACATTGCATTCTCAGAAGCAAAATGATATGTGCACTATCTTGATAATTTACATATTACAAGGTTTGGCTTTATCAATGATGAAAATCCTGTGCTACTAAAATCTACACATCATGAAGTAGAAGTCCCACTCTTATCTCTTCTCCCACCAGCATTTGGAGGGTGACTCCTTTTCAAATGCCGGGTCCTGCACCTGGGGCATAACAACCCCAAGCAGCGCTACAGGCTGGGAGATGAGTGGTTAGAAAGCTGCCTGGCAGAGAAAGACCTGGGAGTATTGGTTGATAGTTGGCTGAATATGAGCCACTAGTGTGCTCAGGTGGCCAAGAAGGCCAACAGCATCCTGGCTTGTATAAGAAACAGTGTGGCCAGCAGGTCTAAGGAAGTGATTGTCCCCCTGTACTCAGCTCTGGTGAGGCCGCACCTCGAGTACTGTGTTCAGTTTTGGGCCCCTCACTACAAGAAGGACATCGAGGTGCTCAACAGAGTCCAGAGAAGGGCAACGAAGCTGGTGAGGTGTCTGGAGAACAAGTTTTACGAGGAGCGGCTGAGGGAGCTGGGATTGTTCAGCCTGAAGAAGAGGAGGCTCAGGGGCGACTTTATGGCACTCTATAGATACCTTAAGGGAAGCTATAGTGAGGTGGGAGTTGGTCTGGTAAGAAGGCAAATTTTTTCTCATGACACTTTTTACTGATTTTACGATACTGTTCTGGCAACACCTAAAATCAGGGAGTTGCCAGCACATTTATGTTGGAATAAACTTAGTACCCAGAGAAGTGGTTGAGTCACCATCCCTGGAGGTCTTTAAAAGACATTTAGATTTAGAGTTTAGTGATATGGATTAGTGGAGGACTTGTTAGTGTTAGGTCAGAGGTTGGACTAGGTGATCTTGGAGGTCTCTTCCAACCTAAATGATTCTGTGATTCAGTGATTCTCCCAGATCTGCCAGGTCAGGATATGAAGGTCTATACCTGTACAGCAGTGAAAGTACAGGTCAAGGAGCAGGGATTACAGCTAATGTAAGTGTCAAAAGATCACTCTGTATTGCATCTTACATATTGTCACTTATGAACCACAGCTCCAGTTCGCTAGGCTCCTGGTGCTCTCCTGGGAAGTAAGGGGACAGAGAGGTGAGAGCAGTTCTCAAAGGCAAAGTCCATGTTTGTGCTCCTCCAGTAATAGTCGGATGGCATGCTGACCTCCACATGTGGCATTTGCTCTCCAAACTTAGTGACAAGACATGAGGCTTCCAACAGACTGAATACCAGAAGCCAGAAGGAGATGGCTTCATAAATATACTCTGGTTTCCAAATATTCCTCTTACTAGACTAGTAGAATGAAAAGCAGAGCTCTTTTCTGATGCTGTTGTGTGTTGTTGTGAGATTTGCCACTTGTTGGCTGGATGGTTATTCATCTAGGCCACTTGCACATATTAAATCATAACAGAAGTAGCATCACTGCTACCCAATCTATAAGAGCAAAGGAAAAAATATTTTGTTAAGGCATTCATTTTAAAACAACATATATTAAAGAGGAAATGTTAGCCAGGATTCATGAGTATTCCCTGAATTACCATTGTTTTCTCCATTCTTTGCTTTCTATTCTTCACAGTATAACCTACAAAACTGAAAAGAGAATCAAAAGTAAATAGAATGACAAAGACCTGAGAATTGTTACTAGCAATGTTCAAAAGGACAGGTGTTATTTTTGTCTAGCCAGGAAGTGTAAAAAAAAAAAAAATAAATAAAAATAAAAATAAAAATAAAAAAAAAAATTAAAAACGGTGAAGAAACCCCAGTGAGGATTTCTCTCTCTTTCATATTGGAGATCCCAGAATATCTTAGGATGCTGTAGGTGACTTCTATGTCTCCAACAAAGAACGGGAGAAGGTGGAGCATACTGTTTTCTCCCACACTGAACCCAGATGTCATGGGCTCTCTTAGGGATGGTTGCCAGTAACTGCCAAAGTTCCTATAATCAGTTTTGGAGCCCAGTTTTGGAGCTAAAAAGGACTCTTTGATTAGAACTTTATTGTACATCCAACACTGAAAACATAAACACATGAGAGTGCAAGACTTCCCTGAACATCCTTCCCAGGATCTTGCTACCATGGGCAATTATACTGGGTGATTTATGTCGGAAATTATAAAAGTCTTCTCTAAAGCTTCTGAGGGTGCTGTCCCCCACTGCTTTGACTGGAAGGATGCTCCAAACCAAATTCTGCATCCAAATAGGTAATTAAAAGAGCTGGAAAATCCAATATATATATATATTTTTATAAACACATATATATATATGAAAAACTAATGAATAAAACAGCAAAAATATGGAAAAATGACTTTTCATTTTCTCTGTTGAGAAGCTTATTGTTTTGTCTTGTCCTGAACTATGTTTTGCACTCCCCTGACCATTGCTTTACCCTTCCTCTGCAACTTGTCCAGCTCAGCTCATTTTTATCTGCAACAGCAACAACATTAGGAAGGAGCGTGCAAGTTAAGGTGTTTCCAGTGCCTTGTATGAAATCACTAGCATCCTTTTCCTTCTATTGGAAATATCTATTTGCTTTGTTTCACAAATTATCATTCTCGTGTGTCACAGTCATCTTGTTAGTAGCCACTATTCTCTCCACTAACAGTCCATCCATTTTCACAAATGTCTCTGAGATGTCCCTGATCATGATGCACTGTTTACAGTGCCTGCTAATACCAAACACTGCAAGCTAGACTTTTGAAGATGCAGGCGTCAAATACAAACTACAGTCTGTAATTAGAAGCTTATTGGGGGCAGCCATATTATCATTTACTTGGTAGCTCTGCTGTTGGGTTATGTATATGTACAGAGAGTAAGTTTTAAAATCCATGCTATTTACCATCCATGAATGTTGCTAATATACATTTCGTTTAACCCCAAGGAATCATTTAAACCTCTTGGGTGAATTAACATTTATGAATGTTTTCTATGAAATGTATATTATTTATCCACTGCATCATGAGAGGGCTGAAGGAGCCAGAAACTATACATATGTGTGGAAATGCATGAAGAAAAAAAAAAAAAGAAAAAAAAAAAAAAAAAAGCATCATAAGAAGTGTGATTCTGTTCCATCACTACTAGTGGTATAGCATCCTAGCATCCTACTCAGGGAATAAAGGCAACCAAATCAGACCAATGCCATATTAAAAAGTAAATTAATAAACAGTACTGAGCAAGCCACCAAAGCAATAGTTGAAGAGGAGAATGTCAAAAAGAGAACAGCAAAAGTCTTGCTTAAGTATTTTGACTACATTTTCTAATACGGAAATTGAATATGGTACATTAGCAGAGAAACCCAAGAAAGAGACAAAGAAAGGACAACCCAAAGGCTATAACAACCTATTTGGATCGTGGCTGTCTAGATCCTAGATCAGGTAATATGGTAATATCAGGTAACACTATGATAGATAAGCTATCATAGTATTACAGAATGGGTTGGGTTGGAAGTGACCTTAAAGATCATCGAATTCCAACCCCTCTGCCAGAGCCAGGGATGCCACCCACTAGATCAGGTTGGCCAAGGCCCCATCCAGCCTGGTCTTGAACACCTCCAGGGATGGGGCATCCACAACTTCTCTGGGCAACAACTCATGTCACCTACTTCCTATGTCCTGGATGCTTTCCATCAATTTTCTCTGTTCCTACATATCTGCTGAGGTGGCTGTTGACTCTAGAAAAATTTTACCCTATATTTGTCCCCTCCCACCTTCTTGTGCACCCACAGCCTCCTCCCTCATGGGGCAGGGTATGAAGCAGAAAAGTCCTTGACTTAGTGTAAGCACTGATTACCAGCTACATTATATTATTACAGCTGAAATGTCAATGTATGATCAACATTGTTTTCACCATAAATTTGAAACATAGCACCATTCATGCTACCATGAAAATAAATAAATAGAATAAAATAAATAATAAATAAATAAATAGAATAAAATAAATAAATAAATAGAATAAAATAAAACACTCTGTCCTAGCTGAAACCAGTACTACATCCTAAATCACTACTTTGCAAAGGCTGCCATTTACACTGCCTGGCCTTCCACTTATCAGCTTTATATTCCAAAATAAAACCTACAGATAGTCATTGTTTTCAGTTTATACCTTGCACAGGCCTTCAGACACCCCTTTCAGATATGAGCACAAGTAATCTAGGAATAATGAAGAAACAACTACAGGAACATCTACAGATTAACTTCAGCTTGGTTGGAATTTTTAATAGAAAATAGGGGAAATAATAATACTTCCGGATGGCTTAAATACAGAGAGAAAATGTTTTGGATAAGAATAATTAGCAGGTCTGAAATATACTTAATCCCTGCTAATTAAGCATTAAAATGTATTTGATACATTTAAAAGTTTTAGAAAATTCCATTTTCATGACAACCCAAAATGATATTGTTCTGTGATTTGGGGGATTATGAAAACCACAATATCCATTATTAGTTTGCCTGTAACTCTGACAAATTCCTACTGGGAAATGAATCTTCACAGAATAAAAAGAATAAAAATCTTCATAATAGTCACTCCAAACCACAGGAGGACCCATAGACAGCATCAGCAAAGAAGTATTTAGGATACCTCTGCCTAGCATGTTTTTTAGCCACCAGATAAAAAATAGCCACCAGGTAAAAATAAACGCAAACCTAACACCTCGGCCCTGCCCCAACATCTCCCTCCTGCCCCAGGTAAATGCGACTGATGCCTTCTTTCCTCTGCAGCTGCTAACATGATGAGAACAGTTTGGGAATTGCTCCCCAGATACAAAGATCCATTGAACCTGAAAACACCACAGCTTTAAAAGCTTCCGTCATGACTGGCTACAGTCCATTGGCACTGGTCATGTTTGTACATGGAGAAAACTACTGGGGGAAACCTAGTACAGGTGGAGAAGGAGCATTTAGAATGACACAGCTAGGGATGGTTCTCAGCAAAGCACCAAGAAACACAAATCCTTTTTCAGGCCCACTTTGAATCAGTCATTCTCTTCCTATTCTGTTATTTTCAGCAGTGCAACCTGCTCTTTGAAATTTGAATTCTATGCTGAGAAAATGTATTTTTAATTGTTAACAAATATGTCAGTGGCTGTGATCTTCCCTGTTAAAAGTTTAGCCCAGAGCATGTTTTTATGTCCAAGTTTTGATCCCAAGAGAACTTAAGTTTATAGTGGATTTTGACAGCTCTTTAACAGTCTATAACAGTGACGCTATAATTTCAGATGTTATTTATTAATTTGTATTAAAACGTAATAAATATTACTAGTGTAACAGTGATCTCTTAAAGTAAAATACTGTTTTGAAAGCTGTCTCAAACAGAATGCATTTTGCATTAGTTCTGTATAAATTTTATTGAATTCAAACTTTTAAATAAATCTTCCTACATGTAATGCCTCTTATCAAAGCACAAAAACCCATTATCTGATTATAAGAATCTCAGAATTCACTGTCTTCAAATTTAATGGACTCCTGATGCTTTCTTCCCTGCCTAGACTGTTTTAAAGAGATTTTACAGTATTTTATACATTATAAATGGATTCCATTCTTGGCGTAGTAATTCACCTAATGGACAATGGATACAAAAAAGCTCTAACTCCAGGGACATTAAATTGGTTCTAAACTCTGAAAATTACAGCTTTTACAAAAAGAAGAAAATACTAAAAACATGTCTAATGCAACACTGCATCTCATTTTCTACTACCTTCAGAATCTGTCTAAAAGCTCCTAAATTTCTTAATGACACAATATGTTAAAATTGCATTCCTTTATATTTAGATCTCTAAAACATCTTTTCTTTTTTACAACCCTGAGGAGATCCAACAGCAAAGGGAAAAAAAAAAAAAAAGTGCTTGGCATTCCAATAGCTGGAAACACAGAAAGCACTACACTGTGCGGGATAAATGCAGTATTTTGTATCTGACCATGGGCAAAGCTGAGTACTTCAAAGGAAAGCAGATACTCTCTTGCATCTCATTTAGGCTAAGCAACAACATGTAACTGCACTGCATAAGAAAGCTCACTGCAAAGACCTTGAAAGACTTCAAACAGAATCACAATTCTTTTCCTTCGATCTCTGCGTTAGGAGTTTTCAGTAGCCAGCAGTAGTGCAACAGAAGTAGTACCATATCTCTGCTACTCTCTTTCCCACCCCTCAGCAATGCTGTGGGAGCTACTCTTTGACCTTACACAGCTTGACAGCAACAAGCTGTAGAGACAAGAGAAAAAAAGGAGCTTTTACTTGCCCCATTAATTTGTATCATTATAGAAAAGGGATGCAGGGGTGGAGGGGGTGGGGGAGACGGGGAGAAAATATGCCTTCCTAATTCCTGCTGCTAACCTATCACTTCCCAAAGCAATGGTGTTTAAGATATTACCGTAGTAAAAAGCTTTATAGAAACATCCAAAGGAAAGGTGAGTTCTATTCAGTTAGGAACTTAGTTCTTCTAATGTCTACTAAGAGGGAGTTTTTCAGCTTTCCCACATTTTGTTGTTGTTGTTTTTAAGAATTTTCATTTAATGGCTGTTTGGATAGTGTCGTGGTTTAACCCAGCTGGCAGCTACACAGCTACACAGTGAGCTAAACACCACACAGCCGTGTGGTGTTTAGCTCACCCTCCACCCTCCCCTATCCCCCCTCCCTCTCTGGGATGGGGGGAGAGAAACGAGAAAGTGAATCCTGTGGGTTGAGATAAAGACAGTTTATTAAGTTAGGAAATAATAATAATAGTGTGTATGAAACAAGTGATGCACAATACAATTGCTCACCACCCACTGACCGATGCCCAGCCCAACCCCGAGAGCTGGCCCCCCACCCTGGCTAGCCACCCCTATATATTGTTCAGCATGACGTCAGATGGTATGGAATACCCCTTTGGCCAGTTTGGGTCAGCTGTCCTGGGTCTGTCCCCTCCCAGCTCTTGCTGCACCCCCAGCCTGCCCGCTGGCAGGACAGAGCAAGAAGCTGAAAAGTCCTTGTCTTGGTGAAAGCACTGCTCTGCAGCAGTTAAAACATCAGCAAGTTATCAGCACTCTTCTCATCCTAATCCAAATCATAGCACCCTACCAGCTACTAGGAGGAAAAATAACTCTGTCCTAACTGAAACCAGGACATATATCCACCCCTGATTCCATACCATTTATGTCATGCTCAGGTTACACTCTTTCCAATACATTCTAATTAATCACCATTTTCATCTATGGTATATAGCAATTATGGTAGTGATGACACACAGTATTATATAATAATTAACATAATACAACTCAATTCATGGGCAATTCTCACCCAGTATTAAATTCCCTTGAGGTACAAACCAGACCTCCCCAATCTTTTGCATTACCTACCAAGGGCATCCAGGTCCCTGAACAAAAACATGCCACAAATGGGCTAGACTTTTCCTGAGGCAGGAGTATCCCAGACTGTTTTACCCAGCATGTTTCTTACATACACTACAGGAACTTTATCTCCTTCTACAGTACATAACAGGTTTGATTGGGCAGGTCCAGCGCGGTTGGCAGATCCCCTAGTATTGACTAACCAGGTGGCCTTTGCCAAATGTGTATCCCAATTTCTGGATGTCCCAGCACCCATTGCTTTCAGTGTAGTCTTTAAGAGTCCATTGTATCGTTTAACTTTCCCAGAGGCTGGTGCATGATAGGGGATGTGATACGCCTACTCAATACCATGTTCTTTGGCCCAAGTGTCTATAAGGTTGTTTTGCAAATGAGTCCCGTTGTCTGACTCAATTCTTTCTGGGGTGCCATGTCACCATAGGACTTGCTTTTCAAGGCCCAGGATAGTGTTCCGGGCGGTGACACAGGGCACAGGATATGTTTCCAGCCATCCGGTGGTCACTTCCACCATTGTAAGTACATGGCGCTTGCTGTTGCAGGTCTGAGGGAATGTGATGTAATCAATCTGCCAGGCCTCTCCATATTTATATTTCAGCCATTGACCGTTTGGCTTGCTTGATTGCAGCATATGTTTCACAATCATGAGTAACCTGTGCAATAGTGTCCATAGTCAGCTTCACGCCTCAATCACAAGCATCTCTACCTTGATGGCCTGAGGTGTCATGGGCCCATCGGGCTATAAATAATTCACCCTTATGTTGCCAGTCCAGGTCCACCTGAGCCACTTCAGTCTTAGCAGCCTAGGAAAGTTTATGTTTCTTTTTTATTGGTTGGTGGAGACATAGCTGTTAATTTGTTGATCACATCCATTGGGATTTGACGACATCCATCTTACCATTTGATTCATAAAGATTGGATCTTTCGTGCAGGTCCTTTAACTTTATTTTGGTTTATAGCAAACCCAGCCTTCAGAAGGATTTGAACTATTTTCTTCCTTTTCTCAAAAACTTCCTCTGCTGTGCCACCCCACACAATGATGTCATCGATGTACTGCAGGTGTTTAGGAGCTTCCCCCTGCTACGGCACAGACTGGATCAGTTGTAGGGCCATGTTTCCACCCCTGGGGCAGCCAATTCCACATATATTGGACTCCCCTCCAAGTAAAGGCAAACTGTGGCCTGCACTCTGCTGCTAGAGGGATGGACAAAAATGCATTAGCTATATCAATTGTGGCGTACCACTTGGATGCCTTTGATTCCAGTTCGTACTGGAGTTCTAGCATGTCCGACATGGCAGCACTCAGTGGTGGTGTGACTTCGTTCAGGCCACGATAGTCCACCGTTAGTCTCTACTCACCATTAGGTTTTCACACTGGCCATATGGGACTATTAAAAGGTGAATGAGTCTTGCTGATCACTCCTTGGCTCTCCAGCTCATAGATGGGAATCAGGGAGTCTTGGTTGGTGCGATGTTGCCGCTCCTGCATAGTTGTAGTAGCAATTGGCACTTGCTCTTCTTCAACCCTCAGCAACCCCACAACAAAAGGGTCCTCCGAGAGATCGGGCAAGGTAGACAACTGTTTAATGCCCTCTGTCTCTAAGACAGCTGTGCCAGAAGCCTACCAGAACTCTTTGGGGTCCTTGAAATATCTTCTTCTAAGATAGTTTATGCCAAGGATGCACGGAGCATCCGGGCTAGTCACAATACGGTATTTTTGCCACTCATTCCCAGTTAGACTCACTTCAGCCTCCAATACAGTCAACTGCTGGGATTCCCCTGTCACTCCATAAATACTAATGGGCTCTGGCCCTTTATAGCTTGATGGCATTAGAGTGCATTGTGCACTGGTGTCTATTAAAGCTTTATACTTCTGTGCATCTGACGTGCCAGGCCATCGAATCCACACAGTCCAATAAACTCGATTGTCCCTTTCCTCCCCCTGGCTGGAGGCAGGGCCCCTCTAATCCTGGTCAGAATCTTCATTCCTGTGTTTAAAGGACTGCCTGCTGGACGTTGGAGCAGCAAACTTTTCAGAGAACCCTTTTTTCCCACTTGTTTTCTTTTGCAACTCACGTACCCGTGCCTCTAGGGTCGCAGTGGATTTTCCATCCCATTTTCTCATGTCCTCTCCATGGTCACGTAGGTAAAAGCACAGGATAGCACAGGATGTGTATCCACCATATCGTCTTCCTTGCACAGATGAGTGCTTACCCCTAATAGCAGAGACATTGGTTTGTACAGGAGGGGAGGAAAATAAACTCTCTTCAAGGTGGTCAACGTTTTCACAAAGTTTCTCCAAAGTATTCTCTTTTAGTTGATGGAAGTTTTCAGAAAGTTTCTCCACAGCCAAGACACAGGCCTGTAGGGAAGAGGAGAGACTTTTTTCGTACTGCCGGAGTTGTTTAGCCACTTCACCCACTGTGGATTCCTCATCCTCTTTCCAGGCCATTATGTGCACTCTGTACAAACTTCTGCCACATGGGTCATGTACACTTGACTTCATCTGGATCTGTGGGTATTTGTCCATTGTCTGGGTCCTCATAAATCACCTCCTGTATGGCTAATTCCCTCAGGTACTGGATTCCTTCTCCATAGTGGTCCACTAGCCTGGTAGACATATGAGTTCTTCCTTGTAGGGATACCTTTCCCTCACAGCTGACAGGAGACGCCTCCAGAAGCTGTAAAATCATGCTCCATCTCCAATTGCTTTGTCAATGCCTGCATCTCTAGCAAGGAATCCCAGCCATCTGGCTTCCCTGCCCACTAATTCCATACAATTGGCTCCAGTATCCCAGCACCGGAGCAGCCAGGTGACAAGCTGCTCACCTATGCAGCGACCAAAATCTTTTTGCACATCTTGTAGCTCATGCTGGTATAGGTTTCATGCAGTTACTCTTGATTTTTCAACATCCTCATCTTCATCCTCCTGCATCCCTGATGTCTCAGTGTCGTTTTCTCTATACCTAGACCTAGCAGAAGACTCTCTGCGTTCTAAATGACCTGAGTCTTTATACCATTTTTTCACCTTGTCTGCAGGGGCAACTTGCACTGCCACAACTTGTTTCTGTGGCCCAGCCACAGAAGCTGGAGCGGCTGCAGGAGCTGGAACTGGAGCAGCTGCAGGAGCTGGAACTGAAGTGGCTGCAGGGGCTGGAGCAGCTGCAGGGTCCATCATAGGGGTTGGTGTGGCCATTGGGCCTGTCACAGGACTTGGAGTGGCCATGGGGTCTGTCACTAGTTTGATAGTAGCATCAATTGCAGCATAGGCCAGGCCCCAGCACGCCACAGTGAGTTGTGTCACTTTGGAACTGCCAGAGCCATGACACCCTTTTTTCAAGCATTCTACCAGAGTTTTAGGATTTTTCAGTTGTTCAGGGGTGAATTTCCAAAACATTGAAGGTGCCCACTGCTCTAGAAACCTGCCCATATCCTCCCACACTCCCTGCCACTCACAACCATCCCGCCTCAGGACAGATCTCTGGATGAGATTCCTAAATAGTTTTTTAACCATAAACAAAACCTGAAGTGCATTCAGGAGATATAACAACAAGAACATGCTGGTCTGAGTATCCCAAGGATATTCAACATCTTGGAGAACTATCGTAACTAGCTCGGAGGATAAGAGGGTGGTGAAGGAGAAAGGGAGAGTGAACAAGTAGGGAAAAATATCTTGCCCTGTCCTCTCCACAGACTGGCCCCCAGATGAAAAAAGGCAGTAGGTGTTAATAGTTTCCAAGATATAGTTTCCAAAGTACACAGTCGACGACAGTGCTGAGTACAAATACCAACTTAGAGTCATGACCAGATATTTCATCATATCATAACTATTGTTACACCACACAGTACCATAACGATCTTAAAGCAAGGCCCGGAAAGGATAAACAGCACAACAGGGATAACATACAGAAAGCAATGTGCTATAAAACTCAATTTGGAATACAGGCACAGCAGACTTGAAATTAAAGCAATCAACATTGTGACTAGCAACTATTAAGCAGCTCTAATACTTATACCAATTTTAGTTTAACACACTCTGGTCAGATCTGTCATTATCTCAATCCTTCATGCCCCACATTGGATGCCAAAAGGACTGCCATGGTTTAACCCAGCCAGCAGCTAAACACCACACAGTTGTTCGCTCACCCTCCCCCCTCCCTCTCTGGGATGGCGGAGAGAAATGGGAAAGTGAAGCCCGTGAGGTGAGATAAAGACAGTTTATTAAGATAGGAAATAATAATAATCATAATAGTAATAATAATAATAATACTATGTATAAAACAATACAATTTCTCACCACCCACTGACCAATGCCCAGCCTATCCCCAAGCAGCCGGCCCCCACCCCGGCTAGCCACCCCTATACATTGTTCAGCATGACGTCAGATGGCATGGAATACCCTTTGGCCAGTTTGGGTCAGCTGTCCTGGGTCTGTCCCCTCCCAGTTCCTGCTGCACCCCCAGCCTGCCCACTGGCAGGACAGAGCAAGAAGCTGAAAAGTCCTTGGCTTAGTGTAAGCACTGCTCTGCAGCAATTAAAACATCAGCATGTTATCAGCACTCTTCTCATCCTAATCCAAATCATAGCACCCTAACTAGGAGGAAAATTAGCTCTGTCCTAACTGAAACCAGGACATATAGGTAGATAGATAGATCTATATACATATACCTGATACATATAATCACTTATACTTCCACTTGCATTACCATTTTTGTTCTGATAACAAAACAAAAAAAAAAAAAAGAAAGAAAGAAAGAGGAAAATAAAAGGTTGATGTGAACGCATAACCTATTCCATACCATTCATTTTATTTATCAGTCATATATCCTCCCTCATATGCTAATCACTTCTACTCTTGCTATAGTCATAGACTCAGTTTTTGTAGGATCTAGGGCACCTTTCAGTTCAACTGTCTTCTCAGAAAAGTATCTGCACTGAATTTAGACAAGATTGCTTGGGGCCTTGTCCAGTTCACTTCACTTTGGTTGCCTTTCCTCTGTTTTTTTTTTTTTGTTTGTTTGTTTTTTTTTTTTTTTCTACTGCATTTTTGTGAGATCAGATAAAGATTGCCAAACACTGTGTTCCAGGTTAGTGGTATGGAAAACTGAGCAGATGGTAAAATAAACTATTCTTGAAGCTTACTGCCAAAAACTAAAGCTAACTTTCCCATGTTTATACTGACCTATTTGTAAATCTTGATGTGAATAAGTTTCTCTGTTATGCACATCTCTATGACCCAGGCATTAACATTTAGGTTCAACAATATGCTTGATAATTTTCAGCTTTGCTGTTTGAGATCATAAACTGGGGTTATCAGGCTCTTTTCTCTGCACACTGGAAAAGTTTTAAAAGAAAGATCAAACTCCAGCTTTTCACAAAATACTTACTGTTGCAAAATATGAAAGATATACAAAATAGGAATGTGCAAGATAGTAAAAACAAGCTGCAACACCTCCTTAAAAAAAACAGACCATCCTGAACATTGCATTGCCTCTGCCTTTCTTCCTATAAAGGACATCAATGAAAATGAGAAAACATTGTAAAGAATTGCATGTAAGTATAACTATTCCACATACAGTTTTACCATTTCAGCACTGAAAACTACATTTCTACAGGAATACATAGGAAGGAAGGGTGGAAGGGAGGGAGAGAAGGAGGGAGGGAAGGAGGGAAAGAAATAGGGAAGGAGGGAAGGAAATAGGGATGGAGGGAAGGAGGGAAGGAAGGAAGGAAGGAAGGAAGGAAGGAGGAAAGGAAGAAAGGAAGAGAGGGAGGAGGGGAGGAAATAAGAGAGGGAGGGAGGGAAGGAGGTAGGGAGAGAGAGAGATATTTTCTTTTGCCTTAGATTCTTCACTGAGAAGAAATATTCTCTAAATCAAAAATATCTTCCCTCACCATTTGCCTTCTACCTTCATGTAAGCTAGGCCAAATGTAATAGCCTTCAAACTTTCACTCATAAGTATTTGTAGTTTTTAATTTCATGAGGTCATTTTCATTGACCTCTTTACTACTGACCTGTTATATTATTGGATTTGGAAGGATCATTTACACTGACCTCTGTTGCCTTACTGTATTTCTCTCCTCTTTGCTCCCATATCACCCAAGCAATTGAATTTCAGTCTCAATTGTAGTTATTGGAAACAAAGTAATTTCATTTGTATTGCTATTATTCCTAGCCGAATTGTCTTTTTGCTCTATGACTTCCCCAGCTCATAGTTTAAGCCTTTTTAATATTCATTACAGCAGTCTGTTTCCTTCTGGTTATGGTAGATACCATTTCTTATATTATAGATACTTCCTTCCTCCAAAGACTCCCCTGCTCCTAATAAACTCAAATTTCTCTTCTTTAACATGCACAGACAGTCTCTAATTCACCTGGTATCCCCAAGATAGAAGTCACCATCTCTGCTATCAGCATGGTCTATCAAGTCAGGTAGACTTGGACCTCTTTTGCTGAGAAAAAAAAAAAAAAAAAAAAAACACGGTGGTTTGCCTATTTTATCAATTTCCCTAGAGTTTCAGATGATCGATGTTGCAATACATTACAGGATCCAAGAACCCAGAAAAAATCTTCTTCCATTTTTTTCCCAACTGGTAGGTTTGCAATCACAGAATATTACAAGATGGTTAAGGCTGGCTGACAACAGTACTTTGCCTTGCATAGAGAGCAATAGGCTGTTTTCATGTATTTTGTTCCAAGTTTCTTTTTAGAATTAATAATTTGACTTGAATTTATCTGGTTTCTCAAATACAGATACAAAAGGTATAACTGGCAACAAGTTCCTTCCAGATTTGCAGTTCCAACAGAAGTCTTAGAAGTGTTTTAACTGTAGGAAACATCAACCATCAGAATTAAGAAAACTTTTCAAGACAAAACTTTTCTTATTTTCTATTATGCATATGGTATATGGATGCTGAACAGGAAACTGATTCTCTTGACCCTTATCCACCCATCTTCCTGTGTCTCCATGACAAAACTGTCATGTCTGGAAGATTCAATGTATAGCAGATGGAGAATAACTCACAAAGATTATCTAAGACATGAAACAGTGCTAAATTTTGCCAAGATTAGAAGATCTTGTAGTATAAAAAAGCTATATGCTTTTCAGCAAACATGCACATTTTAGGACATACTTGGATTGGTTCTCTGGACTTAGATCAAATTTGTTGTTTGCTAATTTGTTTCTCAGGTTTTTTTTTTCAGTTTGAGAAAGATCTGATCACATCATGGCAAAATTTCCAGACTGTAGGAAAAAATTCTTCCTCAAACCATAAAGGAAGTAAGAGGGAGGAAAAAATGACTCAGGTCAATCAACATAATCTATAGGTGACAGCACAGCAAGGGACTGCAAGTGAGGTCTCCTGCATTACACTATTGGTTCTTCAGCTGATCTCACGTTAACTACTGAATGACAATTTTTCAAACATGACACGTAATTTACTATTAAAGGCTATGAAGTTGTGTTTGCATATAGCAATCAAGATACTATATGCATCAGTATCCCTTTATAAGCTCTTTTCAAACCTAGTATAGGAAAATGCATTATTCTTAAGGTAATTAATGCACTTTTACTGGTCCAATTTCTGAATCCAGATTAAAAATTAATTAATTAATTAATTAATTACATTATAATGCAATCTACCAATATGTATATACCCTACAAGAATGATGTAGCTTTTAATGGATTGCTGTTCAAAAATCTCTGGCAAGTTTTTAAATCAAGATTGGCTAGCGTAGAGCAAGATGCTTAGATAATAGCTCAATTTACAAAGCTAAAAATAAATAAACAGTAGAGAGAAGTGGAATAAAACACAGAGAATGTAAAGCACCTTCTTAAAATATCACCACTCCGTGAAGGTATAAGTATAGTATTCAACAAGCAACGTGGAGCCTCAGAGCCCACAAGGCACTATTACAAAAGGCATTTCAAAGAAAAAAGAATGCAGGAAATATGCTTTACTAATATTATCTTCAACACATGAAACTATGCATGACTTCACTATGCATTTGCACTTATCTTAGTTTGCTTCATAAAACACACTGATGATATTGGAAAGGGAACTTCATTCTTTAAATTTATTTTATTTTTTGTCAGGAGGAAAGTTAGACCTTCAGAGACAGAAAGAAACTGATAATTCTCAGTTCCATTGTGTGAAAATGTACTGAGATTCATTATCTTCATCTTGACATTTGAAGACCCAGTAGGTGGTCCCTATTCCCATCTTTTAAGTGTCTGCAATGCAC
>CM021763.1:41558888-41653321 GCA_011075105.1 Heteronetta atricapilla | reverse complement strand
GAAAAGAAAAGAAAAGAAAAGAAAAGAAAAGAAAAGAAAAGAAAAGAAAAGAAAAGAAAAGAAAAGAAAAGAAAAGAAAAGAAAAGAAAAGAAAAGAAAAGAAAAAAGAGAAAAAGACTATATAATATTATTTAATACAGAGGGATAAAAAAAGTACTCAAAGAGGTGGAGCTGGCAATGTTGCTGCTGTGCTTTACGGAATCCCTGCCCTGACTACACAGCAGATACAATGTTATCTGCTGCATACAAGTGTTAACATGGGACCCTGTGTCCTGACCAGTGAACCTACAGAACAGCATAAGACAGACTATAGTACAGTAACATAATGCACTGTACTACACAGTACCAAAAAAAAAAAAAAAAAAAATGTATGTTGATTAACAGTAGGGAAAAAAACATTCATAATTTTAAAAATTTTGCTGCAGGTTTTCTCCTAAGACATGTTCTGCTTCCAGGACTGAAGCCATTCTAAAAGCTCTTCTGAAAAGGTGGTTTTCAGGGTTTTAGGTAGTATCAGATGATTTTAGTTCTTTAATTACCATCTCTTCTCTGTGAAAAGGTTTTGGACAAAAATTGGCAAAAACAGCAAGAAATCATAACATTTGATATTAACTGACAGTTGAAAAGAGAGAGAGAGAAAAAAAGAGGGAGGATTTAACACAGGAAAAGATATTATTAAGGGAAGGACATGTGTGGGTTTTTTTGTTTGTTTGTTTATGACTACACAACATGTTTATATAGTCTGACATAACCAGCTAATACAAAATAAATTTTTTAAAAATTTGTAATATGAGGGAAATAATAATTAATGGTAATAGGATGAAATGCAATAGAGAATGCATATACAAGTATATATTGTCAGAAATAGTTTTTCTTAAATTAGCCTTATATTCCTGTCTGATAAAGAACTAATTGATCAGAGTGAGTTGACAAGAAGAATTACTTGATATGGAAGCAAAAGTAGATGAAGTAATTTTCAATAACAGCTACAGCACCAAGGAGAGACTTCTAACAACATTTCCTGATGGCAGTGCTAAAAAACTTCATCAAGGCAAAAGATGACTGGGTGTTTGACTGCCCAATACGCACTCACATGGAATTCACCTTAAATACAGGAGTAACAAGAATGGTACTTTGTTCATTTGTACTAAGTGATGCATACGGATTTTGTACAAAGTGAGGTATACTCACAAAGTTATGTACACTGGTATTAATTAGAAAAATATCTGTTATCAGGTGAATCAACTGAAAACAAATGGCTATTTTTTGAATCACATCCATAGAATGCAGTAGTGAGAAAAGTAAATTTAATTTTATAATGTATCAAATGAAGTGTCAAGGTGACAGTAGAGGGTGTTTTTACAAAGGTACATAGAAATGATGAGATCTATCTGAACTCTGAAATATGGAATATCAGTAAAGGTTATTTCACACCAGAATTTGAAGGTGGTTAGAAAAGCCTGGTAGGGAAGCAGTAAACAGCCAAAGAAGGTAATTAAAAAAAGCTTCTGCCAAAATTATGCCTTACCAGTCACACAGACAACACTGCAACTATCAGATTAGCTGGTGGAAATATGACAAAGTATGATCCATTCTCTCCAAAAGTTCTTGATACATTTACTCCTTTCTGTGGGCTGTAACCTCTGAGAAGACCAAATCTTGCAGGACCATAGAATCTTTTAGGCTGGAAAAGACCTCTAGTCTAGATCATCAAATTCAACCATTAATCTAAGCACCATATATATATCTTTCAAATACCTCCACGGATGGTGACTCAGCTACTTCCCTGGGCTCCCTGATCCAAAGCTTCACAGCCCTTGCAGTGAAGAAATTTTTCTTAATATCCAACCTAAATCTCCCCTGGTGCAACTAGATGCTATTTCCTTTTATTCTGTGGCTTGTTGCTTGGGAGTAGAGTGATAAGGTCTCCCTTGAGCCTTCTTTTCTCCAAGCCAAACAACCCAAGCTCCCTCAGCCGTTCCTCTTATGAGCCGTTCCTCTTATGATTTGTTCTCTAGACTCTTCAACAGCTTTGTTGCCCTTCTCTTGACATGTTCCAGTACCTCAATGTCATTCTTGTGGTGAAAGTCCCAAAAATGAACATAGTATTCGAGGTTCGGCCTTACCACAGCCAAGTACAGGGACACAATCACTTCCACAGTCCTGCTGGCTTCACTATTTCTAATACACTCCAGCATGCTAATGGTTTTCTTGGCCACCTAAGACACTGCTGGCTCATATTCAGCCAGTTAGTGACCAATACCCTGAGGTCCATTTCATCACATTACCCCTGGGATCATCCACCACTGTCAGTTTAGCTACAGCAATGTGCTCAGGTGGCCAAGAAGGCCAACAGCATCCTGGCCTGTTAAGAAGCAGTGTGGCCAACAGGGCTAGGGAAGTGATTGTTCCCCTGTACTTGGCTCTGGAGAGGCCGCACCTCAAATACTGTGTTCAGTTTTGGGCCCTTCGCTACAAAAAGGCCATCGAGGTGCTTGAGCGAGTCCAGAGAAGGGTGACGAAGCTCGTGAGGGGTCTGGAGAACAAGTCCTACGAGGAGTGGCTGAGGAAGCTGGGATTGTTGAGCCTGGAGAAGAGGAGGCTCTGGGGCGACTTTATGGCACTCTATAGATACCTTAAGGGAAGCTATAGTGAGGTGGGAGTTGATCTGTTAAGAAGGCAAATTTTTTCTCATGACACTTTTTACTGATTTTACGATACTGTTCTGGCAACACCTAAAATCAGGGAGTTGTCAGCACATTTATGTTGGAATAAACTTAGTACCTACAGAAGTGGTTGAGTCACAGTGGTTGTTCAACCTGGAGAAGAGGAGGCTCAGGGGTGACCTTATTGCACTCTACAGGTACCTCAAAGGAGGCTGTAGCGAGGTGGGGGTTGGTCTGTTCTCCCACGTGCCTGGTGACAGGACGAGTGGGAATGGGCTTAAGTTGCGCCAGGGGAGATTTTAGGTTGGAGTTTAGGTTTAGGAAGAACTTCTTTACCGAAAAGGTTGTTAGACATTGCAACAGGCTGCCAAGGAAGTGGTGGAGTCATCATCCCTGGAAGGCTTTAAAAGACGTTTAGATGTAGAGCTTAGTGATATGTTTTATTGGAGGACTGTTAGTGTTAGGTTAGAGGTTGGACTCAATGATCTTGAGGTCTCTTCCAACCTAGAAATTCTGTGATTCTGTGGTTCTGTGATAAATTGTGGTCCAAGCAAGTAAGAGTGAACAACAGTCAATTAAAATAACATTCCTCTGCTGCAACATAACACATAAAACTGTGTGCTTCCTTTTAGTTTCTAGGCAGAGACAACAGAATTGACAAATGAGTACCTAAATGCCAAGGTTTTCACAATGGTGTTTCTCCTGCTAATCAGTGCTATAAAAAGAACGTCTTCCATATTAGTTATATGTTTTGTACTCTGAAGACTTCTCATCTTCTTCAAGATACACCTGATACCTTTTAAACTGAGTAACAGAATCTGTTTTGTTTTCATACAAGTTCTGACAGGCATGTTTTTGGACAGGATGGATTTCATAAGCAGACCAGTAAAGGCTGACAAAGGAATTGCTAACGGAAAAGACCTAGATCTCATATATCATTGAAAATCACAGTGCAAGCCTCCCTAATACGTTTTATATTTCATGGATTACATGGATTGCTCTCCTGTTCTGAAGCCTGAACTTAATGGCAAATACTCAAATATTCTTCTTCTCTGAAAAAAATTCTTTCCTTAGTTCTTTCCTGCATGCACAAATTTAAAGTCATAATGCCTTCCTTCTTTACCACTATGAATACATTTTTACTTCTATTAGTATGATAAGGTTCATTTTGTTCTGAAAAACATAGCACAAATCAATTGGGTCTGGCCTATCTTCCACAGAACTGCTCACTTGGATTCCAACGTAGAGATAATCTCACTAGCTGAAGACAGAGGTAGGGCAATGAAGTAACCTGTGCATTACTGAGATGAGTATATGATCTGATGCTGGATAAAACAGGAGCCAGACAGAAGTATAGGCTGTTTTTTTGGAGTTATGCAAGAAAAAAATAAGTTGAATTTGCTTAGGAAAAATTATTCAGAAATCTTTCTAGTCATTCATTAGATAAAATTATATTTGAGCATGAATAGGAAGAACTTCAGAAAAACAGAGGGAGTGCACTATTTTTTATGCCAAATACTAAGCACTTGTGGCCAATATACTCAGGTATCTGAAGGAGTAGAAGACAAATGTTAGGTGTTATTGTGCCTCCTTTGGTACTCCTTTTGATGGAGAATGTCACATGCATAATTACTCTGTTATTATTCTGTCTCTCTTGTTTTCACTTGGCAAGTGATTTTTCTTCAATTCTGTAAATTGTGCAAGTGAGTGGTATGTGTTTGTGTGTGTAAAAACAATGAAGCAAAAAAAATAAACAAGCTAATGAGTTTTAAGGAGTACCTTCAATTCCCAGATGATAGACACCTCAAGTAGTGCCAGTGCTAAGCTGTTCAGAAAACTCACAACATGTACCAACCTGCTGGAGTACCTCTAGAATGAGTACTGCCTCAGCTGAAGTTTCCCAGATAACTCAGTCAGCTAGTAGGCTTGTGCTGAAATTACACAGAGTTCCTAAATTATCAAGAATCTTTTTATATTTTGTATGCTTTTTGTATGCTTTACATCCCATGATAATATTCCCTGAATCCCACCTCTGCTGGGCTCATTAAATTCAGCATAAATAATTATACCTCAGGTCTATGTGCTTCTGCAGTGTTAAAGACACTTCATGATTTTATGGCCTAAAGGATTTCATGGGGGTTAAGGTCAGTGCAATCACCTCTTCACTGTGAAAGTCCCACGGGAGTTTTAGATCATGTTGCAACTTCCAGAAAAGTGTGAGCTTTCAAGAACTGGTTGTTCATTAGAGGTGGAGCTGAAAGCAGCTTAGGTGTTGCTCATGCTACAGGGTTTACCCACCCTTCTCAGTGAGGAGGACATGCTCTAAGGCATGATGGCACCCTCACAATCCATTCACATTAAAGGGAAGCACACATTTCTTTTTAATGCAACCTTCTCTTTCTTAGCCCTCTTTCTAGGCCAGGTTAATGATGATTGGACCCACTATATTGATCCATTTGGGCTTACTGTAGTTACATTTAGATAACTTTTTATTTTAACTTTTTTATTTTCTTCAGCTCTTTCCCTACACACTTAAGAGTTTCTCGAGCAGAACCAGTATGTGCAAGGTCACTCACTTCCTTCATATTTTCCCTTATGTGTCTGGGAACAGCATAAACTATGTGCTACTCTCCCTCGCCAGTATTTTCAACAGACTCAGACTTACGATTTTTAATGGTTCAGTGAAGGGAGGGAAGAAGCCTTCTTTCTCACTCCTGTCACAAGACAACTGTGACTGTAACTGATGGCAATGCAGGACACAGTGCTTCCCCCTCTCCATTGTCAAACTTTCTTCCACTATGAGGGTCAGTTGCAGAAAGGAACATTGGGGCTTGTTGCAGGACATAGTAATATTTTTTATGGCAGTGGTAACTGCCTATTTGGCCAGTGTCATTTAAAGGTAACATTACCTAAGGCAATATAATTCTTATTTCACTGGCAGATGCAAATCCCTCTTGAGTATTTTATTTCCCAGTTGAGGTGTTCTCTTACATTGCACACATGTACACTAGAAAAGCTAAAATGAAGGATGCTCAGTGTTGTCAAACATAAAGGACCCGAGAAAGAGACATGCTGTTTGGGCTGTGCTGCTCTGCAGTTGTGTTTTCTTCCCATTCAGGAGCACGCTGATCAACTGAGGTCTATAACTTTCTTTGTGACATGAAACAATTTCACATTCCAAAGCCTCAAAAAACATTTGGGAACTTGAGTCCTTGTTTTCAAGTTAGTTAGAAAAATAAGTTGTAACTCAAGAGTTATAAAAAGTGGATTATTTCTATAAGGAAACATATGACCCATATTGAGAACCAACAGTTTTTGTGTAACACTCAAGAAAGTGAGATTTCCAGCACCTTGATTCTTCTCAAGAAAAGGTAGTAATAATAAAGATTTGCCACTAGGCATTGCTGAGGAATATATAGGTTGTTTTGGCCTGACACATCTGTGGTCTTGATTCAGAATTTTGTTTAATTATCAAATTATAACCCACTTTGGGATGAATGTTGAAAAATTGTTATGAATAACCTGTGTCTGAAAAAGACTAGTCTTTCTCTAGAAATCTACCTAAATACCAAATTTCTACATCACATAACTTGAGACTTTTATTGACCAAAAAGCTCTTGTGTTGGGGAAAATATGCTGTTTTATTGATTTCCAACAGCACTTCCTCATGAGTAAAGTCACAGCATGGCTGTGTTTCATTCAATACAACGAGGTTTAAAAATTAATTTGTCTAGAAGAATTGCATATTAAACTACTTGAATAATTTCTCTTATTGCATTAGCTGATAGCAGTATTCGTTGGACAGGTTTCCTCTCCACATGTAAACAATATTAAAAAAAAAAAAAAGAGCTGCAAATAAAGTTCAAATTTGTGTCTACATATGAATATAACAATTGAATCTCCATCATAGCTCTTCCATCATAATCTCAAGAATCATACCAAAGAATCTGGGTAGTTTTGTTTTTTCTTTTACAATAAAGTAAATATTACTCCCACTCACAGGTGCCAAGCAGTGCTGAGGAACTGAGTGGCACACAAGTTACTCATAAATCACAGTCAAGGTACTTTCATTAGAAAAGAAACACCTGAATGAAATGCAATGGCTTCTGATGCAGAGGAGATCAAATTTTATGCGATGTGATCTTGCATTCTGTGACCTTACTCATTTCTAAGCACTATCTGTTGTACATCCCCTGCACAGACCTATTTGAAAAATTAGTGAATGTCTTGCACAAAGCCCATAAGAAAGAATTTTGTTTAATTGCATCTTTATTTTACACTAGCCTTTTTCTCAGGCATTGATTTTTTTATTTGTTTTATGTCTTTAAAATTCAATCTAATCTTATCTGAAACTTCTTTGCTACAATTTAAGATAATTTTAATACAGAGACATACAGAAGAAGTCTACTAAGGAAGGAAAATCCAGAAAATTCCAAGAAACATTGGTTATGTTGCAATTAATAATGTTTGATAGGATTTATAATAGAAGTAGATAAGAAGAGAAAAAATCCTTAAATGGCTGTCTTTTATCCTAAAACTGACAGGATACACATTTCAGGTACTGTCAGATCGTCCCTAAAATTCCCTGTTGTTTTTCCAAAAGGTAAAGAGCGGGATCAAGCGTAGCCTACATTTCAATTTCAAATGTAGTCTTCTGTATGTGACTGATGTTTACTGATATAAGTAAAGATGATGTTCTCTAACCCACTGCTGACTTGAGTACAGACATGTTAGAACACTCTGCAAGTCACAAGTGCTATGAAATATTCATCGGACACTTAAGTGTTGTTTTATTTTTTCCCACATGAAAGTGTTTTGCTTGTTGTAGATCTTTTCCAGAGCTAGCAAAAAGGTATTTGCTAACAATAACTTTTGCTCCTCTAATGTTATTCATTGAAATGAAACAAAATCATTTGCACTGTGTAAATTGTTAACTCATGATATTTAATAATGTCACAATTTTTGCACACAGATACATTCTTGTATGAATAAGGCACAGTAGATTAGTCACCAGTTGTCTGATAGAATCATATCTTATTACTAACTAATATTAGACAGGAAAAGAGTCATTAAATAGACACCAAAGCCCATGTTTTTCATGCATACCTAACTGTAAGATGTCTATGTATGATCTTTGAACCAGCAGATATGTGGGCAGATAAAAGTGATAACTCTTCAGAAAATACTTCTTTTTTTTTTACTTCTTTTTTTTCCCTAGAGTACATTGAGAGGTTTAATGTAGTAACTATTTGCGATTAATCTACTGCAAAAGCTGGCAAAGCACTGCAGGTGTATGAGCAATAAAATACATGTGCAGCTATTTAAAATCTCAATTTTTCTACTTTCCAAAGCTCATTGAAAATAATTTCATTAGAGAAAAATCATCTGCTACTAAGTATATTTCAGCTTTCATTCTGAGCTGAGGAGATAAACAACATGTAGAAATAGTGATGATAACATACAGAAATCACAGAGATTCATTGATCTACTTCGTATTTGTACACCATTTATTCAAATTTGGGGACACAGTCAGCAGTGGGGTTTTTCTAAGTGATATAGATACAGATATAAATCAAACCAATGACTTCATTTAGAAAGAAGCATGCAAAAACTTTTTGATCGTCTAAATTCAATGTCACTTGAAAAAGTAATAATTGCAAAAAAATAAAGAATATGAAAGAAATATGAAAGAGGAAAAGCTGGTGCTTCCAACACAATTTAACAAAATCCATCCAAAAGTCTGAATATATACAAAAAATATTCAGAATGACATCTAAACTTAATATATTAAGTCTTGATATACCTAGCCTATATAATAGACTCAGGATTTACTATATAAATACCCTTTTTTTTTAAATTAATATTCTATCTCCAAGTCCTCATGCTTGTTATAATAGCTGAATAGCTACTATTGTTCTCAATAGCTACTATTGTTCTCTATAAAATATTCTCAATAAAATATTCTCTTTATCTCATTATTATTTAAAATACAATAGTTTTATATTATTTCAAATAGTCCCCATATATAAAAAAAAAATGTTAATGTCATTAGTAAAAACATTTCACTGTTTTTCAGATCTGTTTACTTTTCTAACTAATTTTATGAGGAGATCCAGTTAGAATCTGATGACGTAAACACCTTTGTATTGCTGACAAAATAAAGTAAAACTGATGTTCAAGAAATTACATGATGGAAAGGCTTAGGACTTCATGTTTTTATCACTTACATGAGACTAGCCTGTGTAGTTTAGGAAAGAAAATTGAGAGAATGCACTATTCCAGATATATTTAGCTGGACTGAGATAAATTCTTCTTTCTGCTTCTAATGACTACATGAAAAGTGCAGTTTTTGTGTTTGAATATTTCCATAAAGGTATTTGTATGGAAGGGACAATACCTTGCAAGAACCATCTTGTTTATGCCTGTATTTCCTGTCTACTTTTCTCATGCTCTCATTCTTCTATACTCAGTCTTGGGTTTTGCTTGGAATAATTATGTCAACCCTTCCTGTTCGTTCGCATTGCATTTTGTGATAGCTTCGTTTAATGTTATGGCTTATGGAGTCCTCTTCCCATAACCACACAAGCAGATATTTAGTATGAAGGGAAACTGAGGATAAATTACAATATCTATCACAGAATAAATAATGCTGGTAAAGAACTCCAAGATAATCTGGTCCAAACACCCCCCCCTATAACCAATATCACACAGTAAACCATGTCCTTAAACACCACGTCCAGCCTTTTCTTAAACATCTCCAGGGATGGTAAGTCCACCACCTCCATGGGCAACCAATTCCAATCCTTGGCTACTCTTTCTGAGAAGAAATGGCTCCAATCTGAACCTCCCCTGGTGCAACTAGAGGCCATTTGCTGAACTCTTATTGCTAGTTACCAGCAAGAAGCTGACACCCAGCTCCACATTTCCTTTCAGGCAGCTGTAGAGAGCAATATGGTCTCCCCTTTGCTTCTTCTTCTCCAGACTAAACAATCGAAGTTACCTCAGCCACTCCTAAAACTTGTGTTTCAGACCACTCACCAGCTACATAGTCCTTCTTTGGACACATTCCATGGCCTCAATGTTCTTCTTGTAGTGAGGATCCCAAAACTAAGCACGGTACTTGAAGTGTGGCCTCACCGGAGCAGAGTACAAAGGGACAGTCACCCTCCTGGTTCTGCTGGTTATGCTATTCCTGATGCTGTTGGCCTTCTTGGCCACCTGGACATGCTGCCAGTTCATGTTCAGGTGATCATTGACCAGCACCTCCCCAAGCCTGTAGCATTGCATGGGGTTGTTATATACAAAATGCAGTACCTGACACTTAGCCATGTTGAATGTCATCCCATTGATCTCTGTCCATCAATCAAATCTGTCCATGACACTCTGCAGAGCCTTCCTACCCTCCAGCAGATCGATACTTCCCCTCAGCTTGGTGTCATCTGCAAACTTACTGAGGATACACTCAATTACACAGAATCATAGAAACACAGAATGCTAGGGATTGGAAGGGAACATGAAAGATCATCTAGACCAATCCCCCTGCCAGAGCAGGAACATCTAGATCAGGTCACACAGAAATGCAGTCAGGTGGGTTTTGAATAACTACAGAGAAGGAGACTCCACAGCCTGTTCCAGTGCTTCGTCTCCCTCACCATAAAAAATTTCATCCCGTTTTTAAGCGGAACCTCCTATGTTCCAGCTTTCACCCATGGACCCTTGTCCTATAATTGGGTGTGACCGAGAAGAGCCTGTCTCCATCCTCATGACACTCACCCTTTACATATTTATACACATTAATAATGTCACCCCTCAGTCTCCTCTTCTTCAGGCTAAAGAGACCAAGCTCCCTCAGCCTTTCCTTGAAATGGAGATGCTCCACTCCCTTAATCATCCTTGTTGATCTGCGCTGGACTCTCTCAAGCAGTTCTCTGTCCTTCTTGAAGTGAGTGGCCCAGAACTGGATGCAATATTCTAGATGTGGTCTCACCAGGACAGAGTAGAGGGGCAATAAAACTTCTCTCGACCTACTAACCACATTCCTTCTAATACACCCCAGGATGCCATTGGCCTTCTTGGCCACAAAGGCACAGTGCTGGCTCATGGGCATCCCGCTGTCTACTGGGATCCCCATGTCCCTCTTCCCTCAGTGCTTTCCAGCAGGGCAGTCTCCAACTACTACTGGTGCCTGGAGTTATTCTTGCCCAGATGCAGGATTCTACACTTACTACCAATATATTTCATTAAATCTCCACTTCATTAAATCCCCACTAAAGCATATCGCTAAGCTCTACATCTAAACGTCTTTTAAAGACCTCCAGGGATGGTGACTCAACCACTTCCCTGGGCAGCCCGTTCCAATGTCTAACAACCCTTTTGGTAAAGAAGTTCTTACTAAGATCCAACCTAAAACTCCCCTGGTGAAACTTAAGCCCATTCCCACTGTCACCAGGCAAGTGGGAGAACAGACCAACCCCCACCTCGCTACAGCCTCCCTTGAGGTACCTAAAAAGAGCGATAAGGTCACCCCTGTGCCTCCTTTTCTCCAGCCTGAACAAACCCAGCTCCTTCAGCCGGTCCTCATAGGACTTGCTCTCCAGACCCCTCGCCAGCTTCGTAGCCCTTCTCTGGACTCGCTCAAGCACCTCGATGTCCTTGTAGCGAGGGGCCCAAAACTGAACACAGTATTCGAGGTGCGGCCTCACCAGAGCCGAGTACAGCGGGACAATCACTTCCCTAGCCCTGCTGGCCACGCTGTTTCTTACACACGCCAGGATGCTGTTGGCCTTCCTGGCCACCTGAGCACACTGCTGGCTCATATTCAGCCGACTATCAACCAATACTCCCACGTCCTTCTCTGCCAGGCAGCTTTCAAACCACTCGTCTCCCAGCTTGTAGCTCTGCTTTACTAAAGTCAACATATATGACATCATTTGCTTTTCCATCATTTATCCAAAAGGTTATCAGGTTAGTCAAGCATTACTTCCCCTTGGTGAAGCCATGTTGACAGCCCCTAATGACCCTTTTATCCTTGATGTGATAAGAGAAAACAAGGACAAGTTGTTCCATCACCTTACGAGTCTATAGTTATCCAGGTCCTCCTTCTTGCCCTTTTTGAAGACATGAGTGACATTTGCTTTCCTTCAGTCCTCAGATTCCTATGACTTACCAAAGATGGTGGAGGGGGGGGGGCTAGCAATGACTTCTGTCAGCTGCCTCAGAACTCACAGCTGCATCCTATCAGGACCCATGGAGTTACGGATGTCCAGCTTGCTTAACTGGTCCTTAACCAAGCTCTCATCAACCAAGGCAAACGTCTCCTTTATTCCGACTTCCTCTGGGGCCTCAGGTGCTCCTCAGAAGAGCCTCTGCCATTATAGATAGAGACAAGGAAGGCTTTCAAGAACACCAGCTTCTCTATCTTCTGTCACCAGGTTACCCACCTCTTTCATTAATGGGCATTCATTGACTCTACCGTTAGTCAGCACCCTCAGGAGCATCTCAATAGAGTCCATAAAATAGTGGCTGTCTAGCTTGCCTACATAACTTCTATCCCAATCCTCTTCAGCCAGGGGGAATTCTTCCTATTTCCAGGTTTTATGTCTTGTTTACATACTCAGAAGTGTATGGGGGCTAGCCTTAGCAGTGAAAACTGAAGCAAAGAAGGTATTTGGTATCATTTTCTCTGTATAGACCAAGGCATCCACCTCATGTAGCAGTGCACCCACAGTTTCCTTAGCCTTCCTTTTGCTGGTGAGACTGCCCTCAACCTTCACATAAACAACTAGACTATCTCTGTCAGTACCAGGTCCAGCAGCACACCTCTGCTTGGTATCTCACCTACCAACTGCACCAAGAAGTTATGTTCAATGTTCTGCAGTAACCTCCTGTACTATTGTCTTCCTAGCAAATATCAGGGTGGTTAAAGTACTCCATAAAGAACCAGAGCCTACAAACATGAGGCACCTTGCAGCTGCCTGTAGAAGACCTCATCCACTTCTTTTTCCTGATCCAGTAGCCTGTAATAAAAACCCACAATGTCACGCCTGTTGGCCTGCCTTTTAATCCTCACCCATAGGCTATTGACTCTCACTTTATCCCCCCCCACCCAGGCAGAGCTGGACAGATTCCAGTTCCACACTCACGTAAAGAGCAATTCCACAATCTCGCCTTCCTGGCCTATCCTTCCTAAAAAGCACAATCCATGGCCACATTCCAGTCATAAAAACTGTCTCACCATGTCTCAGTAATTACAAGACCATAGCCCTGCAAGTGCAGTTCCCCTTGTGTCCAGGTTTCAATTGGGACAGTTATTTTTCCTCCTAGTAGCTGGTAGGGTGATATGATTTGGATTAGGATGAGAAGAGTGCTGATAACTGGCTGACGTTTTAATTGCTGCAGAGCAATGCTTATACTAAGCCTTTTCAGCTCCTCGCTCTGTCCTGCCAGCAGGCAGGTTGGGGGGGGCAGCAAGAGCTGGGAGGGGACAGACTCAGGACAGCTGACCCAAACTGGCCAAAGAACAATATATATAGGGATGGCTAGACGGGGTGGAGGGAAGGTTGCTCGGGGTTTGGCTAGGCATCAGTCACTGGGTGGCGAGCAATTGCATTGTGCATTGTTTGTACATATTTTATTATTATTATTTTCTATCTTAATAAACTGTCATTATCTCACCTCACAGGCTTCATTTCCCGTTTTTCTCCTCCATACTAGAGAGGGAGGGTGGAGGGTGAGCGAAGGGCTGTGTGGTGTTTAGCTGACAGACAGGTTGAACCAAAACTGTCCTTTTGGCACCCAGCTTGGGGCGCGAAGGGTTGACATAACAACAGATCTGACCAGAGTATGTTAAACTAAAATTGGTATAAGTATTAGAGCTGCTTAATAGTTGCTAATCAGAATGTTGATTGCTTTAATCTCAGGTCTGCTGTGCCTGTATTCCAGACTGAATTTTATAGCACGTTACTTTCTGTATGTGATCCCCGTTTTGCTGTTTATCCTTTCCAGGCCCTGGTTTAAGATAATGATGGTACTGTTCGGTGTAATAATAGTTTACGTATACGATGAACTATCTGGCCACGACTTTAACTTGGTATTTGTACTCAACACTGTCGTCGACTCTGTACTTTGGAAACTATATCTCAGAAACCATTAACAATTACACCTGCTGCATTTTTTCATCAGCGAGCCAGTCTGTGGAGAGGACAGGGGAATATATTTTTCCCTACTTGTTCACTCTCCCTCACTCCTTCAGCACCCTCTTATCCCCTGAGGTAGTTACGATAACTCTCCAAGATGTTGAATATCCTTGGGATACGCAGACCAGCGTGTTGTTGTTATGTCTCTTGAATGCACTTCAGGTTTTGTTTAAGGTTAAACAACTACTTAGGAATCTCATCCAGAGATCTGTCCTGAGGCAGATCTTTGCTGGAGCTCCTGTTCCTGCAGCCACTCCAGCTCCTGCAGCCACTCCAGCCCCTGCAGCAAAACCAGCTTCAGCTCCTGCAGCCACTCCAGCTCCTGTGGCTGGGCCAGAGAAATGAACTGTAGAAGTGCAAGTTGTCCTTGCGGAGTGTATTTCAACCCCTATGACAGACTCTGTGGCTGAGTCAAAGAAACGAGCTCTAGCAGTACAAGTTGCCCCTTTAGACAAGGTGAAGAAATGGTATATAGACTCAGGTCGTTTAGAACGCAGAGAATCTAACTTTTTTTACCCGAAACCTATACCAGCATGAGCTATGACATATGAGAAAAATTGTTGGTCGCTGCATACGTGAGCAGCTTGTCACCTGGCTGCTCCGGTGCTGGGATACTGGAGCCAATTGTGTGGATTTAGAGGTGAGGGAAGCCAGTCGTCTGGGTTCCCTTGCTAGAGATGCAGGCATTGACATAGCAATTGGAGAAGGAGTACGATCTTACAGCCTCTGGAGGCGTCTACCTTAAAGCTCACAGGGAAAGGTAAACCTACAAGGAAGAACTCATATGTCTACCAGGCTAGTGGACCACTATGGAGAAGGGAATCCAGTACCTGAGGGAATTAGCCATACGGGAGGTGATTTATGAGGACCCAGACAATGGACAAATACCTACAGATCCAGATGAAGTCAAGTGTACATGACCCATGTGGCAGAAGTTTGTATGGAGTGCCTGGAAAGAGGATGAGGAACCCTCAGTGGGTGATGTGGTTAAACAACTCTGGCAATACGAAGAAAGTCTCTCCTCTTCCCTACAGGCCTGTGTCTCGGCTGTGGAGAAACTTTCTGAAAGCTTCCATCAACTAAAAGAGAATACTTTGGAGAAACTTTCTGAAGAGGTCCAGCAACTTAAAAAGAGTGTACTTTCCTCCACCCCTGTACAAACCAATGTCTCTGCTATTAGGGGTAAGCGCTCATCCGTGCAAGGAAGACGATATGGTGGATACACATCCTGTGCTATCCTGTGCTTTTACCTACGTGACCATGGAGAGGACATGAGAAAATGGGATGGAAAATCCACTGCGACCCTAGAGGCACGGGTACGTGAGTTGCAAAATAAAACAAGTGAGAAAAAAGAGTTCTCTGAAAAGTTTGCTGCTCCAACGTCCAGCAGGCAGTCCTTTAAACACAGGAATGAAGATTCTGACCAGGATTAGAGGGGCCCTGCCTCCAGCCAGGGGGAGGAAAGGGACAATCGAGTTTATTGGACTGTGTGGATTCGATGGCCTGGCACGTCAGATGCACAGAAGTATAAAGCTTTAATAGACACCAGTGCACAATGCACTCTAATGCCATCAAGCTATAAAGGGCCAGAGCCCATTAGTATTTATGGAGTGACGGGGGAATCCCAGCAGTTGACTGTATTGGAGGCTGAAGTGAGTCTAACTGGGAATGAGTGGCAAAAATACCGTATTGTGACTAGCCCGGATGCTCCGTGCATCCTTGGCATAGACTATCTTAGAAGAAGATATTTCAAGGACCCCAAAGAGTTCTGGTAGGCTTCTGGCACAGCTGTCTTAGAGACAGAGGGCATTAAACAGTTGTCTACCTTGCCCGATCTCTCGGAGGACCCTTTTGTTGTGGGGTTGCTGAGGGTTGAAGAAGAGCAAGTGCCAATTGCTACTACAACTATGCAGGAGCGGCAACATCGCACCAACCAAGACTCCCTGATTCCCATCTATGAGCTAGAGAGCCAAGGAGTCATCAGCAAGACTCATTCACCTTTTAATAGTCCCATATGGCCAGTGTGAAAACCTAATGGTGAGTAGAGACTAACGGTGGACTATTGTGGCCTGAACGAAGTCACACCACCACTGAGTGCTGCCGTGTCGGACATGCTAGAACTCCAGTACGAACCGGAATCAAAGGCATCCAAGTGGTACGCCACAATTGATATAGCTAATGCATTTTTGTCCATCCCTCTAGCAGCAGAGTGCAGGCCACAGTTTGCCTTTACTTGGAGGGGAGTCCAATGTATGTGGAATTGGCTGCCCCAGGGGTGGAAACATGGCCCTACAACTGATCCAGTCTGTGCCGTAGCAGGGGGAAGCTCCTAAACACCTGCAGTACATCGATGACATCATTGTGTGGGGTGGCACAGCAGAGGAAGTTTTTGAGAAAGGGAAGAAAATAGTTCAAATCCTTCTGAAGGCTGGGTTTGCTATAAACCAAAATAAAGTTAAAGGACCTGCACGACAGATCCACTCTTTATGAATAAAATGGTAAGATGGACGTCGTCAAATCCCAATGGATGTGATCAACAAATTAACAGCTATGTCTCCACCAACCAGCAAAAATGAAACACAAACTTTCTTAGGTGTCGTGGGGTTTTAGAGAATGCACATTCCAAATTACTGTCTGATTGTAAACCTGATCTAACAAGTAACCCGTAAGGAGAAAGATTCTGAATGGGGCCCTGAGCAACGACAAGCCTTTGAACAAATTAAGCAGGAAATAGTTCATGCAGTATCCCTGGGGCCAGTCCGAACAGGACCAGATGTAAAGAATGTGCTCTACACCGCAGCCGGGGAGAATGGCCCCACCTGGAGCCTCTGGCAGAAAGAACCTGGGGAAACTCGAGGTCGACCCCTAGGGTTTTGGAGTCGGGGATACAGGGGATCTGAGGCCCGCTACACTCCAACCGAAAAGGAGATATTGGCAGCATATGAAGGAGTTCGATCTGCTTCAGAAGTGGTCGGTACTGAAGCACAGCTCCTCCTGGCACCCCGACTGCCAGTACTGGGCTGGATGTTCAAAGGAAGGGTTCCCTCTACACATCATGCAAGCGATGCTACATGGAGCAAGTGGGTTGCACTGATTACCCAGCGGGCTCGAATAGGAAACCCCAGTCGTCCAGGAATCTTGGAAGTGATTATGAACTGGCCAGAAGGCAAATACTTTGGGATGTCATCAGAGGAGGAGGTGATCCGTGCTGAAGAAGCCCCACTGTACAACGAGCTACCAGAAAATGAGAGGAGATATGCCCTGTTCACCGATGGGTCCTGTCACATTGTGGGAAAGCATCGGAGATGGAAAGCTTCTGTATGGAGTCCTACACGGCAAGTTGCAGAAGCTGCTGAGGCAGAAGGTGAATCGAGTCAATTTGCAGAAGTGAAAGCCATCCAGCTGGCTTTAGATATAGTTGAACGAGAAAAGTGGCCAGTTCTCTACCTGTACACTGATTTGTGGATGGTAGCAAATGCCCTGTGGGGGTGGTTACAGCAATGGAAACAGAACAATTGGCAGTGCAGGGGCAGACCCATCTCGGCTGCTGCGTTGTGGCAAGATATTGCTGCCCGGGTAGAGAACCTTTTCGTAAAGGTACGCCACGTAGATGTTCATGTGCCCAAGAATCGGGCTACGGAAGAGCATCAAAACAACCAGCAGGTGGATCAGGCTGCTAAGATTGAAGTGGCTCAGGTAGACCTGGACTGGCAACATAAGGGTGAATTATTTATAGCCCGATGGGCCCATGACACCTCAGGCCATCAATGTACAGATGCAACATATAGATGATCGAGGGCGGACCTAACCATGTACACTACAGCACAGGTTATTCATGATTGTGAAACATATGTTGCAATCAAGCAAGCCAAACGGTCAAAGTCTCTTTGGTATGGAGAACGATGGCTGAAATATAAATATGGAGAGGCCTGGCAGATTGATTACATCACACTCCCTCAAACCTGCAACAGCAAGCGCCATGTACTTACAATGGTGGAAGTGACCACCGGATGGCTGGAAACATATCCTGTGCCCTGTGTCACCGCCCGGAACACTATCCTGGGCCTTGAAAAGCAAGTCCTATGGTGACATGGCACCCCAGAAAGAATTGAGTCAGACAATGGGACTCATTTGCAAAACAACCTTATAGACACTTAGGCCAAAGAACATAGTATTGAGTGGGCGTATCACATCCCCTATCATGCACCAGCCTCTGGGAAAGTTGAACGATACATTGGACTGTTAAAGACTACACTGAAAGCAATGGGTGCTGGGACATCCAGAAATTGGGATACACATTTGGCAAAGGCCACCTGGTTAGTCAATACTAGGGGATCTGCCAACCGCGCTGGACCTGCCCAATCAAACCTGTTATGTACTGTAGAAGGAGATAAAGTTCCTGTAGGAAACATATGACAGGCATGCCAACTTTTTTTGCAAAGTTTTGCTAAATTTAGTAGTATTTGCTTGTAAAGCACAACTTCATCACCATTAAATGCAATGCCCATTACTTTCAATTTTAACTCCCTGAAGATCCCCCCCATGTACATAACAGGGTTTCTATTATAATTATTATTATTCTATATGACTTTACATGCAAATATTTTCTTCCTTCCATTTCAGTTATTTTGCCCTGACCCCTATTCTTTCACAACCTTCCCTCACTATTTTAGTCTCAGCTAATGCCAAACAGACTGCAATACCAAGGCAGCATTTTTAAGGCTATGACTGTGATTCTATCTCACAAACTAGTTTGGTAAATAAATCTCTCATATGCATTTTTTTCCCCACAATTTTTATAAACAGACTTTTCAGTTCGTCTTTGCAGTTCATTGTCCGGATTCTCCTAATATTTAATCACTAATTTTCTGTAGGTTTAGCAGATTTTACCCAGGCAAATCTATTTTTTTTTTTTCTGGAAATGTCATTCTCTAAAACCACTTGTCATTGAATTGCCTCTCTGTCTTTTTATGTTAACCATAATCTATTTACCTTTACATCTAAGATATTTCCCTTATTCTTAATCTATTCACCTTCTATTGTCTTTCCTATTGAGATGTTCAGTCCAACTCACGCATCTCACGTGCTGGTAATGAAGAATAACAAATCGGACCTTACGTATTCAGCCAAGATCTTTAAAGTAACTCATAGATGAAATAGCCAAACTACAAACTGAAACATGCAATCTCTCATTTAAAATGCTGTCAGTGACACAGAAATAGATGATGGGCAATATGACAATTTTTTTTTTTTTACAGAAGTTGTAGGGAAAATCTAGGGAATTACATATCAGTATGTATGATGTGCATACCAGGTAGAATAATAGCAATTATTCTAAAAAAAAAAAAGAGCTTTAAGTTATAGGACTAAATATGATAAAATATTAACATGGCTTCTGCATAGGGAAATATATCTCAATAATCTATTGTAATTTTTTAGAAGAGGCACTCAGTGTGGGGACAAGAGAGATCAGTTGGAATACAAAAATAATTCACAGTACCTCACTGATATCTTATAAAGGCAGTCTCAGAATATCAGTAAATATTCTCCTACATATAAGTAACTAAATAAATGTAGAAAGGAAAAAGTAGGAAGTAGCTCACTAGTGGAATCCCCCAGCAGTCTGTGTTCAATGTATTTGTAAGTGATCTTGGAAAAACAACGATACAAAGCTTTCAAGGCTAATAACGACAAGGGCTGCCTACTGATTGTAGGACAGGAGCCTGAGTAATGGGGTAAAAGGGCAGATGAAGTTCAGCGCAGATAAATGGGAAGTCACTCATACAGGAGAGAAGTCCAAATGTTATGAAGGAGGTTTTGAATTCAGTTATTAGTACTGAGAAGAAACATTCTGAACATACAAAATATGTTTTTTGAAAATATTGACTTAATACTTAGTCATAATTAAAAGGACAACTAGAATGCTAGCAATCCTTAAGATGTAAAATGAAATAGATCATTAGATATCTATGTAAACCTGTGTTGTGCTAATAACATTGAAAGCTGCCTGTAGATCTAATATCCCCATACTAAATAGGTCTAGTAGAACACAGAAAAGTAACAGAGAGAGTTAAGTTTTGCATGAAGTGGTTTATATGTAAGGACATTCAGCTATGGGTGAGGAATGACAAATCCGGAAAGGCCTAACAGGGAAATTCTCTTCCAGTGCAATGATACTACACAACAAGTGTTAGTGGTATGTTAAAGCTGAGTCAAGGAGGTAGTTCCAGTAGCTAAGCTGCAGAAAACCTGTCATCGTTCAAACGATGCAAGACTTCAGATAGACTTCAGATTATGCAAGTTCATTGAAGAGAAATCCTTCACGGAATACCAGGATAAGATCTATCTTGGAAAGTTCCTTCCCAGATTCTAGGAGAGGATGGAGGCTGAACAATGATAGGTAGTGGAAGGTTTACTCCCCGTACTCAAGAGAAGAGAGAGACAAAATAAAATGGAAAAGGTTATGGAATGAGATAAGAACAGAGTGCTCACTCACCAATTAACAACATGGTCAAAATAGACTAAGAGTTAAGGGAGATTAATGTACTTTATGGCCTACTGATAACAAGTTAAGCAGTGAGAACTAAAAGAAAATTAAATAAACCTTGACCCCATCCGTCCTCTTCTATCTTCCCACTGAGCAGCACAGAGGAGCAAGTAATAGGTGTTGTGGTTGTAGCCAGTCTTTTTATCTTTGACACTAATTCACGGTCCCTCTCTGCCCCTGTTCCACGTGGGGTCCTCCCATGGGATGCCTTCCTTCCCGAAATGATCCTGTAGGGGCTGCCACAGGCAGCATCTCTTCTAAAACTGCTCGCAAATGGTTCCGTAACACAGAGTCCATTCTGCCGGGGCTCTCCATGGGCTACAGCCTCCTCCAGGCCACATCCACCTGCTCCATCGGCGGCTCCTCCAAAGGCTGCAGTGTGGAGATCTGCTCCATGTGGGACTTATGGGTGACCCAAAGTGAAAGCCTGCACTACCAGGGGCCTCGCTACAGGCCGCAATAGAGCTGCTGCATGCTTGGAGCATTTCCTGCTCTCCATCTGCAATGACTGTAGGGTCTGAAGGACTGCTTCTCATTTGTCTCTCACTCCTGTTGTTGTGAAGCATTTTTTTCCTTTTCTTAAATCTGCTCTCCCAGAGACCCAACCACCATCACTCCCTGGTTCAGCTCTGGCCAGTGGCTGGTTTCTTTTGGAGCCAGCTGGAGATGGCTCTTACCTGATATGTGGCAGCAGCTAAGCTCTGCTCAAGGAACGCACCCCTGCAGCCTCCTTGCACAGTTCCTTCCCTTCCCCCTCCAATACAGAGGGACTCATGAGCAGTTACCGTACATATATACTCATTTATACACTTACAAGCACCAAAAAACAGTTTAATGTCTCGGCATGGTTGTTCATGTGTCAATAAGCATCCAGAAAAGTAATTTCTCCACATTCCCATTCCTCTCTCTGGAGACGACTTGCCCTGAAACACTGTAAGGCCAACCCAGGATCTCTTCCCAGATATGTGCTTTTCCAAAATGACTTGAAAGACAAGCAGATAATTCATGTGCTGACTTTTGCCAATAATAACGACCTGTTTCTTTACCTTCTACTAACTTGTCTATCTTGTTTTGTGTTTAGATTGTGAGTTCTTTTGAGACTCACCTTTTTCTGATCTTGTTCAGCACCAAGCAACACGGCACACTAGTTTTTGAGTAGGGGTTCTAAGGTTATGAAAACTGTCGTGAATAACGAGACTAGGAATATAAGCAATTGATTTTAAAATTTGCAAAATATTTCAGTTTGGAATTTGCAGCTGTGTGGGATTTGCAGTTTCAAAACATGTAAGTTTCAGTGAACTGGGGGTGAGAAGAATTTTAGTCGCTTCTTTCATTATAAACATAATAGAAGTTCCTTAAGGAAATTACGAAAATCTTTCATCAGTTAAAACGATTTATATATTTTAGCTCTTTTCTAGCTTTAGATACACCAAGCATATTCAGGAAGAAACTTCAATATAAAGAATTAAATATAAAATTTTCACTTAATATTATTTTTGTAGCACAGTTGGTGTGGTTGCTTTTAAATTATTTCCTGACCGAGTTCCTCATATCCAAAGTCCTCTGAATATAATAAATGGAAATATAACGTCAGGCAAACTCCAAACCTTTAATAGCCCTTTAATGAATCAGAGAAGATGCTATGAATTTTTCCACTGCAAAATTGTCATTGTTTATAATGCAAATCTATCGTGATTTGGGTAGTGTTCACACACATATTTGGTTGTGTTTATGTTGCAACTTACAGGTACTAAATGGAGTAAAATATGCCAAAAAGCTGGGGCTACTGTATTCACTAAAATGTAGGTTATCAAGGTGAGAGGCTTCTTTAACAACAAACATTTGTTCAGCTTCCAATTGCTCATCTCTGAAATTGCTATATGCATAAGAATAGCAGGGGGAAATGCTGTTCTGGATGTTACTTTTTCAGATTCTATTAAAACTGTAATAGCCTGCTTCCATTATACATTTCTCTGTATATTTCAATCAACATGTCACTTAGCTGTTGCTCCTGAAGTGCACTTAATATTTTAATTAAAATCAATAAAGAGATAAAATACAGGTGGATGCCAGCAATTAAACGTCTTCTATACGTATTGTTAACTAGCATTTGGGAAGGAAGCTTCATTCAACACCTGTCCCTTTCCTTTTGAATGGCAGCTAACAGAAATCCACTTAGCCAGCTTTGTCGGCTTATTTTGCTGACAAATGATGTGAAGAAGCAGGCAGTTACAGGGCCAGTAATTCAGAATTAATTTTCGCATCAAAAGAGTGATGTGGACAACTGAGTGCAGTAATAGTACCTGCTCAAGATTCAGTGGGTAAATAAGATAATATGAGATGATGGGACAGAAATAAAATCTATTTAAAGGTTTGCTCCTCACATGGCTCTCAATGGCACACTCACTAGCACTTTTTAATCCACCTCAAATGAAAGTCTGAAGAGTTAATCATTGAATTATTGGCCTGCCATACTTTTTTGTGTGTTAGGATTGAGAAGAAGCAAAGGAAATAAAATACTGAGAATTGTGCCCTACCTCAATATTAAAAGTATATGATGGGGAAAGACCTTATTGAAGCCACACAGCAATTATTTATGAATCCTAATTTCAGAGCAGGCTACAAATTAAAGGGAATTCATGTCTGCACATGTGCTGCATAATTGCAGCAAAGGAAAATCACCACATCTTCAATCATAACGCAATATTTGTTTATCTTGTCACCTGTGAATCACTAACCAATGTCAACATCTGTTCCTGTAGAAAATGCAATATGCAATATGCAAAAGAGGCATTGCCATCAGAGGAGCCAAATGCCGTGATTCACTCTGAAAGTGTGCACAGGTTTTGGTGTCAAGTGGAAGCAACAACTCTGCACTTGCTGCTTCAGATGTTCTGTTAAGGTTATCTACACACAAAAACACACATATATAACTAAAGTAGAACACTGCTCATGGGATATGCTTTAAGGGCAATGTAGCATTCCGCTTTAGCAGAAGGCCTTTAACCATCTCCATCAACATTCTGCAACACCCCAACATGCTGCATAAGCTGCATAAACCATTACATTCTCTGCATGGAAATCAGACTGCATGAGACAAGAAATATGTTCTGAAGTGTTTCTCTTTTCTTTTCTCGTTTCTGCTGTCATGGTAGTCTCATTTGTTGTGTGAAATCTTAAATTAAAATTGAGTCCTCCAAAGGTTTGTAGACAAGTTTTCTGTGTAAGGTTTTCTGTAGAATGGGTCCATGGAAGTGTGCAAGCAATTATTTTAAACACGTATGAATATCTACACAGGATCAGAGCTTTGTTTGGAATCTCCTTGTTATTTGGCTTTTATTTATGGTAGGAATTCTTCAGTACATTCTTAAGTGTTGTAATGGTCTCATAACTAACTTAAACAGATTAATTAGTGTCTCCTCTCATGCTTTCCTAGAAAATAATAATCCTTCCGCATTGGTTAGTGTACCATGTGAATTTGTCCTAGAGAACAGTATATTTATCGTATGTGATGGCCTGCGCTGTTTCCAGCTGCACTGTTCCATGTAATACATACTCATTCTTAGTTCATCTGGGATTTATTTCATATTTACATTAAAGAGAATGAGATTTGAATCTGACCCAGTCTATAGATGAGGGTCAGGTGCTATGGAGCTACAAAGGCTTTTTTTTTTTTTTTTACTATTTTTGAATATCAGGGTAACTACTTGAGATAAATCTCACATCTCCTGATATCATGTTAAATCTGTTCCTGACATGTTCCTTAATGATTTGTTGAAATTAAATAGATAAATGCCTGTTCTGCAAAATAGTCCTACTTTATTAAATCTGATCTTTCTCTTGTATGTGGTAATGCTTATATTGTGGCTACCTACAGTTTTGCTCTTTTCTGTTTTGCAGAGAAGTCTGTTTGTATAGATTTCTAGCACCGCTCTCAAGTTAATGTGAATCTCGTCAGTAACAAAAGTTAATCATCTATAAGTTTTTAAGGTATAGTTAATAGATAAGTCTGTAAATGGTTTGTTTATCATTATAGCCAGGAAGGTGTCGTCTTAAATGTGGTTAAATGGAAAAAATTGATGCTCATTGAGCTACAGAATGACATATGACCTTAATTATGCCTTCAGAGGCAGAAAGAATGAAAAGTGAAAAATAATTAAATTGAACATCTGATGCTGCAATAACAATAATAAAAAAAACCACATTTTTTCACTGTATATGAGTTTGTAAGAGACTGAAGTTTGCAAATATTTTCATTTTTATATAACTCATTGGAAGCATGACTATTTATTTGTATAAGTATGATGTTTTTTCATACTCCATCTTTTATCACCTCTAGACACAACTGGGGTTTATTAAATTGCAAATCAGGTCATCTAAAGTTTGAACTAATTTAATTACTTCATGAACTTGCCCTGCAGCAATAAGCAGTTTTTAGCAAATTCACTCCATTTCACATAGTTTTGAATCAGTGAATTCCCAACAAAGAGTTTTCCGTCTGCTCTTTGCTTACTCTGAAAAAAGGCATTTAATGGCAATTTTGACTTGAGATTAAAGAGAATAAAAAATAAATATGAACCTTTATATACTACAGATATTGTGTACTCTTGTTCTTGTTCTCCCAGAAACTGTTGTGACAAACTATTTTAAATATATTTTTCTACTGCTTTATTAGTTTTAATAGTGCCCGCAAGATAAGTGACAAAAATTACATATTTTCACTTTTCATTCTTCTTATTTTTACTATCCCCTACTCAAGATAGAGGTGACTGTTACCATTTGTCTTCATAACAATTGTTTTCATAAACAGTTTCAGTCAATGAATAAGACATTTTGTTTTAAAAACCATTTCTTTATTAAAGCTTTTTTTTGCTGATTTTTTAAAAAATATTTTCTTATTTCCTCAAAAGCTTTAGCTTTTTTAATTAAGGTGTAAAAAAGCTCTCCACTTTAATAATTTGTTTCATTACTGATCAACACAGGGAAACAACTTGCTCCTATTCTGAATGATTAAACGTTCTGAATAAGAAATCATGCAATACGGAAAAAAAGAATTAGAGCTAATTCTCAGGAGCATTACAAATCATGTCAACCAAAATCAGTCTTCCTACTGATACTGGTACCTTAATATAGTAAGTGTCGAAACTTGATATCCATTGTATTTCAGAAGGCATATATTAATTTATATACGTATATATATGTATGTGTGGGTATATGTATATGCCAAAATAGACCAGAACATGCAAAGTGATATGCAATCTAAATATGTTCATCACATAAAGAAATGCAAATCCAAGATTTGGGGTGAAATTTCAGTGTATCACTCTATACGTGATCGCAGTCTTGTGATCAGAGATATGGGAGGGAAAGTGACATGAGTTGAGGAAAAGGCTGAGGAACTTAATGTCTTCTTTGCCTCTATCTTTAGTAGTGAGACCAGTTGTTCTCCAGGTACCAACCGCCCTATGCTGATAGATAGGGAGAAGAATGAAGCCCTCATAATCTAAGAGGAAATGGTTAGCGACCTGTTAAACCACTTAGATATATGCAGTTCTCTTGGGCGAGAAGGGATCCACCCAAGCGTAATGGAGATGGTGGAAATGCTCACCAACCCAATTTTCATCATTTATCAGCAGTCCTGGCTATCATGGGAGGTACCTCCTTACCTAGGCCTTTGTAGATCTTTTGATACTGTTTCTCACAGCATTCTTATAGAGGAACTGGATGATCATGGTTTGCAGGGACAAAGGCTTCACTGGTTAAAAAACTAGCAGGGTGGCAGAGCTGAAAATATTGTAGTGAATTCAGTTAACTTCAATTGGAGGCTAGACACAAGTGGTGTCCCCAAAAACTCAATACTGGGATACTCTTCCTATCTTTACCTGTGATCTTGAGTGCTCCCTTAGTAACTTTATGGACGAAATCCTGTTGGATGTTTGTGTTGATCTGCTTGAGGGTAGAAAGGCTCTATAGCGGGATACGGATAGGCTGGATCACTGGGCTCAGGCCTACAGTAAGTGGTTCAACAAGACTAAGAACTGAGACCTGCCCTTGGGGCAGAAAAACTCCATGCAATATTACAGTTGGGGAAAGAGTGGCTGGAAAGTTGCCCACATGAAAGGAACCCGTGGTTGTTGAATCATAGAATGGGTTGGGATGGAAGGGACCTTAAAGATCATCTGATTCTGCTACGCCGCCCACACACACCCCACTCCCCTACCATGGGTAGGGATGACATCTGCTAGATTTGGTTTTCTAGGGCCTTGTGCAATCTGGTCTTGAACAACTGCAGGGATAGGGCATACATAGCTTCTCTGGGCAAGATGTTCAAGTGTCTCACCATCCTTTCACTCAGAAGTAAAGAATCCTCCCTACCTGTGAACTAAATCTCCCATCGTTTAGTTTACTGTCTCCCTTGTCCTATCATTATCTGAAAAAGCAAAACTTACTGTTTTCTCTTTTGTTTGTTTGTATGTTTTTATAAGCCACCGCTAAGTACTGAAAAACTGCACTAAGTTCTCCCTGGAGATTTCTCTCAGCCTTTCTTCATATGATAGGTGTTCCAGCCCTCTGATTATTTTCATGGATCGCTTCTGGACCCACCATCATAGGTCTACATCCTTCCTGTGCTGGGGGCCCCAGAACTCCAGGTGGGGTCTCACAAGGGCAGAAAAGAAGGAGATAATCCCCTACCCACACCTGCTGGCCACCCCTCTGTTGATGTAGCCCAGGATGCAGCTGGCATTCTGGGTTGCAAGCGCGCACTGCTGTTTCCTGTTGAGCCAGAATACCCAAGGCCACCTCTGTAAAATGGCTGTCAGTGAATTCTTCCCCTAGTTGTCCTCATGTCTGGAATTGCCCCAGCCCAGATGCAACACCTTGCCCTTGACTTCATTAGGTTCACATGGGCTCACTTTTTAAGCTTGTCCAGGACCCTTTGTGTGATGTCCTTTCCCTCTCTTTTATCAGCTTGTTGTCCTCTTTAGTACACCCTCATAATCTATGCCAATGATAAAGATATTAAACCATAGGTCCTGAGACAGATACCTGGCAGACACCACTCATCAATGACCTCTACCTGGATATAAAACCATTGATCACCATGATTTGGATGTGTAATTCAAGCCAGTTTCTTATCCACTGAATGGTTCACCCTTAAAATCTGTTCCATGATTTCCACAGTGCAGAGGTAAGGCTCACCAGTCTCTACTTCTCTGTGTTCTCCTTTCTACTTTTTTAAAAAACAAGCCTAGGTAGAAAGTAGCTGAAAGTACAGGAAAACACATTTTTAAAAGGTGTAATAAAAAATATATAGAGTAGATTTTCTGGTTCATAGGTAAAACTGTTTCTCCGTTTGGTTAAAATAGTGATCTCCAGTGGGCAATAGCCCTACTTAATGGTCCCTTTCTCAACTCATAAGGCGATTACTTCTTTTCCACTGTAAACTTCAAAACACCATACGTGTTGCTATTTTTAGATCAGAAATAATTTACAACAAATCATACAACTACAGGAAATATTGGCATAAACAAATAAGTGAATATATATAACACAGATATCCAGTATCCGTTGATATTTTCCCTAAAGGCAGAAAATCACAGCACAACTGTGCTCTTTGTGCCCAAGAGGATTTTTTTTCTTCTGAGGAAAATACAACAACCACTCAATTACAATTTTTTGTCTAGGCATCCTTCTCTTGTCCTCATTAAAAAAAAAAAAAAAAAATGCTGTATATTTCAAACATTACAGAATGACTTTATCATCCAAAAGCTTTTGGAAAAGTAGACAGGAGATCTTTTTGAAAGTCTTCTTTAATGTTTTAAAGTGCTTTAACTGCTTTCTCCAACTTTATTTTGCTGCACTCACATTCTCTCTCACCAGCTTGTTTTCTCATTTACTAAACAAGGCAGAACTGATCATATAGGTACCATTTCAGGCATAACTGGAATATCTCGCTCTAAAAGCCCTGACCATTGGTCTGTCTTTCTCACAAGGATCAAAGCCACTCTCTGTTTTGAGCAGTTTCGATATGTCTTGTGTAGGATTAAGAAAGTCCTGTATTTTATCCTGGAAATCTCCCAAACAGAATAAATCACAGATCCATGTTTGGGGTTGAGAGAGATGCTCAGATAAAGTGAAATTAAGATCAATTTATGGATAAAGGTCCAGTGCAGCAAGGAGATAAAAAAAATAGCAGACCTGCAGTAGAAGATGCTTCATCTAAGTGAGATGGAAATCTCTTCAAAAAGAAACAGCAAGGTTTTGAAGAGCATTTATTGGAATAATTTATGAGTATTCAGGTAGAAACTAATCCTCTAAAACAACCCACCCATCTCTAAAAAGTTTGGTCCAAGATAATACTTCTTCCAGACAGATCCCACTTTCTATTCATCCATAACATCATTGTATTTATTGGAAGTGGCATTCTTTCTCACATTTCATACATTTATACTTTCAGTGTTTTATATTAGCTAAGCTGTCAAAAGTCTTTTTGGCACCTACCTGTAAAGGTATACAGTATCTGCATGGTGGTTCTTAGTGTGCTCCTTCAGTGAGTCACGAGGTTTTCCCTCTACCATAACAGAGTTCTCCATATCTGTAGAATTTCTCATGTATCCCAGGACTACTCCTTCCTTACCCCACAGGAATTTATAGTCATATAAGGACACCTGTCCTGTAAGTGCCTCTGTGTAGAGTAATATCACATTCTGAGTCTCACCGCTGATTCTGACTTTCTTTACACTGGGGAAATTTCTCTAGAAGATTTAGGTGTCTGCAGAGACGTTATTCTAAGCTTCTTCAGGATATAATCTTTGCATGGTAACATCTATGTATCTCCCTAAAAAAAGAGAGTCTGCCAAATAAAAAATTATTGTGCTTTTGTTCTAAATGAGGAGGGTTCTTCTCCATGTTATGCTGAACTACAAATAAATATATCAAGTTTTCTAGCAAAATGCCTTCCAAGGTCTGCTTAATTCCATTAGACAGTGTGAAACGATGCATCCTAGCTGTACAGAATGGTAAACAGAATGTGAAGTGTTTCTGAGCATGCTGCAGATGGGGTGGGAAAATCAATAGTTTGTGAGGGAAAGCTTCCAGCAAAGTAGATTATTTGAACTACTTAACATTATGTCAAATTCACTTTAGCATCAGCAAACAGACACTCCGTAAGATGAATATTGAGAGAAGCGCTAGAAATACTGTTTGCATTTAAAGGTCTAAAGTTGCACAGATTTTTATAATCAAATAAGTCTTTATAATTCAATCACAAGGCATTTAATTAACCCTTAAACTGAAGATGGACCAAATATTCTTTTTCTGTTTCTGCTCAGTCAAAAGCCTAATAAAATTTTTATACATAAAATTTTATTTCCTTTTTTATCTCCCTTACATATTTGTAATTTTTAGAACACCCTCCTCTTTAGCAATGTAAATTATTTTTGTCAAGAGACCTGAAAGAACATGAAAGCAGGATATCACCTGCAAGTAAACATTCCCTACCTTGTGGAAAAAGAAAGGAAGGAAGGAAAAAGGAAGAGTGAAAAAAAGAAAGAAAGAAAGAATTAATTTTGTATCTGGTTGGTTTGTCTGAAGGTTAAAAAGATACATTCATTCACATTCATGCTTAAAGGTAAACATGCAAATACTGTGAGACAGTTATATACATAGATAGAATTAGGCAACCATTTGTAGTACTCTTGTAAAATGGGCATAATATTGAAATATTTCACTTTAAAATGCATATCTGGTTTCCGGACAATTGCTCTACGAAAAACTAAGACCACATTCTTCAAAAAAGGTTTGCAACTGGCCTGCATTTGCCCAAAACTAAGGAGTTAATTCCATACTGTGAATCATTTAGAGTTTCCTTAATGAAAAATATGTTTATTATACTTACTACACTAAGATGCTATTTTTTTACCATGATCATCCAGAACATTGCTTATTGTAAAAACAGGTAAGTAATCTTATAGGAAAGTGAACTTATAGGTGAGTAACTTCAGACCTAAAGCAGCCGGTTCACTAGTACTGTCAAATCCCAGAGCAAATAATGGAAGTTCGATGTGTGTGCCTTCTAAAATGCTATGGATACGAGAACAACACCGAAAGCTCATTAACATTCACATCATTCGCAGCTTCATTAACTCACCCAGATGTTTCCATGACTGTCCCTTTAAAGAATTCCTGTCTATATTTTATTTGACATTCCTGTCTAAATTTCTATTTTTTATTTGTTCAGCAATATAGATGCTTAATGAATAAATTCAGTATGCTCTCTGTACTGGAGACTAATTACCTCTATGTATGTGATTGAGAATCTGATTGAAAAATTTGCAGTAACTAAACTGGGTTTAAATAAACACTTTAATGTAGTACGTTAATTACACTTTAGTTTGTAATGTAAGATTTGGTTGGTTAAACTATGATTTAGGCTGAGGTAATTACAAATGATTCTCTGCTCAGTAATTAATAATAACAAAATTGTAATTAGACAGCTGCTCTCGATCAGGGCAGCAATTTGCTTTAGTTGACTCATGCTCAGACAGGCAGATAGACAAGAGCTGCATTGAGGACCGGGATATAATGCAAATTTGTGTGCTTCGTTTTCAGTTAGAGGACTTTATGTGTTTGGAAGGCTCCAAAATACCCCATGTTTTAAAGGATTAACATTTGATCTTTGCAGTGGAAACGTCATGTTTTTTTTTTGGCATTTCTGATGCCAAAAAAAGGTTACTCTACCTGTGGCTGGCAGGGATTGTCATGCTTTCTCTTGCAGGACAGATGTACGTCTCCATATTCATGGCAAGAAAAGCGGTAGGATCAGTGACTATTGTTCCGTCAACCAACAAAAAGCTAAACACATTAAAGTACAATAAATTCAATCTAGGGCTGGTGCTTCCATATTTCAGCAACTGAGTAAATATTCAATGCTTCAGAAGTGTTTGGTTACAAAACATACTTTCTGACTGGCATTCTTCTTTACTCCAAATACTGCTCAGGGACTGAGGAATGGTGACAAGAAAATTACAGGTGCAAAGAGAAAAAGAAGGAAACACTGTAATATAATATATTCCTATGAAATTCTTTAAAGTGTGTTTATTTCTTTTTGAAAATAAATAATAATAAAAACACCACAATAAATTCAGAGCTAAAACTGAATTATAGCTAATGCATAATTTTCTAGTCAAATCTTGTTATATCAAATCCAAAATTTATTAAACTCATTGTCTTTTCAAGGAGTTTACCTCAGATTACCGCTATACTGAGGTAATTCACAGAACTGCACCTTAATAGAAAGAAGACAGAGAACGCAAGTTTCTCAGGGTATTAATTGCCACATTTTCAAATCAAGTTAGATATACTTGTTTTTTCTTGTTGGTGGTTTCTGTCAGTTGAAAAATGTAGTTCTGAAGTGAACTCTTTTATGTAATTAGTGATTGCATATTTATTCATTTTTGGTCTGCATGGAAAAACTTTCGTATGGAGGACATTAAGCCTGAACTTCTGTTGTTCACCAGTTACATCCTGCTTCCCATTGGCATGAAGGCCTATAACTTCAATTTACATAGCCAAAAGTCTGTGTATATATATCTGATATTCAGGATTAACTCAGTAGACTGGGATAAAAGTAATCTCCAGCCATCACACTTATAAACGGGTCTCAGGACAAGCTGCTCCAGTCTTCTGATCAGAGTATCACTCAGGTGGGAAGGAACGTCTCTAATTCTATGACCATCGGATTATCAGGAAGTATTTTTTTTACTCTAATGGAAACTGAGCATTTAAACAGGTTGTATAGAGAGGTTGTGGAGACTTCCTTCTTGGATGTCGTCAGACACCATCTGGGTATGGGCCCTCTGTGAGTAGCAGGATTGTACCCGATTACCTCCCAGACATCTTTACTTTTTAATATAAATATAACCAAGGGAAGAGAAAGGCATAGAGTATTTCATTGCAGGTCCTGTTTCCATTGCCTTTACCTGCCTTGTAAAATAAGAAATGGGTACTGTTTTTGGAAGTCAAGGAATGTGTAGGTTAAATTGAGTTTTTGTTTCCCCTTCTCTAAGCAAGGTACAACATTGCAGAGTTATTATATACTCTAATTCTGCTTCCAGTTGTGATAGTTAATTTCACACCTTTGAATAATTCCATCAATAATATAACTACATAAATGATCATTTCTGTCAGTAGAGATTAAGGTTAGGCAAAAAAAATTCAAGAAATCTATATATTTACTGTCCCTGCCTTAGATGAAGAAGTGGTTCAAATGTTTTATGGGTTTCCTCTAGCCTTATTCTGACTCTCTGATATATATGCAGCTCAGAATTGTCCTCATCCAACAGTAGTTTCACTGAAACGACAACAGGGAGAGTTAGGGTACATCCTGCCATGAGCCTGTCAAGAAATACCAGTTTTCCAAGCTCACTGTAACCTGAGAATTAATCGTAAGAGAGGGGAGAACTACATACTTCATTTGGTCTGCAAATTTTATTGAAAATACTCTTCTCTGAACTGTACTTGAAGCTTTGTATCACAAATTTTAGGCGTGGTTCTTCTAACTTATATTCAGAGTTGATTTCCTTCAGATCAACTAGAGGATTGTCAGTTTGCAATCTTTTCCTTTATTAAGAACATAACAACAGAATGAGCAGCAAAACATGACAGAGTATGCTCGTACATATAAAACTCGGGTACAGTGCTGAAGCAATTTGCAACTTAAAATATGCACTCTTTGTGCGTTCACAAGAGCAGAGTAGTTATGAAAATGACATTCTGGCTCTAGTCAATCAAGGTTTTTTTGTTCTGAAATTCTATTTCTAATTCACTGCATTCAAGATTCAGTATATCTAAGAAAAATAGCACAAAAAGCATGGTTGACATTGTTGACCCCATAAACATCTGGCAGTACATGAGAGAAATATTAATTCTTACAGAGCCTCTTTGGGGCTGTTCATTGTTCTGTTATTTTGTTTATTTTACATTTTGAAAGAACAGGACTCATTCTTCAACTAGGTATAAATTACTTTATTAAGCTAAATTCTAAAAATTCTATTCTGAAGAAAAGCATTTAATCAGGCAAAAGTAAAACTCACTTTTCACTTCTTGTGTAATCATTGACTAAGGAAATAATGTAGAAAAGCAAAGAGGCTTCAAAAATTTGCCACACTACATTAAAAATCATATTTTACCCATAGTGAGGGGGTGGAGGGGATGAGGGGGAATAGATGATCTTTAAGTTCCCTTCAAACCCTAACTATTTTATGGTTATTGAAATTAAAGAATTTTATTTTGTTTTGTTTTTATGAACCGTGCAGACCATGCTGACCATACATTAGTTAATACTATGTGGATGCACCTTGGAGTCTACTGAAGCCTTTCCACTTAAGTCCGTACAATAAAGAATAAAGGCATTATCAACGGCTGACATAAATTGTCTCTACAATGTTTGTGCCAAGTCTTAGCATGTAGCTTCCCATCCTTCTGAGTATGCAGCTATGTGTTTGTTTTACACTACAGTAAAGCTCATAGGAAAATGACTCTTTTTACATGTGGTACCTAGCCTAATGCTCGATCTGAAGTCTGTGCAGAAGCATTGCACCGCAGAACAGTCTTATGATTTTTAGCTTTAAATATATATACACATATATGTACGTTACTAAATTTAGGTTGGCAAAGTCATGAAGATTCTTCAGTGTAGAAATGTCAAGCTGTTAGCAATGGTACACAATCTAATCTTTAGAAGATCATAACCACCAAAACAAAAGCCACAGCTCCTGGTCCATAGAAGTCCCAAAAGCTGTTTATGAACAATTAGATCAAGCCCTATACAGTGCTTCTGCTACGATCCTGTTTACATCTCAGTATTTCTGGGAATTTTAAGAGCGAAAGCATACTTGAGGATAATTTAGAGGCTAGGACAGCCTTGGCCACCTTAATTTTTAATGACACTACAGGGAGTCCAGCTGGAGAAGCCTCATTACTGCAGTTATACAGAGTTTGCCCATGGCTCTAATTTATTGCAGAAGGAAATTCAGAAAGTCAGGAGAGGAAAGGACTAGTAAGGACATACTAAGTTGAAGTAAGTAATCATTGTTGCTATGGTCATGAATGAAGTGACTGATATCTTAGAGAAAACCCAACAGGTTCGTTTTCTCTCTATAACATGGAAGACATAAAATTGTGCCTAGTAATGAAGGATTTCCAGTAGCCAACATTCATTTCCAGTAGCGTACATTCCCATCTTCTTGCCTTCCTGTTTCTCTGCACAGTAACCAAAACCAAAGGGAGGGGGAAGGGGGAGGGCTGGAGGGTAAGGAATAATTGTTGTATTCTTCTTTCAGCTTGATGGATCAGCCATTCTCATTTTTCTCACTGTACCTATCAGTAAAGCTGAAATTGCATTCTACCACCAACATCTCCATGGGCACCACGTAAAACTTCATGGAAAGACAATTAAGCATATAAACAATGATATGTCACAGCACATACTGTTGTATATATACAGTGTGAGCAAGAGTTACACAAATGTACCAAAGTCTGTGTGGAAGTTTAAATGTGTTTATTTAGGAAATAAGTTCCTTGCTCGTATCAAATAGTACGCTTAAGGACTTTGCTCAGACTCCCTGAAAACCGCTAAAAGTAGATTTAGGCTTTTTTTTTCTGTAAAAAAAGAAAAGCTGCAAAGGCTTGTGTCTGTTATAGGGATGCTCAGCAAATATTCATTTATGCTCCCCTGTAGTAGAATGACAATGCTGACCATCCTAGAGAGCTCCCAGACAGCCCAGGCAGAGCACAATCCTTGGTAACTCACTATTTCCCCATTAGTAATTCCATTAAGTAATTAATTCAATTAAATTACATATCTTTCCAGTGACAGGAAAACTTCATGGTGCAGAAAACTAGATGGCATCAGAAGGATTGAATAATAGTAATGTCATCCTTAGAGGTAGTCCCCAATGATAATGCAACCTGAGCTAAAGTTTCAATGCAGCACTGGGACTGTTCAGTTTCACAGGCTACCATTCAGCTGAAACTCCTGAAATAAATCCTCAGCCATTATTTTTCAAAAATGTAGAAATGAATAATATCAAAAAAAAGGTTTTGTTTATTTTTATGTAAAAAAAGATCCAACTAGCTGTAGTACAATATATGGTGCTGAATTTAGTTTTTTAGTTCTTAATCTTTTTTAATTCTTAATCTAGCTTTTGCTAGAAAATTTTAGCTCTGGTTGTTAGAAAATATAGTTTTTTTTTCTTTGTCTGTTTTGGACTAAACTCAATATGGATCGGAGCCTGGTCCACGTTCAAGACCTCCTCTCAGTTTCGTGCAAATGACTACCATTTTTTTCTCATACCTATTTTAGAAGGCTAACACAACAAAGCACTCTGTAAAGATCTCCACCTAGGTGCTTCCAGACCACACAAGTAGTACTTATTTTCATAGACTTCATCATTCTTTCAGGACTGAAGAGATTCTTCTGCTCAGTGCAGCCTAGAAGGAGGAAGTGTTTGAAGCTCTTTCCTACCAGCTTCTGTCAGTATTTAATTTCTCTGATATTTGTGCATTTGTATTAATGGAATTTGTTATTGTTTTTAACTTCCCAGACAATCATTGGACTGAAGCACCTCTCTTCATTTCTCTAACTAGTGCCATTTGACCTGGTATACAGTTTAATCCAGCCTCCACTTTTGAATGGTTTTTCTCACAAGTGGCAATCTCTAACAGGGTCAGATTGAGAGGCAACCCATTGCATGTTACCTTGCACCAAAATGAGGGCAATTTCAAAAGACATTCAGTCAAAAGAAATGGTGTTTTCTGCAAGAGGCTTGTGTCCTAAGCTTTAGCCTCCCTTTAAGGGGGCACAAGCTACTGAAACCGATCCACCTGTGTCATGTAATTGTGTTAATTTTTTGTTTCATTGTGGTAGGAGTTGCAGCACTACAAGAGCACTCTTAGCAGTCACTTGGAATTCTGCAAATCTAAGGGGAGCTGAATTGGCCCTGGAGGGGAGGATACCGGCCTTCTCAGTTGGGCCTCTTCAGAAGCTTTCAATATATTTTGTGCCTCTAAGACAGAAGCAAATAGGGGTTTCGATAAATAAGGAAAGCAGGGAAGCTGTCAGTGTACAATTCATAGTACTGGGGGATGGAAGAAGATAGAATTACTCATAGAGAGAGAAGAAAACATAATTTACTTACTATTTTTAAGTGTCTTGTAACTTCTGAACTATTTCAATGATTACTTAGCACTTCTTATCAATGGTGGCAGCGGAGTAAAAACTGGTAGAAGGGATTATTTGACTTTATTTTCTCAATGGGATAATAATGTTCTTAGTTTCCACTTTCTGACTCCCACTACCCTTCTGTTGAAGATACAAGTTTTCTTTGAAAGCTAAATTGAAAAATATGATAACAGAATAGGAGAAGTAGAAAAACACTGTTGTCAGGTTAGATATTTTCAGCAAAAGAAGAAGAGTTTGCAACAGAAAATAGTAGTTTGACTACTTTTTCAACCCGTTTTTTCAACCATTTTTCAACTTGATTTTGTTAACTGCAATATTCACAGTCCTGTAGGAGAAGTATTTAGACTCTGGTGATAGCAAAGCTAAGACCAGATGACAATACATTTTTTCCATCTGTACATTCTGTAAAAATGGAATAGATAAGACCTGGTTAAAAGCAGAGTGCTAGCAGAGACAGCTAGTGTTCCAATACTACAGCACACGCACACATACACACACACAGAAGTATTATCAAGAGCAGTCAGTACAGGATTATTGGTTACGTTTTAAGTTTGGATGTGCCACTGTAGCTTCTTTCCCATAGCACACAGATTTTAAATATATCTACCAGGAGACAGCAGGCTGTTAAATACCTCATATGCTGTCCTCATTCAACCTGAATATATGCCTTTTTTCTGTCTTTTGTAATAGTATACAGTAGAGGTGGCCCACTGTCTTACATTCTCGTAATGTCTTGAAACTCACCACTGTGTATAGAAAATGTAATTTTTCCCCTCAAAACTTTGCAAAGGATTCCAGGCTAGGAACATAAATGTGATGGTTGCGTTTAGGACAGTTTGGTTTTTAATAACTAAATAAATCCTTCAATGAAAACCTCATTCTCAGAGAGAATACAGTATTTCTTATGTCCGGACAGTTAACTGAATTAATATAGAAATTTTAACCCACTTAGCTTTTTTTCTATCCTGCACTCTAGAGGAAGCTATAAAAATTGTGGATAATTTGTTCCAAAACTCTGTCTAAGCTATGAAGTTATATAAGATTATATTGAAGTTATATTGTACTCACAAGGTGAGCACAATAACATCCTGCACTATCGGTGGTGATATCTGAAATGTACTAAGTAATCATTAAAAAAGCTCAGAAGTTACAAGACACTTGAAAATAGTAAGTCAATTATGTTTTCTTCTTCTCTCTCTATGAGTAATTCTATCTTCTTCCATCCCTCAGCATTCAGAGTTGAGTAATTCTCAGTCCTGTGGAAATATTTTTTTCTTCTTTTCTGAGAAGACACGAGATGAGTGGATTCTTTTAGGAGGAACATCATTTTGCTTTCCTCACTCTCTTCCTTTTGGAACAGCTGGCCACAAGGAACTATTTTCGGAAGGGTTCTCATCTCACATTGGGACTGTGCCTATTTTCTCCACTACAGAGCTCAACTGTGGTACTTCCTAAACCTCTTTGTTCATCTTCAGGAGAAGCAGCACTGCTGGCACAAGTAAAGAAGTCCGATCATCTGTAGGAAGTAGTAAGATATAGCTTAAAAATTCAAAATACATTTTAACTGTATTTGGAAACACTTTTAATAGCTCATTGCACCTGCAGAAGCAAACCTCTCCCAATATTGTTTGTCAAATTATGTACCTACGTAATGAGCACTGGTTGATTAGTAGTCCTGCAGCATGGAGCTCCCTCCCTGAGCATTTCTGTAGTAGAAATATGTACACAAATTATGGAAAATTCAAATGGCATCACCCTAGCTGAGTGCTATCTCTTATAAACATGAGTTGTACAAGTTGAATACTTAACACTTTAGATGTAATTTCAATCAGTTAAACATTGTTTCGGAATCGTTTCTCAGGGACAAAGAGACAGTACTGGTAGTCCCCTTATTTGCAAGTTTTTGCAAGCTATACTTTACTCCTTATCACTGTTGTCTGGCAAAGAACACCACATACTTTTCACTGGGGGATAGATCAGTTCTTTTCATATTGCAGTTTTATGCAGGCTACACTAGTTTGTGTTCCTTCGTGTCAGAAGATCCCTCTAAGTAAGCCCCACAGTTCACCAAGTTTTAGTTGCCTCTCATCTCCGTAATCGGCATGCTTCAACTCAACTTCATTTTCTAGCCGAAAACTTTGCCTGACTACAAAACACTGCATTTCAAATACACGGAGGGACACAAGTAATTTCTTCAGTGCAAATCAAGGTCTGTAGCTAGGTTACCAATGCAGATTTTATGTTTAAAATCTAAACTCAAGATTCTGAGCTTACAAGACCATAAGTATGGAGTCACTTATCGAATGTATGTGTAAATATGAGGATGCCTCATAACACTCCAAGGATCATCATAAATCTGTATCTCACATCCTTCTAATGATGAGATGACCAGCTGGGTAGATGAAAAGAGAGCGATAGATATGGTCTCCCTTGATTTTAGCAAGGCTTTTGGCATTGTCTCCTGTAACATCGTCATAGTCAAGCTTAGGAACTGGAGTCTATCTAGGCTGCTGAGTGGACAGTGAGGTGGAATGTCAATTCGCTGGATGGCAGTGTTCAGAGGTTTGTGCTTAGTTGTATGGAGTCTAGGTGAAAGCTGATAGCTAGAGCTGTCCCCCCAGCGGTCAACACTGGGTCTTAGTGTTCAACTTACTCATCAGTGACCTGGACGATGGAACAGAGTGCAACCCCAGCAAGTTTGCTGATGACAAAAAGCTGGGAGCAGTGGCTGATACCTGGCTATGGTTATGATGAATGGCTATGCAGCCATTCAGAGGGACCTGGGCAGGCTGGAGGATTGAACCGAGAGGAACCTTATGGAGTTCAATAAGAGCAAGTGAAGTGTCCCGCACATAAAGACGAATAATCCCAAGCATTAGTACAGGCTTGGGGCTGGCAGGCTGGAGAGCAGCTCTGCAGAGAAGGAACTAGGGGTTCTGGTGGAGGACAGGCTGACCATGAGTCAGCAACATGCCCTTTTGGACAGGAAGGCCAATGTTATCCTGGGGTGTATTCAGAAATGTGTTGCCAGCAGGTCACGGTAGGTGATCCTCCCTCTCTGCTCTGCTCAGCCCTGGTGAGGCCAAAGCTGGAGTATTGTGTCCAGTTCTGAGCTCCCCAGTACAATAGGGACAAGGAGGTACTAGAAGGATGTCAGAAGAGGGCTACAAAGATGATTAGAGGATTGGAACACCTGGAAAAGAGAAGACTGACGGGAGATCTCATAAATGTGTATAAATATCTGAATGGAGGTTATTGAGAGGATGGAGTCAGTCTTTTTTCAGTTGTGCCCAGTGAGAAGACAAGAGGCAACAGGCACAAAGATACAAAGGTACATAGTACAGGAGGTTCCTGCACAATATTAGAAGATACTTCTTTACTGTGAGGGTGACCAAGAACTAGAACAGTTTACCCAGGGTGGTCATGGAGTCCTCTTCTGTGGAGACAATCAAAACCTGCATAGATGTCATCCTGCGTGACAAGCTCTGGGTGATCCTGCTCAGCAGGGAGTTGGCAGGGTCGTTGAACCAGATGAATTTCAGAAGTCTCTGCCAACCTCTGCCTTTCTATTATTCTGTGATTCTGTGAAATTTGACTGAATTTAACTCTGCACTTCTCTTCTGCTGTAGATGTCATAGAATTGTACTGGATCATTTCTTTTTTCCCAGTTACTGTTTTGTTTGTTTGTTTTTCCATTTAGTTTCTCAGAAAAGCATTTCCAGCTCCATGTTTCTGTATGCTCTATCCCTGTGTTTTCTAACCAGCATGTATGTCACTCAGTGAAAAATGAGCACCACTCCATAATTATCTTCATGTCTGTTTCCTACTAAAAGAGGTCTTTAGTTTTCTTCCGGTGATAGAACATCACATTTGTAAAAAAATAAAAATAAATGGTATATTATCACATCAGAGTTAACTCAGTAAATTCATTACAGTCTGGAAACAGTGGTAGCTGTAAATCACCAAGAAAACAGTATTCTAATAGTGCAATAATTCTAGCATAAGTTGCACTTCAGAAAAAAAGTTTAAGATTCAGTATGAAAGAATACAAAGAAATTTTTCATCGTTTTCTGTGTTAGTACAGAAATAAAGAGTAGGGATCAGTTCTACACTGTTTTTAGATGTGTGTGAAAGAAACACTCAAAATCTTCTGATGTTTTCCTTATCATTTTTTTGAGAAACATATATTCCAGATATCTTAGCCTTTTAATACATATTTTGGTATGTTTAAAACCCCATGGAGAGTGTGAACTTCTTACTGCAAATTAACATTGTATAATCAAAGTTTATCTGTAAATATTAATAATTTACCTGTCAGAGGTTTTGAACGGCCTTGTTCTGATACCAATCAAGCAGTCTTCTCTGTTGGTTTTTAGAATGGTTTCTCCAATTTTCAGTAATGTTTTCAGTAAATTTTATTCATAGGGTGAGGACCAATAAAAAGAATCATGTAATTTTGTGCCATTATGATAGTCAATAAGCTATTTAAAGAACAAAATTTGATAGATTGCTATTAGATGGAATTAATTGCTACAATTATGTTTCTCTGTGTGACTATATACATGTAGTGAAACGTTTATATACACATGCATGAAATTACATTACACTTCAAAAACACATATCTGCACAAAGGAGGTACAGTCACTGCAAAATTTTGTTTTAAGAATCCTACTTTATAATACCAACAGAGCCCAGAGAGTAATGTCGTTTTCTGCCGTAATTCTCCTCTTACGTTTTCTGTTTTCTCATCCTTAAAGCATGAGTATAGGTATTGTGAGATCCTTCATGACTGTCACAGATAATGAATTCAACGTTAAAGACTCTTTGTGCAGCTACGTTTTACATTAGCAATTCATGCATTCCTTACTTTTTATTTTATTTTTTTCTCAGTCTTCCTGTCTTTGGCAGTTTTCTGCAAGGCTTAATACCTTGACTTGTGTGGTTGCGAATGCCTGTTTCTGTCTAAATGCAAAAGGATTAAGTTCCTAGTTGTGCTGGCCTGGGGACTGGCAGCTCTAACTGCTTTCATTTCACCCATGAAAAGTTTTTGTTAGTCAAAGCAGGGATTTCACAGGAGTGCAAATCAGGATTGTTCACATTATTCCTCCTCTGCTGACTACCCCCAAGACTGATCTATGTCTATGTCTCTTAGAAAACTCAGTCTGAAGTATCCAGGAATCAATCAATGGCAAGACATGCGTCTTTCGTTGTAAGGCCTGTTTTCTGACAGACAGCTTTATTAATAAAGGCTGCTACTTTTGGATTCTGGATAGACAATGTCTTAAAGAAATAAACTTTGAGACAGAAATCTCCCACACTCGGATCAAGTTTAAGATCACAGTTACCTTGCCTGACAAATGAACGATTGGCACTGCCTTCACACATCTGCTTTCATGTCAAAGTTGTGCAAGAGAAGAAAGAAAGAAGAAAAAAGAACACTATCTGAGAATGGGGACCGTAGTTTCTGGGAGAGAGCTTCTGGTTCATCCCTAAAGATGACATACCACTCCTTTTTTTTTCCCTTCATATAGTACAAAGAGCGCAATTTTTCCACGTTTCCTGCCACAAGTGTTAGAATTGCAAGAACTGGTAAGGCTGATATAAATATACTCTCCTAGCTCTATTGCCATCGTACTGCACTTCAAAGTAGTCCTGCTGGCTTTTATTATCCCTAACATTGTAATGTAAAAATTGCTGCTTTTTTTTTAAAAAATGTGATAATGGCTAAAATTCTGATAAATTACAGTAGGTGTTAGTTTTAATAATTTAGCATAATGGCTGCAGCCTTTTCACTAAAGTAGCAATTAAGTCATCACAGTTGCCTGGCCTACACAAATTTATTGTGTCTGTTTTTATTGCTCATATCTTCAGAAGCATTTTGCTGTACAATCTGACACCAAAGTCAGAAATCATGCAGGGAAAACTGGCAGAAAAAGAAAGGTTATTAATTGAAACTCGTATTTTTTATTACTTTCCACTGATATTAACACAGTTGTAAGTGGCTCTGCATCTTAAACATTAAGTTTCCCTATGTAATCATCATTGCTGCAGGTGTATGTCTGTTATATTGATAATATTTTCTTATTAACATGGTTATTCCTTATTAACAAGGAATAAGCACAGGGATGTACAGATCATCAAGTAAGCTACTTTCAAAGTGTTGTATAGCTCACCTTTTTATTCTTGGTTTGTTTATAAACAGTATTATACAGGATTCTCATATTTCTGATAAGCCAATCTGTTTTTTTCTAACAGATGCCACTGTCTTGATGCATAAATGATTTTCACTACAGATTGCAGTTATGCTAGTCCATGTTTTTTCTTTTTGCAGCTGCTGCTCTCCATGCTGAAGCAAAACTCTTGTCACTATTTTACAGCAGGTCAGCAAGCCTTATGTTTAATAAGTACAGCAAACACATGATTTTCTCCTAATCTAGTAAACAATTTGAAAACTCCATTATTACTTTCCAATATTCCTAATTTTGATCAGGAAAGGAAGCCAAAAATGTGTCCATAAAAATTTGCTTTATGCCTGACTTTGTGCATAGCCTTAGGAAAAATAATTAACTTTTCTGTACTTTGATTTCCCTGTCTATTTTAAGCAGTAGAGATAGCAGTGACAAGCAAATTCAAAATTCTGAGCATTTTGGGCCTTATTCGGCAAATCTGCTGACTGTAGGAGATCAGATTTGAGGCCAGCTAATGAACATAAAGGTATACGAGTCTATGGGACTTAATAAGACACATCCATAGGTCATGAAGTGGATGTAGTTCTTAAACCACTCAACATCATATTTGACAGGTCATGGCAGTCCAGTGAAGTTCCCACTGACTGGAAGAGGGAAAACATAATGTCTGTTTTTATATATATATATATAAAATATATGTTGTACTCACCAAGAACACTGCAAAGCTGGAATAAGACCTCATGATGCTTTTTTACAAAGAAGGTAGAACTCTGAATGACAGGCCAGACAGTCTCACCTCTATGCCTGGCAAGAACATGGAGCAGAATCTCTGGAAACAATGCTAATGAACATGGAAAACAAGGAGGTGATTGGTGACAGACAACTTGGCTATAGTAATGGTAGCTTGTGCCCTACAAATCTGGTGGTCCTTTACAACAAGGTTACAGCATTGGTGGACAGGGAAAGAGAAACTGACATCATCTGCCTGGCCACATGCAAAGCATTTGATGCTGTCCAGCACGATATCCTTGTCTCTAAATTGGAGAGACATAGATTTGATGGATGGACTTCTCAGTGGGTAAGGAATTGGCTGGTTGGTCGCACTCAAAGTGTTGCAGTCAATGACTCAATATCCAAGTAAAGATCAACAACGAGATGTGTTCTTCAGGGGTTGGTGCTGGGACTGGTATTGCTTAACATCTTTTTGGTGTCATGGATAGTGGGATCGAGTGCATCCCCAGCATGTTTGCCGAGGACACCAAGATGGTGGTACGGTCTACACGCAGGACGGAAGGGATGCCATCCAGAGGGACCTGGACAGGCTTGAGAGGTGGGCCAGTATGAACTTTGTGCGGTTCAACAAGGCCAGTGCAAGGTCCTGCATCTGGGCTGAAGCAATCCCCAGCACAAATACAGGCTGGGCGGAGGGTGAGTTGAGAGAAGCCCTGAGGAGAAGGATCTAGGGGTGTTGGTTGATGAGAAGCTCAACATGTTCCAGCAATGTGTGCCTGCAGCCCAGAAAAGCAACAACGTCCTGGGCTGCATCAAAAGCAGCATGGCCAGCAGGGTGAGGGTGGTGATTGTCTCCCTCTGCTCTCACAGACCCGACTCGGAGCACTGTGTTCAGCTATGTATCCCCTAGCACAAGAAGGACAGGGACCTATTAGAACAAGTCCAGAGAAGGAACACAAGGATCATCAAAGGACTGGAGTACCACTCCTATGAAGGCAGGCTGAGGGATTTGGGATTTTTCAGCCTGGAGAAGAAAAGGCTACGGCGAGACCTCACTGCACGCTTTCAATACCTACAGGAAAGCTGGGAAGGGACACTTTGTCAGGGAGCTTAGTGACAGGAGAAGGAGTAATGGTTTTAAGCTAAAAAAACGGAAAATTTAGATTAGAGATTAGGATGAAATTCGTTAACAATGAGGGTGGTGAGGCAGTGGAGGAGTTTGCCCAGAGACACTGTAGATGCCCTTTCCCTGGAAGTGTTGAAAGCCAGGCTGAATAAGGCTTTGAGGTGTTCCTGCCAATGGCAAACCATTCTATAATTCTATAACTCTATGAATTTGTCACAACTCAGGAAATTTATTGCTTTCACCCGCTAGAGACCTCCAAGGTTCCACTCTACATCATTAGAATACTTGGAAAAAAAAGATGTTACTTTGCCCCTCATTGTGCAACCCCCAGTGAGTGAAGAGAGGCAAAGTATATTTTGTGGGGATCTATGATGGTGGCCTCTAAATAGGACATAAATGTTTCCATGTGTTTTATAAACAGACTCTCTTCCATTCAGAGAGGAATAGCAACATGGATGAAGTCACAGCTCTGAATATCCAGGATCCATCCCTACTCAACAGCTTTTAGCCACTCATTGAAGGTATTTGTGAGCAAAAATGCAGCTCCAGTTTTGGATTGCAGTTAAGAGCATGGACACAGGAAAGGAACATGCAGCAGCCAGCATGCTATCAGTCAGCAACTGAGCTTAACATATTCATGCAGCGATGCTCTGAGCTAACCCTGGAGTAAACCACCTGGTAATAAAGCACTCATATACAGCACGTGCCTAATTATGTAGACCTAGTAACTACTGGCCCTCATTTTCATGTGAAAAATTTTGTTTTTGAAAATCCTAGCTGAAGGCTTTGCAGAAACAGTACGCTGTCACATCAAAAACCAGTCACATCAGGTATCCTGGTCCTTGGTATAATAGTAGACCCAGGGGGACTGATCAGTTTAAAAAGAGAAACTAGTCTGCCCCAGGCAAAAAAATAATGCGTAGCAACACTAATTCACACTATCAAATGGAATAAGGCAACAAGGATTCCATTCTGTCTTCTCACTCTTTCTGCAGCAACCCTCCCTCCCAAAAATGGAGAGAGAGAGAGAGAGAAAATCTGCCTCACAAGCTACTACTACCTCAGGGTATTATTATTATTCCCCTAAACACCAGTTCAAGTCGGAACATTGCTGATAGCACAAACAAAATGCTAACTCTGTACACTGTGTAAACAGGATTGAATCACAGGAAGATATGTTAATCATCTCTGTCATAGGTGTGCTATTCTTCATTTATAAGTACAAGAGCTGTTGTCCCAGCAACTCATTAAAAGGATTAAGTATGTTAACTTTAATTCCTCTAAACCTGGTGAGACACAGACTCCAGATTGCACACGTGTTTTGCATGTCCTACCTACAGCATTACCACTTCAGGCACTGAGGAAGCCCCATTCCTGCAACAAAACTACACTGTAGTGCAGGGTGATGTGATTTCCTCCTAGCCCCCACCCCTCTGCCCTTCTTTGCCTGGCTGCAATCAACAGCTAAATTGATCCAATGCTTCATCCCTATGGCAAGGTCCCCAGGGAGGGGGTGCACACACAGTATCTGGAGTGCACTGGGGAAGAGAGGACTTGGAGAGGAGCAGAGATGGGGGCAGATAAAGGGTTCAAAAGTAAAGTCGTCAAAAATAATGAGGCTGTTCCGCCCAGATTCCACTGCAGCAAAGGAGCAAAGTGCCCTTTCAAATTGGGTGTTCCAGCTCCACGGCTGAAATAACTGGTCACAGAAAGCTGCAAGCAAATTGCCTTGACAAGGCTGTTACTATTGTAAGAGTTCAAAGGTTTTCGACACTAGGTCAGCGGCTGCCAATCAAGCGGACAGAAAAAGCTGCTCATTGAGCCTGTGATTTCTACCTAGGCCGCAATTATCCCTCACTATTCCTGTACCTCAGTAGCTCCTCTGATTAAACCAGCCTTCCTTTTACATCTCTTTCAGAGTGCGATTCACACACTAATTAGTTGCCTGCTCTCCACTGAGATGTCAGACCCTCAGTCAATTTATCTCTATTTCAACCTGCTCAGAGTGACTTCCCCAGTTATCAAAATTTAATCATGCCTTCAAAAATGTTGAAAAGTGGTCATTAGAGGCAAAAGGCCACAGGATACAATATTCATTTTTCTCTATCTTCCAGTCATCCAGCTGGCATCTATAATGGATATCCTGGGGACTGTGAGAACACGTTGATTTATGCAACCTTGCTCTTGCTCTCACTGTGGTGCACCAGCCTGCTTTAAAGAACAGGTTTTAACAAGGTCTGAGGTGGGAGGACATTAATCATGGTAGCATTGTATGTGAAAAAGGGTGCTGTGTAGTCAGAAGAACCCCCTACAGCATTGCAGTTAGATTTTTTACCACCTTCTCATAGATAAAGGAGAGTTTGACAATTGATTAGACCTTTCTGTAACCTTGCAGTCCTGTGAAATGATGAGAGAGAGAAAGGGAGGGGAAAGAAAGTCAGGAGGGGGAGGGATAGAGAGACAGAGAATGATTCTCATACTGACGGTCTAAATGTGCAATAACTTTATGATTCTTGACTGAAACTGGCTATCAAAATCAGTCCCAACTCAATACAGTCTGAAAAAGAAGATCATTCTTGGAATAAGAGTCTTTTCAGCTGTACATGTCAGAAGCAATCATGGGCACCAGCAGCCTGCAGTGACTCCCCTGCATACTCTGCATTGCACATTGAAACCCTGATAAAAATGGCATTGGATAACATCACTCCCAGCTGTAATGTTACAAAGTAGTTTTCAGCAAAATCAACAGTGATGAATTGAAATTTGTTGACAATAGGCTGGGGCAGGGGGGTGATTATTATTCTTTTTCTTCCTTGAAACCAGAGGAATGATTTCTGAACCTGGGTGCATGCAACTGAGTGCATACATTTGCATGTGATGAGTCAATGCAGAATGTGAAAGTGAAATCTGATTGTGCAAATCAAATAGTTTCCTTTGCCTGTGGAGGGTTCCCTGGTGAGTAATGCATATGCAAATGAATATTGGTAACTCGGCTTGCTTTATTTTTTTTTAATCTGCCCTCAAGTTGGTGCTTTTGCCATTGTCCAATGTACAAAGGGTCACAATATAGAAAGGCTAGAGCCAAGCACAGTGAGAGTAAGCATTATGTTATGCTTCCCCCGTACTGTTCTGGCAATGTGACTCCACCCTGAACTGCAATCCTCCTGTTATTTCAGTCTGGAGCTTTTCTCTACCACATGCAATAATTGCCATTTTCCGTTTTCCTGTCCTGGGATCTCTCAAGCTGAAGAAGTCTCCTGAGCTCTCACCCTCCCTCCTCATTGATACTTGAGACCCTAAGGGTAAATATTCAGTACAATATGTAGGCATTGAGCTGAACAACTCATTACTGATATGGGGAGGAGAATGCAACTAAACCCTCATATCATGCTAGAAATTTAACCCTAGGTGTCATAAGAGACCGTTCTTCTCCACAGACAATATCAAAATGAGCCAAAGAGAAAGTTAAAAAATAAAATAAAAATCAAGAGCATCTTCTAATTCCCCCTCTTTGCATTGGTGCATGGCATTCTCTGTCCCAGCCAGCCTGTCTGCCTAGCTCCGTTTTCCTTCTCTAACATAGGTCGTTGCCAGCCACTTGAGAAGGTGCAGACAGCCTGTCAAGGAAGATCTTTACTGATGTCAGATTCTGGTCTAGATATTACAGCTCAGTAAAGGAAATCACATCAGATCTTTAAAAGCTTAGGAGGCACAAAATCCAGGGGCATATTTTTGTTTTGTTGGTTGGGTATTGGATTTTCATGTTTTTTTAGACTGTACCAGAATATTCTTCATATCACCTTCTCCCAGGAGAATGGGGAGGATCTCTTCCAGGGGATGAGTCAGCCTGGAAGACTCAACCATGTACTGCAATGACAGATATTATGGACTTCTGAATTAGATTATTATCATGCTTTTTGGTCTTTCCTGCTGTAAGGGGAAGGACATTAAGCATCAGCTATTCTTCAGCATGTCACCTGACACTAGCAGCCATGAGATACATTCAAAATACTTTAGGCATACAGTTTATAGGGGAATGTTGTAGGTATGAACATGAGAGCATGTGTGACTAGCTACTTTAATTTCAGACCAGATCCTTTGAATTCAGAGGTAATGTTTATGCAAACAAGGCCTGTGTACTTTGTCAAATGCAGTCAGATACAGCTTTGGACTGCAGTAAAATGCATGCTTCTGGAAGGTCTTTTGGTTTGCAAGAAAGGATAAGTGAGCTCTCCTATATTGGTAACCAGTTGTGTTTCCAGTCAGAAACATATCTAGAAGGCATTATACATATGAGGGACGCCTGTCAGAAAAGAGGCAAAAAAAAAAAAAAAAGATTTTAAAGACAGGTGGCTAGGTGGCTTTTACTCAGTGAAAAATTTGTGGTTGTTCCATTCTTGACCTATTCAAGATTATTCAAAGAATATTCAGAACCACAGAATAGTTAAGGTTTAAAAGGACCTCTGGAGATCATCTAGTCTAGCTACCTGTTTAAAGAGGATCCCCTGGAATATATTACGCACGACTGTGTACAGAAGCCTTTTGAATATCTCCAGGGAAGAACACTTTACAGCCTTTCTGTACAACTTGTTCCAATGCTCTTTCACCCTCACAGAAAAATAAATAAATAAATAAAAAATTCTCATGTTCATCTGAAACATACTCTGTTGCAGTTTGTGCCCATTGCTTCTTGTCCTATTGATGGACACCACCAAAAAAGTCTGGCTCCATCACTTTGGCACCCTCCATTCAGAAACATGTATACTTGTATACTTATATTTCATGTGGAAAAATACCATCTATACCCCTGGCCTGACTTAAAGCTGACAGTTATGTGAATGAAAGAAAGCACAGTATATTGGGGAAGATTCGCTGAGCCTGACAGCCTTGCAGTTGCTAGTATTTTGGACAGCAGGTATTTTGCATCAACATCTTCCCATACTGTATGTCAGCCATATAGAAACAGGCATTATATGTGCTCTCTGTTTGTTGGAAGTAAGTGGAAGTACAGTATTAAATTACGGTTTTGCTCCAAATGCTCTGTCTTCCTGGCACTGTGGGCAAGCATGAAAGCTATAATTTTCATTAAAAGACTCATCCAGATATTTGGCAGCGATTTTACGATTCCTAGAGCCACTCAGTCACAAACAGACAATTAATCCATAAAGCAGTGCTCCTATTTTCTCATATTATATTTATTTTCACTTTTATTGTAGATCAGTGGTACACAGAGAGAGCAGAAATCTCAGAGATATTTACAATAAAAGAAAACAAACAAACAAAAAAAACCCAATGCAACAAGATAATAAAAACAATAGAGTTTAGCAATTCAATCTCTCTTTTTGATTTCAGTAATTTAGGAGAATTAAATCAGGTTGGAACTACAAAATCCATTTAAAACAGAAGAAAGTATACAGATTACATGGAGAAGATAAAGGAATAGTAAAAGTAATAATAGTAAAAAATAGTAAATCAAATCTGGTATTGAAAACTTCTGACTACATTAGATATAACTGATTAAAAATTATAGGAATTAAGCATGTGCGTCCAAATTATAGGAATTAAGCATGTGCATCCATTTTCCCGTGGGCACATATATATGCTTATATGTAAGTTTATGTAGACATAAGAGTGTATTTATATAAAAATGGAACTGAAAACTGTCAACTAAAGGCAAATTAAATTATGACGTATATAAATCACTACAAAACAGTCAGCCACTCATCCTCTATTTTTCCTAGTTAAGGCTTCAAACTGACATAAAGTAAGTACTTGAGACTTCATTTTTCAACTCGGAGATTCTTAGTAATGGAATATTAGTGAGATACACTAAATAACAATAACAGTCATTTACATACTGTGGCAGTAGTATAGAAAAAGTGCACTCACCACGAAAAATAATTAAATAAATAAAATTTATACTGAAACAATGTGGTTTTCAAAAGATTTAACTCAAAGCTATTATTCATCACAAATCATGTGAACTTGAGCCACTCCATCAGAATTTTGTTTCTACATAGTTGGAATTTTACCGTGAAAAAAGCAAATCCATAATCCCAAAAAGTTTAATCTTTCAAGCAAATCCATAATCCCAAAAAGTTTAACTGAAACTGCTGTTTTCAAGCAGGACAATACTTAAAGTACAAATTTAAGTAGTACAAATTTAAGAGGTTGGGAGCCCTGGTACAGCTGCCAGTCAAATGGTGTCCTTTCTTGGAAACTGAACTCCTAATTTCATGTTTCACTTTACTTTTTATCTGTATTATAAATTATAGGAGAACTACAATTATATCCATAAAAGGATTTAAGAGGAACAACAGCTATTTTTTCGTATATTGCAGTAACTAGGAGGAGATTTTACCTTCAAAGCACAGGTACTGTCAGTTTCACAAAACACCAAATATTTTAAAGCAAAACATGTTTGTAAATATGAACTCAGAGATGTTTTCTTGGTTGTGGGTTGTAAAAATGAAATAATAACATACTTTTACATAATCTTTTTGAGTCAGTGTCCTCATTTCACACTTTTCCCCTATACAAGGTAGCTAAGGTACACTACTAGAAGCCACTATAAAATCCAGCGAAATAAGCAGATAACATGAATATTACTTGCCACAACAAAATACACACTTATGAGATATATAGATAAAATAAGCCACATGTTCCAAAGTAACCCATATAGAGCAAAAATATGACCCCTCTATATTTATACACATGGGTGCAGTTTTCATACACTATTATAATCTCATATTATATATCTTTAAATCATGCTGTGAAAGTTTCTGCCGTCCTCTAATGCTCGCTCTAATTTAGGATGAACAACTACTCTCATAAAGAAAAACTGCTGCTGCTGCTGTTTATTAGGCTGCAGAAAGGTCTCACTGACTAATGTCCCAGGATTAAATGAATGTGGAATAATAAGAGCTGATTTATTTGTACTCCGGTAGGATAAAACTGCCACTGATTTTACAAGAAACTATTCATCTGAGGGTTAGTATAGCTAGTAAATTGTGGCTGTTGCTGAAATTAGTCTCCAGATCTCGTGCAATCTACAGAGTGAAGTAGCACTGTGGTAATAAAGCTATTGTGAGTACTTGGTGTATTTAAAAGGTCCCAATTTTATTCCTAAGGGATTTTAAAAGTCAGTTTCAGAAATTCCCACTAGAACCTCTATCAATCTTGGCTTACAATTTACATTCCTGCTCTGGGAATGATTGAAAATTAAAAATGTATACCTGACAATAAAGCAATGAAATCTCATGAATGTGGGTTATTGGTGTAATGGCTTTTTATCCTTCACCCACCTAGTATTGTTTTCTTCCCAGAGTTATGGTAAGCACCTAGGTTTCTGTCCATCTTGGAAATTTTACTGAAGAGGAAAGTAAGGTGAATCTCCAGAAAGACTGGAAATAGAAACCTTCAGATTTCCTAAAAATTTTCAAATATTTGCACATCAATAAAAGTAAGCCAAAAAGGAACCAAATCACATTAAAAAGATGTAAAATGAAATTCACTGAACAGCAATAAATTACCAGAGACTTTTATAAAGAAGAAATAATGGGAAGTTTTGTAAATGCAAATTAAAACAAACAAACATAAAACCTACAAGTACTTATACATGTCCAGAAGCATTATATCCTGAGCTAAGGAAAAAAAATAGTATTATGTCAGACAGACTCATATGAATGATATGTTGAGTTCTATGGACAAAAAACATATCAAAATTTTATCGAAAACATACTTGAAAGCCTTTGCATCAAAATTATAAATCTCATCAAGGTGAGCATGCAAATTTTGTTTAAAGTAAATTATACTTAAAAAAAATATTTTAAAAAATAATTTTAAAAAAATATACTTTTTTTTCTGCAAGGAATATTTCATACATCTTGAATATTGGTTTATATTTCTAGAGGCAAGTTGTATTTTCTGTCTTGTACCTATTCTTTGAATAAAATATAACAAACACAACATCAGTCTCTGACAGTTCTTTCTTGCTAAATCTACTTCAGCTGGAATAAATTGACATGGTTCTACATAAATTTGTGCATTAGAGTGTAGCAGCCTCTATTTCCTTCATGAGAAGACCCTTTCAGGAACACTGCTATAGTGCTGTTTTGCATGATACATATTTATTTGAAAATGCGTATAAGAAATACATATTACCAGAAACTCCAACATTAACTCTCACAACTAATTCTGAAATAACAGCTAAAAAGAGCATTCCCACACAAAAAATATCCAAAGGTATAAATGCAATCTTCAAACTTTAAATGTGAGAGATGATACTTCCAGTGAAGAATTCTGGCAGTTCATTTTACCCATCTTACTATTTTTGTTGTCTTCTTTTAAAGTGAGCAGGTTGTCTTTAGGCTTGCCATGAAAATTCAGTCTGGAATTTTACAGGTGAGGAGTATTTATTAGTGAATTATTCCATGATATTGAACAATCTGAGAGAGTTTTCTATCTCCAGTTCAGAATTTGCTGGATAACACTTCTCACCTAAGACTGGATTTCAATTCTTTGTATCATAATTATAGTGAAAAATTTTATGTATAATGTACGTTATCACATTTTGTTTTCAAATGAATGTTTATCCACCTTTTCTTTTTACATATTGCTTTATAGTTAAGTGTTATGTCTTACGTCTTCATCTGTCCTATCACTGTAGTTTATCTTTCATGTGTATTATAAATATTTCTCATAGGGTAGACTTAATAGTGCCAAAAGCCCTACAGAACTACTGTCAAGACAATACCAGAGCTTTATGTTCCTTTGCAGAAGGGGAGATGATCTATATACTTGAAAATCAGTATCCATGTCTTATAGGAAAACTTATCACTGCTTCTAAGCTTTCCCCGTCCTCACATTCAGGTACAACGGAAATATTCCTTTCAATGAAAACTGGTTTCCTCTAGGTTTTTAGGCACTACAGTTATTATCAAGCTCAATTAATATTTCTAAAACTATGACTTATTTTTGACTAACGAAACAAGTTTTAGAAGAATCTTTTTGCTTGTCTCTTCCTTTCAACAAGTTTAGAATATCTTTTTGCAAATGGATAGGGACTATAGGTTTTCATGAAGAAATACAACAAAATACACAAAAAGATGTTCAGGATAAAGTGTTCCAGGATTGGGAAATAACGTTAGCATACTAACTTTCTTTAAATCAAGACTAAGGAAGGTTCGAATGATACACAGATAACTTCTACATCAGAATTATTTTAGCTGATTAAATTTTCCTATGACAGTTTTTTGTCTTCTGCTAACATCATCATCCTTTTAACTCTTTCCCAGCTTACTTTAACTCGCTATTACTACAATTTATGAAGTGGTCTTTACTGTAGTGCATGCCAGATTATTATTGAACTTCAATGGAGATTTCAATGAATGCATTACACTAACAAAACATGGTAACTGCTGTTTAGAATATGAAATGTATATGTATGAAGACAGAGTGTCAAAGATGGTTTAAAATGTTATATTTACGTTCCTTTTATTATTTTTTTTTCTACATTTTTTCAAGTATTTGCTGAAAAATATTTCTTCCTTTATGGAAGAACTTATTCAAGAAAAAAATGAGTGATTCTGATTCAGTGCACAGATATACCAGCTTAAAAAAAAAAAAAAAAAAAGAGAGTCAAATTAAAGCACCTTTAAGGTGCTTTATGAATGTATGAATGTTTCTTTGCTGGATTTTTACAACAAATTGTCCAAATTGTCATCACTACAGAAACATTTATTTTCTTCATCCTTCTTAAGTTGCAATGTTGTTAAGTGATCATCTTTGTTTTCAGAATGAAATGGCTTCTTAGATACTGTTCTTGTATTAAAACTAAAGGATATATTCACTTAAAGCTCATTCATAACTCTAGCTGTTTCTAACACAGCAGCAATAATAACCACAAATGCATATTTAATTATTTTATCAACTGTAGTCCTATTTAGATCTTTTCAGGTTTTGAGTCTTGCCTAATCTTGAGATGAACTGAGTCATAGATCTTGAAAAATATCTGCATGTATGAATTAAGGTTTTTAATTATGAGAAAGTCCTGTTTCTCTGAATACAAAGAAATTCAGCAAGAAAGTTTTATTTTTCCATTCTGTCTCGATTCTTTCAGTCAGCACATTCTGCAACCATTTGTTGGGCTTCTCTTAGACAACCCTCTTTCACTAACAGTTCTAGCTGCTTTTTCCTGACTTTCTCTTCCCTCCTTCCCTCTTTTTTGACGCTTTCTTTGTTCTCCTCCTTTCTTTTCCTATTCTTTCTTATTTGTCTACTCTTTAAAACTGAACATGGTGCATAATGAAACCGTTCATACAGACAAAAAATGATTTGTGGACCTATACTTGTTGAGAATGCTGACATATGCCAGTGTTTGGGGTGTAAGCTCCTTTCATTTTCCAAAGAGTTTTAACATTTTGTATACTTACATTTATACTCTCATCTGTATATAAACATATGAAGATCTCAGGAACAGTTTGTTTTCCTTATGCAACATTCACAACATTTTTATTAAGATTAATTAAATTAATCTGAAATTTTTCTTTGTCATGTATTAGAGAATATATGAGTTACTATTGTGATGGAAGGAGGCAATTCTAGCCACAGTTGTGGCCAGAGTTTACTTGTGTGCAGATCGAGCACACTGTCATCCATTTACCTCATGGTTAAGTAATACCACAAGTTTCTGCATATATGTGAGAGCAGATTGACCTGAGGCATGATAATGGATTCCAGTTTTAGTCACTTTTGCCATAAAACTTTGGAACTAGTTACTACACAACTCTCCATCAGAATTTTGGAGAATCCAGAAAATGCCCCAGTACAGGTCCTGCTGTGCATGGACCAGCTGTGATGGGTGTTATGTATATGTTAACATATATTGATTAGTATCCTGGATATTAACTCTGGCCACCCTAGAGAAGCCCAGAGGCAGTTCCAGCTGCAAATCTGAATAAATTGCACATAGGTGAGACTCAAATTGAATAAACTAGTCCTGCAGATTCAGGAGTGGCCACAATGGATGGCTTCCTCTACCTCCAAGATGTGTTTGCTAGAATTGCACATGTTTTAAGATAATCAATAGCAACAAATGGGTCATGCACATGCGGGAGTTCTCATATGGGATCACTGACCAAGTGGATTTTAAGAATTCATCAGAACAATTCAGGGATTCTCAGCTGATCCAGTTGAAGATGCCTTTACAAATGCCTTTGCAATGGACAGTCCCAACCAATCCAGACAGGAGCAGACTATCATGTTCAAGAATTTCATTTCCAAATGTAAGCACTACCTTCACAGAAGATTTCAAAACCTTAATTTTTAACAAACACTCTGACCACAAGGAAAAAAAAATAAAATGCTGGAAGTACATCCCAGAGCCTATGAGTTAGTCTGTGAATTACTATTAAAACAGCTAAGATGGCAGCCCTGAATAGGTAACCAGCAGGTCTTAAATGTCATTCCTTACAATACTATTCTTATAGATTTACAGAGGTAAAACTCTTTACTAGGCTTTTCTTTTATCAGATATCTTGAAAAATATATGAAGGAGTTTCAGAAGAATCTGACTAAAATAAAATAAAATAAAATAAATAAAACTTGTACATGACTTCATCAGGCCTTAGAGATATTTTGACTTTTTACAAAAAGTCAGAGTAATGCTTTTGAAAAGGACTATTTTTGTTGTTGTTCAAGTTTCTGCATTTCAGAACTTTTTTTTCTTGTATGCATAAAGAAGATTGCTCCCTTCCTTACTTAGATCTTCTTAATTGTTCAATTTTTTTTCTTATGTTTGAGGGGATTTTGTTGTTGTTATTTAGACTAAGAGCACAGTAGAAGGACAGTAGAAGCACATTAAGAAGGAAGTTGTTCATCTTGAGTGAAATTCAGGACATATTGAACTCAATAGAAAATCCACTATAGAGTAGGATTCTTGCTTCAATTCTTTATAGTTCTATAGAATAAACTAAGAAGAAGAAAATTCAAAAAGTTACTGACAACAATTTTCTATAAATATTTGCCTGAGCTTTTAGAGAAACCTTTGACCAATCAGTTTATGAGTTCTATTTTGGAATGGGTTTTATTTGTTTGTTTGATTTTGTTTGCTAGAATTGTGGCAGAATTCAAGACAAGAATCTTCCCAGAAGACATCAGCAACACATTTGTAATACAAGTCTGAATAATTTCTTCCTTATTTTAAAAAGCTACAATAGTCAGTGATTATTATTATTATTATTATTATTATTTTTACTGTCTGCTGTTTCATTTAATATAATGCAATCTGGAAATTAATTTGAATCTAACAAGAAAGAAAGAAAAAAACAAACAAGCAAATAAACAAACAAAAAACCATTTTGACTTATACAGGGATACAACAGGTCAAAGAAAAAATCACATTTTTATATCTGTGTGATCGGGGTCAAAGATGATGGGGAAAAAAGACAAAAAGTAGCAATATGGGCACTGTGAAACTACAGTATGCTTAAAATCTCATCTTACATCAAGGAAATTGCTTGAACACAAATAGAACATCTAGCTAACTTTTTACTCCATAAACCTTTTGGAATGTTCTTGGAATGTTTGATGAAATTTTCTTCCTCTGTACAATAGCCTTTTGTAGCTTTTCTTATTAGTGTGGACCTGCAGCCTGACAGCATTAAATATTAATCCTCTGCCTAATGAAACTGTGAGAATGAATTTCTATGAAATTTCGTACATTTGTTAGTCTGCTGAGGAAGATGCTCATTTTCACATATGGCTTTTCAAGGTTTTCTGATTTAAAAAAAAAAAAAAAGGAAGGAGACATGTCTAAAATCTTGATTGGTTGGAAGTTGCAAAGAATTAGTTTTGTTTTTTTGGTGTTAATATTTCATTTGATTAATAATAATAGTGGGAGATATGTGGGTTCAAATGAAGCATATATTACATAGCACAACTCACACTAAGCATGGAAATACCATATGCCAAGCACTGTCACAGCACCAGGTGATAATTCACAAGTACATCATAGCTTATGCTTGCTTTGCATCACACCTTCTGGCATTTCTTTGCACTGTTATAAATCCAGTTCATTTAGAAATAAAAACTAGATCTGTATGACCAGTGTTTCCAGGCTTAAGAAGGTTGTTTCTTTTTTTCTCTAAATTTTAAGTCTTAAAGTATTTTACTTATGTTAGCAAAGTAGGGACTTCCCTTTGTAGAAGAAGAATAGGCTACAAACAGTCATGTACACCTGGAAAGAAGCACTGTATGAGATAATAAGAGAAACAGTGGACTGGGTGAGATTAGGGTAAATTGCTCAGCATTAGTAATGAGAGAATAAAAGCTCTTTTTGCAGACTGTGCTCATGGGTGGAGAAACACTCATGAATCTATTGTCAAAAGCTGACGGGGTTATACTCTTGGCTTGTCTACTAAAGGCAGTATCTAATATCATAACAAGGGGTTAAAGCTGTCCTGCCAGCTTTTTTTGGCTTCATTGAACATCTTTGACAAGTCAGAGGACCATTTCAGAAAAGTAGCAGAAACTGGCTGCCTGTACATAATAGCGCACTTCAGCCATTTTTGCTACCAGCACCATCCACTATCCTTTCCAGTATGGTGCCAAAAAGAAGCCATTGTATTTGACATATCTAAGGGAAATGGGCCTTAATATTAGCAGTTAATATCAACTTTTTATCTGGGCTTTAAGCACATATCTAATCATTTATACATGCTGTAATTTAATATTTGCACACTCTCACAATATATATAAACACAAATATTGACATACAACTTAGTTCCTGAAAGAATTTTAGAAATGTCAGTCCTGGAATGCCTTCTTCCTTAAGGGAGACAGATAGTTTCATAAGTTACTTCAGAAGTCTGTAGGACTAAACAGATCAAAGTACAACTTTGCAAATACCTAACAAAGAACAGATAGGAATGAAATTAATAATGGTATAATAAACAAAAGTGAAAAAAAATAGGCTCTACTGTTAGACAACCTGCTGTTATACAGATTGTGAAGTAGTTGAGAGAATTCAACAAAAATTATATTTGTTTCAGGATTCAAGGGGATCTGCCAATCACAGTTCTGTTTCTCACTTCTAATTAATAATTTAACAGTTAATTTGAATAAATAAATAAATAAAGTTTCTGGAGTAGTAAAACCAGACAAATTCATTACCTTGGACAAAAGAATACCAAAAAACAGTCAAGTTATGTACAGAACTGTGAGATCACAGAGTAGTTGAGGTTGGAAGGGATCTCTGGAGGTCACCTGATCTAAGCCCTCTGCTCAAGCAAGGCCACCTATAGTAGTTTGCCCAGGATCACATCCAAGTGGCTTTTGAAGCTCTTGAAGTAGGGACACTTCACTACCTCTCTGGGTAACCTCTTTCCTTGTTTTTATCACCCGACACAGAAAAGTGCCTAAGTTGGAACCTCTTGTATTCCAGTTTTTGCCCATTACCTCTTCTTCTAGCACTGGGCACCACTGAAAACACCCTGGATCTTTCTTCTTTGCATCCTTCCATCAGGATTTTATGGACATTGGTAAGATCGCCCCCTGAACTTTCTCTTCTCCAGCCATTCCTCATAAGACAGATGCTCCAATCCTTTCATCATCTTCATGGCACATCCTGGATTTGCTCCAGGAGGGCCAGAACTGGGTGCCCAAGATTGGCCTCACCAGTGCTGAGTAGAGGGAAAAGATCACCTCTCTTGACCTTTTGGCAATAGTTTGTCTAGTTCAGTCAAGAATAATGTTAGCCTACTTTGTAAAAGGTCACGCATGTTTAACTTGGTGTTTACTGGGACTCCTGGATCCTTTATTGTAACACTGCTTTCCAGCCGGGTGACCCCCATGTACTGATGCATGAGGTAGTTCTTGCCTATGTGCAGGACTTTACACTTGTTGAATTTTATGAGATTCTTGTTAGTCCATCTCTCCAGCCTGTCATTGTGATAGTTAATAAAAAAGTTAAATGAAACCAGACAAAGTACTGACCTCTGTGGTACTCCACTCATCACTGGCCTTTGCAGCTAGATTTTGCATCACTGACCACTAGTCTCTGGGTCCAGATATTCATCCAGTTTTCAACCCATGTCATTGCCTTCTCATCCAGACAACAGCTTCTCTATGAGGATCTAATGGGGGACAGGCTTTACTGAAACCCAGGAAGACAATGCTCTCCCCTCCTTCATGTTGGTCATTTCATCATAGGAGCTTATCCGGTTGGTCAAGAATGACTTCCCCTTGATGAATCCATGCAGAGTACTCCAGACAATTTTATTCTCCTTTGTGTGCCTTGGAACATTTTCTAGGATTAGCTGTTCCAGGATTTCACAGAGATCAAGGTGAGATTGACTAGTCTATAGCTCCCCCCGGTCAGCCTTCTTGCTCTTCTTGAAATAAGATTGTCGAAAACTTGTAGGGTTGTGGTGCCACACTTTAAAGCTATGGCACTCACAGTTCTTTCAAGATGAGCCAGAGATGTCAGATTTGATGGGCTTCTGCTTTAATTTAGAATTAAGGCATGTAAAATGCACCAGGTCGTAAAATGTGAGATGTTTCTCAAGTGTCATAACTGAATATTTCCTGTTTTTTGTGCTTTTTGTTTGTTTGTTTGTTTTTGTTGTTTCTTTTGTTTTGTTTTTAAATAAATGACGATACATAGAAAGTGGAAGAGATACAAACACCATATAGAAATATCAATCTGATGGCTGATACTTTGCTCATGGCTGCTCATTTTTTTATGAGTTAAAACACTACTTACTTTTCTATATCTCCTCCATAATTACTTAACACTCCGCCACTTGTTCCCACATTCACTATCATATTTTATCGTAAGTTTGAGCTCATTCACTCCCCATCTATCTATCAATTTCCTTCCCCTCTTATAAATGAACTGAACAGTGGGATCCTGAAAATAACTAGATAAATAGATCATTTAGCCATCTAGTTTATCCTCAGCAAAACCAACAACAATAAAAAAGTTGTTTGGGGGTCATTTTACTGAGCAACTTTGCAGACCAGCTTAAGAAGAATTTCAAAGAGAAAAATGTGGCAGAAAAGCTGGGTGAAAGGTATAGGGAATGGACAGAATAAGAAAGTGGAGTGGAAAAGGTAAGGTAAGTAAAATCAGAATTAGTCCTTACATGTTAACTGAATTCAACATTACAGCATGTAGCTGATTGCAAAGCAGCAGGAATGTAGCAGCACCTGTCTGCTAACCTCAGGAACTGCCACTGTTATATTTGATTTCCTTCATTTAATAAGTACCAGTAAGAATCTGAGATAGTGATATATTGCAGTGTTCAGGAATAAAATAACATTTATTGGCAAGTGAAAACATCTAAATGGATTAGTTTTCCAATTCTAGATTCAAGTCACAAAATACATACTTGCAAAGTATGTCATTTTCCCTTTTGCCTCACCTCCATGACATGAGATTAGTAAACTTCCGATTATCACAGAGGAGTCACTCCTGTATCACTTATTTGAATTCTTTAACAAAATATATGGATAACTATTGGAAGGAGAGACTTTCTATTCATAGAAAGATATAAAATTACAGCCTGTAGATTTGCCAGTGTTGGATATTTTCCATAAAATTGCTTTGTTTAGGAACATAAATCTAGATCGCTAACATATACCAATGTTGGTGGCAGGGGAAAATGTTATTTCAATAAGAAAAACATATAGACATTTCAAAATTTTATAACACATGATAAAATCAAAAAATAAAGGAGAATCTTTTCTCAATTTTCTGAGTATCCACAAAATTATTTGTATATCAAGATAATAGAGAGCAAATTAGAAAATGGAAAATACAAACCTAATGGATAAAACTGAGAACTAAAGTGATACAATATGGTATGGCACAACTAGAAGAAAGTCATCAGGAAATATAAACTAAAACTGATATCTTGAGTATAACACAGAGAAAATAAGTTAAGCATATTGATAGTGTATGGTTTGAATCAGTATAGATAGGAAAACCCCAGCAAATAGGTGACTGCTACAAATCATATGAGACAGAGCTAAGTAACTGTTTTGGACATAGATTTAATCAGAAGATTAAAGAAGGCATTTGCATTAGTTAATGTTTTTTTCTCCAAAGACAAAGGGTAAAACTGTCCAAAGCACTTTAAAAATATAATTGTCACCAAAAATTAAAAAAAAATGTTATTTGGACTTTCAATGACGATATTAACAACATTGTCTGGTTGATAGAGATGCTAATAAGCTCTGAATTTCTCAGGTTGTATACATAATCTGTATCTACAACTTAATCTAGAATCATACTTGTACATCTTAAAGGTAGTTAACTCCCCTTGACTTCTAGGGGCTATTAAACATTGTGCAATGAAAGGTAGTGTAAAGATACTGAACAGCCTCTGAACAAGTTTATCTTTCTGCACAGCACAGTGAAGGGCCATTCAGCAGCATTTTCAGGCATCCCAGAAGCAGGATAGCATTGTTAATTAGAAGGATAAGTAGAGTCAGAACTAATTAAATGAGTGCAAATAAAGATGGACTACTTGGTTTCCAAAGCTCATTCACTATCTCCTCCTAGCATCGTACAACACCAATTTTTAAGGTCTTATTTTAATTTTTAAGGTCTTATTTACCCTTTTGCAGCTTACTTCAACATTATGCTTTCCCACTGTTGTAAATCTCATCTGCAGGTTTTAAAATCTCATTTATTTTTAAAGTATTCCTTCGTTAAAGGAAATAGTGCTACATTTCATTTTATTTATTACTTATTATTAGTTCATATGCAAATAATAGGCATGACAAGGACCATTCAGTTTAGCCTATTCCAACTCACAGAGGTATCCCCTCAAAAATGTTGGTAATAGACCTGTCCTACAAATACTAGAAAGGCTGGGTAAATTCTTGAAAGGGCTATTAAGTACAGTTAATTCTGACTTCAGCAGAGACTACTATTTATATTGGCCAAGAGTCTAAATCAACATACGTTATTATATTGGAGCTATGATGTTGCCAGAAACTCCTCAAGCTTTGTTCTTTCTGTCAGTGATTGCACAGTAACTAGAGGTTCAAAATGACCCAGTTTCGGCCATCAGCCTTGTCAGTTAACATAGCAAACAGAGCCTATATTTGTATAGCTCTCTGGCTTCAAATGACTTATGTAGCATCTTCTCACACTGAATTAAACAGTACCCTAGAAGTCTAATCCTTATTTATGATAAGATTCTTTTCACCTCTGTTCATAAAGTATGTACTCATTTAAATGTCCCTCTACTCCCCGTTTGAGTATATAGGAGACTTAGCACAAATGAAAATCTATTCCTAAATACACAAAGAGATGAAGTGACTAGGTAATGTATTGAAATAGTTTCCTCAGCACTGCAGAGGATATGCACATATATCCTTCTTCTCCTTGGGTGTCTATTTCTACATGTACGTGAGCACTTATTTGAATGCTCTTCTTCTTTAAAGGGCTTCCTGCACGCTTATCATATGGATCATAATTAATAGCTGAAGGAGCCCTCTAACACTGCTTGTCCTCATAGACCAGTACAAATAATAGCGGAAAATCAATAATATCATTAGGTCAAGGGCACGTGGTAGTTCAGTGTCAAAAAACGCTGCCTTCCCACGTTTACACAGAGTAACTGAGATAGTGAAAACTATAATCTCCACTCATATGAAAATCCTGAGCCTTTGTGACTATGGAAGTTACTATACAGTACATACTTCTACAGTCAGACTTCTTCTGTCAGTGCATATAAACCATGAAGTGCTTTTGCTGCTGATTTGGCTATTATGGGAGGAAAATGACCTGTAAAGCTGTTTTGAGTAGCTAAGCATTTTGCATACATTATGGCAATGTGATACATAAAGAAAAGTGGTAAGAATGAAGTTCAGTAAAGTCAGTACAAGCAGGTTTATTTTCCATATCACAGCAAGGACTTCACAATCTAAAGGGAAACAACTCTCTCAACATAAAAAATCTCAGAATCTGGGATTTGCAGGATCAGTTGGAAAACATTTCCTTTGTGCCAACAAATATATACCCTTTTATAATTACAAAGGCAAATAACATAAAATATCTATGTTAGTATACCTCCCTTCAGTGTTGCCAAGCAGGAAAAACACACGAAGAGAAGTGTTATAAGCACAGATCCCAGTTTCACCTAAACACAGAGTTTGTTAATGCAATGATTTTCCCAGAGAGTATACCCAGGACACTATTCACCATACTGGTACAGACTGGTAACATCCAACCTCTCAGACATCTGGAGATAAATATTTCCTAGACCATTGCTTCTCAGATGTATGAACCTGTATTTGTTCATGTTTTATGTATCTGTGCTCCTGACTCTTCTTCAGAGGTGCTGAGTCCCATGGTGGACTTTTCATGTAAGAAAATTATAACTTGAAATTTTGATCCTTTGCACAGGGTAAGTATACATCTCACCCAGAATAGCTCCTCCTTCAGTTCAAGCTGTCAAACAAAACTGTCATTATGCTACATATATGGTGAGCAAAGCCATTCTCAGAGGGCCCGATGATGCCAATGAAACTTTTTCTATAAGGTCCCATGGGTCTCCATGGGTTCAGGTCTCCAGTCTGCTCAGCAAGCCAAGAGAATATGCAGATAAATGAACAGCAATTTCACTAATTTTGTGCCAGGCAATTAATTATTATGCTGCTGAATGGAAAAAGTAATAGAGACATTAAAAGGCTTTTTCCCTGTGATGATGGTCAAAAATTGAATGAACTTTTAGTTTTTAGAGTATATTAAGTTTTATATTTTAATCTGTTTATATTTTAATTGCATGTTATCCTATGCTTAACATCACTCCTGAAGGACAGAGAAGCACATACAATTTACAAGAGTTAAAAAGTTTTACGTTGCTACTTTTATTTTAGTAGTTTTCATGACATAGCTGTAGCTGAAAGTCTGCCAATATTTTCAAAAAAAAAAAAAAAAAAAAAAAAGTTTTCAGCAGTTTATATCTCTACTGTAAAATTCACTCCAGCTTGCATCTGGGCAAACAAATTCACAGCTGAGGAGTAAATTGGGATTATTTTTGTCTGGTTATTTTTGGTTTTATTATTTCATGCATTTAAAATGAGTTTGGGTATTTGAAAGTTAAGTAGATACAACTCTAGAAATAAAGAGATAAGCAATTGAAGCTGCATGAAAAGGTTTTCATTTCCAAAGGAATTTTTTCAAAAAAAAGCTATAGTAAACTACAACATCCATATCTTGGCATATTAAAAACAAAATAAGAACAGGTTAATGATTTAATTTTAAACAGTTTCCTACTAGCATCAAAGTTCTGTAAACACATTTCCACTTCAAGGTGCTTGATTGAGCAACTAGCTAATTAACTGCTCATAAAGTGTGTCTAGTTCACATTTTCAGGTCTAGAGTCACTGTAATATTTTAGGTCAGCTTCCAACTTTCCTTCATCTTATCTACTGTCTTGTTTAAAAATAGAAGATGATTTTTATACAGAGATCTCATCAAGCAAAGAAGATGCAGGTGTCTAGTTAAATGGGGAATTACACCTAAAGTTTTCATAAGGGGAAACTTCTTAATTATCATTTGCATTTACAACATGGTACATATGCACCCACTGCAGGCAGATCTCCCAGTTATCTAGTCTCTGTGAGGTTATATTCAATAGCAATTTAACTTTTCCATTGAACATGCTTTCTAGAATATATTGGCAGACTGACAGTAAAACAAACATAATGCTAAAAGCCATCAATTTAACTCAGACAAGTGTGGGATCCAGGAAAAGTGATGCAAAGCTGGAGAAGACTGAAAGGGTGTTTAAAAACTTCTCAAAAAAAAAAAAAAAAAAAAAAAAAGCAGAGTATATGATCAAGTGGCAGAAGCCTGTGAAGGATAGTGGGGTGGCTAAGAGAAACGTCTTGCTTAGCCATCATTATCAACAACAACAACAACAAAAAGAACAAATGCAGAAATAGAATGTAAACAGGCAGGGAAAACAGCTACACAGTTGGTGACAGATGTTACCAGCTTGTGAGATAAGAAGTTTATCTATGAAACTGAGGCAAACACATGCATACTGTTGTATGAACAACTTACTGTTAGGAGTTGTCTACCACAGGCTTTAGGAGCTTTTTTTAAGGTAATTAGTCAAATGAGAAAGGTTAGAATAGCAACTGCTGACATACAAGCATTTAGATTTACAAGTAGTAATTGTGTAAGAGCAACTTAGTGAACAGCATTTAAGGGAGCCCTGTGAGTCCCATACACAGCTGATAGATATGCAAGACATGCTGTTTCACACACACACTAGGGTACTGTGAAACAATTTCCCAAATAACAGAACAGAGCCCTGATAGTCATGCAATTAATTAAATAGCTCTAGATTTTGTAACTAAAGGTACACACCATACACAAACATGCATGCATACATGCATGCACACACACACAAGCATGCGCAGCGCACACATTACTGCTTGTCCTGTACACACATAATGTCTGCTGCAAATGGAGTATTTCAGCATATATTCTTCACTGTCAGTCAGACAAAAGGTTTTATCAATTGGCATCAGAACATAATGTACAACATACAACAAAGATATTTCAAAGTATCCTGAAAAATCTCTTTCTTTCTTTGTTTTTCTTACTTGAAATATCTTCATTCCCCTGGAAGAGTTTCATTCCTGGTAGAATAAAAGTCTCAGAAATTTCTTCAGTCTTTGGTAATGTTTATACTTATCACATCACATAGTGAAGAGATATTTAATACAGTCAGAAGAATGAAAGAGATAGTGGCCCTTGAATTGGTGAGGAGTTTCCACTGGTGAAGAATTTCTTTAGTTTGCTAGTGATAGCTAATCCTGCTTTATGGCTTCAGTATAAGGACATTCTTTACAGTGCTGAGCTAAAATACTGTCATACCTTTGTATTTAATTCACTGAATACAAAGTATATCTTTGATTCTTTCTTTAGCATCAACCTGCTATATATTTTCTCTTGTGAACTTAGACACTGATTTCATTTAATTCATGTTTGGTTTTTACTTTGTACTGAGCTGCAAACCAGCAGCACAGTTTCTAAAATTCCAGTTTTTGATAGTCACACAGGCATCTATTGCTTAGCTTGGATTTGTCTCAAGCCCTAGATACTGCAGTCCAATCTGATAATACGTGCAGACAGTAGACATCAGAAAATATGTCCGTGTGTAAACACAATATAGCTGAACCTGTTTGTCAGGATGGAAAGGTGTATGAAAGGACACAGCACTTGGTGCCCCAAAGGAAAAATGTGATGTACTATCCAAGGTAGAGTATTAATCATAGCTGATATTTCTGGACAATAAAGTAGTCCTTGTGAACAATCTCTCTTCAAGGATAAAAAAGGAAAATAAAGAACAGACAGCATTATATGAAACAAAGTAGCCTGACATAGGATAGAGCTAGAAGCATCGCAGAAATCTCATTTGGAAAACAGTTTAATAATTGCTACATGGTTTATTGTGGCTAAGGTAATTTTTTCTCCTATTGCATTGGGGTCATTTTCTTGCTTGTACCACAGACCCCTGGGCTTCCTGTAAAGTTGGCAAACCTGTAGTAAGTGAAAACGCTTGTCCATTTAGACTTGCAGAGTTCATAAGGTTAGACCATTTCTCCCGCAGAAGAGAAAATGTTAGTCCAATTTCAAAATCCCCAGGAACAAGATGTGCAGACAGTGATATTGTTACCCACTCATACAAGATACTTCAGATATCAGATGTCTGATATGTACCAGTATCATGCAATGAAATACAAATTATATGATGAGGCACAGGAGGTTCAGTTTTAAAGAGACATTTCTTTTCACAATGAATATGCTGAACAAACCTGGGACCAGCATACAACTTCAGGGCAGCAACACTGGGACTAGTTGAAATGGGGAGGTTCTGAATTCTGCTGTGTCAGGAGGATGTGAAACCTCCTCTGACCTTTCACAGAAGAAGAGTTCCTTCAGTTATGAACTCTACACAGTAAGTGTGACACTCTTCTAAAAGCAGACAGCAACTATATGTTCAAAGAGAAGGAACTGAGATGATTTCCAACACTGGATATGTATGAAATCTGGGCTGAAAACAGTGAAGACGAACAAATGCTAGAAATTTTTTAAACTACACCTACACAGAAACACTGAAAATTGCTTACTTCTGAAAGCCAAAATCAATCATTTGTCATTCCTCTGGAAATGATCACCAAGATCTTAAGCTAAAAACCCTGGGACAATCTTAAGCTAAAGACCCTGTCCCCCTCATCTGGGACAGAAATACGGTTCTATTCACAGTTCACAAGGATCAAAGAAATGGTTCAGTTCTTAATTATCCCGATGTGTGGGACACATTGCATGCTGTCAATTGGCCCCTTTCAAGCACTCTGCAAATGTCATTTATTTTAAAATATTGGTTCGAATTTAAATTTTTAATCTAGAATTCAAAATTAATGTGGCAAACAGTGAAGGAGAGAAATATTTTATAAAATTATTTCAAACCCCCCCAAAAAAAGAGCTCTTCCTTTTGCTGCCTAACAACAGAGTGTTTTAAGAATGCTTCTCTAACACTTTGTTGTCTGATCCAGAGCACAGTGTAGTAGGATTTAATTTTAGTGTCACCATGAAATGCAGTGTGCAACACATGAAATGTTAATGTAATGCATAGAAGTGCAATTCTGAAAACAAGGTGATGTAAACAAACAAGTATTGAATCAGTGAAATGTTCCAGAGTTTGTAAGTACCATTAGGCACAAAAATAATGGATTATTTCAACCATTTAAACATTGATATATTTCTTGCCATTCTTTTCCTTTCTTCTAACCTCTGAACTAAGGTTTCCACTCTGAAATGACAGGAAATAAAAGTTCATTAAGCCAAAATTAATACTACAATGATTCATTCAAAGAGCACTGAACTTTCTATAAATGTAAACTGGTCTTACTCCACTGCCATCAGTGAACCTACATCACTTTACATAAGATTAATATTAATTTCATTTGGCAGGAAATATCAGTTATTGTTACTCCAGAAGGATTAACACCTCTTTACCCATTTATGAAACATGGGGGGAAAGTCAACACACTCTAGTTTGATTGTTTTCCACAATATTCTCTGCATGCACTTGGCTTTGAATGATGGGAATATATCCAGAAGAAATATGTGGTAATTTGCACATTTCACCCTGTCTACTTCCAAATTACAGATAAAAGTCTATATTTGCAAGATTTCAGTAAACTCCAAACGTACATTTTATCCCACGGTGAAATGAGGAGGACAGTATATTCCTGCCACATAAAGTTGTTATGAGGATAAATATATTAAATAGTACAGATTTACAGATACTGTGGCAATATCATTTAAAGGCCTACACTATAAGATAGAGGTATGAATATAGCTCAAAATTATTTAGTACTGTGATAAATAAGCAAAGCAAGTATTTCAACATCATGGTCAGAGTCAGAAAATTACGGTAACACTACCCACTTGTAAGTTTGGACAACGGCTGTGCTATCTGTAGATACACACTTAATTAAAAATGATTGTCAGAAATAAAAAAAAAAATAAAAATGAGAGAATGTATAGCAAGGCATCTTTTTCCATTCTAATTTAATAACAATTAAAAACACTTTAAAGGGGGTTGGGTCTACACCACTGCATTCTTCTACTTCAGAATGGTATACTCTTCTCCCAGGCCAAATTGTAGAGGCTGGTTCATGGATTTGTTGGAGCTAAATCCCTCCATGGGTGACAGTCCACTCACTGCACAAGGCTTGGCACAGCTCTCCCCTGTTCTAAGCTCTGTGCTTTTAAGGCAGCACTGGGATTTTCTGCATTAATTTACTTTTTTTTTTTTTTTTTCTTTTTTCATTTCACAGCAGCAGACAGAGCAGGCCACAGTCACAAGACTGACATTTTTTAGTATCATGTTGATAGTAGGTGTTCTGAAGTCTGAGGCCTTTGCCCCAGGTGGAGGAACTTAAGAGTGCAAAGATGCTATGATATGGTGTATGTTCCTATGACAGTACCCCCTCTGTGGAGTAGACAAACAAACCTGTAAAGCAAGTAAAAAAATCTGATATTTGCTGCCTGTATTGAGAAGTCATTGGTGTGTGTCATCAGGAGCCAGTTTGTCCACCCTAGAGATGACCCATACCTGGTACTGAGGTGCCATACATAGATTGTGGACAGTCAGAGAACAAGGAGCCAGGTTAAGGTACTGGTTCTTGAACACGGACACAAGAGAAATGCAGTTAGGACACAAGATAAGATACTTGGATAATTTTATGTACTCCTTTAATATAAATATATTGTATGATTCTCACTGATTTATTTCTTAGAAATATCTGATTTGGAGAGTAAATCATAAAGTTATAGTTTCTGGTATGAAGGCAATTAAATTATATCTATCACAATTGAGATAGCATAAAGTTATAACATGCTTTGATCTGTTTCATTGTTGTCCATTGTTATTTCAAGGAAGTCATTGAAATATTATTTAAAAGTATCAGATTTTTATCACAAATGTGAGATAAGTTCATATTTTGATTTTATATCAGAGTGTTTATATGCTGGTTTCCACTTGAATAAAAATAAAACAATTGTCATACCTGTAAAAGTTTAGTTAATTTTAAATGAAATCTGGGTCAATGATTTGAAGCCTGCTATCCTGTCATAGTGCTACTATCTTTTTTTTTTTTTTCAATTTCACATATCAGATTTAAATAGACTTTCAGAATTTTCCAATATTATAGAGACAGCAAAAAAATAAGCCTCGCAGCCAAAGCCAGATCAAGTTTCTCACAGGTAACACCAAGTAACTCCTACAAATGCAAAGCTTCTACCCCACATCTGTGACCAAAATTTAATCTGTTTTATCTCGAGTACTATAGGCCAAGACTTCTCTAGTCAAGCAGGGACAGTCAGACCACCAGGAGAGCAGAGATTAACAACACCCCCAGAGATGAGGATGCTGGGGTATACCTGGATGACTAGTTTCTTGTTGCCAGAGGTGAAATAAGATGCAGGAAAAGAGATCTGTGACCACTAACAGCAGCCAGTTCAGACCTAACACTTCCTTGTCCAGGCCAGCTGCCCTGTTCAGCTTTGTATCAGCTCCATATCTAACGTGGATTTGTTCTCCAGACACAGATACTTATCCTTGCAGTGTTGTATAGAAACTTTTCCAGGATTTATTTCATTCCCAAGTTACTAAATTCAGAGCAAATTCAGTGAGCAGGTGTTATTCTTCTTCTCGGCTGTTCATGAATGTCAGGAAGGGAAGTGAAGGGAAGGCAAGTCATAGTATCACAGGATGGCCAAGGTTGGAAAGGATCTCTGAGGATCATCTAGTCCAATCACCCCGACAAGCCGGATCACCTAGAGCACACTGTGCAGGACGGCATCCAGGCAGGTTTTGAATATCTCCAGAGAAGGAGACTCCACAATCTCTCTGGGCAAAGCTATTGTCCTATGACGGTATTCCAGCTTTCAGTAGTGCAGTGTGTACTACATAGATACTGAATAGTCAGATAGCCCAAAGGGAAATTCTGATACTGATTCAACTCCTCTGAAACTTGTTTCTGAAGCTCTTGCATTTCTTTTGCAAGAAAACTTGATAGGCTTAGTTTTAAGCTCCTGAGCTATTTTTGACAACTTTGTCCAAAGCTCAGTTCTCAGTTGCAGTTACAAATCTCATTGAAAGTCATTGTACAAGACCACTTTTTGTGATTTTTTTACTCTGCAACTTTAACCCTGTAACACAAGTTACACAGATGGAACTGATTTCAACAAGGTTGTCCTGAATGTTTATGAGTGCACACTTGGTATAGCAGTAGATTATGCAGGAGACCAACTAAGCTAAGTCCTGCTAGCTCAAGGAGACAGAGACGGAGGTCAAATGTGGATTATCAGCTGGATTCCAAAACTTCTCAAGTATACAATGTCTATATGCAGAAAGAGCTTGTTTTCTCCTGCATATTTTTTCTCTTTAAATAAATAAATTATAATTGTTATAATTTAATATTCATTTAATTATATTTAATTATTTATATCAACTCACACTTTTCTTATAATCAATTTTGTTTAAATAAAAGATTACCTAGTGAGATCACCTCTGGTTAGAACAGTTCCTTCTCTGAAACTATTAAATGTAAAAAGGAAAACAGATGATGAAGAAGAAATGTAAAGTAGGTTTGAGGTTATATTTCCTTCTTGCTCCTTTACAACTCTTTTACAAAACTTCTTTTACAGTGTTCTTTCTCATTCTGTGTTTCCCTCTGCCTCCCCATATGCTCTTTTCTACCTCCATTGAATTTAATTCTTTTTTTTTTCTCTTATGCAAGAAAAGAATGCTAAAGCACATTTACAAATGTATTCCTACATTTTTCTACCAAGAATTTACACAGAAAACCTCTGGACTATATTGATATTTCACCGTGATTCTTCAGCTCTAATTTATTTTTTTCTTTTTCCTTTTTTTTTCTTTTTTCATTTTGTCCCTCTTAATGTAACCATTCTCCAATATCTGTTCCAATGACTGACATAAATATACTGATCTCACGAGAAAGAGGCCACCTGAGAAAACACCTTGCGTTATTTCTTCTCTTTGTCAAACTTCGTTTCTTCCCAGGGAACTTAAATTTCCTTTCCAACAGCGACAGTAAGTAACTGTATGAAAAAAAAAAAAAATCCAGTTCCTCATCTGTAGCTTGCTATAGTACTGCAGGTTGGATAAGATCTCCAAGATCATCTGGCACAACCATCATCTTACCACCCCTATTCCCCACTAAACCATGTCCCTAAGCACCATGTCCAACCTTTCCTTAAATACCCCCAGGGACAGTGACTCAAACCACCTGGGCAATCTCTTCCAATGCCTTACTACTCTTTCTGAGAAGAAATTTCTTCTAATTTCAAACATAAAGCTTCCCTCGCACAACTTGAGGCCATTCCCTCTTGTCCTATCACTAGTTACCTGTGAGAAGAGGCCAACACCCAGCTCCCCACACCTTCCTTTCAGGTAGTTGTAGAGAGCAATAAGGTCTCCCTTGAGCTTCCTCTTCTCCAGACCAAACAACCCCTGTTCCCTCCTTGTGTTCCAGACCCTTCACCAGCTTTGTAGCCCTTCTCTGGAAATGCTCCAGAAAATCCATGTCCTTCTTGTAGTGAGGGGCCCAAAACTGAACACAGTACTCGAGGTGTGGCCTCACCAGAGCAGAATATAAGGAAATTGTCACCTCCCAAGGCCTGCTGGTATACACTATTCCTGATACACGTCAGGATGCCGTTGGCCTTCTTGGACACCTGGGCGTGCTGCCAGCTCATGTTCAGGAGAGCTTCAACTGACACCTCCAGATCCTTTTCCTCTGCACAGCTTTCCAGTCACTCTGCCCCAAGCCTGGAGCGCTGCTTGGGGTTGTTGTGACCCCAAGTATTGTAGGACCCGTCACTTAGCCGTGTTGAACCTCTTCGCATTGGCCTTTGCACATCGAGCTATCCTGTCCAGGTCCTTCCGCATGGCCTTTCTACCCTCCAGCTTATCGATATTTCCCCCCAATTTGGTGTCATCTGCAAACTTATTGAGGGTGCACTCAATTCCCTCAAGATTTTCATTCAAAGATGATGCTTGGTCAATAAATAAATTTGCTAAATTCTCACTAAAAGCCAGGTGAATTTACATCAGAAACCTCCCCATTCTCCTGTCATTTCACCTGAGCCCTACAGATCCCCCTGCTTTCTGAGACAATTGGTCTCAGGTCTGGAAATCCCAGGGCCTTCAAGCCCAGAGGTGGAGGAAAACTTTGATCTGAATGAGAATGCACAGTGTGTCTAAATTCCTCCCCTAATCTCAAATCTGTTAGCCCGAAGTGACAATGAGAGAACTAACTATAGCCAAAAGCTGTGACTGAAGAGGCAAGCTGAGTTATCAGTATGAACAAATGACATTTAAATGGCAACTTTTTCAGGCTGTGTTTTGACCCGTCATGCAGTCTGTAGGTTTTCTAAGTCACTACTTTACGAATAGAAGTTGCAAGATTTTACAAGTGGAACAATGGCCTAAAGAGGTGTTTTGTTTCTCATTTTGTGGGATTAGTAAACCCTTTTTCACTTAAAGATATTTACCAAAACCCAGAGTATCTAAGTGCTTGCAGATAGTTAATATCATTTACTGCATTTATTCAAGTGAGAAGTCCCATTGAAAAACAGTTCTGGGCAAAAGGGTCTTTCTTTATTTGTCTATTTGACAAGTCTCTGACTGCACGTTACGAGACACTGTAAAGCACTCTGTCTCCTAGAGTTTTAAATAACTCAAGCAACAATGGACCTACATCTCATTTCACAACCCAAAAGATCTCACGCTTGTTAGCAGTTTCTTGAAATGCAGCCTAAAATGTTCCCTCCAAGATAAACTTTCTCTCTGGCATTCCCTCCCTGCTTTCTTGTAGCATTAGCAAAAAGCTGCACTCAAACCATGCAGAAGCAGGTGAAAATCTGATAGCAAGGGAGGTGCTGTCAACTCCACAGCATTTATAACATTTTGGCTGAGATGCACTACTATAATTGTTATGTGCTGAAGCTAAAATATGGGTTGTAGGGAGGAAAGGACAATCCTACTTAGCCTTTTTGTTCAGCTTTGGAAAATACATTTTTAAAGTGAGGTGAGAGAAATGACACAAGCCTTACATTTGTAGTTCTAAATTCAGCAAACAGGCAGGGATGCTTAGCCCTCTAAAGAGCCTGAATTAAGCAGGATCCAGGCCTGAAGGACTGGATCTTTGATCTTGGTTTGGGTTTTCAAACTACAAATAACACTGAGAAACTTACAGATATGAGTACATTAAAGAAAAGGAGCATGTTAGGGAGAGGAATCTGAAAGGCAACCAAATAATACTACGTATCCCCACAAGTATTGAACATCTATAGGAGATATATTTGTAAATGTATTAAAGCCCTGGAATAGTTAGCTAATTCTCCATCTCCCTGCAGTGTCTATAAGATAGATAAATAAATAGTGGGCATATGTGATATATATTTAGATCATGCATTAGACTTTAAAATCCTTGTCTAACTGAATGCATTAGCCTGTATTTTCTGTTTATGTCTCTGGGATGCCATGGAAACACAGCACTGAATCCTAATGGGTCTCTCCTGGCAATAAATAAACAAAGTCTTTGTCTGTTTATGTTTCCTTTTTTTTTTTTTTTTTTTTTTTTTTTTTTTTTTCACATGTAATTTACAATTTCAGAAAGAAAACAGACTTACCCCCACCCATTCTCTCTGGTTGCAAAGTGTGCTGAAGACAAATGCAAAATGCACCTTCTAGTGGCCACTGTGGCATTCTATACAGCTTCTACTACCACCAGTAAATAGTAGTGAATGCTGCATATTTTTGTTAAACTTCCTTATAAGGAAAAAATGTGGCCTATATAATTAAGCCTAGTGTGGGAGTTCTTTTAGTAAATTGCAGCCTAACCTAAGGAGCACTTAATATACTTGTTGAAATTGAAAGCTGATACATAAAAAAGCAGACATAAAATCTGTTCTTTTCCTTATAAGTCTAAGAGGCTACAGCCAGTCCCTTTATATATAGACAGTAACAATGTTCATTGCCTTTAAACTACTCCTCCAAAGCAATGACACACTATCACTTCTCGTGCTCTGAAGCTTATTAGAGCAGACCGAAGCAATCATCCCCATCAGGCTAACACACAGAAGCAAGGTGAAATTCTAAGCACTGAATGATAGAAATACCATGTATCACACAGCATCAGTTTGCCATCTGGCACCTGCTGCCCCTGTCTGAAATGAATAAAGTCATCGAGAGGGGATGTTGTGCAGTAACATGAGTAATAGAAAGACTGATAATTATCTATGTGGAGAAGTGGGCAGATTTAATTAGACTACTCAAATCTGAAGAGTCAACTGAATCCAAAGGCAGTAACCTCAGTTGTGGAGGGCAGACATATGGTCTCTCTCAAGCTTTCAGGTCAGATTGAAATTCAGCAGGGACCTTCGTAACTAATTTAGAAATTCAGTGCCAGGTGCTTGACTCTGCACCTGTCAGGCACATTTTAGGCAAGAGCACAGCACTGCCAGGTATGCAGATTTGGTGTAATGCACGCTCCAGTGCTTGTTGTACTAGGTCTGAAGAGTATTCTAGCTCCCACAAGCCTTTCCAGAAGAAACAACCGGTCAGCCCTGAGATGATGGAAAAAGGAAGAAGGGATAGTGTACGAAATGCCCTTCGAGTGTCCCCCAGGCATATAACTCTCCAGGATAAGGGTGAAACTGGGGCACTTTAAACCAGATATGTCTCCAAAATACATAAGTGCTCATGCACTGAGGCAAATCACCTGGGAAGTACAACTAATGCTAGTAAGAATCCAATTCATATAATGATAAATTACAGTGCAGGAGACCTGGTGGTGAAGAAGCAGTCTTGGAAATGACAGGTTCATCATATGAGTCTTAAAAACCTTCTTTCTTACCCTTCTCCCACAATGAGTATATGCACCTAAAAGGAAATTCATGGATTGCTTTCTATCCTTTTTTTTTTTTTTTTTTTTTATTTCTGATTCTATGGGAATGGAAAATAGTTTTTCATTCATAGTCAGTTTTATTTATTGATTGATTTTTAATCTGACCATCAGGCTAGGATAATAAATAATTCAACCTGAATAAATAATAATATACTTAATGGTTTTTGTATTTTACCTGGAAATAAATAAATAAATAAATGTCAGAGCCTACAGGGAGCATAAGGGAACAGTCAGGTTGTCACAATATATGCTGCACAGAGAGATGCTAACAAAAGAACTAGTAATGACAACTGGACAAGAAAATTAAGCAGATAGGTGGGCTTAATTCATTTTATTGCTCTATGATTTTCAAAATCTGTAAGGTGTTGATTGTATTCTCTTTTGGATGTGATGTTACACTAGAAGGCAATAGACTGTGAAGAATCTACCATGTAGGGAGTAACCATTCTCACTGATTCTTCCTCACACATCATGAATTGCTCTGGCACAGTTGCCTCCCCTCCTCCTAGCCAAAAAAAAAAAAAAAAAAAGAATGAATGAAGCAGTTTTTCAGCTAGGAAGTAAGTTGCAATTTGAGGAGGTGGCAGCATTACAACAACCCAGGAGCAGAGGAAAAGCTGAATGTAAGAGAATTTTTGGAATTAGGCTTGAGACAGAGACTGATATGAAGGACTCTGTGGGCAACACAATACGAATTACAACCTGGAAAGCTACCAATTCCAGTTTACTGATAATAAGCAACTCAGCTAAACAGGGTTTTCCACACCATAATCCTCTAGGAGAGCCAAAAAATAAAAATAATAATAAAAAAATAATAATAATAAAAAATGGCACAAGTAGGACTGACTATTAATCAATTTTCAGTTATAGCTCGTTAAAATACAGTACTTGGCTATTTGCGCCTTATTCTGTTTTGCCAGCCTTGTTAGATGTAAATTTCACAGTAGTAACATGCCTTAATGGTGAGGTCAAGAGACCCTGCTGTCTAAGGCACTTGTTTTCAACTAGTTGAGATCTAGCATAAATTGCTAGTATTATAGGAAGTGTTCAGAAATCACTCCAGCATGTGTCAGAGTCTGTTCTTTCAGTGTCTGCGTAACACTAGATTACGTCAACCTCTGTATGACATGTCAGCCAGAAGTCTTTTAAATGTATAGTTCTTCACACATTATGAAAGTGGTGAACACCAACACTGTGTAACCAAAACATTTACAGAAAATTCCAGGCATTTTGGACTGGAGCTGTCTGCAAATGTACAAAAACAATGGGTTGACATAGTCCTATCTTATTTGACATAATGAGCCAAATAGTAACACTGTCAGTTGAGACCAATAGAGATTGAAGTACTCCTTTCTATGACTTTTTCAGGAGGAAAGTCAGGGAGAAGAAAGAAAGAGTGAGACAGTAAGATACACAATGCAGTTATAATGCGTCAAGTATTTAGTTCAAATTTATATGCATCTCCATTGTGTCATATAGAATGTCATACTTTGTCTGCATCTGGCCTTTGCTCCTTTTTTATGAATATGTCCAGGACAGGCTGTTAAATGCTTTCAGGCAGTGGCTGCAAATATAATTCAGATTACTTCTAACATTCAATGCGCAGCATGACAATACAGCACAATTTCATAGTTCTGATGACAAATGCTGCAGAAGAATTACATCAACAATTTATATTTACTGGTATTTTTGATCAGTAGGTTTCTGGGTACTTCCCACCTTTTAAAGACAACTTGTCTCTAGGCTGACTAAAAATCTAAACTGAAATCTGAATTTTTTACACATGCTTTCTACCAACATAATGAAGTTTTCAGAAGCTTAAAATGCAAATCTTCAACCCCATTTTGTGACTTGTGTGTTGCCTGACGAGTTTACCATCTATATATGTGACAGAATTATTCTCTTGTCATTCTGCATTGTTCTATGACTTCTAACTAAGTAAAATCTGAAAAGCAGGCAAACCTTCTTCATTGCTATCAGCATATGCAACTTAGTTTTATATCAGACATATGTGTCTCATTGTAATCCCTATAGGGGGTCACTTCAGTGAAATGATTCCTCTGATCATGCCCTTCTTCCCTGCCCTCAGCCATGCCTATTAAGACCTGGGCATATGGCTTCCAAAAATTCTGTAAGGCAACATGTTTTTTTTATGCAAATACCAAATAATTACATCATTCACATATCCAGATCCATTTTTGCTATACACTTGTTCTCTAGTATTTCAAATTCAGTCAGTTCTCATCTTCATACCCTACCAAGCATACACATAGCTCACGTCTGAATGGTTTTGATGTCCAAAAAAAATGGTTTTGATGAATGGGTCTTTCATTAGCAGGGTATTTTTCTCATTCCTTAAAAATAAAATAAAAATAAAATAATAAAAAAAAGACACCTTTTTTTCTGGTGCTCTGTGTTTAACACCTCTGACACAAGGCAGCTAATCTGTACCCAAGATCTGAGACATTCCGAAGCTATATGGTGTGCTTGCCAGAGCTCTCTGGTCCTTCATGATGTGTGAAATAGAGCTAATTCAGCATGGGTCAAAGATAGGATATCTATTTTTCTGCCTAATTTAGTCAGCTATCAGTTGCACTTGCCATCTTTTCCTATATTCTGAGGACTTCTTGCCTTAGTTCTTGAAACAAAGAGAGATTTTGTCAGCTGCATAGTCAATATATTTAAAAATATACTTGTTTACTCACATACACAAATTACTTACAACTCATAAACCCATCCTTATGCCACACGAATTCTCTATTCTCAGCTGTGAATTTTGAATATATCCACTTCTGATGCTTTAAAGAATTCTTCTGAGACTTAAACAGTTGACGTCAAATTGACTGGTCTAATGTCCCGCTATTCTTTTAGATCCCTTTCAAAAGTAATTGGGGTGTTGCATTAGTTATTTCTCCAGCCTTCAGAGAGGTATCCTATTTTTATTTTTTTTTCTGTTACCTTTCCCTATTCTTTGCCTGCATCTTGTACCTGGTCAGATTCAAGACCCTTTAAAGGGTTCAGGTCCTTCAAGACACTTTCAATTTGAAGATCACCCTCTGTCTACATGCTTTTCCACTCCTAGTGTTACATGTAACACTAAAGGCAGCTAGAATCAAAAGAAACTAGGGAAAAATATGTTTCAATGTTCTTTACTTGAAAGTACTTCCTTCTGCCAGCTATTTTTATGGCTTTCTTTATTTTAACTAGTTTCATCTGTGTTGTTCGTTGTTGTTGCTGGGTATTTATTTGTTTGTTTGTTTTGTTGGTGTGGTTTTGTTTCTACATAGGTCACTCAAGCAGCTGCAGAAATACATAGATTAAAATGAGAATTAAAACTGATAGAAAGTACCTCAAGTATCTGGGAATAAACATAGTTGCAGAAAACACTTTTAACTCTTTTTCTAACCAGACTAGATTTGAAGTTATTATCATCTCTTCAAGTCAAAATGGGGACAGCAGTCTGTGCTGCCAAAGATGAATAGTGTTGTGAATTTTGAATACATCCACTTCTGTATCCACCTATACAAAGAAGAATAGTGTTGAGACCCATATCTGTTTAAAGGTTCTTTGCAGGCCCTTACACAGCAGATGAAAAAAGCCTCACAACTTGCCTTCCTCTATGGTGTTACATTCTGGACACATTGCACCTATGTTATTGTCCAAGCATCACTGTAATCCCTTTTCCCTTCCTCTCTTCACTGACAATAACTAATTTCCCATTTACCTAGAACCCCATCTTCAACAACACCAAGAATGGGTTGCTGAACTGGAGCAGCATGCTCCCCATCACAGCCTGGTAGTTGGAGACAACCTGCCTTGGGTTCCAGTATCCACAAAACAGCGTCCCTCACACAATGACGCAAAAGCAAGATCACTAACCACTTCTTTGCAGAGATAGCCATGATGGACCCCAGATGTCCCCCATATCACAGAGAAATCTACTGTGTTTGTTCCCAGGAGGTAAGTCTTGTGTGGAGGATTGGAGCTAGACCCTCTCTCCCTCTCCCCTGGGTAGCAGGACTGGTGTATCTTCAGTCCCTTAATACCTCCAGCCAAAAGTTCATTGACTTTCACAGGTTCATTGACTTTCATCTACCCCTTCTCATAAAGGCCTCTATATTCAATACAGACACGGCAATCCAGCCTGTGACATACCTTCTAGATATTCGCTTTGGCATAGCACTACAGATCTTTGTATGCAAGGTATAGACACAATTTAACATTGAAAGTGCAAAGTAGGATTATGAGCAATCATTTCTACTGAGAATGTTGCAATAAAGAAAAAGTAGAAATATCTAGATTTATAAACTTAGCACAAATTCATGTCATGTATCAATATCATCTGACAGTGAAAGAAGGAAAATATAGGTCCTACCTATATTTGTCTATATAAGTCCAGTAGAGATAGAAAGTAGAATAAAAAATATTAGTGTGCATTCATTGTGTTTCAGTTCTGGTGGCCTGTGCTTGAAAAAGAAAATTTGAAAAGATGATGCAAGGTAGTCCTGAGGTATCAAAACTGCTCAACAAAAAGCAGTCCTCCAAACATAATTGGAACTCAAGCTCTCAGCACATTTCAAATGACTTTTTTTTTTGTTAAAATTTTGTTTTTAATTGCTTGATATATTTCGAGAGTCTTGCTTTATTCCAATAAATAAAGAACTAGCTGAAGTCTGTCACATTTGGTTTTGTTCCAAGTTACAGCCATAAGTTTTCCTACTCAGGGGAATATCCCAAGCAGTCAATTTAATAGACACTTTTAAGTACTTCAATTTTTTTCACATAACTACAAAATTTCAAATAATATTTTATATCCTGATCTTTTGGAGATGGATTGGATGGGTGGTTGCTTTTTTTTTTCTTTCCCTCCCTAACATATTAAAGAAGTTGAAAAGCAAAACTAAAGATACTTGATCTTTTTCTCAGTAGAGTATATCACACAGTTTGTAAGTGTTACTAAAGTGGAAGGGAAGAAAGCTGGTAAGAATTATCAATAACCTTACAACAGAAAATCTTACACCAACCAAAGGCATTAAACTTGCAGGAACATGGTTTCCAATTAGTTTCTGCAGAAAAAATAGATCAAGTAATTTGGTGAAAAAGGCATTCATATTAACTCACTAAATAAAGAAACTGAGAGAACCACTGTGTTTCTTCAAATAACTATAGTAAATTCCAGTTCTCCATTCCTAAGAATCCCACAGGTTGAGAAGCTGGGGAGAAAAGTTCCTTCAAGTCTTGGTTTCCTATGTAATGATTGTTTGAGATGTACATATAAAGAAACAAAGATTGAAATACAACCAGCTTTTCTTTCTGAATAAATAACATTTTCCAAAATTGTGAATCTTCATACTGTACTGTGCTGCATTTACGGTTTGTGCTGCATTTATGGTTTGTGTTTTTGTCTGTTAGTTTGTTTTTTAAAATCAAGTTTTACAGCAGTGCAATAAAATAATCATCACTACAGTGCTTTGATTTGAGTCCTGCAATAAGAACATCCTGAATCTCCACGTCACAGAAATTAGTCCTTCATGCAAACTAAAAAATACTAAAAAAGCCCAAATATGAACCCCAAATATATCTGCTAAAATATAAAAACCACATCAACAACTACTAAGCTCAAGATACTCATGGAAAAAAAAGTTATAAAAGCAGTTTCTTTAGGAATGTTAAGAGCAGATAAATAATGACTGATAGAAAACAAATTGAATTTCAGTCTTCCCCATAACAACCACAGCAACAACTTGATCTCTTAACTCATTCAGATGCTTTTGAAAAATAATAATAAGAAAAATACTATGTTGTCCTTTTCCTGACCTCTTTCTACTAAACTCAATAGCTCAGATTTTGAATATTCATATTCAATAAATGGAACAAAAACCAGAGTGTTTGTGGAACACTGTCTAATAATAGATACATTTTGAGGAAATCATGTAGTTTGAGTGGAAAAAGAGGCTAAATTTAACAAATTATTCACCAGAGATTACTCACTTTTCTCTGATGAGAGCAGGAAAATGTGACAGCATGAATAAAGTTTATAAGCTCATTGGTGTCAGCTGAGCATAGTTTTATGTCAAAAAGAATGAATGATAAAAGCCACAAAGCAGAATATTAAAATAAATAACTTCAGGGGAAAAAGACAGCAAAGACTACAACAAAAGAAAAAGAGAGAATAGATAGAACCTCTTCTGAAACTACAGCAAAGAAATCATCACTTTACTTTGTATTTCTTATTAAGAGAAAACCAGGAAAGGCACAGAGATGTCGGTAACATCAATCAATAACTATTGCGCTTTCGTAGCTCTCAATCTTTTAAGGAAGGAGATGACAGAAGGATGTGACACTATACCCATCTCTTGTGCCATATCTTTTTTTTTAGCCCAGACTGGTTTTCCAGTATTGAATATTGAGAAGCACCAAAGAAATAGTGCCTAAGTCACAAACTAGTTCAATAGGCAAGCCAGTGTTTCATTACTTAAGGAATCATAGAATGGTTTCAGTTGGAAGGGTTATTGAAGATCCCCCTGCCATGTGCAGAGACAATTCCCACTAGATCAAGTTTCTCAAAGCCTCATCCAATCTGACCTTGAACACTTCCAAGAATACACAAATTCCCTGGACAGCCTTGCCCAGTGCCTCACCACCCTCATTGTTAAAGAATTTCTTCCTAATCTCTAATCTAAATCTAATTTTTTTTTTTTTTTTTTTTTTTTAGTTTAAAACCATTACTGTTTGTCCTATCACTAAAATCTCTGACAAAGTGTCATTCTGCTTTCTTGTAGTACTAGAAGACTACAGTGAAGTCTCCCCAAAGCCTTCTCTTTTCCAGTCTGAACAATCCCAACTCCCTCAGCCTGTCTTCATAGGAGTGGTGATCCAGCCACTTGATTACCTTATGTCCCTCCTCTGAACTTATTCTAATAGGTCCACATCCTTCTTGTGCTGGGGGATCCAGAGGTGAATGCAGTGTTCCAGGTGGCGTCTCAAGAGGGTAAAGTAGAGAGGAAGAATTACTTCTGTCAGCCTGCTGGCCACTCTGCTTTTGATGCAGCACAGTATACCGTTGTTTTTCTGCCCTGCAAGCACACATTGCTGGAACATGTTGAGCTTCTCATCAACCAGCACCCCCAGGTTTTTCCTCCTCAGGGCTGCTCCCAACCAATTCTCCACCTACCCTGTATTTGTGCTGGGGATTGCCTCAGCCCACATGCAGGACCTTGCACTTGGCCTTGTTGAACCTCATGAAGTTCGCACAGGCCCACCTCTCAAGCCTGTCCAGGTCCCTCTGGATGGCATCCCTTCCCTCCAGTGTGCTAACTGTACCACACAGCTTGGTGTTGCCAGCAAACTTGCTGAAGGTGTACTTGATCCCACTGTCTATGTCCCTGACAAAGATGTTAAACAGTGCCAGCTGCAGTACTGACCCCTGGGTAACACCTTTCATAAATGATCTTCAGTCGGACTCTGAGCTGTTGTCTGCAACTCTTTGAACATGAATATTTAGCCAGTTCCTTACCCACTAAGAAGTCCATCCATTAAATCTATGTCTCCCAATTTAGAGACAAGGATATGGTGGTGGAGAGTGACAAATGCTTTGCACAACTCCAGGTAGATAATGTCAGTCACAAGGAATGTGGAGTAGATTTTTGATTCTTTGTAAATCAAAGATGAGCTTTCCATTCAGTGAAGTCAGGAGCTCCATCCTGATGTCACAATCAATGGGCAGAAGGCTGAGCTCCTGGTGTACCTCTGAGAGATTAGTTTTTTGTTTCACCCAAAATCTTAGTAATCACGCAGATTTTGGTGTTAAGTTCCTAAAATTTTGCTCACTCTTTAAAAAGTGATTTGATGTTGCTTTAAGTGACCAAGTAAAAATATTTTTGTTTTTATTTCAGGGAATAACTCATTTTTCTGTCCAACATGGAAATTTGTCAGGCTACTACCAGATTGCCATCTCCATGGCAGTCCATGGCAAGCCTTTTCAGACATGCTTTTGCTGGTGATAGCAGCTAAGAAAATGAGGCTGAGTCTTCATAAGTTCATTGACATTACTGGATTTGCCTTTATGACCACTCAGAAGTCATCCACTCCCTTTGTGAGAAAAGAAAGAGAAGGAGGAATGAGGAGAAGGATGAGAGAAAACAAGGTCTGTGATATGCAATAGATTGAGCAGCTTTAACACTTGCATGAAGTATTGTTGTCATCCTGTTGTAATCCAACATGACAAGCTGAAAAGAGAGTGTTATTATACATTTGCTCAGAAGAAAAAGAAGAGATGTCACATACAGAATAGAAAACAGAAATCACTGTATGATCTGGCCAGATATTCAGTCCTTTGCCAAAGGACCCCAACACCAACAATGAGAAGGCTATAAATATGCTAGTTAATTTACTATACCTCACCTTAAGAAATAAAAGGAATAAAATATTTTAATAATAAATTCTCTAAAATCAAACCACCAAGCCATTTCCATACAAAATAAAATATGTTAAGGAAACAGACCACAAAAAAAAATCTTTTGGTCAAAATATGTATATTATTTCTGTTTCCCCTGCTCAGCCCTTAAAGTTTCTTTGGGTCTGGATTTTCAAATGCTTTTTATGGCTGTAATAGAATTTTCACTGAAGGAACAAAAGAGACATCTAATCAATAAATACCTGAGTGGACCACATAGAGCTATATCAGAAAACCCATCTTTTCCTTTAAACATGAATATACTTCCAGTTTGTTTATTTTATTTTTTTTTTCCTATGGAATCAGTAAAGGATGTTTTGTCCACTGCCTTGTGGTACATAAGTAATTACTGGTTTCTGATTTCTGAAATTTCCAATGGTTAGAAATTTTAAAACAAGGTAATTTTTTGTTATTCAGAATCACCATATGTCATCTCAGATGTCTTTTACCAACTGCCACTAAATTCTTTATTGATGACCAGTGCCTGCTTAGAGGTAATATCTTGTGACCTTGGATCTTGCTGAGTTTGCAGAGACTTACTGAATAAATACTTTGTTCTAACATGACAGGTTTTTACTTCTTCCATTATTTCATATCCAAAACTCCATTAAGTCTTTGGAAGAGATAAGCAAGTAAAGGGGGGAAAATATTAATTAAAAAAAAAAAAAAAAAAAAAAAAAAAAGTTGTTATTATTGTTGTTGTTGTTATTGGCCCAAAATAGCATGCAAGAGAAGCAGATAAACTTCAAAAATAACAAACAAAAGGTATATTTGTTTTTCTTGCACAGCATACATAACATGCACAGCAGAATCCAAATATCTGGCTTATGAAGCATACAATAAAGTAAGGCCTGTATACCAAATAAGTATTCTTTTACATGTGTATGCAAAGTATATACCCTGTGTACAACACCAGTATCCTGTATAGCAGTGAGCTGGTGGCTTCTTAAACCCAGGAGGCACTCAAGGGTGTGAGAAAGCTAGCTGAGCTCAATAGGAACTTATGATATTACAGACTGTCTCCTTCCCCCCAGAGAGCCTGAAGGAGACAAGGTAGGAGAGATCACTGGAGTAGAGAGACAGGGTACTGGAAGGCTATATGTGGACTGATAGTGGGAAAAACAAGCTCTGCAGAGGAGCTCAGTCTCACAGTGCCCAAGAACTGTGTACACACTGTGCCCAGTAAAAGCAGTCTAGATCTCCAAGAACTGCCTTGCCTTTTTCTTTAGTGTTGAGGAAGACCTTGCCTACAGCCTCAGACATGCTATCAGACATGAGTGGTTGCCATCTTCCAGACCTGGCTGATGAATACAAAACAGCCAGAAGCTTCCCTTGTTCTAGGACTCCTCAGTGAGGTTTTCCTGACTGAAGGGTGATCACAGAACGTTTGGAAAGCAGTCGCCTAGCTTATGGCTGCAAGGCCCCTTAGAACGCAAAGGCCAGTGACAAGTCCACACAGCATTCAGGGTAATTGTAGTTCCCCTAACAGTCCAGGTTATGTGAAGTTACAGGATCTGAAGAAAAATGTCACTATTCCTGACAAGATTACTTAGCAGTGGCAGAGAGGGTGCTAGTTATTTTGCAGTTTGTATCTTATGCATTTGGTAGCAGCTACAACAGCATCATTAGTTTGAGTCATTTTTTTGTGGCATTTGCTGTAATACCAGATACACCACTAACAGCAACAGATATTCTAGCACTGACATTGGATTACAGTGGAAACCAGATACAAAAAATTACAAAAATATATAAAAAAATCATGCCTGCCAGGCATGGAAAACATTAACTCTAAGTTAAACTGCTATCTTAGATCAGCTTATGCTGTTGCTTGAATTAACCAGTTCTCTCACTCATCTCAGTGTCCCTACCTTTAAAATGAAGTGTCTGCATGATTATTTTGCAGGGAATTTGTTTTTACAGGGAGATGATTAGATTTAACTAAATCATGGTATCCCATACTTGACAACTTCTTCCTGTATGGAAGATTCGGTCTTAATGTGGGACAAAGAAACAGAAGAGAAGGAAAGGGCAGGTTTAGCTGTGTCTTTGTTGCCTCTCTTTTCTGGACAAAGGAGGAAGAGAATATTTTTTTCTGTAAACATGGCATAAGCAAATTATTCCTTGAACAAGAATACTATGGTATGCTCCTCCTCAGAGGAAAGGTTTGTAAGGGTCTGGCTGGGATGTTAATTTTCCCTGCAGCAGCCCATACAGTGCTACGCTCTGCACTTGTAGCTAAAACAGCAGTGGTATCACACTGGTGTTGTGTCTGCTGCTGAGAAGTGCTGGCACAGCACCAGGACTTTCTCTAATCCTCCTAGGGAGTAGGCAAAAAAGTGAGAAAGAAACATCATCAAGGCAGCTGACCCAAACCAACCAAAGGGATATTCCATACCATATGATGTCACACTCAGCAATAAAAGGTGGAAAAAGGAAGAAGAGGGGAGGGGTGGGCTCTCGCTTTGAAAACATCTGTCCTCCTCCCGAACACCAGCTACGTGCGTTGAGGCCCTGCTCCAAGGATGTGGTCAAGCATTGCTTATTTGTGGGAAGTAGAGAGTATTTTTTTTTCCTCTGCACTTCCACATAGCCTTTACTTGTTTTGTTTTGTTATTCCTTTCCCCCTCTCCCTCTTCCCCTTTCCCTTCTTTCCCTTTTGTTGAATTGTTTAATTAATAATATTATTTCCTTAATAATATATTTTTCTCTTTATTAGAATTATCCTTATCTCAACCCGTGAGTTGTTCTTTTCTTCTTCCCCTCCTCATGTGAGGAGGGGGAGTGAGAGAGCGGTTGTGGTGTTCAGTTGCCTAACACGGTAAAACCACCACAAGGTTAGGCCCCTGAAAGTCCCTATATATTTTCTGGACTGATTCAGTGGTGGTGCAGACCTCTTCTCAACATGAGAGCACTGAATATTTTGATTCTGTTTTTGTTTGTTTATTTGTTTTCTTGTGATTTTTGGTAGTTTGTTGGTTTGGTTTGGTTTGGTTTGGTTTGGTTTTTTGCTACTCTGCTTGGTACATGGTTCACATCTAGATATGAAGTATGAAGGGGGCAGGAATGAAATGAGGCTCAATAGAGATGAGCCTGGGGAAGCAATGCCAGGGTTGAGGGTGAGGGCAATGCATATAGCACGGGCCACAAACAGGAGGAGCTGGAAGCCAATGTGCTGCAGGCAAACTATGACCTAGTCCCCACTATGGTGGTACCACTCCCATGACTGGGGTGTTGCAGTGGATGGCTACAAGATCTTCAAGGCTCTCAAAGGCAACAAAGGAAGGGCAGTGGCATGACGCTCTGTATTATAGAGTGTTTTGATGCTGTTGAAATCAGAGCTGGGAATGATAAGGTCGAGTCCATATGGATAAGGATCAGGGGATGGCCAACAAGGCCATCTTGGTGGCGGTCAGTTGTAGACCACTACACTAGGATGAAGAGACAGATGAGGCATTCTATAAGCAGCTGGTGAAAGTTGCAGTCTCCAGCACTTGTCCTCATGGGGGACTTTAACTTGCTGGACATATGCTGTAAATATAATACAGACCCGAGGAAGCAATCTAGGAAGTTCCTGGAGTGTGTGACAGCTTCCTGCCTCAGCTGGTTTGTGAGCCTCCCAGAGGGGGTGCCCTGCTAGACTTTCTGTTCACAAACAGAGAAGGACTGGTGGGAGATGTGGTGGTAGGGAGTTGTCTTGGGCAGAGTGACCATGAAATAGTAGAGGTCTCTATTCTTGGTGAAGTCAGGAGGGAGTGCAGTAAAATTGCTACCTTGAACTTCCAGAGAGCAGACTTTGAATTGTTCAGGACACTGGAAGGGAGGGTCCTTTGGGAGTCAGTCCTGAAGGGCAGAGGGGTCCAGGAAGGCTGGATGCTCCTCAGAAAGGAAGTCTTAAAGGTGTAGGAGCAGGGTGTCCCCCAGTGCAATAACATGAGCCAGCAGGGAAGACTGGTGTGGCTGAACAGGGAATTTTTGCTGAGTTGCCAGGAGAAAAAGAGAGTCTATATCCTATGGAAGAAGGGACAGACAACTCAGGAAGAGTACAAGGGAGTTGCCAAAATATGCAGAGAAAAAATCAGGAAGGCACAAGCTGAACCTGGCAATTATGGTTAAAGATAATTAAAAAAAAAAAACAAAACCCTGCATCCTTTACTGGATGCAGGGATGAACATGACTACTGAGGATAAGGAAAAGGCTGAAGTTCTTAATGCCTTCTTTACAACTGTCTTTACTAGTCAGACCACTCATCCTTAAAGTACACAGTCTCCAAAACTGGAAGTCTGGGACTTGGAACAGAAGAAACCCCTCACAGTTCTTGTGGAAACAGTTAGAAACCTGCTGCTCCACCTGGACTGTCACAAGTCAGATGGAGTCCCCTCAAGGGTGCTGAGGGAGTTGGCAGATGTAATTGTTGGGCCACTTTCCATCATCTCTCAGCAGTCATGGTCATCCAGAGAGGTCCTGGATGACTGGAGACTTGGTAACATGATGCCCATCGTGGTTGTAAGTAAGACCCAGGGAAGTACAAGCCTGTCAGCCTGACCTCAGTGCCAGGAAAGGCAATGAAACAGGTCATCTTGAATGCAATCCCACAGCAAATGTGGGACAACCAGGGGATCAGGCCCAGTCAGCATGAGTTCATGAAAGGCAAGTCTTGCCTGACAAACGTCATCTCCTTCTATGACCAGGTGACCCGCCTGGTGGATGAAGGCTGTAAGCATAGTCTACCTACACCTCAGCAAGGCCTTTGACACAGTCTTCCAAAGCACTCTCCTGGAGAAGCTGGCAGCCCATGGCTTGCACAGGTACACTCTTTGCTGGGTTAAAAACTGGCTGGACAGCTGGGCCCAGAGAGTGGTGATGAACAGAGAGACCAGCTGGCAACTGGTCACCAGTGCCGTTCCCCAGTGATCGGTATTGGGGCCCATCCTCTTTAAGATCTTTATTGATGATTTGGATGAGGGAATTAAGTGCACCCTCAGTAAGTTTGGAGATGACACCAAGTTGGGGGAAGTGTTGATCTGCCGGAGGGTAAGAAGGCCCTGCAGAGGGACCTGGACTGGATGGGTCAATGGGCAGAAGTCAGTGCGATGAGGTTCAACATGGCTAAGTATCTGGTCCTGATCTTTGGCCACAGCAATCCCATGCAGTGCTACAGGCTTGGGGCAGAGTGGAAAGCTGTGCAGAGGAAAAGGATCTGGAGGTGTTTGTCAATGCTCACTTGAACAGTGTGCCCAGATGTTCAAGAAGGCCAAAGGCTTCCTGGCTTTTGTAAGAAACAGTGTAACCAGCAGGGCGTGGGAGGTGATTTTCCCTTGTACTCTGTTCTGGTGAGGTCCCACCTCAAGTACTGTGTTCAGTTTTGGGCCCCTCACTACAAGAAAGTCATCAAGGCCCTGGAGCATGTCCAGAGAAGGGGTACTAAACTGGTGAGTGGTCTGGAACACATCTTATGAGGAGAAGCTGACGAAACTGGGATTGTTTAGTCTGGAGAAAAGGAGGCTCAAAGGAGACCTTATTGCTCTCTACAACTACCTGAAAGGAAGGTGTGGGGCACTGGGTGTCAGCCTCTTCTTGCAGGTAATTAACAATAGGACAAGAAGGAATAGTTGTGTCAGGGGAGCTTTAGGTTTGAAGTTAGAAGAAATTCCTTCTCGGAAAGAGTAGTCAGGCATTGGAACATATTGTCAAGGGAGGTGATTAAAGAAAGTTATATGTGGTATAGCAAAGGGATATGGTTTAGTGGGTGATATTGACAGTAGGATGATGGTTGGACCAGATCATCTTGGAGGTCTTTTCCAGTCTTAATGATTCTATGATTCTGTGATCTAGGCTAAATTCTAACTTGATGCATGGATGCTCCTAAAAAACATTTTGAGGGTTCTGCTGCCTTATCCCCATCGTTTGAGCTCCCCATGAGTAAGAACCTCCCCATGAGTAAGAACCAAGACAAATTGTACCCTAATTGTACCCTTACTAATAATTGTACCCTTACTCCCCATGAGTAAGAACCAAGACAAATTGTACCCTAACTTTAAAACAAAATCACTAGTAGATCAAACCAAAATAACATCCAGCAAGAATTATTCTGCCATCAGGGAGTGAAGCCAGTGTTGTGCTTATGTTCTTCATAGCCAATATGTCTGTGAATTGCAGGCCACACAGACTTCAGTGTGCTTGTTAGTTTGGAGCAGCAGCATTATGCATCACAAAGTTTCTTCCCTGTGTATTCTCAGAGTAATTCTGTCTCACTAAGGCCACGCTTTCACTTCCAGAAAAAGATTTTCTCTTAATCTATTTCCAAGTTATTGCAAGTATTGGCAATAGAATTATAGTAATATAGAATGGTTTGGGTGGAATTAACTTTTCGTCATGAAACATCTACTGTTAGTGATGGAAAACTAGCTTGAATAAATTATGGATAAATGCTATGACTCACCAAAACTTGGAGTACAGAAAATATTTCTTGATTTTCTTGATGAAGATTGGGTGAACTTTTAAGGTTTGTTGTTTGCTTTTGAAATATGTCCAGTGTTAAATTCTGACAAATATATGTGGCCTGAGGAAAAAAAAAAAAAAAATCAGCAAGTTTTAAAAATTCATTTTCTAGACCAGAACAGAAACCTGGTTAATTTAAATTGAAACAGAAGTATCTTAAATTCTGTTTGCTTCTCTGAGTCTTTAAGTCCTTTGAGATTTTCTGATCATGAATTATGATAACACTTTCAAGTAATTTATGTACCATATGTGTGGTACCATTACATCTTTGTATAAAATATATTTTTGTTCTTTCCTGTCCTCCAGACATCTCTTACAGTAGGTTTAAATTCCTAGGAGAACCGGCTTTTAGTTGTTATGCATCTACTATGAGCTTTGAAACATATTCTCACAAGTCACTGGGGACAAAATATCCCTGATGGATTTAAGATTTGCACTGGCTTGTCTCTCTACTTCAATGTTTTATTTTTACCTGCTATGTACGTAACCACTTTGTACATTACCCCTTTGTACGTAACCAAGCTAAAGAAGTCCATGTATCAACATATCCATATTATGGATATACCTATCCTAATAATGCATATGACCATGCACCTGTTGAAGGTTTTAATGTATAAACTGCATTCTAAACTACAGCCATTAAACTTCTCTGAGGCTGAACTACTCTATTTCATAATCTCTGTTTTTGTAGCTCAGACTATACTGATGGTGCTATTTTTAGCTACTATTAGGACAACTATTCTACTTAGTGACAACTTTCAAGGTTTCCAAACTTTTTCTTCCTCTATACACCAGAACAAAAAATCTGTTGAAGATTGATATGAAGTTGCATAGTGTTAAACAGCTGTCTTTGGATTGAAAAAGTTGTGTCTTTTTTTTTATCTCCAGAAAGTCCATCCTGAATTTATAAAATCGTATGTTCAGTCAAACTCTATGAGGTTTCACCTGAATTTTAGTGTTGGCTACAAATCACAGCTGCAGGAAAACATTAATTCTTCATCTTAGGATATCTGTCTTCCTACAGATATCCTTTCAGCTCCCTCCCTTTCAGCTCCCTCCTGAGCTGAAACAGAACAAGTACAATCTTTTTCTGAACACAGAGGTTGAATTTTGCATAGTTCCCAGCACTTAACATACAAACATTTTCTTGCAAGCAGGATTGGTTTTCTCCATGTCATTGAAGTTTATTGGATAGCAGTTGTTGCCCCAGATGGCACTGTCTATAACTGTAAGAGCATTATTTTCTCTGCTCATTTTATTCTTAGTGCAAGTCAATATATGCTGTTGTATAACCATAAAGAAAATCCTTTTGTTCTTAGCTCACAAAGGCATATTTTGTTTTTAAAAAAATGACCTAATTGTTTTCCAAAACTGGCTATTATCAAGCTTACGATGATCTGAGATGTGTCTCCAAGGACTGAATTGCTCTGTGGTTTTATGGCACTGCAGCTGCAGATGTTAAAAAGAGAATTCTGGAATACACACACTTCTGAAACTTTCTTTGTCTCAGTTTTAGGAGAACAGATTGGACATCTAGCATTAAAAATGAAACCACATTAACTTTGGGCCAATATAAATCCTGCACTCAGCAAATGTGTAGAACACCACAGGTTTTTCCAATATCATCTCTGTTCTTTTGACTGAAATGCAGTGCATTTGTTAATGTCTACTGGAGATAAATTATGGATCAAGTCACATTGCTTCCTTCAGGTTTGGGATATTCAGCCCCTGTGGTCTGAATGGTTTTACCCAGAATACCATTGCTGTCCTTTTATATAGTTAATATGTAAATTTTCCCAACATGATTGTATACTGTAATCTCCATGACAAAAGGATTTTTTCCCCTTTATCTTAAAATACAGACCTCAAGCATTGAATTTACTGACAGTCTGAAGTTTGTAATCTCTTCCTTAAGGTAATAGAACTGTATACTTCCAATTGAACATATCTTCTTTTAAGTTATGGCAAAGTGCAATTACAGTTTAAAGGGAATATTTATGTACATTAGTTAACAACATCATTGCAACTTAGTGCTCACACATCAACACTTAATTAGTGTAAGCATAAGTGACATAATTGCTACAAGGCATGCATTACCCATAATGTGAGGTAATTTCATGCACTATGCACATTTTAAATATCTACTCTGTATTTTGCCAGCTGGATTTTTAAATCAATAGGAGATGTTTGCACATAAAGACACCTTAACCTATTTTCCCTTTCAATTGAATGCAGAGTTGTCCAGCAATAGAGAAAAAGTCTTCCCCTCCCCCCTGCCCAGAAAACTCCAACCATTTTTCAATCCTCAGATCTACAAGTTTAAAAATATTTGATTATGAGACCACACAATTTTGTACATGAACAGTATGCTAAGTTTTCTGTGAAGTAATTTTTTTTTACCTTTTTTATTCCTTTTCCACAGAATTTCCAGCTGTCATATACTGACGTTGTTCTATAAGCCTAACTACACTTTTGTCCAGTTCTACACTTCACATGAAATGCCCTTGTTACTTGATTAAGAAAGCCAGTGGCCTCTTCAAAATTCTATGTGTCCTAAAGAAACCCAGCTGTTTTGGCAGCTACAAGAAACCAGTGATCTAACAAGTAGACACAGCACCTGGGGCTATATTACAGATGTATAAGTAGGTTCATACTTAAAAATAAAAATGTAGGCATTTGTTTATAAAAGGCTTTACCTTTTATTTTTTCCCCTATTTTATGAAAGGTTTGTCTCTTGGATTTTATTTTATTTTTTTTTGTTTGAGAGGGAATGACTCCAACTTTTAAACTATTCTATTAAACTCTGAATATATTTTGCATACTACTACATCCTAAGAAAAGGAAAAAAAAAGAAAAAGAAAAAAAGAAAAGAAAACTAGCTTTATAACCTAAAGACAGGAAACAGAAAATGTATGTATCTTCCTTTGGGATAATCCTTGGAAGGTACATATGAATAAATGGAGGCAAGAAGTAATCAAGCGGTTTTGAAAAAGTTTTAATATTCTCTTATCATGTTACATAAAGGGCTAGAAGTCTTCAATAAGATTGCTGCTTCCTGCCTAAAACATGCAACAATTAGTGCTTAATAGCCCTGTTGAAGAGATAATCTAAATTTAAGATTATTCTTTCCTCTCATTACGAACAACATATTATAAATGAGATCCTAGATTTAAATATCTAGAAGAGATAGGATTAGGCTTTTTTTTTTTTTTTTTTTTTTTTTTTTTTTTTTTTTTTTGTG